>JAFMOC010000045.1:1975000-2695000 GCA_019802505.1 Corydoras sp. C115
GTGATAACCGCTACACTATGGAACCGCACTGCACGGTGGGCTGCTCGGACGGCTAATAAGATTCTTAGGCCACAGTTGGCACGCATTCATATCAGATCGCTATTTTAATGTTTATTTTTTATAAAAGCTTCATTAAACACAATTATTGCGCCGCTTCGTTTCGTTTACGTTTTCATCCGCTTTACAAATCGACTTTAAAAAGCAGCAATATCGAGTTTTGACGATAGAGGGCGAGACATTTAAAGACAACCATTTATATAAGATTTGATAATACAGTGTTAGCATTTAATTTCCCAAGATCACAAAGTCACAAAATTTATAGTTATTAAAAATACTTAATGCATAATAATTCCATTGAAATATTTTGTTGTTTCTCTAAACTATCCTGAAAATTTCTCCACCCATTCTGTATTTAATTTAGTGTCTCTTTATCTGTTCTAAACCGAATATAATGTCATTAACTAAAAAACTATTGTATGGCTAGATCTCTGATATTAAATAAAACTATCACTGTAAATCTCACATTTACCCCTTGGTTCAGAACACACAGGAATTAAATGCAATCCATTCTTTTTTTTTTTAAATCTAACTAACAAAGAAACAAAACATCACAGGCATTTTCAGATAATTTGTCAATATCTCTGTTATAGCGAGAACCCTGAACACACCGTGATGTGATATCAATGTTTTAGATGTGATAAGATAAAAGAACAAAGCTAATGCTGACTGTTTTAAATTGAAGTAAGAGATAGAGAAAGGGCACAGGAAAAAACTGTGAAACGAAACAGTTGGTTAGCACAGAAAGTGAGAGTTCAGACCCACACGCACCATGTTGACAATGTCTCTAAGAAAGCTTTATGTGGATATTGAGAGAAAGAAGATGGAGGATGAGAGGAATGGCAGTGGTGACTTTGCTGTTCACTGCTGTGACTCTGGAGAATTATTAAAGCTTTAATTATACCATTAAAGCGTATGAATCAAATCTGTTCAGTTTTATTTTGCATTTGACCTAAAAATGTTCAATCAACAGAAAAAATGGTATTTTTTATTTATTTATTTAAAAAGAAAACAGTGAAACACGTTTAGAGAATTGGTCGTTTCCTGATACATCACATGGCAGCGTCGCCTCTGATTTTAATAACGGCCATTAGTCTTTTTAAATCTGAATTCAACCTATTTTCATGGATAATGGACGTGCCCATACACTCGTTCACATTTTTTTCCCTTCTTGGTGCCGGAAATTGGCTTCCATAACGTTTTAAGAAACGAGCTTTTTGGCTAGGAGAGGAAAGGAAAGGACCAGGAAAGGGTCTTCCCCAAACTGATGCTACAAAGCTGAAACCAACCGATTAACGCAGTGCTGCAGCGAGAGAACCTTCAACGAGCAGGCAGCCCATGCTTGCTTTTCAGCGGTTTTGCTCAGAGCGCAGCTGCATTCCGCACCGTGTGGAGACGTAAATAAACATGGCGCATCATGCAGCAGAGTAAACGGATTAACGGAGAGAGGAACCCAAACATGACGTCTAACGGTTCGTTTTAATCGTCAGAGGCCTGAAGCGTAGTTCTGCAAAATAACACGCAGCGTTTGTTTGTTAGTTTCACCGCTACAAATGGGTTTACCTTTTAATTATAGCGTCTGCGTTGCTCAGGATTTCTAAACCAGTCGTTACTGAAACACCAAGACGTTCGACGGATATGGGCTATAAGGTAAGAAAGGTTTCTTCGCTTTTACAGTAGTGCCAAGTGTCACTTTCTTTACATCATTCTAAATCATACATCATTCTAAATACATTTGCGGTTGTGATCTAAAATGATGTCACGTGCTGGAAATAACCATCTTGCCAAATGAGGTCTAATGGCGCTTTCACCCGCGTAAAAGATTAAGGTTTTTTTATTACGACGCGTCCTTTGGGGAAACGCTGTATGCAGTTGAAAGCGTTCGGACTTCTGAAGGTCTGTAATCGCGGTCTGCATGTCCATGTAATTCTGCTAAAAGCATTTTACTCAGATAAATTTAATCAAGTTCCTTTTAATTTCCGATGGAGTGCTTAGCAAGATCAGTTAAGAGCACAAGAAGTATAGTGACGTCAATGGTTATGGAAAAATGTATTATTTATTTAGGTGGGATTGAAAGTTTCGTTGGGTTTTTGTTATAAAAAATATTGTAAATCTGATCAAAAACTTGCCTTGTTTTTTTTAATGAAACCGTAATTATACATGTACTTTGTTGTTCCTCATTATTAAGCTGCCTGGACACATAAGGAGGACGAGTTTCTCCATTGAGCTTGGTCCTCACGATGTTTCTTCCTTTGTAAACAAAACAAATATCAGTTAGTTATGAGGTTAGTTATCTAACCTAACTAACCTAGTTAGTTATCTTGCTACTGTCTCTTTAAAGGGCTCTTTAAGATAATGTTTATTTTAATAAGCACTATATAAATAAATTGTAATAACAGTTATTGTGTTTCGTTTACAATATTTTTTGTATACAAATTGTTTTTTTTTTTTAGATAAAGAACGTCCACACAAGGTTTAGTTGAGTTGGGTAAATTAATTCTTTCATGGTTTTCATGATGAGACTCGAACAGCAAACTACAAAACTACATGAAAAGAACCTAAAACTGTGGATGCTCATATTAAAGTGCTCAGAGAACTCTTAAGGTTATAGAACCTTAATTGTTTGAAGAGAATAAAAAAGGTTCCTTCACACAAAAAAATGATGAAAACCATAAAAAAGTGCAAGTATAAAAGTTTTATATTTTTTATTTATTGTGTTTGAAACTCAACCAGCATTACCCATCAAACTGTGATCTGACTTTGATATCTCCTCCAGTTGAGATCCTGTGAGTGAGAATGCTTTTATCTGGTGGGTTTGTTGTTAAGTGTCTTCATTCCCCCAGTGGAATTATCCAATTCAGATCTACTAGCACTAGAGGGCGCCAGCTGAACACTATTCATTCATTAATTATCCTCCGCTTTATCCTCTATTAGGGTCGCGGTGGGGTTCCCCATGCCCATCCAGGGGAGAGCGTCTCTGGCGCTGGGCAGATAGACCCAGGACAGGGCGCCAATCCATCGCTGGGCACACACTCACTCACACACAGACACACTCTATATGGGGCAATTTGGAGAATTCAATTGACTTGATCCATGTTTTTGGACTGTGGGAGGAAACCGGAGAACCCAGAGGAAACCCACGCTGACACATGGAAACTCCACCCAGATGGGGATTCGAACCGGAAATCCCTAGCACTGAGAGGCGAACGTGCTAACCACTAAGCCACCGTACCGCCCCAGCTGAACACTAGCTACGGCGAATTTAAAAGAAAACGGGATGTGAAACAATTCAATGCTGCCATTGTTTTCTTCGTTAAATAGGTTTAAAGTCGTTAAACGCGGACTTTTTACATCAGAAGGTTTGCTTCTACTTGGAACATATTTATTGCCTGATATGAATGTGCAATATGTAAATTAACATTTTATGGTCAGATAAGTTATCACTAAAGTAAAAAAAAAATCATTCTTTTATAATTATAATCGTAATTTCTATGATAATTGTATTTTATTGTTTAATTTCAGAGCTGTCAAACTGCTTATTATTATAATTTTTTTGTCTTTCCTGGAAAACACACCCTAATTAAACAAAGGGAAACTGCATCAATAGCACCAATTGCTCTCTCCTACAGATTTTATATATAATGTGTCAGCTGTTTTGTGGTGCATTTTAAATGTTTAGTAATTATAGCTCACCATATGGTGCACCACAAAGTTGTGTTGTAAACAGGATATACAATACAGAGCACTGTGGTTCACAGTGCAGTGCAGCATACTCACATTCTGCTAGTTGAAAATATTACAGCTTGCTTAAAGAAGCACAGAATGAACAGTTATGACATTTATAAGCATCTGTCATTTTTCTAGATTTGTAAGTGTTTTATTGGTGCTAGTAACATTTGCCTTATTCTTACAATGTTCATGGTTTGTGATGTGTAACCATGTGTTCTTGTTTTTCTTGGCTTGTTTATTTAAAAAAACGTTTTTGTGTGAAAATTTTCACAAATATCCAGCGCTGTTGTGTTGCACTGTCCATAGTCTTTTGTCCATTAAATGCCAATTCCTTATTAATATAAATGCCAATACCATTTCACACTGTAGTAAATGGTAAAGGAGATGAGTAAACAATTCTAAACATAGCCATGGTGTCTAAAAATGCTATCATAGCTTCAGATTAATGCTTCACTCATTACTGCAGACGTAGCCTGTGGTCTGGCATGTACATGTAAAGTCACTTAATGATTGCTTTTGTCTCTTTAGATTCCAGGAACTACAATGGAGCGTGTGAACCTCCTTTGGCGGTTGAGACGACGGGCACGAAGAAGTGCTTTGTGCATGACTCTATTTTGCATGACAATGGCATTGTTGTACACATTGTGCGCTGAAAACAGTGTGCCTGTTGTTGATGCCATCTTTGGGGTGAGGGCAAGGACTCGGGCACAGCCGCAAACACACTCTATTGTAAAGGTAATTCCCGAGATCCTCTTAATTTTAGTGTTGACATACAGTAGTATCTACACCTTACACTAAAGTTATTGACATGTTTAACATTGAGTGCAAATAATAATAATTTGTGGAAATAATTATTTCACATAAACCTGAGTAACAGTACATTTGCTTCACCAACCCATTATGGCAGTAACATACTAGGTATTTCATAATTTTTTGCTCTTTTAATAAAAGGTCATGGGATACACCCCCAGTGATCTATTTTATGAGTTAATCAACATTGAATAACATGAACAATATTTTACTTCAGATAACTTTTACTTATAAATTACAGGTCCTGCGAGGGGTCGGAGCAAAGACCATGTATGTGGATCCTCAAAAACTTCCAGGAGTTATTCCTGGAGATCCTCAAAAGCCTATTCCTGTTCTCTCCTCATCTAACCACACCATGGAATTCAGTAAGAAAAATTTGTCTTCAAAAACCAAGGACAAGGAGCGACACGGACTTTTTGCCTGGCTGCTAAACCGACCATTACGACTATTTAGAGACATAAACGAGAAAATTGTAGGTAGCCACAGAAAATCAGTTGATGCTAAAGTGGATGAATTCTTTGGACCAAAAGAAGGGATCTGGAATGATGAGATGTCTCATAATATGCTTGGCAAAAGACTTAAAAGAGCAGTGCAAAATTATCAGGTAAGAAGAGAACTTGGAATAATAAGAAAATTGTGAAGATAAAGTAATGATTATGGTAGACAAATTCTAATGATAGGAAAGCAAGGCGCAGACATTTTCCAGTTTGGTTCATTTGTACAGCTTTATTTCATAGTGCCCGTCATTTGTCATGTATTTAATATGGACAATTTGTGCATCTCCTTATAATGATTGTTTTTTTAGGCTATGAATAAATATGGTGTAAAAGTCTCTGGTTCTAATGGTGGAGTCAGACGATCTAAACTGAGTGGCCCTGAACTTTTATGCCAGCTCAAGAATATGGTGAAAATCACTACATTAACAGCCGATATGAAACCCTTTGCTGAGTTTTCCTGGGCTTACCAGCTGCCTACTAAACCCCTGATTTCTGAAATTGGCCCATATAAAACATGTGCGGTTGTTTCCTCTGCGGGCTCGTTATTAAACTCTGGAATAGGAAAAGAAATAGGTAAGTACATTTCTCAAATTAAAAATAATTTAATAAAAATACTCAAAATAATTTTAACAATTTAGTTTCATCTCATGCCATATCTGATGGCTTATAATTGGTCCTGCAAAGTAAAATAATATTACATTTAGGTAAAAACAATTTCAAAACATTTCAGATGCCCACGATGCAGTAGTACGATTCAATGCTGCACCCACAGCTGGTTTCGAGAAAGATGTAGGATCAAAAACTACAGTGCGTCTCATCAATTCTCAGGTATTTAAATCTAATTCATTTTAAACAAAAGGTAATAAGTAAAGAGAAAAATATGATGGTAAGATGCATGTGACCTGTTTAATGATTATTTATTTAAAGGTCATGGCATCTGAAGACCATCATTTCCTGTCCAGCTCATTATACAGTACAGGAATCTTAGTTGCCTGGGATCCTTCTCCTTATTCAGCTGACCTCAATGAGGTAATCATGAAACTCCTTTTGTATGTGTGACAAAAATCCCAGAAAAGTTCTCCAAATTACCCCATATAGAGTGTGTGAGTGTGTGCACAGCGATAGATTGGCGCCCTGTCCTGGGTGTATTGCCCAGCGCCCGAAACGTAATCCCCTGGATGGGCATGGGCATCCCCCCTGCGACCCTAGTAGAGGATAAAGTGGAAGATGGATGGATGGAATAGATAGTTAATTAATTGGTATTTTTTAAATTGATTCATATGTTGTCATCGTGTTATAAAATTAGAGGTTTACAAGTGTATGTGCTGAAAAAATTTTCTTCTTATTTCACCCAAGTGGTACAACAAGACAGATTATCCCATATTTAAACAATATCAACGATACAGACGGCTGCATCCTCAACAATCATTTTATATTCTACATCCCAGCGTGGAGTGGCTGCTATGGAACAGGATACAAGAAAATATGGCTGAGCCTATACAAAAAAACCCTCCTTCATCAGGCATGTTGGGTATGTGTTGTCAAGGTTATTAATGTGACAATATAGTAATGAAAGATATTCTTAAGGGTAAATGTATAATAGTCCTGACACTTAAATACATTATTTGATTGAGTTTGTTAAGTTGCAATTAACTTTTGCTAATCAACAAATTTTTTGCCCCAGGAACGGTATTGATGATGTCACTATGTGATGTTGTGCATGTCTACGAATTCCTACCATCACATCGCCGAACTGAACTGTGCCACTATTTTCAGAGCTTCAAAGATGCAGCCTGCACCCTAGGTGCCTACCACCCTTTGCTTTATGAGAAAAACCTTGTAAAGAGAATGAACAAAGGCTTAGACAAAGAGCTCTACACAAATGGCAAAGTCACACTGCCTGGATTTAGCACTTTTAACTGCACAAGCACCTCCACATCTTAATTTTTCATATAATGAGTAACTTCATAATCATATTAATTGAGCATGATTTAATTAATAGCTATTTAAAGTTTAAAAATAGCCCTTTGTATCTATTATGATAGCAGGTGTGCTCCTGTCCCACTTGAAGTATTGTACCTAGAAATATTAACCCATTAATACAAACCCTTTGCGGCACTAGTATACAATCATCTATTCAGGAAACATGCATGTATTGAATGTTTAAATTATTATTCAATATTTGTTTGTACCCTCTCTCTTGTTTTAATGTGCACATTGTGTTCCCTGTGTTTAAATCTGTAAAATTGCAGCCATGCTTTTCATTGTTAAAGGAAAAACTAATTTAATTGACATTTTTCATAGTATTAAGGTCCAGTAGTTGTGCTGGCTAGTCAAATTGTTTGACTTGCAGAGTATTTTACCAAATGTTAAATTTAAAGGCCAAATATTGCATAGCTCATAACTTGGTTATTAGGCAGTTAAGATCTATGCAAAATGAGTAAATAACATGGGTGAAAATGTTGAAGGAAAATAATTGAAGGAATAACCAAACACTTGTTGATTAAGAATAATCATCATCTTCATCATCATGACACCAACAATTGTCATAAAAAAAAACTCATCAGATTTTGACTGGCTGGCAAAACTGCAAATCCAAGTTTACATTTGCATTGTTATTGTATAGAATAAATGTTGAAATAGTTTTTGCAAAAGTGAGAACCAACAAAATACACTGATATAATTCTTACAGTTAAGACAACTGGAGTGACAACCAAATGTTAAGTAATTATACCAAGTATGAAAATATGTACTGCATTAAGTGATCAATAGACTAAAAGTGCTTTTCTACTAACATAAGTTATACCAATAGGTCAAGAAGGGTTCAAAACTATTATTCAAGCGTAAATCAACAAAGTAGAATATGTCCAAGGAGTAAAATACATAATTATTCTAATGGCCAGAGTTAAGTTGTAACACACAAGCAAAACACACAAGCATGTAATTGTAATTATGAAATGCAGAAAAGCTTTATAATAATAAAGGTCTCTATTCTCTATAGAAGAAATACTTCAAATGTCATTAAAAGCTCCTAATAGCCTGAGTGCTTTGCAGATACCTGAAAATAAGTTCAGCAACTTGTAGTGAATTTGTGTTTACTTATTCCCCATGCCTACAAGACTTGAGTAGAACCTTATTGCCACTGTGTGCAAAAGCGCAATTGTGACAAATAGACCAAGCTGTCATTCCATATAATTTTCCTGTGGACTGCAAAACCAGTATGAAACTTGATATAGGTCAGTAAACTGCTGGGATGGTTTATAAAAGCTTAGTGTTAAATGGTGTTTTACTGTGTATATGCATTTGCTGGTGGCACTGTGAGGTTTAACTCAAAAAGAAGCACTGACTAACTCCACGAATGTTTATGCATGCGTAGCCTAAACTGCACTGCACTACACATTTGAACGCTGATGAAGTCTTTTGTTTGTGAAGTTCTTTTCATGAGAAATGTTTACCAAATCAAAATGCATGAATGTTTTGTTTGTTATAAACAATTTTTCTGTTTTTTGTTTTTGTTGTATTTTTCCTTTGAGGGTTATTTGTGGGTAAAATGATGTAAATGTTTTCCATTCATATCTCTATATTACCACCTGAAAATTTAGATATGAAATTGTTGTTTTCATTTATTTTGTACTGAAGCTACAGCTTTTTTATGCACAGTTTCTAAGCATGTATTTCAGTTTATTGGACTCAATTAGTTTTTAATTGTTGAACAAGTTAAGTTTTGTGGGAGGTAATTGTTTAGACCAAGTTTCTGAGCTTAGTCAAAATGCAGTCATGCATTTTGGTTAAAGGTCAATTTTTATTTTGGCAGAAATCTTCCTTTAAAATGATGCTATGCACATTTAATGAAAGCAAATGAACAGTATATTTATGCACTGATATTTTGTCATAAGCTTAAATTAGAATATACTTTTTTCTCTATAGCTGATATATTGTTTTGTTTAAGTGTATAAAAACCAAAGGTGTTATAGATGTAGCTTTGATATTCATTGTAGTCGCACTGGAAGGACCGACACAATCACTAAAACTCTATTCTAACTGTATTCACAGTATGATACAATGAGTAAAAGTTAGGATTGGGCATGATGAAGCCACATTTTGAGGTTGAGTGGTATTTAGGGCATTGAGATTGTACATTATTACAATGTGTAATTGTTAATGACAGATTAAAAAACTGGACATAACTGAATTTTGTTATTTAATGTTTACTGTATTTATTTTATTTGTTATAGTGCTGTTTTTGTTTTGTTCACTTTACTCGGAAGGCCAAATAAAGTTGTAAATGGATTAAAGGTTATTTTGTAAATACCCACTGTTTTGAACTTTTCATATTTAAGGGACATCTTCAGATTCTATATTGTGCATTATATTAAAGGCTATTGAGTACTGCCTTGTGAGTTCTTTAATCAAACATATGTAATATGCAAATATATATATATATAAACATAATAAAATAGGGTCCCCAGCCAAATAATAACATATACAGTTACCTCCAAATTTATTGGAATGTTCCAAATCCTTAGTTTATTATGTAAACCCTGGGGTTTGCAACAGATCGAGTCAAATCATCCAATATGTAGGTATGCAAAATGTTAGAGGTTAAGTTTTAAACTTAATAAATTTCACTTAACATTTGGTTCTTGCTTGAAATAAATATATAACTTTTTAAAAGATTCGACGCCCGACTTGTTTAGAATTCCTGCTAAAGCGTCAAGTGGAAAACAGCGATACAAAGCGTGTGTGGGGAAAAATATATTACACGTCGGTAGCGTTATCTGACTTAATTTCAATGGAATCTCTCTAAATGTATAATCTCCCCAAATACATAAATAACTTGATTTATATTCAATTATATATACACAACACCATGTGGCATCTTATAATTAACTTTTGACGTCACTCAACTTTAATGGGTTGTGAGGACATAAAAACATTAAAGTCAAACACCTGATTTAAGTTAATGAAATGCAAAAGGTTGCTTTTTAAACATCTGGGTTTAAATTACACGACGATTTTCGTAAATTATTAGGAACTGAACATAAAACAACACTGTAAGCAAAGTGACCGTGGCCTTTAGTTTGAGGATTTGAATCTAGGACCAAACTTAATGACGATAGAGACTAAAAACCAAACCAGACAGATGTAATGTCAGATTTGTTTGCGGCGCTCACAATGTGCACAATTCTCTGTAGAGATTACATGGGCGATTCCTCGAAAAAAAAAGATAATAGAAGTGACACACTTCAAAGGGTGTCGTGTTGTGTGACTTACACTGTGTTTTGCATCCGAGTAATAACACACGCTCACGTTCGTGGGAATCCGAAGACGCGCCTCTGAATCCGAACCTCTATTAGCATTTATTTTAGACTGTGGGGGAAATCGCAGCACCTGGAAGAATCTCACCAAGAAAAAAACCCTTTGAAAAAAACTTTTTGCTGTGAGGCGAGAGCGCTCTCTGCCGGCCGACACCGTGATGGCAAGCCTCTAACATACCACGACGCCATGCTTCTGTTTTAAAACTGACCAAAACATCACAGGGCGGCACGTTCGCCTCTCAGCGCTAGGGGTTCATGGTTCGAATCCCCATCTGGGTGGAGTTTCCATGTTCTCCCTGTGCCTGCGTGGGTTTTCTCCGGGTTCTCCGGTTTCCTCCCACAGTCCAAAAACATGGATCAAGTCAATCGAGTTCTCAAAATTGCCCCATATAGAGTGTATCTGTGTGAGTGAGTGTGTGCCCAGCGATGGATTGGCGCCCTGTCCTGGGTCTATCTGCCCAGCGCCCGAGACTTTCTCCCCTGGATGGGCATGGAGAACCCCACCGCGACCCTAATAGAGGATAAAGCGGGAGATAATGAATGAATGAAAGCATGACAGTGGATGCCACAAGTTATTCAAAAAGCAATGTTTGACATTTATTCATTTTTTTTCCCGTTACAGTCATGTTAAATTTCTATTAAAGTGAATGATATCATATTGTTTAAAAAGAGTTTTATTTTTAAATATTTGATGTTAATTTTGGCTACATAATTTCATTAAATGACTCAAAATCTTTTGCTTCACATTTAAAATAAAATAACACGTTCAAAGAAAAAAACACTTAATCAACACTCAATAAATCTTGATAAAACTTTTCATTTCAATGAACATTATGTATAAAAACATTAAAATCATTGTTTTTTGGGTGTGCAGAATAAGTGCATTTTAACGTACTCAAAATATGGGTTCTTTGCACTTTTTGAACACAGGTCTGATAGACTGGAGCAGGATAGTAAACATGAACAGGAGACCTCCAATCCATTTTGTACCATGCTGCTTCTGACTGATTCTTATCATCTGAATATCAAATTCAGCACACCCTCCTTAACATTTATTGCTGTATATTTGCTTATGTGCCATAGTATATATATATATATATATATATATATATATATATATATATATATATATATATATATATATATATATATATATATATATATATATATATATATATTACCTCATTATTTAAGCTGTTGCCCTGTCTTATTTCTCCTAAAGAATAGGCATAGTGTAATTTCTCATTGTCATATAAAATACTTTATAATAATTTAATAATAATTCATCACACAAATCCTATTTTCAGAAAAGTTAGGTTATTTGTTAATACACTTCAACACTTTCTAATACACTTCAACAACATTTATCAGTTATCAGCCATATTATCAATCAGCCATTGGGCATCAGTCATTTAATGTTCTCAATCCTTTTAATGATTTAACAAACTGTATATTGTAAAAGAATTCTGTATTTTGACCTATCTTAACAATAATTTTTTTTTTCTTGTGTCTTTAGAAAATCTCCCAACTTTTCTGAAAATGCATTTAATACAATAAATACAATGTTAGAAATACAGCTTTGTTTAAATAAATGCAAAAGTAATGACATTTGGGTTTGCAGCTGATGTTAGCATAGAAAACAGAGCAGAATATACAAAAAGTGTTGTATTATATTGTTGAATATTAATTTAAGCATTTTTCTGGTAAAAGAATTGCAGTTAAATTGCCACAGAGTTTTCAATGTAATCTGGACAAAGATATGGGTAGGGGAGCTCCAGTTTTTTGTTCCTGGCGATGATATCTTTAGATATGGCCTTCAGCTCTTGTTGTACCTGCTCCACAATCTTACGAGGGGCACCACTGTTAAAGTACCACTCACCATACTGGCACAAGGGCACCTGTAAGGTAATCAACAAATATACAAGGTTTATTTACTAACTACTAAATACTAACTAAACTCGATCAAGTCCCTAAATAATTAGCTGGGCATCAATATGTGACACAGTCCCATATTGTGTCCCACACGTGTGTCTCAAGGTTGTGGGTTCAAATCCTAGGTCCACTGAAGTTACCCATGTGGGTTCTTGAGCAAGACCCTTAACCCTCATTGCTCGAGGGATGCTGTACTGACCCTGTGCTCGCTCAGATAATAGTGTCCGTTAAATAACCAAATGTAAATTATTGTCACTGGATTATAGAAATGTCAGCTAAATGCTTGATTATCAATCATGATTTTAAAAAAGATATACATGCATAGTTAGGTATTGTTTACACTCACATAGTTGACAGCACGTTGTGACAGCAGATTCAATATGCTGAGCACACTGCAGGTGCTGTTTGCATCTGGAAGGTAGGACAAGAGGTCTTCTTCCTTCACTAAGCCTTTAACTTGAGGAGGGGGACGTGACATGGCAGGTGGGTAGTTCGGCATCCATAAGTAAAATTCCAACTGGTTCAGTCATTCAATTCATATAAAATTGTTGGTGATAAACAGGGTAAAATGCCTTAATACAGTAGTATACATTATTAAAACAGCTCATTTAAATATATGAAAATAAATATACCTGAGAAAAGTTGACAGCTGAATGTAATGCTGAAGCGGAGAAGATCATCATAGTAACGAATTTGCTCAATTCTGATTTGGCCTTAAAAGACTGTGGAAAACCTAGAAAAAGTCTTACATTTTAACAAATCCTTATGGTTTTCTTACTGTATTTTTTAACCATTTCTAATCACGAATATACTTTATCCTCTCCTATGAGTCAGAATGGTTTTTGGACTTTTGGCCTTTAAAAGACTATCATCTGATGTTAGAATGTATATCACCACCAATATGCAAAATATTAAATCACACATTTAACTGGTCATGTTCTAGTGTATTCTGGCAAGTCTAACACAAATGTTTCTTTTCAGCGCACCTGTATTTTGTAATCCGAGCAGTCCTTCAGTGTAGAACTCCTTAATCCAGCTCTGTAGTTCTAAGTCTGTTTGGACCGCTACATCATCATGGTAAAATAAATCCAACCAGTTTGTCACAAATCTATGAATACAAACACAATTTTTAACAAATATATCAAAAAGAATAAATCAACAAAATATTCCAAAAGCCAAAGAATTAGCCATTCACCTAACTACTTGAACAACTGAATGCCATTTGAACTACATATTAAAATTTATATCTTTGTGAATAGCATAATGTTTACATGGTTTCTTACTAGTGTTTAACTAATACTCAGAAACTACTCTACAGCACATATAACTAAACAACCCCAATGTAAGATGTGTGATATGTGTTTTTATTGAAGCACCTGTGAAGAGCATTCCACACTCGCAGCGCATCCTGTGCATAGTAACATGTGGGTACTGAGTCCAGTCCTCGCTCTTTCAGGTCATCAGGGACACATAGTGAAGTGTATCGCAGTTGGTTTGTACCTTGAATAAGCAGGAAACCTGCTCCTCGTATGCCACATCCTATGGACTGAATTTAAAAAAATTATAAATCAGAAACACAAATTTTGTATTAAACATTTATTTACAATCTCATGAGTGATTCTAAAATAAGATATTTTCATCCTAGGTGTTTTTATACGAATCATTGACATTAGGTTTAAATCATAGCTTTAAAATGGCTAATGTTTTATTCACACACTAATTTATATACATATTCATGCACTAATTTACCCAGAACACACACACATACTGTACACACACACACACACACACACACACACACACAAAATGACAGTAAGAAATAAAAGTACATTACACTATATGTTTTGTCATATATACACTATATATTTTTGTTATATATATATATATATATATATATATATATATATATATATATGACAAAAAGGTTTTTTTTTCAGGAAAAAAAATCAAGCTGCAAAAAGATATTCTATTACTACCTAGATATTATTATTACTACCTAGTGACATCAAAATCTAATTACTACAAGCAAATATGAATCCATGCTAAAAAAAAATACTAACCTTGTCAAATACACCATTAGTTGACAAAATTGTACTTCTTGCCTGGACATTGATTTGAAGACTTGCCTTTACATGTGGCATCAAAATCTGAAATGCATATGCATATTTTAATAACAAATTGCTGCAAATAAATCATACAGACTATTGTGTTTAAAAATGCCTAACATTGGGTCCCTTTTGGTTTAACATAGCAATCATTTTAGTTAATGAAGGTTATGTCCTCTTATTTACCCCATTGCTTAAAGGCAGGACAACATCCTGATTAGCCAGCTAGCTCATCGCAGGGCACATACTCAGAAAATGCACTGACAACTAAGGCATTTTTACATCAAAGATCCCAAAGAAAACAAACAAAAAAGTGCCCTCTGTTCCACTATGAAACTGAACCCAGAAACTTCACACTAACTAGTGCACCACCACAACAGCAATCTACTTTGTTAACCAGTAACAAATCCCAAATAAGTAGATAAATAATCAGTCTGGGTGGTACAGTGGCTTAGTGGTTAGCAAGTTTGCCTCTCAGTGCCAGGGATTCAATCCCAATCTAGGTGGAGTTTCCGCGTGGGTTTTCTCCGGGTTCTCCAGTTTCCTCCCACAGTCCAAAAAAATGGATTAAGGTCAACTGAATTCTCGAAATTGCCCCATATAGAGTGTGTTTGTGTGAGTGAGTGTTTGCCAAGCGATAGATTGGCGCCCTGTCCTGGGTGTATCTGCCCAGTGCCCGAAACGTTCTCCCCTAAATGGGCTTGGGGAACCCCCCCCCCCTGCAACCCTAGAAAAGTATAAAGCAGAAGATAATGGATGGAATAATCAAGTCTTTCATAAACACGTTCAGTATACCTTGTACAATGGGTGCATATCTGGGAGCGCCCTGAGGGTGGCAACACAGCAAACTTCTCCCATCAGGTGTGTGCGCATGAGATGGGAGAGCAGCTGGTGAACCTGAAAATCTGCACTTCGAACCCAGAGTTTTGCTAACAGCCAGTCAGGTTCTGGATCAGAAGGCAGGAAGATTGGGTTCGAATCACCAGGTGTTTTCTGGAGCTGTCATCAAATATGCAGAATACAGTTGTGTTTAATGTTACAATATTAATTTGACATTTTGGATTTATAAAAGAAAATAAATGTGTTTCTATAAATGTGTTTCTACTAAGATATAAAATGTAAAAGATTTGCTCCAATGTTTCAATGATGACTATTTCAGTATAAAACTGGTCAAAGCTATACTTACCTGGATGGCAATAGGCTTTAATTCGTTATTTTGGCTGTAGTGCAGGAGACACAGTGGAGCAGCTACATATGACTGTCTGCCATTGATAACATTTGCAGGCATCTGATCAAGTATCCCATAGTCTAGAAGAAATATTCTTCCTTTCTATGAATAAGTACAATAACATTAATAACACTTTTTTTTCTATATCTTTGCATGAGTCATATACATTTTGAGTCTGACCCCTTTGTTGCATCATTGATTTGAACACACAAAACACACCTCCATCTCCTGCTTCAATGAAGATTCCTTGGGCAGAAAATTGCTAAGCATCTGAGTTGTGACTTTTAAGTTGGGTGGAAGGCTTTGGATCTTTCTGATTAGTAGAGGATTGCACCCATTAAGACTCTGATAACCAAAAAAAGTGTCTTCTCTCCAGTGAGCCTTAACATACTCTAAAAAAGAGATTATTATCTAATTAACAGCTCAAAAGTGGCATGTGTTTTAGCAGAAAATTATGTAAAAAACATATTCTTGTCTTACTGGCAAGTGAATTTTCTTTTACATTTTGTGTGAACATCATCTCAAGTTCGCTAAAGCTTTTCCATGGTTCTGCTCTGATATTAAATCCTTTAAGGTAGTACAAGTTGATGTCGGGGCTGAGAGACATACAGACACAAAATTTACATGACATTGCAATATTTACAACAAGATATCTAGTTCGGCATCTCTTTGAGGGACTCGTTTCTTCGTTTTATAAAACTTAAAAGCTACTTACAGCCATTACTAGACTATAGTAGTAGCACAGCTTATAATAATAAATCAAACTTAAAAATTTCCCAAAGTATGGTAATGCACACTTACCATTTTATGCACATACTTTATATGTTTTTCAGTCCATAATGTAAAAATAAGCAATAAATCCATACAGACAAATCCCTGTTCAATATTTTCAGACATTTTCAGTGTACTACTGCAATCTCAAAGCAGCTACGGTTTCTTCTGTTTGCTAGTTCTAACCATCTTCATCAAACCCGAAATTTCGGAAAGTTTACTTCAAGTAAATTTGTCAAACTGTTAAAACAGCTCTCGGTACTATACCTGTTACGAGCATAACTCAAATTAGGCCCAAGAAATGAAACGTTGTCCATGTCTATGCAACGAATAGCACCTTCAACAAAGTTTTTCCATCTACAAATATAAAAATAAATAAAAATGAATAATAATAATAAACAATAAATAATTATTGTTTGAGTCATGTTTAGAGTGATGTCTTTGATACCTAATTTGTTGCTGTGTAGTTTGTAGTTGTTTGGTCCTGTATTTTCTCAGTATATTTTGTGTCTCATTGTTAAACAAGCGAACTGCATGTAGGAAAAGAAGAATAGGATGAAGATGGTGCAGTTTTATTGTACAGTTGAGTATGTTTTGGATTTCATAAGGGAATCCGTTCTGAGCTCTGAATATTCATGAGGGAGTTTCACATCCTGCAACATCCATTTTAGCTTATCTTTATAACACACTAATATACGCTGTTAAACATGGATGTGACTAATTCTACTCATATTGTAACACTTGCATCATATCTCGTGCATACTCATTTATGTTAGATTATTTATTCTACTTCATTAAAGAGCAACTACAAGTTGACACTTTTGTCACATCTTGAAAAGTAGGTATTATAATAAAGTTCACTATCAGAAAAATAGGCTAGCATTTAAACCAGTCAGTGTGGAAATAGATTCTAAATGTATAAGGAGACTAAACAAAAAATAAATCAGTAATGGACAGTCTAGGTAATAGGACAATGGTTAGGGTGTGCAAGGCATTTTTACATTCTAGTCTAGGTATATATTTCCAAAATAAAATTAAAAACATAAATACTGTACTTTTGTCGCTGCACAGTTCTACATCACCATCTGTAGTTTTGATCCATCTGTGGCAGGGAAAGGTACTTTCTAAACCATTCCAGCTCAACTTCACCTGGACATCCAGACAGTGCCAGTTAAGATCAGGAAAGCCAGGCCGAGCCTCAAGGCGCAGACGCACCAAAACCACAGCATCCACTTTGTCAGGAGACTGGATTACAACAGTGTGGTTCTACAACCAAGAAATACATTATGCAATCAGTAGGCTGTTCTGCTGAGTTTCTTTTGATCATCCAGTCATTATAAACAGGATATCGGTCTTACCAAGCCAGGCAGAAGACTCAGTCCTTCTAAATTAACATTGACCGGTGGGCTCTGCCATTGAGAACCAATCAGTGACACCCAAAGGAAGTTGTATGATCCAGAGTTAAGTATTTGTGATGTTCGAATTGTAACGTGAATGTCCTCCATTTGACTTTGTATGGAACTTTCTATGAATGAAAAAAAAACAATTGCAGGAAAGTGCATATTCTAAGAAAGCTATTGTTTTCAGTTCATTATTATTTTTTATATTAATTTGGCCTAAACACTGGCTAGTTGTTAAAAGGTCATTTCTGAAAGTTACTATTTGCATTAATACCCAACAGGCAATGTTTGCATTTGAATTGCAAATAAGAGATATGTATATTTGCCAAATGACAGGAGCACAATGCAAATTTAAGAAACATTAGATGGCAAATTCATAGTGCTTTTTTAATTTTTGATAATATTTAGTTTTCAGTACTTTACGTATTTTACAATTACTGCAAAAAAAAAAAAAACTTTCAAACTAAAATTATTGTTAAAATGTTTTGTTTAGGCTTCATCCCATGTTCCTTGATTGCACACCTTGTAAGAGATTTAAGTTTTATGACAGGCAGTGTAAAAAAAAGTCATTTCATCAAAGAACTAGACATATACAACTTTTATTTTAATTTTTTTGCAGAAGTCTATGGGTCAGCTTTATTAAGATCTACCACAAATACGGCTCGGTCAAGCTGCACCAACAATGGCCTTCTCCAAACTGTTACCACAAAGTTCGAAGCACATGATCTCCAAATTGCTTGATTTTATACATTTGTAGCAAAGTAATGGAACGAGACACCAGAATTAAGTGATTGTTCAGTTAGGCCATGACCATGTAATACATCTCAAGGATTCAAGGATTCAAGGTTTATTGTCAATTCCACTGCATATCAGGACATACAGAGAACCGATCAAGACTACAAAAAATGCAGATGTTACGTACTATTTTACTTAAATGCAGAAAATGATGCAATGACCCATCAAAGGTGCTGTAGCCCCGTATCAACAACTTTCAATATTATACCTGTAATCATCATCATCCACTTTTTAAAGGTGTGACATGATTGTGTAAATTAACGAACTACGCCCATCTCCGTTCTATGCAAATTAGTCATTAATATGAATGCCCTGTGGTAAAATTACAGCATTCCACCTTTTAATGTAAATATATTCCCATAAGAATAGAAATGATAATTGTTGGTTAAAGAGTATATGGACCTACCTCAACTGTATAGAATCAGGCATGTGTTACCGTCTCACAGTGTGAGGCTGGACTGAGTGAGTGCATGGCTTTATACGCTTAACTCTTCCTGTGTTTGCTAATATTATCACGGAAATGATCAAACAGTTGCATAAATAAGTAAGGTAGGAAAATACACATTCCCTGAGCGGGAATCGAACCTGGACCTCGACGGTAAAAGCGCCCAATTACGAGTATTGTATTTACATGAGAGCTACACAAGAACTACACGTACACTTATACATTTTATAAATATAATTTTTGTTTTGTCCTTATTGCGTTGTTTTATTGTTTAGATATAATTATTAAACTTTGACTTTATTTTTAAACTTGTCTTACACGGTGCGTCCACTGCGAACTTACGTTTATATATCGGTTTTATCGATCGTGCTGTTGACTGGTAAGGTAGCTACTGAACGGCTAAAATAATACAACATCGTTTATTTTTATAAAAGTCGAAACACATCCTATTACGAAAACCAAATTATCTGACCGCTCCACAGCAAGTGACCTCGTGGCGCAACGGTAGCGCGTCTGACTCCAGATCAGAAGGTTGCGTGTTCAAATCACGTCGGGGTCATTTATATTTTATATATATATAAAAAAAGTTTCTCTGAAAAAAACCCGAACATTCGTTATGTTTCGCGTCTTTCGGCAATGTGTCTTTGGGAGAAGTTCGTTTTCATGCAATCAGAAAGAAAACATATTGGTCAAACACATTCTTTCAGCTTAGTGTCAAAACTTTGCAGAGTATCTTTTCCTGTTGCAGCTAAACAAAATGTACACGAGCACTGACCACATACTACTGATTAAGAAGACTGGTGCAAATTGACTAAAGTGCACAAATTCAAGACTTAAACACATGCAATGACGATGGGATTGAATTAAAACACTGCAAATATTTTTATATATATATATATATATACACAAAAATATTTGCAGTGCAGTGTATATATATACACATATTTTTTTTTTTTTCGTGAAATCAATCACACTACATTCACAATGCTGTCTTTTCAGAAAAGTTTATTTTGACTAGGAACACTGCACCATTAAGTATGTTATAGCTGCATTTGCCATTTTACCATGTTACTGGTACATTTATGCATGCATGTTTAAACTGGATGACCAATTCATAAAAACAAATGAAGAAAAAAAGGTACACAGTTCATAAAGTTAAAAGAAAAAAAAACTGAAAAAATTTAAGCCATGAAATTTAAGTCATTTTCATCAAAGAACTAGACATATACAACTTTAGTGAATAAAGAGTTTTTGAATTTTTATATTCTTGCAGAAGTCTATGGGTCAGCTTCATTAAGATCTACCACAAATATGGCTCAGTCATGCTGCACCAACAATGGCCTTCTCCAAACTGTTACCAAGAAGTTCGAAGCACATGATCTCCAAATTGCTTGATTTTATACACTTGTAGCAAAGTAATGGAAAGAGACACCAGAATTAAGTGATTGTTCAGTTAGCCCATGACCAATCGATCGCTATATATATATATATATATATATATATATATATATATATATATATATATATATATATATATATATATATATACAGCGATGGATTGGCGCCCTGTCCTGGGTCTATCTGCCCAGCGCCCGAAACATTCTCCCCTGGATGGGCATGGGGAACCCCACCACGACCCTAATAGAGGATAAAGCGGGAGATAATGAATGAATGAAAAAAAAAAAAAAAAAAAAAAAAAAAAAAAAAAAAAAATATATATATATATATATATATATATATATATATATATATATATATATATATATATATATATATACACACACACATAAGATATTAGTATGTTTTTTCATGAAATCAATCACACTACATTCACAATGCTGTAATTTTCAGAAAAGTTTATTTTGACTAGGAACACTGCACCATTAAGTATGTTATAGCTGTATTTGCCATTTTGCACCAAAGTGCATCAGGTCCTAGCGATGCACTTCATTAGTCCAAAAATTCAGTCTAATGACTGTGTTCACATTATGCTGAGCTTCATGTCCAAATATTCTTCTTGCTTTAAATATGATGAAACCCAGCAGTATTTGCCTTAATGACTTAAAAACAATGAGCAGTTAATTCTCATACAACAAAAAGAAACAGACACAGCTGCAAAAGAAGTTTACAAAAGGTAAAAAAACAACAACATAATAAATCAAAGTTTGTGCTAAAATGATCCCAGTTCATTTTATTGGTCAAAGTTACTGGTACATTTATGCATGCATATTTAAACTGGATGACCAATTCATAAAAACAAATGAAGAAAAAAAAGGTACACAGTTGATAATTAAAGTTAAACGAAATCAAAAATAAAAACTGAAAAAAACAATGTTTTTCTGGAGGGCTTCCATAAGTATTCTGAATGAATACTTAGAACTGGTACAATAGCTCATTTTAAATGTATAGCAAATGGCTAACTACTTTCAGAAATTCACAGTTGTGCTTTTTAAAACCCCAGCTTTCCTTACTCTTTGAGAGTTGTATAGGTCTAAAGCCTCCTGCTTTCTGTAGTCCGGTGGGTTGGCCAAAGGATCGTAACCTAGGCGCTTTAACATTGGCGCAATGCTAGCCATGTCCTTCACCACATCATCAGGGATATTTCCCACCCACTTAGAAAGGGCTTCTGTATTCACTGGTTTGAATACTTGATCTGTGGATCGCTCCAACCTACAAATAAGCATTTGTGAAATAAAAAAAACAGAATAAATGAGATGTTTAAAAATACACATTCCTTCCTGGAACAGTAAGGAAAGGTGGACATTAAAATAGTTTTAATGGTTAACAATTTCAGTTTACTCACTTAGACAGGGATACTCCTCCAGCTTTTCCAATTAACTTCTCATGATGTAACACTGCTTGGTCCCAGGATAGATTCAGGAAACTCATAAGCTTCCGCATGACTTCTTCTGGGTATAAAACCAGCTGTTCATAGCGCAGGGGAATACAGCTGCCCTGAGCTGCAACCCGGCACTGTTCATACATGACCTCCACAGCCCGGTTCCATTTTACCAAGCAGTCTCTGTAACTTGTTAAGTCGAACCCAGTAATGGTCACTTTTCGTGATATCATAGAATGAACAGTTGCACGTCCATCCCGAAGCATCAGAACAAATTTGGCACGTGGAAACAATTTGGAGAGGTATGTAAGCGACTTCAAAGCAAAAGGGTCCTTATTACAAAGGCGTGGGGCTGGTTCACCATGCCCCACAATGATCTCCAGTAAAAAAGCACGAATGGCAGAGTCTAGGACCTCTTCAGTCACTCCTGCCTCATTTAAGCGGATCTTCTCTCGAGCCGAGCGATTCCAGGTAGCCTGCAGTCCTAAAATACGGGGGATAACACGTGTCTCTTCTCCACAGCGCACCTCAGGGTGGGCATCTAGCATGGCCCGCATTAGGGTAGTGCCACTGCGAGGAACACCACCAACGAATATCAAAGGAATGTCCTCACTGGTTAAGGGGTAACTAAAGTTCTTATTTCGTTGGTTTGCAGACCATAAAGCCCAAGCATTGACTGATCTGGAGTTTGAGCATTCGATGGCACTGAGACTGAGATAAAAAATTGTAACAGTGCTAATGATCACACAGATCAACAAGACATTATGAATCGATTTCCTCATGATAGAAAAGATCAGAAATTAAAAGTGGTTAGAGTGAGGAACAGGACAGAAAGGTATATGTACAAAGAAAGAAACATTAAAACATAGAAAAGGTGAACAAGTTCAATAACTTTAACAAATTCACTAAATAAGTTCAGTAAAGATAAGAGAGGAATGAAGTGCAGTGGGACAAAATAAAAAGGTAAAAAGTGCTTTGCTTAAGGGCTAATTGCTGAATGTAGGCTGGCTGGGCCAAGCCACTGCTTTGGATTCTGCTCCATTGTCTCTGAAATATATATAAAAAAAGAAAGTACTGAGAAAACTTAAAATGATACATGAGGACTTAAAGACATTTGGGATGTGTTAAGATATTTAAGTAGAAACACATTTAATTTTAGCCAATGTATCATAAGACTAAAATTACTATTAACAGAAATACTGACAGTACTGTTTTAATACTTACAATCTCACAGAAACAGGGCTTGCATCCTGCAGATTACTCAAATTAACAAAAATAAAACCAATACATTTCAGGACAATGAAATTCTGAACGTGTTTCCTTGTGTCCAAGCACAATTGGTTTTTTTTTTTTTTTTTTGGTAATAATTTTTCTCACTCAACACTTTTCTTTTCCTTCTTTGTCGAAAGTTTTTATGGTGTGGCTTTTCTGCTGAGCTGGTTGTCCGCACTTATGTAAAGCAATTTTGGTTTAAAGGATCAAACTCAGCTCCTAAATACAGATCTTATAAAGTACTTACAGTAATGATGTTACAACTAAGTCTGACATTTTCTTAAACTCTGAAGGTTAAACATCCTGAATTTATCCTCAAGTGAATATCTGCCCATCACAGGCCCCATATATATTTACATAGTCTGCAAATATTTAGACATCTGTAGACTTTTGAAACATTTACATGCATTGTGAGTACAAAAAAAACACGACTGTGTACTCACTTCCCATAGAGCAACTTCTACATTTGGAACAGTAACAGGATCGCATTACATCTTAATACTTCACTTAATATTGAAAAGCATCGCTAAATACTAAAGGGTATTTAGTTGAAGTGTACGTTCGGTTCATTTCAGTTACACATAATTCTGCTTTACGAATATTTTTTATGGTAAGGACATTAAAACAAAACTTGATAAATAAGTTCTTGTTTCAATCAAATCCGGTCCACCTTAAAAACAACTGCAGCGACGTCACGGAGAGAATAAATGATTTTTCTAGATCACGGAAACAGTTTAAATATGTTTTATATGTGTTTTTTATCACTAAAAATGCATTATATTTAAAAAAACGATTTCAATAATAGGATTTATTTCACTGAAGCACCTTAAGCTTTATAAACAAGCTCTTATGTTTTAAAAGAGATCAGATACATCACGATACCAATTTAAATAAAAAGGGCAAGTTGAATATGTTTTAAACTGTTAAACGTTTGGCTGTAACAAGATTGGCGACTTTCTCCATATATATATATATAAAATTAAAACTAAATTAATGATTAATTTAATCAACGTGGTCAGCACGTTCGCCTCTCAGCGCTAGGGATTCCCGGTTCGAATCCCCATCTGGGTGGAATTTCCATGTTCTCCCTGTGCCTGCGTGGGTTTCCTCCGGGTTCTCCGGTTTCCCAATACAGTCTAAATGCATGGATCAAGTCAATTGAGTTCTCCAAATTGCCCCATATAGAGTGTGTCTGTGTGAGTGAGTGAGTGTGTGCCCAGCGATAGATTGGCGCCCTGTCCTGGGTCTATCTGCCCAGCGCCCGAAACGTTCTCCCCTGGATGGGCAAGGGGAACCCCACCGCGACCCTAATAGAGGATAAAGCGGGAGATAATGAATGAATGAACGATTAAACAGATCTTAAATATCTTTTAAAATAACAACGCCCTCTATCGGCCATCTGTAGCAGCAACGTTGTTGCATTCTTAAGGAGGACCTTAGACTTTTCCGCAAAGTTGGCGGAGTTAAAAAAAAAAACAAAAAAAAAAACCTTCAGCCTCGTCTGAGTCACGACATTCCGAGTCAGTGTTTGTTCACGACCCCCTTTGAAACTCTCATTTGCACGTTTAAAGTACTCTAATCATCTTACCGCGTTTCATTTGCGCCCTTCTGCAGTCTTTCCAATCCAACGTCACGGAACGCGCGAGGCGATTGCAAACCTCCAGAGAAACTTAAACTTCCACGTAAATGCTATCGAGATTCGTTTGTAAGACCCGAAGTACGGACCACCTGATTAAAACCGTAAACAGCGTTTATTAAATCCATCAGAAGCTGATCCGCGTTCAGTCCGTCCGCCCGTCTGTCTGTCTGTCTCAACCCTCTGCTGCACGCGCGCCGCCACTGCAGCAGGACACTGAACACGAAGCTCTGACAGACAGACAGACAGACAGACAGAGAGGCAGACAGACAGGCAGACAGACAGACAGGCAGACAGACAGACAGGCAGACAGAGAGGCAGACAGACAGGCAGGCAGACAGACAGACAGACAGACAGGCAGGCAGACAGACAGACAGAGAGGCAGACAGACAGGCAGGCAGACAGACAGAGAGGCAGATAGACAGACAGACAGACAGACAGAGAGGCAGGCAGACAGAGAGGCAGATAGACAGACAGGCAGGCAGACAGACAGGCAGACAGACAGACAGCTTCAGAAGCACTGCTCCAGCTTCACTGTTCAACATGCAAATCCAGCGTGTGTGAAATAAAACCAGCTGTAGGACGATGCTTCAATGAAAAAAATAAAAATTAAAAAAACATGAAGTATCATGAGAATAAAAATAAAGAAGAGAGAAAAGCAAACATGTGAAACTTCAGTGTATTTGTACCAAAAAATCTAAGATGAAAAGCCTCTGTGCTTTTGATTAAGGACAGACTTTATAGAACTTTTCATATCTTATTATTTCCTGGTTGTTCTTATGATAAAAGGATCAACTCCAAGACCTGGCATCACCCTTAATTATAAACCCCAATTATCCCCAAATATGTTTATTAACAACCAAACATTCATGTTTGTATGAGAACCTTACACTTGAAACAAATAGACAGAAAACCGGAAGTAAGTTATGTGGCGGAAGTACATGTTTCACTCAGAACATCCTTTTCTTACCTATAGCAAGCAAGTCAAGTTTCATGCCAAGCCAACAAAGCTGTTGCAAGTATGTCGCAAACAAAGAACGTCCCCTTTGCAAACGTTCCCAAAATTAAACGGTTTCCAACAACCTGTAGAAAGATTAAAAATAACTGATGGTGCAAGTTAAAGCACCTCTTGACTAATTCTTCACAAACAGTTCTTAATACACAGTTCTCATGTACACTCTATGCAACCTGAATGCTTTAAGCATCAGATGTTTAAGTCAAATGTTTCCAGACAAAAAGCATTTCATAAAATGTTGATCTTTGAATGAAAATATATTGCTTAAAAGCATTATGTAATCAACATTCATATAATGAATTTACGGTACAGTTGGTTTTCTCCATGGCTTCTGACTTGTGGTGTTCTCATTTGTAAGTCGCTTTGGATAAAAGCGTCTGCTAAATGACTAAATGTAAATGTAATGTAATGTAAATATAAAAACTCCCTTCCTTTGAAGGAATTGTATAAAGTGTGACATTATAAAACATCACATTCACAAACATTAGGATGTACTGCTTAATGTATAAACATAATTCGGTATCAAACATCCACCTTTTGGAGTTTAACATCATGTCAGTACTTTCCAAGAGAAAATCAGTGCAGACAAAGAGAAGAAGACAAGTTTTATTTAAATAAACAATATATTGTTAATTAGCAACAGTGATTTCTCCCAGACATTTGGCGAGCATTACTAATTAGAAAAACAAAACACCACATTAATGACTGAAATGTAATATAGAGAAGGATTTTCCAGCCTGTCGAAGTTGTGCTGGATGTCCGAGAACTCATGTAAACAAAGAAAATGAGCATCTATCTGCTGTTTTTGTCCCAAATTGCAGCTTGTAAATATGCAGTGGCTGACGTCACACTGTCTACAGTTGCACATAATTGCCATTAAACTACCCAGTATGTTGCTATTCTATATATAAATATATATATATAAAAAAAACTGGTCATTCTGACCCTAGTTGTAACAGAGGTCAGTAGCCACATTAAACACTTACATATTCACAGCTAACTACAAGAAGGTTATTTAACAAATAGTATATTTGAAAACAAAAGCCAGTGTTAAGAGTTTATAAGGTTTAATTCTGTGCTTTTATTATTACTGCTGCTCTTTGCTTGCATCCATCTCATTATCTCCTGCAGCACTGTCTTCTTGCTGTGGATCTCCAGGTAGGATGTTTGTAACCTTCTGAATAAGCTCATCTATTTGTTCTTCTGTCAACCGTTCTTCACTTTCTTCTACCATCTGTAAAATTAAACACAATATATTATCTTAAATATAAATACAATATTTGTTAGTATTCACATGATTTTTCTTATTTAAAATCTCTTTCATTTTCATGGAAACCACCAGAATTTAGATCTAATAAATTAGCAGTACTTGTTAATGCTCAGATGCTGAAAAGATAAATGTAAAGCATCCTGAAAAAAAAACACTTTTTCAAAAGAGGTTTGATGGCATTTATAGGAACTTTAAAGGTATAAATTAAAATGGACTGAACAGAAAGTCTGACCAGTTGGATCTCAACAGCTGTCTGTGGTCTGTGGTTCAGAAGCTGCAGTTTCTCAGCTCTGGTGAAAGAAAACAAGAAAGAACATTTGGTTACAACTACCTTTGGCTAGTGAATGATAAGCAAATCTGTTTAACCAAACTTAGAGAATGTATATAACATTTACCACATGTATGTAAATTACAGAGCTCTGCAGTAATGAAAAGACAAGCTGAAAAAAGCTACATTCATTTAAATAGCATAAAACATTTATTAAACTAAGAAAAAAAAAAAATAATATGCTTGGTCAACCACTATATTTGCTAGACTTCCTTTCCATCAAATATTTGTTGAGAATTGCAAGAACAATGTAATTAATCAATTAAACAAAACATATTACAAATATTTTCTGGTGATTACAATTCTTAGTTAAAGTTAAACTGGCCACATCACACATCCTTGCAGGAGGTCATCTCGAATGTCAAGTAACAGAAGAGTCACAGTATTGAAAACTGGTTAAGTCTGGCAAATAGGTCAGTTCACTGATGGTAGTTGTGCACCTCAACTCACTTGGTGAGTTTGTGTGGAAGCATTGCCGTAAGGAAATCCTTCACTATTTCAGGACTCTGATGAACACATGGTGTCTTTGAAAGATATTTAAGTGTCTGTTAAAGAAAAGAATGCAGCAAAGTATTAATTAAACATAACTGCTAAACTTGCAGATACAATCCTTGTAAACATGTTTGAAAATTACTGGCAGTATGAGTATCGGAAAGTATTTGTATTTGTAATCCAATTAAGGCCAGTGTGTTGTCAAACCATTACACCTGTTAAAGCACTATTCAGTCGTTTTACAAACCTCATACATAATTGTGTTAAGGTTCTGCTGTCCTGAGCTGTGCTTATTTTTAACACTCTCCTTTCTTTTCTCCTTCAGCTCTGTTAGTAATTCAAACACCTGCCAAAAACAAAAAAAAATCAATTAATCATTAAGAATAAATAGTAAGTCAATAGAGTTTTACTCAGAATGCATGATTAATGTTCAACAGATCACAAACCTCAAAATTGCTAAGCATAGCAGCGTTGGCATCCCTCCTGCAACAAAGACATACATATACATATTGTAATAGACTAAATTAAACCATATTAATAAAGCTCTAGCAACAATATATTTTACATTAAAAATAATCTAATTTCATCTTATTATTTCATTAATAAGGCTTAAGACACATTACATTTTATAATAAGTTCTTATTATGGGAAGCAGGGTTTGTAATGCAGGAGCAGTGGGATAATGGGAAGGAAAATGCCACAGTTGTCAAATTTACTTTAAATTTTACAATATAGCATTACATTTTAATTATGGAGTAGATTGTTTTTTTCTTAAAATTATTATTCTCATATACACAATCTGTAAGAAAAAACACATAATGGAGGTTTTGTCTTGCGAAGGCTCCATCGTATGGTCTCTCAAAAGCTAAGGTATCAAAAAAATTAAATCTACTTAATTATTTAATATTGTAAAAGTGAGTGATAAGGCAAACAAGGGGATAGTTACGCCATGTATTAAGGTATGGTAAGTGGTAACGTGTGACTACACAGTTGATGTTGTAACTAAAGCTCAACTGCTGGAACAAATGGTTAAGTAACAGCAGAGGAAGCACCAATGGCTCAGTTCATCATCACAAAGCCATCACTTCTAAAAAGGAGAACAATGGAAAGACAAACAGAATAACAGCCGCCTTAGCCGGTGTAAGTCTGGTCTTGACTCCACTGAGAAAGTCTGAGATTACACAAGAGAAATTTTGAAAGCATTGAATTTCACCCAATTTGGTTGTAGTTGCATGGTCTCAATACTTTGCTGTAGTGTGAAGATTAACTATTAGTTTATAATTAATTTACAGAACGATATTAACAATTCTGTATCGTTATACAATTTATAAATTGCTTTCATAATATTAAATAAGGCGGCACGGTGGCTTAGTGGTCGGCATGTTCGCCTCTCAGCGCTAGGGATTTCCGAATCCCCATCTGGGTGGAGTTTCCATGTTCTCCCCGTGTCTGCGTGGGTTTCCTCCGGGTTCTCCAGTTTCCTCCCACAGTCCAAAAACATGGAGCAAGTCAATTGAATTCTCAAAAATTGCCCCATATAGAGTGTGCTTGTATGTGTGAGTGAGTGTGTGCCCAGCGATGGATTGGCGCCCTGTCCTGGGTGTATCTGCCCAGTGCCCGAAACGTTCTCCCCTGGGTGGGCATAGGGAACCCCACCGCGACCCTAATAGAGGATAAAGCGGGAGATAATGAATGAATGAATGAATGAATGAATATTAAGTAAATCATAAAGCACCTGCATTTAAATTAAAGGCATCGCATTTGCGTCCATCGTTTTTAAAATGTAAGGTTCCCTGAAGACGTTACCGCAAAATCGCAACTAAAATCAACTTCATCATTCATGTATTTATTAAAAATGTATTTATACTTAATCAAAAGCTAAACAAAATATAATAACAGCAGCAACTTTTCTTACACTTCCATTATCGTGGACTCAGCGAGGTCCCACCTCTGTAGTGCAACCCTCTGGAAACATTAGCTCATAACAACAAGTTCCGATCTTCTTTTCAAGGCAAACCATTTGTATGTGACTACCGCCATCTTCTGGGTTACAGCGTTAATTATCCAACATTTCCTGTTTTATTTCTATTCTATTCTTTATTTAAAGAAAATGTAGAAGTCCATTTTAAATGTTCCATCCCCATTTTTTAAATACAGATTTAAATTATGGCATAATTATTTGTTTTTTTCGCTCTCTTTCCTTGCTCAGTTTCTGTTCTCATTATTATAGAATTGTTCCAATTGCAGCTGCAGCATATTTGTTGCTGTCGAATTAAATTATTTCGGTATTTCGGCGTGTACACCTGCAAAATCCGAAAGTAGCTGAGCGATACATTGTCCGCACAGAACCTCACAGTTAGAGCTTTCAGAATAAAATATTTTAACTTCTTCTTTTCAGAATAACATATATGCCTTCTTCTTTTCAAGGCAAACCATTTGTATGTGACTACCGCCATCTTCTGGGTTACAGCGTTAATTATCCAACATTTCCTCTGTTTCATTTCTATTCTGTAATGTATGTAATGTAATGAAAATGTAAAAGTCCATTTCAAATTTCCATCCCCATTTTTTTAATACAGTTTTTGATTATGGGAAGTTTGGTTTTTTTTTTCGCTCTCTTTCCTTGCTCAGTTTCTGTTCTCATTATTATAAAATTGTTCAAATTGTAACTGTAGAATATTTGTTGCATATTTGTTTCGGTATTTCGGCGTGTACACCTGCAAAATCCGAAAGTAGCTGAACGATACCTTGTCCGCACAGAACCTCACAGTTAGAGCTTTCAGAATAAAATTTATTCATTGCTTATCTCCCGCTTTATCCTCTATTAGGGTCGCGGGGGGGGGGGGGGGGGTTCCCCATGCCCATCCAGGGGAGAACATCTCGGACGCTGGGCAGATAGACCCAGGACAGGGCGCCAATCCATCGCTGGGCACACACTCACTCACACAGACACACTCTATATGGGGCAATTTGGAGAACTCAATTGACTTGATCCATGTTTTTGGACTGTGGGAGGAAACCGGAGAACCCGGAGGAAACCCACGCAGACACGGGGAGAACATGGAAACTCCACCCAGATGGGGATTCGAACCGGGAATCCCTAGCGCTGAGAGGAGAACATGCCAACCACAGCGGAGTGTTTTGTGTATAAACGTGTTTAAAGGAGTTTGGTCTTCAGAACGCGTTCATTCTGCTTCAGCGCCGCACCTTCAAACTGTACGTCTGTACAATAAGCCACGCCCATAAACATGACGTCACGAACTCATATTCGAACATATTCGCGGAAGGTGGCACGTGTCGCACATGTGAATATTACACAATTATAATATTACATCATTTAAACTGTAATAACAATAATAATAATTGAGCTTTTCCGGCGTTTCCATTGACAGTGTGATCGTGTCTGAGCGTGCAGTGGTCAGGCTGATGAAATCACACGTAAACATTTAGACAGACGTGGACTAAAGAGGAACCATGGCGGCGGCGTCGGAGGTAAGAACCGAACGAGACGTCCGTCACATGAAATAGATCGCGTTTAGAAAATATAAACAGTTTGCTTTTAACAATATATGCACACGGAATAGAAAATATTTTCAATATATATATAAACTATGAGCGGCGGCACGGTGGCTTAGTGGTTAGCATGTTCTCCTCTCAGCGCTAGGGATTCCCGGTTCGAATCCCCATCTGGGTGGAGTTTCCATGTTCTCCCCGTGTCTGCGTGGGTTTCCTCCGGGTTCTCCGGTTTCCTCCCACAGTCCAAAAACATGGATCAAGTCAATTGAATTCTCAAAAAAATTGCCCCATATAGAGTGTGTCTGTGTGAGGGAGTGTGTGCCCAGCGATGGATTGGCGCCCTGTCCTGGGTGTATCTGCCCAGTGCCTGAGATGCTCTCCCCTGGATAGGCATGGGGAACCCCCCGCGCAACCCTAATAGAGGATAAAGCGGAAGATAATGAATGAATGAAAAAGAAAAAGAAAAAAAAAATATATATAATATGAATGAAACCCATAAAATAATGCGGCGAACAAGCAAATTCTGCTTTTTTCATCAACATAGAACATTTAGAACATTAGAAATGTCAATATTGGGCTGAATGAATGTAAACCTTGTACTATTTTGTCCGCACAGGAAAGCAAGTTGTGGGGAGGCAGATTTGTTGGTAGCACAGACCCAATTATGGAGAAATTCAATGCATCAATAACTTATGATCAACGCATGTGGGATGCTGACATCAGGGGCAGTAAAGCCTATGTAAAGGCATTGCACAAAGCCAAACTTGTGACTCAGGAGGAAATGGTACAAATTCTAGAAGGCCTTGAAATGGTTTGTGAAATTTCTGTTGGTGCAGAATTTACACGATTTATAGATTTAGTGGGAGTCAAATTCTACACACACACACACACACACACACACACACACACACACACACACATATATATATATATATATATATATATATATATATATATATATATATATATATATATATATATATATATATATATATATTATAATTTAAAGAAAAGTTATAGTTTGAGAGTAAACAAACAAAGCAGTTTGTGCCAAATAAAATCACATTGTTGTATCATTATCAAACACACAACAGCAGCAGGGCCCGAGTCCTTTACACCATCATTAATGCTTATTGTGCACTATATAAAACATACTCTATTTCAGGGTATTGTACTGATCATTGTCGCAGACACAATGCTGATGCTTTATTTCACACAGGTCTTGCATTGTTACAGCTCACAAAGTGGCATTATGTAATGCTTTTGTGTTAATATAGGTTTTTAGTGAATGGTCCAAAGGTACTTTCCAGATTAAGTCTGGTGATGAAGATATACACACAGCCAATGAACGCAGATTGAAGGTGGGATTTATTCTTTTTTTTAATGTTTAAGCACTTAATCACGGAAACTAATACACCAGCGATCCAATAAAGTTGACCATTGGGAGTGTAAACTGTTTACAAACCTTTCAGATGAGCGAAATTATTTTAAAAAAATAATAAAAGAACTATATTAATTTTCTAATTATTCAAGTGTTTTATTTAATTCCATTATGATATTATAAGTGGAATTTGTTGATCTGCATTGATGTAAGTAATGAAACATGACAGCTGAAAAATTAAAACAAGTTAGCAAAACTTAAAAATATGGGTCTGTTATAATGACATCATGTCCTCATTACAGGAACTAATTGGAGAGGCAGCTGGAAAGCTTCATACAGGAAGGAGCAGAAATGATCAGGTAGCTATGGGATGAAATATTGTTTTGCATATTGTGTTACTTTTTTTACAACTTATTTGTTGTAATTATAGGTTGTCACAGATATGAGACTGTGGTTACGGGATGCTGTGGACGGCCTAAATAAAAATGTAACTGAACTTATAAACACGATGGTGGAGCGGGCAGCAGTGTAAGAAAATATTTTAGACAGAAGCAGAAGCTTATTTCAGCTAAGAATAATTTCTTCCCTGTCATTTGACATTATACCATATCGTGTTTGTCTCCCTTTAGAGAGATCGATGTCCTTTTTCCTGGATACACACACATGCAGAGGGCTCAGCCAATTAGATGGAGTCATTGGATGCTAAGGTAAACTATTTTTTGTAAAAATCAAACCCTGTTGTCTATGATGAATATGTCTCGTACATACATGTGATAAGTGGTTTTACTGTTGTCATCTGTTGCAGTCATGCTGTGGCACTTAGCAGAGATGTAGAGAAGCTGGAGGAAATCAGGAAACGTGTCAATGTGCTGCCACTGGGAAGGTTTCTGCAAGATCTGATATGTTTAATATTATATATAAAAATATGACAAAAGATATCACTTCTTTTTACCATAAAGTTAAAAAAAACAAATGTATTATGACATAATGCAATAGATAAATATGGAGATAATTCAGTTTTTTTTTTTTTCCAGTGGAGCCATTGCTGGGAATCCCTTTAACATTGATCGAGACCTTTTGCGAAAAGGTTTGTTTTCTCAATTTTTATTTAGTTCTATTAGAACTATAGATGCATTTTTGTTTTAACATTTTTAGGATTTATATATTTGTTGTTCAAAAGGTTCAAAATTAATCTAGATTTACATGCAAGTCTTTTCTTTCATTGTGCAGAACTAGACTTTGATGGGATCAGCATTAACAGCATGGATGCTACTGCACAAAGAGATTTTGTTGGTATGTTTCTTACTTAATTAACACTATTGGATTCTGTAGCCTACGTGCCTAACACATTGTTACTTAGCCTAAACTGGCTGGGGAGTTTGAAAATAATTCATGATATTTTTTATGTACTTTACACTCAAAAGAAAAACACGTAGAATGTATTAGATGAGATATTACAAATAACTATAATTCTCGGATTTTACATTTTAAAATGTATCAGATGTGACATATTTGCTTGTGTGTGTTTGTTGTTTGGCAGCTGAGTTCCTGTTTTGGGGATCAATGTGTCTTATGCACCTCAGTAAGATGGCTGAAGATTTAATTCTGTACAGTACCAAAGAGTTCTCCTTCATCACTCTATCTGATGCATACAGGTAGGTTCAACACCGATTATAAAACAAGACATTAATTCAGATTGACATAGATTTACATCAGACATACAGTTTGTTTACCATTGTGTAGTTAAAACCCTCTGACCCATCACTGCAACCCTTATTAGTATAAGCAAGTTGGAAAAAGTATTGCAGAAATTGTATTTCAATGTACTGTTTAAAATAATATCCCTAATTCTTTTTGACACCGAATGTTATTGGTAAAAGTGGTTGAACCAGAACTGAAGTTATTAAAAGGAACCAAAGCATCATTGTTGACTTATCACCTTCCAAAGTAAACACCACAAGCAGGATAGTTTAAGATTAAATAGTACAAATGTGACCCTTAATATCTAGTACAAATCTGTTTAAAATAACACTATTTTAATTTTCCTTAATAATAAGCGGATCTTATTATGCTGTTGTTTTGCTTTGTTTGTCAGTACTAGTGTGTGTAGTGACTGTTGTAGTAGTTAGAACCCTCTTTGTGTGTTTGGTGTGAGAAGCACAGGGAGCAGTTTGATGCCACAGAAGAAGAATCCAGACAGTCTGGAGCTTATTCGCAGCAAAGCCGGGCGTGTGTTTGGCAGAGTAAGACATGTCAATGCTACTGTTATTTATTAATGTACAAGTCACTATAAAAAAAGAATAGATCTTTCCATGTGAATGTTATATATTTAAATATCTCTCAATTCATTTGACATGTATTTACTGTTTTAATAACTTTAGCGTTGTGACTGTGTCTCTGGTTAAGTGTGCAGGCTTTCTGGTGACCCTCAAGGGTCTTCCTAGCACATACAACAAGGACCTGCAGGTATACTAGGACGACAGTTTTATTATGTGTATTATGTAGGGTACAGTGTAGAGCTTTCTCTAATTGTGTGTGTGTGTGTGTGTTTGTGGATTTCGCAGGAAGATAAAGAAGCAATGTTTGACACCCATGATACTGTATATGCTGTTCTGCAGGTGGCTACAGGGGTCATATCCACATTGCAGGTGAGAAGCAAATGCAGGACTGTATTATGTTCAGTCTGCAACTCTATTTCTCAAAACATTTGCTTTATGAAAACATACCACATTATACATTATACATACCACATGAATACATTTAGTTGGACAAATATTTTCTTTATACTCACAGGTGAATCAGAAAGCAATGGAAGGAGCTCTGAGCCCTGACATGTTGGCCACTGATTTGGCTTATTACCTTGTAAGAAAGGGGGTAAGTATTGCATCTTAAGCCGTTACCAAAAGGATGTGATTTTAACATAACATTAGCATTTTAACATAATTGTGTCTTTGTTAAGGTACCATTCAGGGAAGCTCACAGCTGCTCTGGAAAAGCGGTTCATCTTGCTGAAACCAAAGGATTACAGCTGAACCAACTTTCTGGAGAGGATCTTAAATCTACGAAGTAAGCATCCAAAACAGATATAACACGACATATGTCTTTTTTTGCAGTAGTGAATTAGAAACGCTTAATTGGTAGTTGAATTAACTACATTTCTCATGTTTTTTTTCTTCAGTTCTTTGTTTGACAGTGATGTGTCTTCAGTGTGGGACTACTCGAGCAGTGTGGAACAGTATACTGCTCCAGGTGGTACTGCAAAAGCTAGTGTCCTAGCACAGATTAAGTACTTAAGATCCTGGCTGAAGAATCACAAGTGATGCAAGACTTTGTACCATACATTGAAAATAAACTTTAATCACTTTGGTTTGCTATATTGTTTATTGCTCACAGAATTTCAAACATAATAAGCTTACAATCTTTATCAGATCTCTATTTCCCAAAAGGTTCTTCATTTACTTCATATATAATTTTTATGTAACTTATTACAGCATGAAAAAGTTTTTTTATGTTGTATTTTACAAATAGAAAAAAAATAAATTTGCTACACCCTCCAAAAACTTCGATACAGGGGCAGATGTACCTCTGAGTGACATCACTTTTTGTTTCGACTCTTAGCAGTACTTAATCACCATTGTTTAATTTGCTTCATTATAATGGTTCATACATTTTAATAGGACACAGCTAGACTGCAACCAGGTCAGTTAAACTCACACACTTAATGTCTGCTGTAGCTCATGCCAATTGAGCCCTGACATTGTACTGATAAAATACTAATGGACTTCTAAGATAAAACATCACCTTACATTTGTTCATTTAGCAGACGATTTTATCCAAGGGGTTTTACAAGGATCAGAACACAAGGTTGTACACAATTGTACTTGTCCAGAAACAGCATGGATAAACAATGACATCTAGCCACTAAACACAGGCCTACCATGTTTCTACGTAAGTAAATAACGACAAATGTTGGACTTTTATTTTACTACCTGCCATGGTTTCACTTGCCTTATTTATTTATTACTATTTATGATGTTTATACCATCAGATGGGTTAGTTACTGTGTGACAACTAAGTACCTCTCTACTGGAAATATACCTCATTTAATTTCTATTAATTTCTACTAGGGTATTAATGCAAAGAGATAATCTTAGTTTTTAAAACCATATTACATGTTCACTATGTAAACTATATTACTGTTACCTTTCATACTTTTAGTCTCAATACATAGAGAGTACATATCAACAAAATGAGCAGACCTGAACCTGATCCACTTATTCTAAAGACGGAATCACAGCTTGAGGTCACATGTTCTATGGATCTGTACACTACACGTCCATGTAAGTTCTGCACTGGACGGAAGGTGTCAGTCATCTGCTTTCCAGTATCATAAAACATCTGCTGGTTTATATTCTCAAGCTGTCAAAGAGAAACATTTTGCACCTTTAATTTGTTGTGTACTTAAAATTATGATTTTTTTAAAATCCTAATTTTACTTTACAGACTATCATTCATAGCATTTGTGGTTCTCTTACCTGTTTATGACTGATGAATACTGGCTGCTGAAAGACAGTCCAGATGATGGCCTCACTACAGTCTGGTATGGTTAGAGATCCTGAATAACGGTAGTAATTCCAAAGTTGCTCCTCTGATGTCAATATGTCAGACAGCTTGAGTCCTTGTATCACTGTCACGTTTCCTTTAGGAGTTTAATCACATTAACATAAAAATCACATGTGAAAGTGTATTTGTTTCAACTAACAGAGTCCAGAGATGCTTACCACTATATGGAACTTTCCCCATTGCCTCAATCACTTTATTAAAATGATGGTTTTCCTCTGATGACACCTAATGTTGTAAAACAAGAAGATTCAATCAGTAATGGGCTAAAGGTGGGCTGCTAAATTAAATCCTGTATAGAAAATAAGAATTAATATTTTAGGATTAGATAAAGACAAATAAAGTCAATGATAAATGACCATTGTTAAATAGCCATTTTAAAACCTCACTGTGAAAAGACTTATCAACATCTCTTTAGGAAAAAATGAAAAATGTAATTTTCAGAGGCAGGATGCATAATGCAGGGGAAATATAATGAAATGCAACAACCTCGTTTTTTGACTATTGTATATTTGTTAAAAAGTGAAATTACAACTGTTACCTCGAACATAAAGCCAAGAGCTGCAACCCCCTCTGTATCATTCATGGCTTCTTTTAGTGTTGTATACTGTTCTTTTATATGAACAATGTGGAGCTTTGGAGAAAAAAAAAGATTTTTAATAAGTTATGTTAATGTGCCAGGTAAACATGTTTAACAGTGATTTGGAAACTTTGAAAACTCACTTCCATTGGGTACTGCTCCCCATCCACAGTGTGCTCTGATCCACCATTCATTCCCCAGTGCAGATGAAACTGGACAGCCTTGTAGGTGGAGGGCAGACCTCCACTCCGGATACGGGCAGATTGAGCCAAATTAAAAACCGCTGAAAGTGTAAAAAATACGGTAATAAATAAATAAGATTAAATATACTGTATGTAACCCTTCTAATTAAAACCTTTCTATATATATATTAATGCTTAAAAAAATAATTTAAACTAATTTGAAATAAATAATAAAAATGAGCGTCACGGTTGCTTAGTGGTTAGCACGTTCGCCTCTCAGCACTAGGGATTCCCCATATGGGTGGAGTTTCCATGTTCTCCCCGTGTCTGCGTGGGTTTCCTCCGGGTTCTCCGGTTTCCTCCCACAGTCCAAAAACATGGATCAAGTCAACTGAGTTCTCCAAATTGCCCCATATAGAGTGTGTATGCGTGCGTGTCTGTGTGAGTGAGTGTGTGCCCAGCGATAGATTGGCACCCTGTCCTGGGTGTATCTGCCCAGCGCCCGAAACGTTCTCCCCTGGATGGGCATGGGGAACCTCACCGCGACCCTAATAGAGGATAAAGCGGAAGATAATGAATGAATGAATGAATAATAAAAATGATTATTTACCAGAATATCCATTATTAGTCACAGTGATGTTCATAGGTTGTGTGTAACCTTCGAAGATAATTGGTGTTAGTTTGTGGTGAGGCTGGGTCTTCTGTGAAACAATGTTAATTGGCGACTGCTTCTGACCACCACAAACTGGAAACTCTTCAAACCACTGACTGGGCCCTGAAACAGAAAATAAAATGATGAAAAAAGAACTAAGCTGGGTTGTATTAGTAAAACATGGTACAGCATGACCAAGCTTACCTTTACACTCATCTTTACATGACTTCTGGATCTGGTAACACCACTTAACTAGAAAATATAAAACAAGTTTCTGCCTTTATCCACGAGCTATCAGATGACTATTACACAATGCCCCAGTCATAGGTTTTTGGTACAACAAGAAAGAAAACTACCTAAACATGATTGTTTTCCAGATTTATACAGCTCATAAAACAACAAATGACATTATAATGACAATGAATCCTTGCTGAAATTAAGGAATCACAAACAAACTACAACCTGCTGAACACTGAGTTATGTTAATGAATTTAAATATGAACTAAAACAGCTGAGTCAAATCAGAGTTTCCAGTGAGTAATCATACTGCTACTTCCAATTAATAATTAACAGTAATATTATCACTCTCTGAGCTGACCTACAATTCACTCACAATGACTTTGACATCAATTTTTCAATTATCCATTCTCAGAATGGAAAGCACAGCCTAACATTCTGAAAAGAAAAGCTAGTTTCTTTGATGTTCAAGACTTAACCCTAAATTGATGCAAATTGTATCTTGGAAGACAGAATTATAACCTTATTTTAGGCAGTGAGGTAACACAGAGGATATTTAAAGTATAGCACAGCTGCATTTATTTGGATTTAATTTGACAGGTAATTGAAAAATATTTAACATAAAGTTTATGTAGCAATCAAGAAATGTCCTGACAGCCATTATTTATGTATTTATATATTTTCACATGGAATTGAACTTGAACCCTCAGTCCAACTGGTACAGAAATGTGCTTGTTTCGGTTTTTAATCAACTTGTGAAAAAAAACATCCTTGTGACCACAAGTCAGAAGCCAATTTTAATTGGTGGTACATTAACAGAATGTTAACTCAACACATCCTATGGCAAATAGAAAACTGACAAAGAGAGTCACAAAATCCGAAGTGGGCGTTTTTGTAAGGTTAAAAAAGTAGCCTAACAGTAAAGGTCTGTTCAGTACTTACTGTACAAAACACCCTTCTTTACAATAGAAGGGCACATCTGATCTTTAAAGAAAGCAAGTCAAATTAAGGGAAAATGTAAATAACAGCTATCAGGTAAACGTCAGTTATTTAAAGGTGTTCTTAAAACTCCAGAGGTGGTCATTATGATTAACAATAGGAACATTTATAGGACTTTTTTCACAAAACAACTAACTGCATAGATCAAACCAGAGTATGAAAGAAAATACTTCCTCAAATCTGAAAGCCAAACTTTAAAAAGTTATGTAAGAACTACAACAATTAATTAGTTATACAAATCAGTAATGTAAAGCAATAAAGTCAATCATATTAGATGACATATGTATGAAAGTTAAAAAATGTATATTATGTACTTTACATTATTATGTACTTTATTATGTACAATGACTTTATTAAACAATTTATTTAAAAGATGAAACATAACTACAGCAACATAAATATAAATATTAATTACATAATTACAGTATATTACTGTACATAAGTAAATGAATACTAAAAATGTAAATAGAATTTCTATACATTTTACAAAAATTATTAATGACAGTGGCAAACTACAAAATTACTTTTTTGTTAAAAATTAATAAAAGCATTTTTTTTTTAAATACAGCACAAACAATTAATTTACATTAACAATATACTTGATCCTTAATAATTGAATAACTTAATATTAAAATTTGTCTCACCAGAGTGGATGCATGGAGCAAAAAGGAGACATGCCATCAGAGAAGCCCACATGACTGCAAAACCCAATCTGCCATGCAGAACTGAATTGTACTTTTAAGGATGGAGGAGGAGAAGGTGGGAGGAGTTTAAACCAGGTGAGAGGAAGGTGGAGTAAGGAGAAAGCAAGGGAAAATTCAATGTGTATATTAAAAAAAAATCAAATTACAATTTGAATTTTTTAAAGGTCTTTGTTTCATGAAGGATAATTTTGGGGATCGAGGATCTTAAACCTGACTAATAACACTTAACCCAAAACAACAAACAGATACATACATTTTCTAATGTACTTTTGGGGTAAATGACTTTGAGTTGTAAACTAATCCTAGACATTAACTTGCATATTGTCTAAGGCATGTATTTTACACACACACACACACACACACACACAAAATGCCATTAATTTTTTCTTGCCTTGTCATGAATTTTTGGTTTTAGTTTGAAGCACTGCAGTTCTGCTGTGTAATTGCAGTCTATCACTTAGCCACATGACAATAAATTTTTGCTTCTGAATATTAGCTGTTGCTGTTTTAGCAGGAATTAAATTGATGTGTATCAGATCTTTGTTTTTGATCATAGTTCTGAGTTCTTTCTGTGTGGATTTGGCATTATCTTCCCATGTCCACACAGTCAGGTAAACTAAAGTTACTTAGCTATCCTCTAGGTATAAATGTATTGTGTGCCTGCTTTGTAACTGAGCAACTCTCAGTTACCCAATCAAATACTCTTAACTCTTTAAGTGGCAGAGTGGGAGTGGCTTAATCTGTGTTTCCTTTGGTAACTCTTTCACAATCCCATGTTTTCCCAACCAATCACTGCTTAGCAAACAGAGATAGTAATAAACACACACCCATGCTATAGGTCCAAACGTCTGTAAGAGGGTGTAAGAGAAAGAGGGAGTGACTTTCGAAGAGATTCTTTGAGTTTCAGAGATATACCAACTTCAAATTGGAGCTAAATCAACAATTCTACCCAACAAAATAGTTATCTGCTTCATAAAAGCTTGAACTGCTTTAAAAGCTAGACATAGAACCAAAGGGAAATTAATAATTAGAAAAGCAGACAGTAAACGAGAGGGAAACGTGAGGATTAGAAGTGGCAGATCAGGTAGATCAGGATGGATGGATGGCTGAATGTGGTGCAAGATTGGCCAGTTCTTTGTATTGTTTGCAGCTCGCTCACCTTCAGGCTGCTTCACACATTGCTAAAGTACCTTCCAAAACCCCAAGTCATCACATCCAATCCATGGAAGAGCTGGAAATGGGAGAACCTGTCAGTGTCACTTGTCCACTCTCTTCTGACTGGCACCTGTGCCATCATCTGGTAAGTTATAAACAGCTACTCACTTTCGTAAGACATATTGGGACTCTGGAATGCTGAGATCTTAAATAAACCTGTGAGTGTCCTATTCTAAAAACAGGTTTTTAAATCTTTATTCAGAGGACAATGTGATAATGCATGTGCTAAAATTTAAACACATGATCCAACAGGTAAATAAATACCATTTTACACGAACAACCATAAATTGAACAGAAACTGCATTTTATCAGAAAACCTGAAAAACTTGACAGGCAGGCAGGCAGGCGATGGAAATGTTTCGTGAGAAGGAGCGTCAGAGGAAGCTAGGACACTTCTGTGTTTATGCAGATAACTCAGCAACAGCTCAAACATGACATGGTCTCCCAAATATTCAGATATAGTGTTCAAGTGGCTAGTGCATATACATATATACACACACCAACTTTAATACTGTTAAAGTATTTTGTCACAAATGTTAAAATGAATGAATTCCTTAAATGTGTTGACCTAGATTCTTGTGATGAATTACAGTATTACAGATTAACTATGTCAATGATTATATATTCATATTTTAAGGTGAATAATATTTATTATCTACTGTATTTACATTTGTGCCTAATAGTTATTTTTTTAATTTGTTTTGTTATTGGTGGACTCAGTGTGTTTCACAATCCAGTGCTTGTGTTTGAGCTGAGCTCCTTCTTCACCCCACATGCTCATCTGCTCGTCATAGTCTCAACAGGTCAGGTATCTTTTTTTTGTCATAACACACATTTATAAGAGTAACAGCTAAGACAGAAATTATATTTACCAGAAATAGACAAATATGACAATTTTATAAAATACAGCATGCAGCTCAAAAACTAGAGTACTGCATACAAACACTGTATAATTAACACTAACACTACAAAACTGTAAAATAGCAAATTTTATCTTGGTATAATTTTAAATATTGGCCCATGTCATGCACATTTTAAATGGTCCCATTTATTTAGTTTATTACTGTTGTGCTTAAAGTGTCTTGCATAATGTGGCAACATGTGAACTTAATAGTACTGTAGCTTCCAGAGTGTCCGCTCAGGACATTTAATGATATAAGACTTTCAATGCAGGGCTGGGAACAACTGCTACACTATACGGACAAACATATTTGGACACCTACACATTACACATACAGTTTAAGTGGCATCCCTTTCCAAGTTGTCACCCTCCACCCCATAGCTATGGAATTCCACATATCTGGAAAGTCTTTCTATAACTTTTCAGAACAGCATGCATGAAGTCAGACACTAATTTAGGCTTGCTATATGTTGTAATTTACTTCAAATGAATCCGAATCTAATTATTAAGATGACCAAATTTTAACCACCATTGTAAATACAATGAAACTGCAAGATAAACTTTGGGAGTAGAAATTTTCTCTTTTTTTATCAGGCTACTTTATTTTTATTTATCTTTATTTTTTATCAGGCTACTTTATCCAGGATGCTGGAGACATCATATTCAGTGGATATTCAAAAGAATCATGGGAGTTTCTGCTTCATCATGTTGTGGTAAACTAAAATCTTCTACAGCTCTATTAAACTTAGAAGAATGTTCTGAAATATGCTTGACAGAAAATTAAAAGTAGAGATAATTAGATTTAGTTGTCCATTTGTTAGAATATAATATTTAGTCATTTAAAATATATTAACATGGGTTACATAATGGCTCAATTAACAGAAGTCACCGCACAGCTCCAACTTCCTGAGTTTCCCCATAGTCTGTTCATTGGTGGTTCCAAATGGTGAATGAAAGTTGCTGGAATGAACCTTGCTGCCAGTAGTTTTAATTTTATACATAGCATTAACAAGTCTATTACCAATTAAAACACATTACTGTAAATGTTTGACCCCCTTTAACATATTTATTGTTTGCAGGTGATCTGGACTTTCCTTTATGCCGTTTTAACATGGCAGTACATCGGAGGTGCTGTTGTAGCCCTTTTTGTTGAGGTGAACAGCATATTTCTGCATGCACGACTGATGCTCAAGATGGCCAGAATGGCAAATGAATCCATCTACACCTTAAACAAGTTTCTTAATATCGTAACCTATGTCAGCTTCCGTTTAGGAGCTCAGGCATATCTGACTTGGTACATCCTCTACAACTATTCTTCATTGGACTATGCTCTGTACTTCCTGTTATCCATGATGCTGATGAACATTATGATCCTCATTTATTTTTATCGCCTAGTGCGAGCAGATCTCTTCAGTAAACACAGCCATCAAAATGGGGTGCGGAAGTTTGTCCAAGACTAAGATCGGATATGTTAGACATAGAGACCTGATTAATACAGCTCTTTGGCTCAGAAGTTGCCAAAGAACCAGAATGTCGTTTTGATCCACACAGCATATTGTCACACCACAAAATACAGATGGTGTTGCTCCAACCAGAGCTATTCGGTGCTGATATAGTTATCCAAACGGGTTTTTTTTTTTTTAACAAGACTCTGACCTATGTTTAGCCTATTACAAACTTTTAATAAAAGTTACAACCACAATTAACCAGAGATATATGCCAATCTTAATTAGGAAAAAAAGTTTTGCCACTTGATATGAGCAGGTATTACATGTTTCAGAGTGAGGCGTGTTATTATTTTTGGGAATGCATCTGGTCAGTCCCGAGTCACGGTAATATTGTTGCCAATAGCATATCTACCAACAACCCAATATGGATTGGAATTTTTGGGGAGATTAACGGTACCATTCATAATGTGTATTGTAATTGAATAAAGCACTGATAACGGTGCTTTCATTCTGTCATCAAAAATGATAACAATGAATCTGAAAAATGATAATGATGCACTCAGTGACCAGTGATTATGTATACAGTGCAATTTATAGACCAGACAAAACAGCACATGTTTTTACAAACATTTATTCTTCTGTACACACCATCAAGAGCAGTTTAGATGATGCCAATCTGTAAAAGAAATCAAGAGCATGTTACATAGATCAAAGTGCACGGTGCTGTCAGTTAAAAAATAATAATAAAGTAATGAATATTTGGCAGCATCAGTGGTTCCTTTGAATGCATCAAAATCATTCAGTCAGAAACAATGACATCACATGCACATGACATTCATTAACTGTGTATAGAGTAACAGGTTTAATATTTAAAATGTAAAACATGGCAACGTGACATTAATAATTCATAAAAATTTGAACCCAAGTTCTATAAATGTAAAACGAGTAAAGCCTATAAAATGTGTATGATTTTAATGACAAATTTAACATGGCAAGTGTTTCTGTATCAAACAGGCTGAACAGTTGGTGTTCTGAAGTGCACAAAAGTCTTGATGCACTCAGTTACATAACCAGACTCAATAACCCACCAAAGAAAAATGCCCAGCCACCAGCCTCCTGTAACAAACATTTACTTAGTGAACTGATAAAAGATTAGGCTTACTGTCTTCAATTTATAAATTTAAGTGGAACAATTGCTACCTGAGCTGATTGTACCAGTGCAGGTCACAAACATACCAATACATCATTGCAGTGCAGAGAATCATCCACTACCTGAAAAGCATCTGCTGTTTGGTGGTCTTAAGCATTAAAAAAAAATAATAAAGCAGATTTGTATTCAGTAAAGTTTGTAACTGTGCTCATGTTTCTCATATTATGTTAAAGTTACAGGTATGGAACACTCATTGAAATTTGTATTGTAGGCAACTGCAATCGCCATCTTAAATCATATTTAAATTAATTATTGAAACCAATAAAGTGCTTTATATGAATTAGGCAAACCAAAGTGTTCACATAACTTTGGATCTTTAATTACTTCAGTATTACTACGGCATTAATATTCTTTTTATTACTTATACAAATTTTCATGATTTTAAAAAAATAAAAAATAAAATCGGTCCACTTACTTTGTTTGCAACATCCAGGGCATCATAATCAGGTGCAAGACGAACATATGCCTTCTTTTCACCATCGGGCCTAAAACAAAACAAAAGGTTTAATTTCTTACCCACTACTACAGCCATTAAACCAAAATCAATATAGACAGTGAATCAGTGGTTCCTTTGATAACATCAGGAATCAGAGTTATCAATGATTTACATCATTACACAGAAAGAGGACCTGAAGAAAAACACTTAATATGTACCTGATGAGGGTGTTCACTTTAGCCACATCGATGTCGTACAGTTTTTTGACTGCGTGTTTAATCTGGTGCTTGTTGGCTTTGACATCAACGATGAATACCAGAGTGTTGTTGTCCTCGATTTTTTTCATGGCTGACTCTGTGGTCAGGGGAAATTTAATGATGGCATAATGGTCCAGCCTGGAATTGCAAAATATGATTAGATTCAAAAACTGCTTTAAATGACACTAAATGTAAAATGTAACAAGATATGAATGCATCAGTATAAAAAAAAGCTGTAATCACAAAGGATCATACTTTGATCGCAAATACCATCATTTGCATCCAATAGCGAACGTGAACAGTTAAAATGTATTTAAACTCAGTAACAAAACCTGTAATCATTCAGAAAGTTTAGTTTCTAAAACTCACTTGTTCCTGCGAGGTGCACTCTTTCTGGGGTACTTAGGCTGCCTCTTGAGACGCAGAGTTTTGGGACGGCGGAAGGTAGGATTGGTTCTGATTTTCTTCTTCCTCTGGTTGTGTACCCCCTTCAGCACAGCCTTCTTAGCCTTCAGGGCTTTTGATTTCGCCTCTGTCTTGGCTGGGACAGCTACAAAAAAAAAAAAGGAATATACTTTTACAAATACTGCTGAAGTCTCCCAGACTGCATTCTTAACCCGACAGGACAATGAAAACACATCATGGTGAACTGCCTTTCACCACAATTTTCTGAAAAAGCGAGTGAACAGGATTGCTGCTGTAGCTAAAAGTCTCATTTTTCCTTTTTATAACAGAAAACACATTGCATTTAAAACACCTTTAACATAACATAATCTGAGGTATCTTTAAATGTCAATGGCTCACAATGTCTATTGTTAATTCTATTGTTTGTTCTAAATTTATATATAATTTTTTTTTATATGCGTGTACATCAACTGAACAAAAAAAGAATCCTTGTGTGTATATAGTATTTGGCTAAATATATTCTGAACAATGTTAACGTTTAAAGTGCAATTGTTTGCATCAATATAAAACATGAATATTACCATTTAAAGGCAGCTGTTGATTCCAATATTTGATAAGAAAACTATAAGCCTAAATTTGGTTAACTTTGGGCCATTTCTTTGGGCTTGAACATTTAATAATGACGTTTTTGTTGTCTTTACGCATCAGGCTGCGATATAGGAGATTTAATGGAATTCTTTACACGACTTTTCACATGTACGTTTTACTTTTAATTGCTGATTAAATATCATTTTCATTTCATTATCTCCCGCTTTATCCTCCATTCGGGTCGCTGTGGGGTTCCCTGTGTCCATCCATTGGACAACGTCTCGGGCGCTGGGCAGATAGACCCAGGACAGGGCGCCAATCTATCGCTGGGCACACACTCACTCACACAGACACACTCTATATGGGGCAATTTTGAGAATTTAATTGACTTGATCCATGTTTTTGGACTGTGGGAGGAAACCGGAGAACCCGGAGGAAACCCACGCGGACACGGGGAGAACATGGAAACTCCACCCAGATGGGGATTCGAACCGGGAATCCCTAGCGCTGAGAGGAGAACGTGCTGACCACTAAGCCACCGTGCCGCCTGATTAAATATCAAGCGACATAAATCGCCAATATAATATAAAACCGCACAAATTCAGTGATTTACTTTCTGTAACTTTAACAGCTGGTAAATTTAAACCTGCACCATTTTTAAGTTTCGCTGTAATCTCACGTTTACAGCACGTAACCGGTCAGCTGAATAAAACCCACCACTAACCACATTTAATGATCAGAAACATGCCGCCGTCGTCTTTAAAACAATATATAGACCAAAAACGGGTAAAATTATATTAATTATTGTTAATCGGACGTCTCGTCATCATACAAAACAGTTGTGCGCCAACCTTGCTAACGTGTGCGTCCATACAGCGGACCTGTGTAACGGCCAAACGGAATACTTATACCATCTCGTGTGCAGAAATGGCCACATAACAAACCTATATGGTCATTAGAGAACCAGCAAGTAATATTTAGGCCGTACGAAGGGAATAAAGCCATTATTTCTTTAATTATAAAGCGAAAACGTGCGCACCTTCCTTCTTCGCCTTTGGAGCCATGTTGAGAAAGGAAGAGCGGAGGGGTTTCCACCTCTATTTTGCAGGGGTTGTGACGTCGGTTATCATCGCGAGAATGAAGTAATGCTTTATGGGTAACGTAGTTTCAAATGATAAAGACGTAACAACCCAATACTAGTCACCAGCAGGGGGCGTGTTTAAGCTCGTGAGTGCAGAGACTTCACCCCAAAGTCCGGATAAGAGGTCCACATCTTTTTGGGAACAAATTAAATCACGAGCCGTGGACCTGCATGAAGTTTAATACTATTTTAAATGATGAATTGTATATATATATCTTATTATACATCATGTGAAGAATTTGGTATGTATTTCTTTCAGATTTCAGATTGTTTTCTTTAACGGAGTGTACGTTTTCATTGTATTTGTGCATTTTGTAAGTAAGATCTAATTCGCAAATTGTTTATAAGCCTATAATTGATGACGTTTTATATAATTTCCACATTCATTTATTTCTTTTTGATCTTTCTATTAAGAATTGTAATTATGAGCTCATTACCACCAATACGAAAAGACAGGATCATCCAGGAGCTTCCGCTGGTAATTTACACACTATTTACTATATAACAGTACCACATATGATCTGTTCATACATGTGAATTTCTGTCTGGACAGTCAGTAAAATCATAAAATAACACATTATTTGGTTGTTTTACTTGTGTAGTTCAGATCATACCACTTTCATGTGCAGTTATAGGGAAATTATGGATTTCTGATCTATGTAATATAAATGCAATGTAAATTACTGGTAATTACTGAAGTATGGTATGACCAGGGCGGCACGGTGGCTTAGTGGTTAGCACGTTTGCCTCTCAGCGCTAGGGATTCCTGGTTCGAATCTCCATCTGGGTGGAGTTTCCATGTTCTCCCCGTGTCCGCGTGGGTTTCCTCCGGGTTCTCCGGTTTCCTCCCACAGTCCAAAAACATGGATGAAGTCAATTGAATTCTCAAAATTGCCCCATATAGAGTGTGTCTGTCTGAGTGAGTGTGTGCCCAGCGATGGATTGGCGCCCTGTCCTGGGTGTATCTGCCCAGCGCCCGAGACGTTCTCCCCTGGATGGGCATGGGGAACCCCACCGCAACCCTAATAGAGGATAAAGCGGGAGATAATGAATGAATGAATGAATGAATGGTATGACCAAAGCTTTAATGTTATTGTGTTAAAAATCGAAAGATATGAATATATTTTGGAAATATTTATTAATTTCTGTTTTATTGTGTTTTCCTGCAATAAATAGCTTGTTTAAATTAGAAAAGTTTATATTTAAAGGTTTAGCAAGGCACTAAATCCAACTCACTAAAATATAAAATTCATAATATTTTATTTCTTGTTCTGTTGTGGTGTCTTTTAATGTTTTTGTTTATCTTTTTTGGTAATGTCATTTAGTACTTCACAAAGGATGCTGCAGTGCATACCAAAGAAGGTTTTCATATTTCTGTACAAAATGCATGTCAGGATCAATGTTCAGATCTAGTTGGGTAAGTTTTGTCTTAAACTTTTAAAAGACAAACATTAAATGTCTGTGAGATGTTTAATCTATTGAGAATGTCTGTGAGATATTTTTTTATCTATTTTTAAAAAACATTTTAATGCAGTTAAATGAGATGTAGTTTATATGTTCTTAAAATAAAATTATAGCTTACCATATGAGGATGTCATAACTCAGTTGTCCCTGCAAAAATTAATAAAAAAAATGCTTGGATATCCATAAACATATTTATTTACACAATTTTTAGCAACATTTATTAATAATTTGGTATATCTCAAAATTGTCATGATATTTTGTCATTTCTTTAAGATATGTTTCTTTGTCATTTCTACAGATTCAACATAGCCAAGGTGATAGTTGTTGGTGATGTTGCAGTAGGGAAAACATGTTTGATCAACAGGTGAGATGAAACAGTGGTAGAATTATTAGATATTCTATAATTGTATAATTTATAATATATCCCAAAAAGGGAAATGACGTGCAGAAATGTTCTTTTTGGCAACTCCTGAAGGTTTTGTAAGGGCGCTTATGAAAAAAGCTACAAAGCCACAATTGGAGTGGACTTTGAGATGGAGAGATTTGAAGTCCTGGGTGTGCCGTTCAGTCTGCAACTGTGAGTCATGGTTTGCTTTTGGAAAATGAATCAAATGTGGATAATAAATGTGTTTAAAGGTAATAGGACAATACATTAATTGTATACTTATTTAACATTTAAATTTAGTTTATAAATAATTAGTAGTCTTGTAATTTACTAGTAACTACATATCTAAAGCAACACATTAAAGTGTTGTTAAATGGTTAATATGACTGTAGGTGGGATACTGCAGGTCAGGAGAGATTTAAATGTGTTGCTTCCACTTATTACAGAGGGGCTCAAGGTAATCAAATAACCATAGTTAAAAATTCTGTAAATTATTAAATAATATATTAGAATTAACATTTTGTTTTATTCTCATTTTTTTTAGCCATTATTGTTGTGTTTGATCTCAGCAATTATTACTCTCTGGACCATGCAAGGTAAAGCCAATACCACTTTGTTCCAGTTGTGTGATGTAATGTTCTCTGTAACCAGACTTATATTATCTGATTGGTCTTATTCAGACAGTGGCTTGAAGATGCCATGACAGACAACGATCCTTCCAGTGTACTGCTCTTTCTAGTGGGAACAAAAAAGGACATGAGTGTGAGTTCATTTTACAATAATTCCAATTCTACATGCCAAGCTTGAACAATAGTCACGTGAACTGTTTCTATCAGCATCCAGACCTATTAGTTGAAATGGAAAAAGAAGCAATCAGGCTGTCAGAAGAGATAAGGGCAGAGTACTGGGCTGTATCATCTATGTCAGGTAGAACATTCTGCTCCAAGGCTTGCTTGTTTTTTGCTTTTAGTTTAACTCAATTTATTGACCAGGAAATTAAACATATATTTGTTTTTTGTCTAGGAGAAAGTGTGAGCGAATTCTTTCTACGTGTTGCATCACTAACATTTGAGGCCTCTGTATTATCTAGGTTGGAGAAAGCCAAAAATAAACAACATGATGACATTGTTAGTAAGTGACACTGTTGTTTTATTTCTTTAATAAGGAATTATTATTATTAATGACCCAATTGACGGATTGTCCTTAATGACATAGCATCTGTTTTACTTTTATTTTTTCGGTGTATAAATTAATTGCATTCACTTTTTTTCTCTTTATAGAAATCACAGATTTTAAATCAGTTAATAAGAAGCAAGCTAACTGCTGCAAATAAAATCAGGCCAGATACTGTTGAAATAACAATCTAAATACAAGTTCTCCATGAAAACAAGCTGCAGACTGTAGTAACAACACTGAAGCTGAGCACTGCAAGAGGTGATTTGGGGAAACTTTTTTTTTTTTTTAACTAGAAACACAAGGGAAACAAAAATCAAACACTAATAATAATATTATAAAGTGTTTATAAAGTTTTGTGCTGATCTTTAAAGGTTTAAAAATGAATGAATGAAATCTTTTCACTACATGATTAATTTGATTATTTTTATTAGGGTGACATTAATGCTGCATTAAACAAAGGCATTTTAAACAAGTATATGATTTTTTTTTTATCAGTTTAAAATTTCTGTCTTGTTTCAGCATGCCTTGCACATGATTTAAAAAGTTTAATTACCTCACTGCTCACAATTAAGATGGATTTGTAATGCGATTAAAACCCAGACACTTTAATCCAACAAATTCTTATTATTGTGAACTTATAACATTTGTACAGTGACAAGAAATAACTATTTATTATTAATCTGTATTTTTGTTTAGTGTTAAAGATAGTTTCTTAAACTAAGATTCTTAGCTTAAGATAAGTTTTATTATTGCAAACTGACGTGTTTAAAGTACTCTAGTTCAATCCAACTTATGAAAGCAATACTGGTCATGCATAACTTTGATGAAGAGGCCTATTTTTTTTAAATGCCCTCTAAGCATTTTCCATTGGCAGACTAAAGTGAAGTCTTTGTTCTATACTCTGCATCATGTGTTCCTTTAGCTAATATAAGACACATGCCAGCACCCGTGTGACCAGAAATTGCCGGAGTTGCCAAAGCACTTGATTTGACTGCAAAATGAAGGAAATGTTGGACTGACGATTACTTCACACGGCTGTGACTTTCCTTTTGAGCATCCCTCAACCATGAAAATTAAATTGAGACCTGCAAATTAAAGATTATCTAGATTTTTAGCAATGAAGTGTAAAAAAATAGCATCAGTGCCCCAAAGAATAGATTAGCCGCATACATTAACATTGGCATTTGGGCAACATCTTTTACCAGACACTTCTTTAGCATGATTAATGCTGATGCTGTGAAAATGGAATGCAATAATAATTGGAAGGATCAATCTTGGATTCACAGACATAATTATTAATTCTTGACACCTTTAAAATGAAACTTTATTTGAAACCATCTGCAATAATATGATACTGCAGCGAGTTGGGGCGTAAAACCAGTTACTGCTGCTGCATCATTAACAACAAAATAAAAATAAATTAAAAAAATAACTACAACTGAGTTCTATGCGTTTCTATAAAAAAAATTCTGAGGAAACAATTGTGACCTCAGCACTGAAGAATATACTGAACATTCTCATTTTACTGTAAATAGGTCAGAAACAGTGCTCCAGAAATCCACGTCAAAGTAATGAATAACTACATTACTAGTTACCGTCACTGGTAGTTGATGAAGAAAAATGAGTTCAAGTCACAGTATTGAAGAAATAGTTACACGTCAATGATGCACAAAAAATCCAACAAATATATTTAACCAAGACAATATAGGTTTCAATGATGGTATAACATGCTGCATGGAAAGAATCAATGGGGAACAAAACAGATGCCTTCAGAATATAAACGATAAAAAGAACATGAAGAGCCTCTAATAAAACTAAATTCCATAGTGCAGACAAGCACATAAGCTTAAGATTTTACAGCAAGTCCCACAAAGTTTGCTTTCATTCAACAAAACGGTTTAATACTTGAATACAGCTCCAGTCAATATGGAACAAGACAGCGCAAGGTGGTGGCCCTCCGGGAAGAAATGATGATCACATGTAGATATAAAAAGCTCATTTCTAAGTTAACAAAAACAGAGCAATTTGTAGTTACAGTCATTTATTTATACACTAACAGGTAAATTATTACTATTATATTGCATGGCTGCTAATGGGTCCCTCAAAATCCTACACACTGCAACTAAAATTTGTTTTTATAAACACATCCTTATAACATGATTATTTAATACAGGTTTTCAAGAGATCACTATTAAACTCAGTTCAATATTTAAAGTTCACTCTCAGTACTGTTTATTTACTGATGTGCATTATAAAAATGCGAACAGCCCATTTAGTGAAGCAGGTCAGTCTTAACTAGCTCACTATTCAACACGAGCAGCAATGCAACAGACACGTTCCACCATCTGTTTTTATTTACAGTCTCAACTTTAACTCTTATTAAAAGCATTGAAAAAAAAAAAATTGCGTGCACCACAGCACCTGAAGTTAAAAGAACAAAAATGTAACTTTCCAGAGGTCCTTTTCCTAATTCAGTTTGTCATCGACTAGTTTCTCTCACTAGATCCCAAGAACTGCTTTTTTATTTTCTTAAACAAAACATTTAGCAGTGAAAGAATGAGTAATGAAGTTGGTAAGAGAAAGATATCATGAAATTTCTCTGCAAGTTTCCAAGTCTATCGGTCCATTTCGTCCAGCAGAGGTGTGGCATCTCCAGCGATGGACATGGGTGTGCTCTCGATCATCGGACTGGGCGATGGACGCGGCGTCATGCGAGACGTCTTCTGCTTACGCCGCTCAGCCTCTTTTTCTTGAAGCCACTGCTCGGCCATCTTGCCCCAATCCACAGCGGTGTGAGAGCTTGTTCTGAAAAAGAAAAGAACGGAAATGAATGTGGCTTCTTAAAACATAATGGGTGTGACAGGTCTTAAATTATTCACAGATTAGAATTTATTTTTAAATTTCACATCATGCATAAATAACACAGTGTAAGATGTGTATTTTAACCTAAGATTCATGCATACAAACAAGTCGAACACTACTGCATGAAGTGTCATTAAATGAAACACCCTCAATATCAAGGGCCCCATTAAGAAGGCGTTGATAAAAAAAAAAACTATTGTATTCATATTAAAGTTTAATTAAATATTTAAGATGTTTTTGCATTCATATTCATAACATTCATATAAGGGAGTGACCTGTACCAGTCTTTTCAGTGAATATGTCTGTCCTCTAATCCACTGAATTGCACATATGAACTCCATTGTTTACATAATCAATTATTTTAAATACTTACTTTGGCTGTGGTGTGCGAATCCTGGACGATGAAGAAGAGGATGACGGTGTAGATGAAGGGTGCTGATGATGACCGTGAGACGACTGAGGGGTGCTGCTGGGATACTGGGGAGTGCTCATGGCCTGCTGCTGGCCAGGGGTGGTGAAGGAGTAGCTGGGTGTCATTAATGGTGTAGCTATCGGCTGCTGTGGTGTGGCAAAGACCTGTAATAAAGAAGTGAGTGGTACTGCTGAAGATACGGTTTAACAGAAACTCTCATTTGATCCATTACAAACACATGACTGTAACGAATGCTGTATGCAGAGCGATCGTGTAAACATTGGTGTGGGTGTGGTTGGTGTACATGATAAGCGCTGCTGCTGCCGCCTCCTCCTGCGCTGCTGCCGCCGCTGTATCCGTACTGGCTGGAGGCCCACTGTGCCGGGGTAGTATTAGGATTCTGGCCCTGTCCCGTCACTGCTGCTATTGCGTTAAACATCTGCGACGTCACATTTCTCGGGAGTGAACTCACTGCCCGCGTCAAGTCTAAAGACAGAGAGAGGAGAATACCAATAAGACGAAAAAGCACTGACAAAATTCTTCAGTTTTCAGAATTTTACTGACCCGCAAGATTAAGATTTGCTGGAGTCGCGTTCAGAGATGCAGGTGTCCGCATTCTGCTACTGCTGCTGGGAGTGACTCCTACAGATCCCGCAAAAAAGAAAGTAAATACACAAGATAAATTTAAATGTATACACAGTGTTATTCAAACATTTGGACCCACCATGATGGGTACAGACAGCACATTTTAATAAAGTTGCTATTTGCCTGTCCAAAAATAATTTAGTATTTTTTTTTTCTAATACATTTAATAATAAAATCAAAAACTTGCAGCAGTAAAGAAGAGACAAGCTGCCACTGACCTGGGACAGGTTCTTGATAATGGTCTTTAAACCAGCGGAAGAGACCGTTGACGGTTGGAAACATTTGGGAACGATATCTAAATCCATCAGGTGTGATGGTCACGTATTCTATCCTACAACACACAAAGATTTTACAGACAAGAACATTTATATTGTATGTGTGCTGTTATATATGTGCTGTTTTTGGAGATTCTGAAGACAGACTAACCGTGGCTTCCCTCTTGGTTGGTAACCCAGAATGAACTTTCCTGGCAGATCTTTGCAGGCTGAAACATAGTATGGGATGAATGTAGGCTTCTCTTTCTTTGCCTTAATAAGAATCTCCTCCATTTTCTAGGGGGCGAAAACAAAAAAAAAAGTTGACCCATTAAACTGATAAAATTAGTAAACATTTACGGAACATTAAAATAACATAAGTTGAATTACTTATGCAATTATTTAAATCAGTCAATTAAATACAGCAATGTGTTCAGGAACGGCTTATTAAAAAGTAAGTTATAAATGTAAAATTATTTTTCTTTTTTTAATTAAAAAATATTTGTTTTTAAAGTTATTAAAACATAATTCTAATTTTTTAATATTGTTTTAGCCTATTAATAAGTATAAAAAGGTTACCTTCCTATCTCCACCATTGCAGTCCTGAAAGTACTTATGGCTAAGCAGGTCACGAGCAAATGCAGCCATGGGCTGAACATAACGAGCTGTGATCTCATCAAGGTCCTCAAATTCCTGCACGGGAAATAACATCTAATTAAAATTCAACAGCCAGCAGATCTTTTACATCACAATATTGTAATTGTTTTGTGTATATCTACACAATATGGTCAAAAACACCTCTATAGGACCAGGACACACATCTTGTACCTGAATTATTTAATTAAGGTGTTTCTGTAGGTTCCTGTAGGTGTAATTGGTGTCCATATATTGTGGTTGAAATTAAAGTAAAACAGCAAGTAAAAAAAGTATGCAAATAATAAAAGTGTGTACCTCAGTATTAATCCACAGTGTGTGTCCCAAGCTGAATGCATTCTCCTTGCCCTCCTCCCTCACATCCACATGCTGGTAAATACCATCAGCAACTTTCCAGGTGACAGTCAAGTGGTTTTCACCTTTACTGCTTGGTCTGATGACCACATCACCCTGGTCCATTGTCTCCATCATCTTCTCCGCCTGCTTGAAGTTAATGTTGTGGAATGATGGGTGGGCAATGACACGCTTGATATACGCTGTGGGGAAAAATGCATAATTTTAATATCAAAGTCAGACAAAGTCTGTCATTATTATAACCGATTAATGCTCTTACTGGTTCTTTGTTGTTTCTTTTTTAGCTCCTCATCTTGTTTATTATCTTCAGATTCAGCATCAAAGTCATAGTAAGTGTCCTTGGGAAGCTTCCACTCATTGTTCTTATCCCCGAGGTCAGACGTCCTACAGGTGAGGTCCACGTTGAACTTTTCAATATCAATCTTCATGATACGACAATGCACAGTCATACCAACCTAACGAGTAAAAGATTGGTGTTACAGCCCAAAAAGAAAAATTCTTAATGAATAAATTAAAAATATATATTTTTAAGAATGCCTTACCTTTACCCTCTCTTCAGGATGTTTGACCACTTTATCAGATAAAAACTTGGTGGGAATAAAACCCATGACCCCATTGTCTAGACGTGTTCTAACTCCAATTGCCTGACCCGGACAAGAACCACTGTCAAAATGGTTCCAAACCTGAAAAGAAAACCAGACACCTTTTTTTGACAAATTTTCATGTGATGTGAGGTGATACTGTATTGCAGAGAATTATGAGCATCACTCATCTAATAAACATTTGTTATATTACAATGTGAACTTAATAAGGGTGACTGACATCATGCACCTGATATTATTCTGTCTATTACACAATAATTTTGAAGAAAAATAATTTTTTGCTGTAATTTAGTGGCATCTAGTGGTAAAGCTGCATACTGCAGCAACTTTTTCAGAACAGTATGGCAGCCACACTGAAACGCAGCACCTGTAATGGCTGGTCTATGAGAGGAAACATGCTACAAACATGTCTGTTTAGTATAAACTGTAATGACTCTTACTTCACTAAGTTCAGGAAAGTTGTCCTGCTGACAGAAAGGACACTGCCATAACCCAGTCTCGTCATTACGAATAGCCTGGTCATAACTTTCCCCCTGTGGCCGTCTGTGAGCGATGCCAGTTACAACACTGGTTATAAGCTTACCTGCACAGAGAGAATAGTTTATGAATAAAATAAATCACAAGATTTAATAAAATGTTGAACTATATATCCTCAAGACAGATCTTCAGACAAGACACATTGTTTAATGCAATAGTATCTGCTAACATGTTAAAACTATGTTTTGTTCAAAGAAACAACAGGTGGTTACCTATATAGAAGGTTTCCGGAGTTTCCTTAGTGAGCAGGTTGAACACCTCTTCTATGTTGGGGGGTCTGTATGGAGCTCGAAGGTCTTTGTACCTAAAGCTGAGCTCTGCCCGAATGTCATATAGCGTGATTCCTTTGTTGCCATATCCCTGTGGTCATAAACAAAAAGGAAAATGAATTAAGATGGGTCTTCGAACATTACTTTGGAATATTTGTGAAAAATACATCTACAAATATGAAAAAAGTGATGTAATATAAAATGAGTTCTAATTCCAGCAGCTGCAGACATTTACAACACAAACATAAAGGAATATTAAACAAGACTACTTCTGACTTACATACTTTTAAAGCACATTTATTTGGAAAGGATTTTAAAGATAAAATATTGATGCTTTTACTTAAAGCATGTTAAAAAATTACTTTTAATGCTGCTAGGGCTTAAATGTTTAAATGCTAGTTGTGCGATTTATTTTTTTTCATAGCAGGATGCATTAGTTTTGTTGTTTTGGGTTTACCTGTCTCTCCAATTCCTCAGCGAAGGCATCCAAATCCAGGTCTTTCAACCTTTCCGGGTTCTCCAGGATCTCCTCTAATGCGCCGGCAGGATTAGCATCCTCTGCCGACTCATCATACTCGAGGGCGTCTACTGCCATTTTCCGTGCCCACTCGTATGTTTCAGGATGAACACGAGAGCCATCCAGAACCTCGATATAGGAATCCGTGCTACAAAACAAAAAAACAAACACTTAAAACACTGCTGTGAGTTCAGTGTGGTGGAAAAAGCAGTGGCCCTAGACATGAGCAGGAATCTGTTACCTGTCTCCCAGAGAGGCGGTGTCAATCTTGATAAAGCCAGCACAGTTAATAAACACTTTGGGTCCCATGTGGCACATCGTGACTAACTGAGTGCGATTTTCCAAACGCGTGTTATTTTGTTTAAGAATCTGGAAGAAGACATTAAGACATTGTTTAACGTAATGACCACTTTTAGTGCAGAGGAAAAACATCAACGATATTAAAGGTGTTTGTGTTCTTACTTTTAACAGATGGGAACCTTTTCTAGGTCCCAGCCCACAAACATACTGGACCAGACTTTGTGTGTAAGCATGAGCAATGGCCCGATTCACATCCACCCCGACCTCGTTCACTCGGTTAATGAACTCACAGTGAAGTGCATTTAACAGGTCCTCCTTTACAACATGCTCCTGCAGGGGTAGAAGTAAACTAACGATTAAGAAATATAATATGTCTAAACAAGAGTACCATAAATTTAATGCTAATTTCACTAATCAATTTCGAACACATTTGTGAGGTAATTGAAGCACGTTTTGTCATTATATCTGTAGTTCGAGCTATTAATTACCTGCAGTGGATGCAGTTTGAGACAAAGGATGTCCTCATCACTACTGCACACTTGTGCAAACTCAATTAGAGGGTCCTGAATCTTGCGGGCAACAGACACAGCCTGTCGAAGAAGAGGTGGGTAGTCCCTAAAGTCTGTCTGTAAGAGAGAAACAATAACTACGGTCATTAAACTAGACCCCAGATTATTATTAAGGCACTTCTCACAAAAGATCAAATCTCCAAGATCCCATGTAATTCATGGAACCAATAAACTAATTTTAACCCATTCTAGAATCTCCTTTAATAGCTTGAAAATCAAAAATAATAAATGCTTTGTGTAAATGTTACAAGACATTATTGGTTATAATATGTAATAGCTCACCTCAGACTTCTTGCTGTTCATGTAGAGTGTGGCCAGCTCATTGTCCACCAACTCCACTGCAACAGCAGGGAGAGAGGAATCCTGCTCCAACTCACTGATGGTACGCTTGATGTCCTCAATAATCATGTGAGCATCACTGGTGAAGACATGCAGGAGGACAAAGTGAATTGAATTAAGAATGTGCAATGAAATGTGAATGAAAATTATTCATTTTATTTAGGAAAACAAATGTAGTACCGATTTTCACCAGCAACAGCAATGATATGCGGTTTCTTACTAAGGAGAAATTTCTTCAGGTTTTCAATGTCATGGAGCTGCAGAGACAAAATAGTAACTTTAGAATTTTCTATTCTGTAAAACACTATTTGGATTTTAACCAAATAGAGTCATGAGGAATCATTAGAATAGGATGTACTTCCAACAATAATTATTTAATTATGGCCAGATTTGGATGTAAGCACAACAACGATGTTCTAATGGTTCACATTAAATATATATATATATATATATATTTATTTATTTCAAATATATAGTTATTTTTCAAACCTTTTTTTCTCTTTCCTCCTCCCTCCATGCATTCCTCCGCTTTAGAAAGTGAGGAAGTCTGAGGAAGTCCACAACTTCCCCTTCTCCATTGATTAAAGCACAGAATACAGGTGTATCTCTGATGAAACACACACAAGATAATCTATGAGCAATTTACAATATCAAACACATAAAACAACTAGGATACATTTATTTTAAAAAACTATGGCTGGCTGTAAATAATCCGAACCTGCCGGAAGCGAATGCCACTCCAAGCACACGAATGCCTTTGCCCTGTGTCTCCTCGAAGTCATCCTCCTCCTCCACCTGCTGGTCTGGTCTATATGGAGCCACTTTCAGCCAGTTATAGAGTTTTTTGCAACAAGACTAAAACCACACAACACACAAACACTTCCATGTTCAAAATATGAATTACACATTTTTAGGTTTAAATCGTTCATTCTAAATGCTGGGTATTTAAAGTTCTATGTCTCCATGGTTGTAGTATATTATAGTGTACATTTCAGGTGGTTATTTTAAGCTGACCTTTACAATATTTTCCTTGGCTTCTGCAATGAGCTTATTCTTAAGTTCTTTGGACATCTGTGGATAAAGAAAATGCTGCAGTGCCCGCTCAATAGCCAGTGTTCTTTGCTTGTTCCACTCCTGAACCTGGTGACTGAACTCATCTCTGTAGTAAAACTGTTTAATTTCATCAAAGTAGGTTTGATCCCCGCCATATCTGCAAAACAAAAAGTTAACAGACACTTTAAACCATCAGTCTTTATAACAGCACAGAGAGGACTATGAGCTACAGTGATGCTCTAGTATAATGATATATTGTGGCCAGAAGCATTGGTTCTTGAAAGAAAGAAATTATGCATTAAAACTTGGATATTTCAATCATTATAAAAAAGGTATAAAGTAAAATGAAGAACTAAATTGGATGAAAAGACAAACGTTATATATAAAAACTAGGGGGATGTCCAAATCAATAAACCATAAGCAGTAAAATCTTTTTTTTTTAAATGGATGAGAAATTAAAAAATGAATTATTTTTTAAAGTTTGAATTAAACTGTATGGCTTCAATGAGATTGCATTCACAAATTTATGTTGAGGGTTGGATGTTTTTGGATCAATAGTCTAATACTCGAAGGAAACTCTAAAGGATTTTCTTTTCCATTTCCAGACAGTTAAGCTTGAATGCTGAAAGCTTTGCACATTAGTCTTACCCTTTAACTCCAACTAAGTCGATACTGATGTCTATGGAGAGCAGCCCTTCATCCTCGGCCAAGCACATCTTCAAGAACTGATCCCCACTCAGCTCTTTTGCAGGCTTGTTCTTTAAATACTTGAAGGAATACGCATAGTGCGCTTCATCAACGTCCTGAAATACAAGAAATACATTCCTGATAAAAAAAAAAAAAAAAAAAACAGCCAACAAAGCAATATGAATATATTAAGTGATTGTTTCACACACTGCAGAAACATATTTTGAAAATGCTGGAACAAATCTGTATCTAAAGCTCACACAAAGGCTTCACCCTTTTACAAATACACGAGCTTTTGTTTTTTACCTTCTTGCCCTTCTTAGTGGGTTTGATGTTGATCTTGGCCCTTTCCTGGAAAGTCTGTCTCAGCACATGACGGACCAGAGGTTCACGAGCAATCTGCATAGCAACCATGTATCGCGTGCCCTCTAAAACTGCTTCTGGAGTGTTAAACTGGCTGTAAACATTAAACCTTTATTTAGTAAAAATCAATCTGAGTCATTACTACTCACCAGATCCAGACACCTGGTTTTATACAATGTGATTTCAGGGAAGCATGAGCAAAAAAACAATGACTGCTCATCACACTTAGCTTATGGGCTTATGTAAGCTACTGCTTTACCAGTATTTGGTTTAAAATGGAACATTAGTAGCAGAATACTGGAACATCCGTGAGATGACAAAGAATTTTACACATACTCTGATATTTATCCTTTACCTGCACACATAATCTTTGGCGAGCTCCAAAGGTTCAGCAGGGAACTGCTCAGTCTCATGTCTCTGGTAACTGTCACGCAAGTTTTCACCAAACTGCTCAGGTGTGAGACCAAACTTCTTAGCCAGTCCATCTACAGAGTATTAATGTGCACAAGTAAACGAATGGAATGAGTAACTCAGAATGAGTAATATACAACTGAACAAAAATATGTCTTTTTAAAAGTAAGATAACTATGAAAATCACACACCAAGACCGGCGGCTTGACAGATGCTGTACATGTCTCTGCGAGAGGCTTGTTTCAGATCAGGCCCCTTCTGTTCCTCTTCCTCCTCTTCCTGCTCTTCTACTTCAGCTTCCTCACCTGGATGAACCAACAACCTTAAAGCATCATTTTTTTTTTTTTTTTTTTTAATATAGCGGTTTGAAACATCTGTAAGGACATACCATCCTCTTCAGAGACCTCCTTGATCTTCTTTAGCTTCTTCTTACTGGCTTTAGATGCATTTTGCATTCTTGGAATGTCACGACCATAGTACAATAGAAAGTGGTTGTAGACGTCACTTAGCTCGTCTATAGACTGGACATCCTTTAGTCTGTCAAGATTAAAAGGACAACAAAATCACTAAAAAGCAAACTTGTATAAAGATGGCAGGGTTCTTATTCGGGTCTACAATAGTACTTTATTCTTTACCAGCCCCTTATTTTGGTTGAGTAAATTAAACCTAAAAGTAACACGTACATAATGCATTATGTTCTGTAAACTTAAATGCATACCTTTCCATGTCTGCTGTGTCCAGAGGACGAACAGCATCAGCTAAGGGTTTATCAGGATCAGCAGAGATCTGTTCGAACTGATAGGACTGCATTCTTTGGAAAAGACGTGTCAGATTCTGTTTGCGGGTTCTCAATTGAGTCCACTAAAATGCAAAAATTAAAATAAGCATATTTTTTGCAAGAAAAATAAAGGTAAATTAGCACCACACATTTACCTTCTCATCCCACTGCCACACTTTCCACAGGTCATTAAGGTTAAGCTCAGGTTCTACATATTCCTTTCTATAAAATGCAATAAAGGGAACCTAAAAGAAAAAAAAAGGATTATTATAACAATAATAAAAATATAATATATATAAATTTAAATGTTTTGTATTTGCGCAACATGCAACTATCTTTACTTTCATTACCTCAAAATGCTGATTCCTCATGAAGTTCAGTGCTTCCTTAATCTTTGCAATTGTACTAGGGCCTCTCCTGCTGAAGTTGGTGGAGGTTCCACGGTCTAGGTAGTCCGTATTTTCCTAAAATGCGAAGCGAAATTCTTGCGGTTTAGATAATGAGGCTTACATACAAAGAGAATCAGCTCAAATTAAGTTTACCTGTTTACCCAACTTGACATTATAGTTGTTTCTATATTTATGGACATGAACTACAATCATATTAATGATATGAAGGTAGTAATATAAACAAGTGCCATCTAGTGGATCTACTAAACTTTATGGCAGCTGCATTGATCATAGTTCTACCTGCATGGAAATGGTAGGTGTAGAAAAAGCATTTCGATAGATCCATTCAGCTTCTTCCTCCATTTCATCATCCTCAGCAGGCTTTACAGGGATAGCACGCAACTGCAGATCATCACAGGAAGCACTGGTTAGAGACACACAGCAGATGCTTCCCAATTGAGGTCCTGGTTCAGTTACTTTTATCCAAACCCACCTGAAACCTCTCAGGCATGTCCGTTGAACGAATTTCATTGTCCTGATCGGTCATGTGACTGCTTTCCAGCTCACTGGGTTCGTAAATCTCAAAGATGCTGCGGCGACCTACTCTCCTCTTGGTCTGCTTCTTTGGTCGGTCCCAGGTTTCATCATCTTGATCTTCCTCCTCTTCCTCTGCACGGTCGTAAGCCTCCGTGTCGAATTCGGCAAAGTCAAAATCACCACCGAAAATCTCTTGGGCTTCTTGCAAAGCACTTAAAAATAAACAAAGTATTAGAGTACAACACAGAGCTGCATTATTACATTGAACAAGTTTTATGAAAAAGGCAGGCCTCCTCTAAACCTTGCATTTAACAGCACTGCACTCAAATTAACCAGTCATCGTCAGAAAACATTTAAGACCCCAAACCTTTAAAATTGTCCACACACTAACCACTGAATTATGTCCTGAGCTACTCAACTTGCCACAAGACCAAATAGCATTTTTGCAGCTGTACTGGTTAGTGTTGGAGGTGAAGGTAACACTTACGCGTCAGTGTAGCCGGAAAACTTCTTTCCCTTCTTTTTGGTGATTGGTTGTCCATCATCATCAACAATGAAATCATCTATATCTGTATAAAAGAAAACATTGTCTTCTTAAATGGAAGCCTTAAATTATAAGTATTACAGTATAAGCATAAGGGAAGCAATCTGGGGACTCGGGTATAAATGTTTTACCAGATTCCTCTCCATCCTCTTCATCATCATCATCATCCCCAGGGCGCAAAGGTTCTCCAACCTCTCCGTCCTCCCCCTCCAGATCTCCATCTCCTGTAAAGATTTCACCTGCGATCTGGTCTTTCTCGTCATCTTCACCTTCGTCATCCATAGTTCTGACTCTAGAATACTTCTTTTTCTGTGGAGAAAGATCTTTTTTTTAAAACCTCCATATATATATATATATATATATATAGCTAGTCTGACATAGTTAAATGTGTTCTTGACTTACCCGTCTTTTGACTTTGACACCCAAGTTCTCTTCGATGAGATCCAGATCCTCATCATCAAGGCCATCATCATAACCTGTGAATGACGTACATGATTATCCTGTTCATTATAGAATGCACACTGTATATAATGGATTACACAAAAAAAGGGTTTTAATAATTTTTTAGAAAAGTCACTAAGCACAATCAAGCTTTAACAGTTTCTTACTTCGCTTTCTGCGTCGGTGACGAACCTCTTCTCCAGAGTCGCTGTCTGCATCCCCACTCCTGTTTGGAGCTTTCGCTTCCTCCTCCTCCTCTTCTTCTTCCACATTGTCATCATCAATCAGTCCTCTTAGATTTCCATGTTCATCTTGGTCCTCTGTATTCTCATCCTCCTCTTCTTGTATAAATACAAAACAGACATTTTTGAATCCCATACAAAGATATATATATATTACATTACTTACTATAAAGGGACTGCGATTAATGAATCACATGATGTAAGTGGAATAAAAGTTACTCAAATATCATAACATCTGTCTGGTATTTTTAAATTAAGTGAATTAACTGTGGAACTACTAAGACGATCTATAAAGTAAGTGGAGTGCGAGAGGGGTTGGTAAATAAGTGTATAAATATACACACATGCACTAAGCCTCAGACAGATACTAATTACATGATTAAAATCCACATTTGACAAATTACCAGGGTAAATCAGATAAAAACAACTGATGAGCAGCATTATTACCATGTTTTCTGCTTCGTCCAGGTAAACAAAGCAAACCTCTATCTGTAAGCGCTTACCGTCATCATCATCTTCCATAAACCTCTGTGTTTTCTTTGGTTTTAAATGCTTTTCATCAAACTCCTCCTCAGACTCCTCAGCCTCACTGTCAATAAAGTCTGACATGTCTGCAGGTGCTAACAAACAAACACACACAAAAGCATTTCTTAGTACTGATATACGCTGCCTATAAAAATACATACCATGAAAAAAAATCAGAGCATCAACATTTTCACACTAATTCTGACTCAACACAACCCCTTCCACAATCTAGGCAAAGATTGCAAAGCTGATGGGGACAAATCCAAGCTGATGTCTGCAATCAAAGCAACGGGGTGCTCTCTACCAAGCTCTAATTAGTTAAAGCAAATTAGTTTTTATTCTGTTTTATAGTGACTATGGAACAGTGGGGGCGGCACGGTGGCTTAGTGGTTAGCACGTTCGCCTCTCAGCGCTAGGGATTCCCGGTTCGAATCCCCATCTGGATGTTCTCCCTGTGTCTGCGTGGGTTTCCTCCTGGTTCTCCGGTTTCCTCCCACAGTCCAAAAACATGGATCAAGTCGATTGAATTCTCCAAATTGCCCCATATAAAGTGTGTCTGTGTGAGTGAGTGTGTGCCCAGCGATGGATTGGCGCCCTGTCCTGGGTGTATCCGCCCAGCGCCTGAGACGTTCTCCCCTGGATGTGCATGGGGAACCCCACTGCGACCCTAATATAGGATAAAGCGGGAGATAATGAATGAATGAATGGAACTGTGGTCATAAAAGATCAATTCAGATTTAATGTTCTGTAGAACAGGGAATACTCTCCAGTGGATACAGTTGTGATGGCCCAGGATCCAGATGGTTAAGCAAACTAAACTTTAAAATATCTTAGACAATGTTTCGAATAATCATGGTAGAAACGTTATTGTGTGGATATCAGTAATTGAAGTGGATAAAGAAGACAATTTTCAATGGTTAAATGAACGTTGAGACCTGGTTCGGATGCTAACGAAGCTGACACATTTTTGAACGACAACGCTAACGAGCTGCAAAGCTACAGCCAAGGTAGCAACCTCGAATATCACGATACGTTGTGACTTTAGGTCTAAAAGTCAAACAGAATTGAGCACAAGTGTTACATAAAATAAACTCTTATCGTCCATAATAAAGAAACGGCGTTTTCCTCTGTAACCGGAGCTCTTTGCCCCGCGGCAGCTCCCCACGCTGCAGCCGACAGCGCGGAGCCGCGAGCAGCTTGAGCGATCTGCACCCGCTGTCAAAAAGCCGAACAATGTCCGCCACACAGCCGGAATAAAGCTCAGTTTTAAAACGGTACGGACGGAAAAGACGCCGCTTCCAATCTCACTCTCATTCAGTGCGATGTGGAGTTCAGGACGCAGCCGAGGCCGAGGCCGATTTATTAACGAAGGCAAAGTTGGCTCAACAAAGCTCCCGATTGCATTTAGCGCTTCCGCTGCGATCTCAAACTTAAAAACTTAACTCCACACTCAAACACGCAACTCACCTGCCGCCGCGTTCGGCTCGATTTAAAACCGCGAAAGGATTTCATGAAGCGAAGCCTCGTAATAATTTAAAGCTAACAACAGAAATGGCGAGACAATGCTGCGCGATTTTACTTCCCGTATGAATTCATGTAACATCCGGTGTACCGAGAAACATTGTCGCCGTTAAATGAGCAGGTCTTAGTTTTTAGTGCGCATGCGCACGCCGCGAACCATTCATTCATTCATTCATTCATTATCTCCCGCTTTATCCTCTATCAGGGTCGCGGTGGGGTTCCCCATGCCCATCCAGGGGAGAACGTCTCCCGCGTGGGCAGATCCCCCTGGGACAGGGCACCAATCCATCGCTGGGCACACCTCACTCACACAGACACACTCCAAAAATATGGGGCAATTTTGAGAATTCAATTGACTTGATCCAGTGTGTTTTTGGACTGTGGGAGGAAACCGGAGAACCCGGAGGTAAACCCACGCAGACACGGGGAGAACATGGAAACTCCACCCAGATGGGGATTCGAACCGGGAATCCCTAGCGCTGAGAGGCGAACGTGCTAAACCACTAAGCCGCCCACGTTTACTCATTTTAAAAGTTTTTTTTTTTTTTGTAAATGTTGAAATTAAATATGAAATGATTGACATACTACTAATAACAATAGAAAGGACAACAATAATAATGTGTAATATATTAATTATTAGGGTGACTTAGTGGTTAGCCCATTCACGTGGGTCACAATGACATGGATTTAAAGTGTATTGGCTGCTCCAAATTTCTCATGTATAGTCTGAGTGTCTGTGTTTGTGAGAAACGAATGTAAATGTACTCCCTATCCAATTCGAGCGCTGGGCAGATACACCCAGGACAGGGCGCCAACTATTGCTGGGCACACTCATTCACACAAACACACAATATATGGGGCAATTTAGAGCATTCAATTGACCTTGCATCCATGTATTTGGACTGTGGGAGGAAACCTATGATGAAGTCAGAATTCTATCTCAGAATTTTATCTCAGAATTTCGACTTTTTGTCTCAAAATTCTGACTTCATATCATATCGGACTGCTCATGCGTGCGCATTATATATATATATATATATATATATATATATATATATATATATATATATATATATATATATATTTTTTTTTTTTTTTTTTCATTCATTATTATTAAGCATCCAAATAGAACAATCATTTATGGACTGTTGCTTTGTTTGATATAGAACTTAATAAAACGAATAAATGTAATAATTTAAACGGTGTCTCCCTGCTGTTTTTGTTATAGTATCCCTCTCTCTGTTTAAGACTGGTCTAAAAACTCATCTTTTTAAATTAGCTTTTAACTGTTAATTAATTATTATTGATATAATTTTATCTCTAGGGAGGTACAGTGGCTTAGTGGTTAGCACGTTCGCCTCTCAGCACTAGGGATTCCCGGTTCGAATCCCCATCTGGGTGGAGTTTCCATGTTCTCCCCGTGTCCGCGTGGGTTTCCTCCGGGTTCTCCGGTTTCCTCCCACAGTCCAAAAACATGGATCAAGTCAACTGAATTCTCCAAAATTGCCCCATATAGAGTGTGTCTGTGTGGGTGAGTGTGTGCCCAGTGATGGATTGGCGTCCTGTCCTGGGTCTATCTGCCCAGTGCCCGAGATGTTCTCCCCTGGATGGGCCTGGGGAACCCCACCACGACCCTAATAGAGGATAAAGCGGGAGATAATGAATGAATGAATGAATGAATGAATGAATAATTTTATCTTTGTAATTTATTTCATTCTACTTTCTTTTGCACGTGATTATTTTTAAATGTAAAATGTAAATGTTTTTTAATATGTATGTTTTGTACAGCGTCCTTGGGTGTTCTGAAAGGCGCTTTCAAATAAAATGTATTATTATTATTAGTGTTAGTAATTGGGTTTGTTTGCTCTCCAGACCACGGAGAGGCGCAATGGTGCTTATCTGTTTGTGATGACGTTTCCCAAGCTCTCAGCGGGAATCCCTATAAAAGCAGGGGCAATGGGTGCCTCTGTTCTCTCCGTTTTAGTTTGGTTAGTTTTAATTTTGTTCTCGTGTCTGTGCTGCTTTTCTTTTGGGTCGGAAATCCATTTTGTGACGTGTGGCTCGGTGCTAAAGCTGCTGAACATTAAACATAATGTCAGACTTCATTCCCACGACGTTCGTTATGGGTCCGGTGAGTGTTCAGCTTATTTAAACACTTCGTTCATTGAAATCACGAGTTAATGGCTTTTTCCTCGAGTAGTTTTTTTTTCATGTTATTTGCAGTTTTCCTGCAGGCGGTAGAAGCTAAACGAACGAGTTGTTTTGCTCTTATTTATTAGGCAGTGGACAGCAGTCAGTGACCGGCGTGACCACAGTGGAGGACAGTAACAGTTACTGGAAAGTACGTGGTACATCTGCGGCAGTCTGTCACCGAGGAACCCCCATCAAATGTGGACAGAACATCAGACTCACACACGTGAACACAGGCCGAAATCTCCACAGCCACTACTTCGCATCCCCGCTGTCATCTAACCAGGTGCAAAAGTGCTTTCTTATTTTGTTTCTTTTCATCTAGTGAAGTAGTTCAAACAAGTCATGGTTAATGGTGCTTTACCAACTGGGGCCAGTTTTTTAAAACTGCCAGCCCTCTGTGGGTTTTTTTTTCCCTCATGCCTCATGCACGCTTAGAACTTACAGAACGAAACATCAACCAAAAAGGAGGGGTGTTATCAAAAACCCTTTAGATGATCTGGCAGGGGCACAGTGGCTTAGTGGTTAGCACGTTCACCTCTCAGCGCTAGGGATTCCCGGTTCGAATCCCCATCTGGGTGGAGTTTCCATGTGCTCCCCGTGTCTGCGTGGGTTTCCTCCAGGTTCTCCGGTTTCCTCCCACAGTCCAAAAACATGGATCAAGTCAATTGAATTTTCAAAATTGCCCCATATAGAGTGTGTCTGTGTGGGTGAGTGTGTGCCCAGGGATGGATTGGCGCCCTGTCCTGGGTCTATCTGCCCAGCGCCCGAGACGTTCTCCCCTGGAACCCCACCGCAATCCTAATAGAGGATAAAGTGGGAGATAATGAATGAATGAATGATCTGGCAGCACAAGGTGAAGCATACCAGATAGATAAGATGAGAGAAACTGATTTATTTTGCATACCGTGATTTCAGTATTTACAGTGGAATTATTTAACCCATCTGTACACCCCTTAAGCCCTTAACCCATATTTCTATGGTAGTACCTTAGGCTGACCCTGAACTATGACCTCCACTGTCCAGCTGGGATACTTGTAAGTCGCTTAGGATATAAGTGTCTACAAAAGTGTGCGTTGTACCAATTTCAAGCTATAATGTTGTGGAAGAATCAAAAATTAAAGCTGAAAACAGCAATTTTTTTTTTTTTTTTTTTTTTTTTTTTTTTTTTTTTTTTTGACCGTTAGTTGATTCCTATTAAAAATTTCACAAAATATGTATGAAATTAAGTTTACCCTCCTATAACTACAGATGTCAGGTAATTATCTGGGCTGGAAAGTTTGGTGGCAAAACACAGCATGGAGTGGAATCCTCAGTATTTTCTATTTATTAATTTTTTTGTAAATCATGCGATTTGTTTAAACCCCCGGGTAATCATGAAGTTATAGTTTTAATGTAATTGTGATTGTCAATATGAAAGTGGAATCTATTAATGACAATGACCATAATTATGATTAATTTACTTAAAATAAATGTAATCAGTTGAATGTACCTGTATTTCAATCATTATCCTTAAACTAATATTTCAGATTTGAAAAAAAATCAATGTAAAAAAAACAGATGGTTACCTAAATTAGTTCACTTAGTGTCTGGAAATTGTGGCAAACCATGCTTATTTCTGCCTCTGTGATTTAGGAAGTCAGTGCTTTTGGTGAGGATGGAGAGGGCGATCATTTGGATGAATGGACTGTGCTTTGTGGAGGGTCTCTATGGCAGCGTGATGAGTCGGTGCGATTTCGCCACACTGCCACAGACGCCCTGCTCTCCGTGACAGGCGAGCAGTACGGACGGCCAATCCATGGGCAGAGTGAGGTACATGCGATGGGTAGCAGCACCCAGCACGGCTACTGGAAAGCTATGGAGGGCATTTTCATGAAACCTACTAATCCAGGGCATAAAGACTTTGGCAGCCCAACTCACACCGAGTTCTGAGTGTTGTCTTTTATAGTAAAAACGAGTTCTGGATTCAATTTCAATTTATCTTTTTTTTAAGCTCAGAGAAAGACACCTCAAACACTTTTTTTTTTTTTTGTTTTTGTTTGTGCAATCATACTAAGGAAATTCAAATGTCCATGTATTGTTAAACACCTAAGTTATTTTATATAAATTGTTATTAGTTAGTCAAATTATTATTATTATTATTTTTTTCCCCTGAGTCTTTACTCCGAAGATTATTCATCACATGGATGTAAAGGAGGAAAAGCAACGTGTATAAACCCCCCCCCCCCCCCCCCCCCCAAGTTAGACAGTGGTGCCAAGATGCACATCCTACTTAATTTATCTAGAGTTTCAAAACAAAGTCAGGATTAACCCTCAGATTCCCAGACACTTGGGATTAACTGAATTTAAATGTGCAGCATGTTTGAGATCGTATTGATGCATTGTATTTTTCTTCAGTACACATTAAACTGGTTACATGGAAAATTTTATGTCACACAACAATGATGTGTGCCATTCGATAGGTACAGCAACAAGAGTCAAAAGCTCCCAGTTCATCAGAAAGCACACACATTCACACCTGGAGCAATATTATTAAACTGATTTACAGTGGGGAGAACAAGAATTTGATACACTGCTGATTTTTCAGGTTTTCCCACTTGCAAAGCATGTGAAAGACTAATTTTTATCATAGGTACTCTTCAACTGTGAGTGATGGAATCTAAAACAAAAATCCAGAAAAATACATTGTATGATTTTTAAATAATTAATTTCCATTTTATTGTGTGAAATAAGTATTTGATACACCAGAAAAAGAAACTTAATATTTGGTACAGAAACCTTTGTTTGCAATTACAGAGATCAGACGTTTCCTGTAGTTCTTGACAAGGTTTGCACACACTGCAGCAGGGATTTTGGCCCATTCCTCCATACAGATCTCCTCCAGAGCCTTCAGGTTTCGTGGCTGTCGCTGGGCCACATGGACTTGAGGCTCCCTCCAAAGATTTTCTATTGGATTCAGGTCTGGAGACTGGCTAGGCCACTCCAGGACCTTAAGATGTTTCCTACGGAGCCACTCTTTAGTTGCCCTGGCTGTGTGTTTTGGGTCGTTATCATGCTGGAAGACCCAGCCACGACCCATCTTCAGTGCTCTTACTGAGGGAAGGAGGTTGTTAGCCAAAATCTCATGATACATGGCCCCATCCATCCTTCCCACAATACGGTGCAGTCGTCCTGTCCCCTTTGCAAAAAAGCATCCCCAAAGAATGATGTTTCCACCACCATGCTTCACGGTTGGGATGGTGTTCTTGGGGTTGTACTCATCATTCTTCTTCCTCCAAACATGACGACCACATGACCTTCTCCCATTCCTCCTCTGGATCATTCAGATGGTCATTTGCAAACTTCAGACGGGCTTTGACATGCGTTGGCTTGAGGAAGGGCACCTTGCGTGCACTGCAGGATTTTAATCCTTGACGGCATAGAGTGTTACTGATTGTTTTCTTTGAGACTCTGGTCCCAGCTCTATTCAGGTCATTGACCAGGTCCTGCCGTGTAGTTCTGGGCTTATTCCTCACCTTCCTCAAGATCAATGATGCTCCACGAAGTGAGATCTTGCATGGCGCCCCAGACCGAGGGATATTTTCCGTTATTTTGCATTTTCTAATAATTGCACCAACAGTTGTCACCAAGCTGCTTGCCTATTGTATAAAGCAGCTATTGTTTCAGACTGAATTAAAAACCATTCTTGCAACGGGAGAACATGCCATCACGATGAGCATCATCTAACAGCTCATACACACACACGGCAACACATCACAGAGAGGATGATCAGTGAAGTACCAGACGAGAAATGCAATTAAAACAAGTTTATTTTTTTTTTTTACATCTTTTAACACAATGACATTTACAAATCAACAGAGGGTCGGTCAGAAAGAGTTGACTTGAGTGTCCAAAATTCATCTGAGTTGGATTTGACGCTCCGGGCTGACTTGCTACTCGCTGCCACGGCAGGTGAGTCCAGAGTGAAGCGGTCATTCGCATCCCAATTCCTCTTCTTTCCCGCGCCGTTGGCTTTGTCCTTCAGGCGAGCCATGAGGTTTTCCAAATCAGAGTTGCTGTCTGATGTATCACTGATCGCAACCACTGGTTTCCATGGAACCCAAATAGAAAAATGTGACCGAGATCGTTGACCGTGCCACCACGAGGGAACAGACCATTTGTGTTCTGTGGCCGCAGCCTTCTGTCTGGGGGTGGCTATCGTATTCTTGGCCGCTGGTTCCTCTGCTGCAGCATCTGCTTTATTCGAAGCTTTTTCTTTGTCTTTAGCTGAAGATTGGGACACAGCATGTTCAGATGGTGACTTTGCACTCATAATGGCTTCCTTCTTATCCTTTTTTTTTTATTTTTATTTTTTTATTTTTTTTTTTTTCATGGTTTTCTTCCTTCTTAAAGTAGCCCTTAAGCAGCACTTTTACCTTCCTCTGTGAAGACTTGGTCTTAGACTTAGTCAAATTATTTTAATGCAACACACGTTCATGTCTTTACCTCATACAGTAAAAACACTACAGAATGACAGTAATAACATGAATATAGTATTATTTAAGTATTTATGGTCATGTTACATTTGAACAAGTGCCCTGGGGATTTGCTAGCATGTTACTCTTCCAAGGCCTGCCTCTGCCTGCAAGGGGAACCGCCCCTACAGGACTGGGGGAAGCTGTGACACCCCCCTCCTTGCTTTAATTGATCCGTTTGAGGCCCTGCAGCTTTGTGTAGCAGTAAAGTGAAGTTAGCTGAATGCATGCATTGCATGGCTCAGTTGTTGAATTAATCGATTAATAAAAATCAAAACCTTTTTACACATGAATTGGTTTTCATCACACAATTTTATTTTCACCAGAATTGTACCAAAGATTACACAAGGGGGGAGGGACTGCAGCATCGAATAACAATCAGGTTTGATGAATTTACAGTATAGTTGGTTTTCTCCATGGCTTCTGACTTGTGGTGTTCTCATTTGTAAGTCGCTTTGGATAAAAGCGTCTGCTAAATGTAATGTACACAAACAGATGAGGCTTGAAACTAATTTAAAACAATGTTTTTCTGTTTTTTTTTCTTTTTGTTTCTCATCCAAGTATGATTGGCTGCAACATGTTTTAGTTGTGAATTTGGTTTGTAAACCAAGTGTATACCATATCTGGGTCAGTATTAAGCTATAGGCAGATATTTTTGGATGTTTTCAGTATTGTTTTTTCTGTATTTTTGCACAAAAATTAGTTCTATAATCAGTTGCAGGGATGTTTGTGTCAACTTTCAGCAATATTTTGCTGCTTCTGATTTTAGTTTTTGTTTATTTTGATTCTCTCCAATATGAAGCCATTTGTCATTATACCTTGTGTCTTATTACAGTCAGTGCAGTGACTGTCATTTTGGTCATTATTTTTATAAAATGATTTATAATAAAGTTTAATAAAATGTCTAAATTCTTTTTTTTCACATACAATAACATTTTGATCATGTGGGTAAATGATAAAAAAAAAATGATAAATTAGACTGGAGTGCTGGGAGAGTTCTGAAGGCATTATTTCTAGCCATCACTTCTCAAACACATCTTTGTCATGTTTAATCTGTCTGGTGGGAATATCCCGTATGAATGTAATGACTGTAAATTTTTCAATTCACCATCATTCAGTGGACGATATAAGAAATTCTACATGTATGTAAAATAATAGTCCTCCAGACCATTGTACAGACTTTACTATGGGGTTTTTATTATCAGCACATTGTACATGGTTTTAGCTGAAAGATGCTTCAAAAATAAGGTTGCAGACAGCATTAGTTTTTTTTTTTTTCTCACTTTGCTTTTATCCTAGTCAGTGTTAATGTTGGAAAATCCTGTAGTCAACTATAATAAGATCTAAATTGAACCTGTAGTGATACTAGTTTTTGATTCCTCTTATAACAAGTCCCAACAAACAAACTGTTACTTTTATATAAGTTGTAGTTTTCTGTCTTTGTTTCTACTAAAATTCTCAGGGTGGGGGAGTTGCAGTAGCTTCCATCACTGTTGTATTCATTTCCTTCGTTTTTTCCGCCATGATGACTTGTACCTCATCAATTGCACCTTTAATTCTGTAAAAAAAAAAAAGAAAAAAATATATATATATATCTTAGTACATGATAACCAATGCTCATCTATATTTAACCACTTAAGTGATGGCAAAAATCCTCTCTGCTTAAGTATTTTTAAACTTATAAAAATAAATGCAATTTTTTTTTAAATTGTCAGACTAGACATAAATTACCGTTGGACTGGAACTTTCTCGTCTAGCAGGTTGGCAAAGATGTAGAGATGCTGAAGTGCTGTGTTGTACTGAAAATTCAGCGAACATTTTGTGAAAATGGGCAGAATGGTATTGACACCTGCAACAATGATCAATAAATCAGCCTCCCACCTTTGTTTCATGCCAGTCAAAGCATTTTTCACGGTAGTACTCAACGACCTCCTTGTACTCCTTAGTGGTGTGAGCTTTGCTTTTTCTATTAATCACTTGTTCGGCATCCTTGGCAGAGTCAGTGCACTTTTCTGCTATTGTGTGCATTGAATACCTCACCAACTCTCTTCCCTTTGAAGAGAAAACAGTCTTATGCAATTGTTGGAAGACCAGAATAAAATTACATATTTAAGTCTTATTTTTTCAGGAATATTCAAGTCTAGATTATAAAGTAATTGTGCAAAAAATAGTCTATTGCTCAGTAAACTGAATAAATTGTACTCATTAGATCTTTTAACTGGATAATGAGCAAAACATATATTTAGATCAGTACAAAAAAAGTTTATCTGAACTGTAAGCTCTGTTAACACTTATCTCTGTTAACTGATCTTAACCTGAAAGGAAACCTGTGGTTAGGACACATGCATTTGGTTCATGTGGAATAATTTTGCTAAACTAAAGATGAGCTGCAACATTAGTAGAAGAAAGTATTAAATAAGCAAATAATTATGGCACGCTTGACTAAAATATTGATTTTTTTTCCCCCCCCAAAAAAATATTTTATTAAATTCTATTTATGATTTTAAAATGTAAACTTTAAAAAATGATGCACATAGGAGTAATAAAAAATTTTAAATGACTAATTTAATTCTTAACACTTTTTTTTTTAACACTACAGGTACATCAACTTTACCATCATGATTTCATTCAGCTTCTTCTCACAGTTTTCTTTAACTTCGGGGTTTTTTGATGACAGAATCTGTTGCTGTAAAATTGAGACCGGGGCATCTTTGTTTGCAACGAGGACATTCGGTCCATCCATAATGATTTGCCTTAAGAATATATAAAGGAGGAACAGTGAAGCAGATATAAATGACTTTATTTTGTTAATTTGATTAACAACATGAATTATCTTAAAAAAACAAAAAAAAAACTACTGTTTCTTTTCTCAGGCACGATGTTTATTGACTCAACCAATGGGTCATTTTTAATTAAAATTTGTAACTTGTGGACAGAGGCGGCACGGCGGATTAGTGGTTAGCACATTCCCCTCTCAGCGCTAGGGATTCCCGGTTCGAATCCCCATCTGGGTGGAGTTTCCATGTTCTCCCCGTGTCCGCGTGGGTTTCCTCCAGGTTCTCCGGTTTCCTCCCACAGTCCAAAAACATGGATCAAGTCAATTGAATTCTCAAAATTGCCCCATATAGTGTGTTTGTGAGTGTGTGCCCAGCGATGGATTGGCGCCCTGTCCTGGGTGTATCTGCCCAGCGCCCGAAACGTTCTCCCCTGGATGGGCATGGGGAACCCCACCGCGACCCTAATAGAGAATAAAGCGGAAGATAATGAATGAATGAATGAACTTGTGGACAGATTATTGTTGGAGCAGAGACTGATTAAACTCAGTATTCTCATGTGAGAGTGAAGCTCCATCGTTACATCCTCCAGCTGGAAGCCGAGTCTGCTGGACTAACTCATTACTGCAAAGAGCCGAGAAACCGAACTTATTTAAAGCGTTACTGATGCATTATTAATGCCGTGCAGCTAAAATAAAGTACAACCTACAGAAGTGCGTTATTAAAACGACGCTGTAGACAGTTTTAGTTGTTAACAGTTAACTGTTCCACACGCTAAAGCTAACGATACAGAGATACACACATGTACATTTAGATCACTCCGTTCAAATCGTTCCGAATTCTTACCTACCGTTTTATCGTTTTATCGTTTCTGGGGCAGATCCGATCTACGCAAGCTTGATATTTTAAAGAGAAATGAAAGTGAAAGTTGTATTTATCCGTTTCTTCTGAAGGGTCGTGTTTTCAGGGCTGCGTCTTAAATCGCCTGTTTGTCTTCACTTGTTCACTATCACTACACCATAAAGCATCTGACTGTATGCTGCCAAATTATATACAGTATGGACTGCAGAACTGATTATTTCAAAATAATAATTCATTAATTCATTATCTTCCGCTTCATCCTCTATTAGTGTCGCGGTGGGGTTCCCCATGCCCATCCAGGGGAGAACGTTTCGGGCGCTGGGCAGATAGACCCAGGACAGGGCGCCAATCCATCGCTGGGCACACACTCACTCACACAGACACACTCTATATGGGGCAATTTGGAGAATTGATCCATGTTTTTGGACTGTGGGAGGAAACCGGAGAACCCGGAGGAAACCCACGCGGACACGGGGAGGACATGGAAACTCCACCCAGATGGGGGTTCGAACTGGGAATCCCTAGCGCTGAGAGGTGAACGTGCTAAACCACTAAGCCACCGTGCCGCCCAAAATAATAATAATCAATAAATGGGGCCAAATCAAAACTTATAATTAAGTTATATTATAACTTAACTTGTACTACTTAAAATAAATATTAAAGCTTAAATGCTTAAAGCTTAAAGATTAATATTTAGAACCACAGTACTTTCACTGATATCAGTATTCTGCACTGTAAATTATCTGGTCTAACATGATCAGAGTTGGTAAAATCTCGAATGTATGACCCGGCATAGTCTATACTGTGGCATATTACATTTGTTTTTATGTTCACATTCACATTCTAGGTATTTATTCAATACATATTGTTCATATATTGTGAATACAAGTTTTTTTTTTTTCAATGTCTAAATCATATTGCTATAGTATTGTCCATCCTTAGTCTGCATGCAAAGTACACTGCTTGAATTTCAGTAAGCTTTCCGTTACACTTAATAAATTATTAATACACATAAATACCTCATGAACATTTTACTTTGCATGCTTAAGAAGACAGGATCTGATTTAATTGAAAACCCAATGTCCTTTTCCTAAAAATATTATAATAAAAAATATTAAAACAAAAAATACATTGCATTTTTTATAACAAAATGGAAACAACATTAAAAACTTTAAAAAAAAACGATACAGTTTATATGGAAAATAAAAGAAGACCTAATGGGTAGATGAATAATAGGGATTTAAGTTTTTGGATAAAACTTGTCATTAATGAGGTGCTGACAGAATTACTGAGGTAGTAAACTATAGCTCCTATAGGACATTTCAGCACTTTCAACTTCACAATGTGTTTGAATTAGATATCAAATTAGGCTAATTACTATAGAACAGATTTCCAGGTTTATCACCAGACATTGCATCTGATTTAGTTCATAATTTAAAAAATAATAAATTTTGAACAATAAGATGAACAATGATAGATGTAGCACACTGCGTCTTATAGAAGCCAGACACTATCAGATATAAATAAAAAAATCCATTATTTTATTAAATAACAAGTGAAAGGTTTAATCATACAATGCATTTAATAATGTATTGAGTATCTGAAACCTCATTAACACTTGATGCCTTCTAATATCACAGACTGGCCTGTGTTCAGATTTGGCCCAAATCCCCAAATATTCATTTGGCCCACTTGCTGTGTGGATTGATGGCACCTGTATACAATCTGGGTAAAAGGTTGGCTGCTGTATTAATGTACAATTGTGAATAACACCAAGGTTATTCATTTAATAATTTATATAACAAATTACTTTTGGAATTAAGATTAGAGTATTACATGCGTAAAACCAAACATTTAGCACGACAGATGTTTACTCACACAGTGTAGATTATTCCAAATTGTATGTTAATTGCAAGATCCTTGTTTTTAAAAGGGAGTCAAAGTGTATAATGTTTCATTTAAATTTAAAGGCAGTTAATTTAAGTGGAGGTATCTGTTGTAGATTCATCGAATTGTTTTCAGTACGCTTTTTTATTTATTACATGCAACTTTAGAAAAGTTCGCTAGATGGGGCTACTGACAGTAAAACACATTCCCGTTCTAAAGAGTAATGGTTGCTTTCGACCCATGAACTGATGTAGCTATAAAAGATCCCAAACTAGCAGTATATAACATACACTTTCATTTGTCACGGTGCAGTCCAATTGTTACTAGCTGCAGAGATCACATGTCTTCTTTGATGGGCCTGACAAGCAAAGAGGAAACAAGCTAGAAAATGCCAAAGGAAACTTATTTTAAAACACTTTTATCACAATACATGAGAAAGACGAACTGCACGCATTTACCAAAGTCCAATGGATCCAATTCTAAGTGTTAAATCTATTTTCCACATGCAAAGACGAGAAATTCCGATACACATCCAACAAACAGTTCTGCTACATTGTTATATACACAAACATGCATGCAGCACAGTGGTATTCAAACGTGCAGATGCAGAGAGGCACCAAACCTTACTTTTTAACACCAACTTCTTATTGCATTTTACATCATATTAATAAATTTTGGTTGGAGAAAAACTGAGGCATGTTGGGTACAGAGGTAATGGTGCACTTTACATCGAGAAGGTCTTGGTTCAATTCACAGGGAGGGTCCTTTTATTCATCCCCAGTTTGAATGTTCTCCCCATGTGTGTTTTTTCACAAAAACTAAATAATAAATGTATGTCTGGTTAATTGGAGATGCTAAAATCCATTTTTTTGAGTGTCTGACCTGAGATGTACAGCATAACTTGCTTAAAATGAAAATTACACATTGCATTGTCGAATGCCACACTTTGTGTTTTAGTTTTGATAAAATGTTTATTGTGGTTATAATAAAGGTTATGTCATCAGAATATGTATAAAAATTGTTGTGCTCAGCATAAATATTGTCTGTTAACTGTCTGTTAAATGCTTTATATTATAAATTTAAAACTATTAATTAAATGATGAGCATCTCCTTTTGTCCACAACTTGGGGTCCACTACCCGGTCTGAATACCACAGATGCTGCAATATGTACACATATACAAACAGAAAAAACAAGTTGAAGGAACTTCTGATGTGGTATCACATTTAGATATATGCAAATAGAGTAGTACTACTACATTTATAGGGTAACATACTGCAACAGGAGATAAAAAGAGGTTTGGACACAGACCAGTTATATTCAGCTACACTAAGACATTCTGCTGCATTCTCTGAGCCTGAGAATGAGTTAAAATGCTAATATTGGACCAAAAAGTCCAAAACCTTGTCATAGGCACCTCTGAAGAAGTTTATCACTGTACTGTTAATCAGACAATATTTCTGACGTTGAGAAGACCTCATACTGCTTTTTGATCAACAAAAATGATTGTTCCACCTTTACCTGGTGGCTGTTTAAGGATGTTTCAAGCCTAGAACTTACAAGAATGAACCATTATTGTTGCTTTTGCATGTATTTTAACTTGGGTTATTAGTATTTATATTGTACTGGAAAACATGAATTTTGCACTCAGGTGATACAAATAAGATTCTGAAACTATGTGTTTAAGTTTGTCTAAACTACAATGTACGTTCGATACAGTATTTGAGATGAACAGTTGTATTTGGGAGTTATTATATTTTGTCAAACCACAATTTAGTTTGGTATTTTACACTACATTTAAAAGAATAATGCACATAAATTAAAACAGATGTGGATGGCAATGTGAACATTAATAATCTCTTGAAAAATAAAAATAAAATCTGACTTCTGACAATTTTTGAGTTGTTATAAAATCAAAGATATACACACTCCAACTATCGGTACATGAAATGAAGCATGTTTCAGAATTTAAATTACTAATTTATTATTTAATACAACATTTTTTTGTGGTCCGTATACTGTTTAAAGTGTGCAGAGAAATATGGTATTGGTGCGTTATACTTATGGTTTTAGCTAGAGGTGGGCACTCAATTAATTCAATGAATTTATTTCTTTTGCAGTTTTTATTTGTTCTGTTATGTTTTGCTTTTGGCAAAGTTTTGAGTTTGAATGTAAGCAGAAATATTCAGTTGTGTTTGTGAACCACAAAGGATGACTTGCTAATAAGTGTCCTTTATGAAAGTATGACTTGTCTGCAAATGAACTTGGAATAAATGTATTATGACCCACCACTTGGTCTGCATTGGAAATACTGTTTATAAACACATTTACCATTGAATGTCGCGCCCAAGTACACAATCACAATGACAATCACAGTAATGCACGCTCTGTCGTGGCTTAAGTGTTGCATACAAAATTTAACTAAAATGCCAAAAAAGACAAATAGAAATGTGATATTTCAAACCCAAAACAGAACTGAGTTTTGAGTCTTAGGGTGTAAACATAATCATTTTGGCAAATTAATTTTATAATTAGCTTGATGCTAATGCAACAATAAATGTTTATCCATTAGCAGAAGCTATTAGCATTAACAACATAATATTAAATAGGATATCAAGGAGCAAAACCATAGCATTCTCTGAATTATAGTGGTTCAAAGTGTCAAAGTATATTTTATACGTTGGATGGGTTTTCCAGAACCTTTTTTTCCCCCGCATTTACAATTCATTTTAAATCTTTGCTTAAAGATACTTCATTTGCTGTGCTATCACATCCTCAGTGAACGTGTTTTAAAAAATAGCTAATGTTTTTTATTTTTAAATTTGACATGCACATGCATAAACATAGACAATGAGTTAATAATGATGGGAGATATTGGTGGTGGCCAGTGTCTATCATCTCCCTTCCCATGACTCCTATTTTAGATGGACTGGAGTCTGATTCCATCTCCAAAGATGACCATGTTTCCTCAGCTGAAGATCAGATGAAATTCACACATGGATACGCAAGAGATCCTGGGTTTTATTGCATTATCTGGACGCCAAAAAGGAGCCCTTGTGTCTCCCTGTCAGAGAGATGAACACAAAGAGGGTAAACGCCTCCTTGTGATATATCAGAAGATTATCACGTCTGTATCACACACACAGGTTGATTCCAGAAGAGCAAAGAGAATAGCAGTTAATAATGTCTTTACACCTGGATGGATGAAGAAGAGTCTTAAGAAAATTTCAGCTCAGTGTATTAAATCCAGTGAGTCAGTAGGCTGGTGTCTCCTGCACAGTGTGAATCCTGTTTAGTGATTAGTATGAATTATTTCCATGTATGTTCTGTCTTGCCTTTTGGAAGTTTGTTGGAGCATGATGAATATTTTCCTGGGATCACAGTGGATGACAAGACTACTCCATACCATTACGCAACATCTGATTGGCTGCAATTAGCATTACGCTCATAATGAAGGCCATTGCGAAAGCACAGATGAGACTCTTGCGGACACATGTCTGCCGATTCTTCTTCTTTGAATGCACTGATAGTCAGACAAAAATAAAACAAGATGATAGCAGATTCTTTTTACCTTTACATTCAAGTGAGTGACCCTATAAACATTATATATACCTGGTTGTTTTATGCGTCAGAACCATATTCTAACATGATCTAGTATCTAGGACTGGTTTAGTCCAATGGTTATCGGTTGACATTCGCCTACCTTAAAATTAACTTGATTTACTTTTGTTATATCATTGACTGATATATAAATGACAATTTTACATTTTGTATGTTTGGTGAAACAAGGTGGTGATTTTCCCTGTGAGTCACCTTACCTTCCTCAAATTCTGTCTGGCAGTTTCCTGAGTTTTCTTTTAGGCTCTCCTCCTCACTTACAATGATGCTTTCAATGTCCTTCATGGTCAAATGGTCCCGAAAGGCATCAAACAGAACTTGTTTTAGCTCCTCCAGTGACATCTGCTGCATGTCAAACTGCGGGGGGCAAGCACAGGCGGACAATGTGACATCTTTCTTAGTAGAAAATGGATAACAGTACACCACATGACGCACATCTTCACTGTGTGATTGTACTCCTTTAAAAGATCAAATTACCTGGTGACCTGGTGTAATCAGAACATAATTTATTCTGGAAAAATCATTGTTTGTTAATTGCTACTTCTCCATACTATATTGTAAACTTAGGCATAAACCATCTTCGCTTATGTAACAACTTTCTCTTTTAAGGAAAGCGTAGGAATGATAACTAAAAGCTGTGCCAACAACACAAAGCCTTGCTTTTTTATTTCACTTCTGCTCAGTTGATTCATGAGGTCAGCCTATCAGGCATCAAGAAAAGAGGACATTCAGCAACTGGCTGCTTTAAAACCTTACACTTTTCAGAACATATTCTTCAGTACACTTCTCTCTTCACTCTTCTAAGTTACCCTCCCAACACTCCATAAACAGAACAAACTTTTTTTTTGTAAATTTGTGACACTACCTTTTAAAAGACATATGGTGTTGTGGAGCCAGACGTTCAACCAGTATTTGTCGATTAAATTTATTAAATTCTTACATTTGTTCCTGTTAAAAAGCTTATTTTTAATAAGCCAATTAAAGCAATAATGATGTCAGTCAGATTCTTCACTAGCATATTTAACCTGCTTGACCTAGTTAGCATTTTCGTCTCCTCCAGAATTCTTATTTAGAGGACCTGCAAATCTGAATGGCAGGGTAAATGAGGGGTGAATAAAGGAACCTCTGCTGAGGGATTAGTCTGATAGCACCTTTTGTCTCTGTCTGACTGACAGACACAATGCTTGAATGCTGGCCCAACCATAAGAGACCAGAGGGGCTTCATTATTATGCAGATTTACAGGAATGCTGAATCACAATAATACAATTTTTCTGTTGGTTGAGGGATAAGATGCAGTTGAAGATTTGTTAGAGGTACTCCGCTTTGAGAAAGCCAGTCAGCAATAAAATGATAAATGACACATTTGTTGAATTAAAGATTAAAACATAATGGACACTTCCTACATAATAATGAACTTATATGAATATTTTTTTTTTTAAAAAAATGCTTTGCTGGAGTGGGGCAGATTCTTGCTATACTGACTTGTTTACCATATATTATTTTGCTTTTCGAGGAAACACTAATAATAACCAACATTCTGCTAATAAAGGTGATATTGGGATATCAATAACCCTGCAGCAAGTAGGAATGCATTAACTCTCATTGACAGCAGGAAAAATGGCACCGGCATGCTACAACAAGAATAAGGCTTTGCCATTGAGACACCTTATTCTCTGTAGGCTGCAGCATTATGACTTTTTCTTTAACAAAAAGTAATTCAGTTTGAACCATTAAAACTCTGGCCTTAGCCCAAGTTAATGCATTTGACTTCTGTCACTTCGGTTTCTGTGTGTTTTTAATCACTGACTATATGGACTATACGGCATACATTCCAAACCAGGCTGCCATCTATGAGATTGACTTCCCTGCATAGAACCCATTAGGGCAGATCTGGACGTGAGGAGCCATAGCAGATGAAGAAAAGTGTCAAAGTCAGATGTCTTCCAGTGACCCGCAGAGCGGGGAACTTGTGCAGGAAGCATCATGTTGAAGATGCCCAGACACATTTATCAGTGTGAGAGGAATTTGGCTCACAGCCTCTTACATCCATTCTTGCCTGTCTGGTTCATAATTCACACCTGCCCTCAAGCATGGCCATGAAAAAACGTGAACCAAACTGATTGATCCTTAAAAGAATTTGACTTGGTTCTTCATTCTCACAAATTACTCAGATATTATGTTTGTTTTATATCATGCCAAATATTTGACAAAAATACAGCATTCAGTAAATTTCAATACAAAACAAAACAATGCTATGTGTGTAGCATCTGTCCTGATGTCATCATATAAAGAGAAAACATCCAGCAGACGAACTGTACGTTATTCTAGATCATCGGCATGTGTTGTGAGACTGAATTACTTGAGATGAAGTACACTGCTTCAGGAGATCAGTAAGCTAAACTGTTTAACGTTTTAAGCATTATTAGCAAGATATTGTGGCTCATCCATAACAGAGAACAGCAGCAGTGTAAAGTGACTGTGAATAACTGTGTGAACTGGATTAGTTATGTAATTGCAGGCCATGTTCAGCATATCTTGTGGCTTAAATGTTTTTGAGAAGAGGAACATCTGGAAGATAAACACACTCTCCCTCTGTGTCGGTAGTAAATGTTTGGTTAAAACTTATGAAATGGATTGTTTAAATGTGATAATTGAAACTGAAGTTTTTTTTTTTTTTATCCTTAATGTCTGTTGTTAATCTAACCAACAGGATACCAACAAATACAAGTATAAGTGAAAGCTGTTTTAAAGAGAACCTTTTTTTAAAACAAACATTTTCCCACGGTGAAAAATTTATTCATGATAAAAATGTAGGGCTCAGTTAAAAAGTTCTAGTTTTCTTTTAACTCCTCTTTAATGCCATACACATTTGGTTTACTTTTTGCTGTTCTAAGCAATTTACACCAGTAACAGATCATCAATATCAACTTTCCTAAGCTGTTCACACAACTGGAGCACACAGCATGCCCTGGCATTACTGCTCATCATGCCTCAATGTGTATGGTCACATTGAGAGTTAGCATTCTCAGTGTAAATGTGATTTTAACCAAACTTGTGTTTTTCTTTAATATTTCATCATTCAGACTCTGTTTCTTACAACATGTTTGGAATCACACAAAGACTTAAAATGTATTCATTTAAATATAGGATGGGTTTCAATTTGTCTAAATATGAATTTTGATGGCTTTATTTTGCAAAGTAGAAGAAATGTTATAGGTTCCATCCTCCTGCTAAGTAAGGTGTTTTCCTCACAGGCAATGCTGGGTAAATGGGGTGGATTGACGGTGACAAGGGTGCAGAGGTAGGAGAAGCAGATATCTTAATGTATAGTTTTGGCTACACAATATATTGTTTTGAGCTGTATGCATTATCGTACGAGTGACATATGTCCTAAAGTATTTATGCCTGTGGGGAGCCATAAGGATGAACATTGATTAGAGGTATTTAACACACCTGCCACATGCATATATAAATTAAACAATATGATTTTATAAAACATTGGCTAATTATGCTGAAACAATATGTTGTGCTATCATAGTTGTCACATGTCCAGACCAATCTTATTCCTAAAGACTTGTAAGTACTTAGAAATTGCCAGTCACCTCTTGAAAGCCTCCCAGATCAATATCCCCCTGGCTATGTCATCCAACTTAGAAGGACGACCTGCTCTAGACAGGAAGTCTATAGACTTTTTGATACTGCTCGGAAAAGTACTTAGATATATAGGTAAACTCTTTTAAGGTCTTTTTGTATCTTTTTGATAGTTTGTGCCATCAGGTGGACCGTTGTGATGTTATTTTGGACCAATGACAATTTGTTAATATTGAAGTAACCAAATCCACTTTCTGCAGGTACTTTGACATTTCATCTTGGAGGTAACTGATTCTACCCTAGCAGGCCTATAATGATTACTTAAAGGTGATGCGTATTCTTACTAATCAGTGACATTGCATGAAAAATTGCTTGCAGATTAAAATTTACACATTTAGACCAAAGAATTAACCGAATCCCAAATGGGTGAAGTCAACAATGAACCACTTAAAACCTTGTCTGAATAGTCTTTGGCCAAACACTAAAAAAAATGTTTTTAAAATTTCACCATTTTGTAACGCATTTAGTTTAAACTTTTTTTCCCTCTCATGTTATGAATAATATTGTTTACAGATGAAAAAAAAAACATTTAATTTTAAAATAAAAAAGCAATTTATTATGATTTTCTTGAGGCAATATTGCTTTAGTTTAAGCTCATCTTGTATTCCAAACACCAGACAGTGATCAAAAACATCCTTATTCAAAGGAACAGCTGAGTACATTAGGCCTAAAGCCAAATCACAATTATACTTCAGTTTTAATCTGTGTGCGTGGCTTGAAGACATGCTCAGAAGGACGAATATAATCCAAACAATACAAACTTTGCACTTACAGGGTCACTTTTCTTTTCATCCTGTGGTCAAATACAATGGACAGTAAAAAAAAAAAAAAAACAAATGAGATTACAATAATGGAACCTTAGCAAAAGTTACAGTTCATCCCAGGACAGTTGGTGATTATTGCTTTTTTGTATTGTTTGTGACATTAATAAATGACTAGATGATACTAGATGAACCAATGTTACATCAAGGAGTTCCCATCTCGAAATTATTTGCACAATATTCATTGGCATGGTTCTGTCTTAATACTAAACGTTCACCAATACCGTATATACTATTGTAGACATCAGGACTCACCTGCTATTAAAGAATAAAATTTACTCTTTTGAGGAAGAAGACATATATTTCTTCAATAACAGTATTTGACCTTGATATAAATACACACAATTACCAGTAATCCATTTCCAAAATTGTAGCAGCCTGGAATTTATTCCCCAGAGATTGAAGTGTCTTTGCAGGAATGTGAATTGGACAGATGGCGTTTTGCAGTGCAATAGAGTGTCTGGAAACAAGGTAATTATAGCATGGAGTGTGGCATTTATCAGACAACCAAATTACTACATATTCTAATTTTCACTTGTTTTTAATGTTCCTTATTATTATCGCACCTTTTTAAATTCAATTACATTTTATTGATGGGTTCACTGCTAACTGCTCAACATTGAGCAGATTCAGGCAGCTTCGCTAATATGATCACAGCAACCAGTGGCTCTTAAAGCCTGGGATAGAGGGAGCTGCAACAAAAAAGGGAGCCATTGCAGATTTTTTTTATTCTGATAAACTAAAAACTATAGAGATTTTGATGAGAAACATCATAAAATTGTAAATAAATTATTGGACATAACTTAAATATTTTGTGAATATAAACTGTATTTGAAGCCAATATTTGAAGTTAAACAGTAAAGGAGGTTATTTTTCTCCTACAAGCAGTCATTGGTGTTAAAAAACAGTTTGACAAACTGAAAAGATTGTTTAGTCTGGCCAGTCAGGGTTGAGGAAGGCCAATGCTGCTGTAATTTAAGACAAATATATATTTAATTACTGGAACAATGAAATGGCTGGTTAATGGTTCTGTAATGTAACAGCGGAAGCTGTTACACCAAAGGGCAAAGTGTGTGCGTGTGTGTGAGTGAGTCGTGCGTGTGTGTGTGCGTTGGTTTCAGTGCTTTATTAATTTCTATTCTAGGAAGAGTCAATCATCAATCATCAAATGTTTATTTGAATATTTTACAATTTGCATTATAACAATTTATTTGCTAATGTTTCCTCCAAAAAAACTGATGTAACTTTTTTTCAAACCCAATATTCAGATATTTAAGCTGGAAAAGTTTTTTATTTTTATAGAACATAAAGAAAATTAAGCTGAGTCTGGTATGTCCAAATATAAAGTGATGATTAGGCAAAAGTCAAAAGAAAGCAATTTGGAGACAAGTTTCAGCATGTTTTCGATGTTTTCTAATGACTTTTTGAATGTTTATGTATTGTAATAAAAGAGTGAAAGTAGTTGTATTAATTAGGTTCATTTAAAGCTGATTATATACCATTAAAAAGTGAACTAAAATGTATGTTGTGTACTGTTTTACTGATTTAAGAAAGAAAAAGTCCATGTCACAAAATCCAGTAAGCTGTAATCAGTTTAGCATAAAATTCCTGCATGCAAAACAACACACAATTCCCTTAATGGTTTATTTGTTTGAAACTATGCCACATAGCTAAGCAACAACAACAAAATAAAAAAAAAGCTATAAATAATGATGCCCAAAATAATCAACGGTGTCACGTTGTGATTCATCACATCTCTGCTGTAGAGCCATATGTTAATGAAGGACCTGAAAGGTTCACGCTAGCCCAATTTCCCTTTTGTCTCATACTGATATATGAGGGAGAATACAATTACCAAAGTACCCATGGACACGTGGCTATGACTAGCAGATTCAACACTGCATACAGATTATGATATTGCACTTTAGGAGCATTAAAGTTATGATTGCAGGGCTGTATTGTACATGAATCTTGTTTGTAAATGGATCCTTGCAGAATATTGTTGTTTTCTGTGATGACAACAGTATAAAGTATAAGCCAGTAATACAGCAATGTAATGTAGATGCTGAATTTCTTTTTATTATTTAACTATAAATTTATTAGGCAATGCCTAGCAACTAGAACAAGTCACCAAAGGGAAAATAATTAACAGAGAGATAAAAATAACTAAATAGTCAGAAGTGATAACACAATATAATTTATTTTGTTACAATTATTTTTTATTTCATTATGTATTTACTCATTTCATTTGAATGTAAGAAAACTAAATGTGTGTGTGTATATATATATATATATATATATATATATATATATATATATATATATATATATATATTGTTAAAACTAAGAGCCAAGCACTAGAACAGCCAAAATAAAAACAAAGGGACAACGTAAATGTGAATATTACAAAGGTATATATGTAATTTTGAAAATGGGCATGCTTTGCATATTGATGTTTTGTAATGTATGTGTATTTCTGCTGATTAAAGTCCTGAGCACTGGCGTTACATTCCACAGCAACTGAATAATTGAGGCAGATTTTTGGGAGCAGTATTTTTTTTTTTTAGTACCTTACATTATCATACTAATAAATCTCAAATGTATAAGGTCGACAGGCTTGCTGGATAACCCGACATGCTTTATTTGTAGTAAACTGCTGTTTTAAAAAACTGCTTCTGTTAAAAGTGCAAACTACTCTTATCTAGAAAAGCACAACAAGACGGGAAAATGTCATTTGATGATGGGTAAAGCACAGTAAAGCAGAGTGATTGATGTGTAGCAGACAGAACCTACATGGATGTGGTAGCAGGCAACACAGCGACATCACACTGTGTCTCTTAACCCAGTCAGAGCAGTGCTCACGACTATTAATAAGACACCCAAAAAAACGAAACAGTTTATTTAATTTGGGTTTGTTCAGGGGTATATTAAACTTTATCTGGTTATTTTTCTTTACCACAAACAGTCTTATGTCTGTGTATACATCAGGGAACAGTTGCATATATTGTATGTAATTGCATGAATAGCCTCTTTAAAAACAAAAGGAGTTCAATATAATAAAATTTGTTATAATTTTAGCTAAATGAAATGGTCAAAAGGCGGCACGGTGGCTTAGTGGTTAGCACGTTCGCCTCTCAGCGCTAGGGATTCCCGGTTCGAATCCCCATCTGGGTGGAGTTTTCATGTTCTCCCCGTGTCTGCATGGGTTTCCTCCGGGTTCTCCGGTTTCCTTCCACAGTCCAAAAACATGGATCAAGTCAATTGAATTCTCCAAATTGCCCCATATAGAGTGTGTCTGTGTGAGTGAGTGTGTGCCCAGCGATGGATTGGCACCCTGTCCTGGGTCTATCTGCCCAGCGCCCAAGACGTTCTCCCCTGGATGGGCATGGGGAACCCCACCGCGACCCTAATAGAGGATAAAGCGGGAGAAAATGAATGAATGAATGAACGAAATGGTCAAAAGTGTTGCATGTTTAGCCTGTTATGATGTGTAAATGCATGGTATTACTGTCATGGTTTACTGTCAGAGTTCCACAGTAAGATGGACAGTGATGGAGAATGAGGAGGAGGGTAGTTTAAATTTGTAAATTGCACTTTATAGAGTTATGTTTAATATTTTTCATTGGGGAACCTTAAGTCTGTTAACACTTGTGTATTCTAAAAAAACATTATTGCTGAGGCTCTTTGTTCTTTTGAAACTTCCTATTAAATGAGCTTGTTAGGAACTTTTTGAAAAAGCTCTGTTAATGAGCACTTTCATGTTCCACCAGAGCCAGAAGGCTCCAGGGATCAAACATATCTCTACAGCACACACATTAAAACATGACACCTGCCTGAGCATATCAATAAGCACCTGACCTTCTATTCTCCAACACACCGTCTCCTACCTGGTTGATTTATGTGTCTTGTAACCCCAAGCATATCATTCTGTTGCGCCTGTGTTTTTATTTATTTCATTAATACAGATTAAAGGGTAGATAATATTCACACACATTTAAGACATATAGGTCAGTAATATAGAAAGAACATTGTATTATTTACAGCTACTGTCCAGCCAAGCACAGCCTGCAGCAAGCAGGAGTATATTGATTGAAACTGCCAGCATGTAACAGTTCCATCTCCTCACTTTTGGCTCTTGAACATGGTGAGCAGGTGTAAAGCCTCACATTTAAACACAACAGGCTGATTGAAATCCGAGCCATGAGAGAAAATGTCACCTTAAAAAATATTAAATACAAAAAAAGTCCCCACTGTCATTTTGTCCATGTTTTTAGCACAAGGGTGCTTATAAATGATCTACATACCTTTTTGGAATAGTCATGTTTTTGTTTCAGAAGAATTTACTAACACTGTGCCTTCAACCTTCAAGTAAAGACAATAATAATGGTAATAATAATTATAATCAGGCCCCAAATTTAGGACTTTGTACAAACAGCTTTTCTTTAATTAAAGCAAAAAATGGCTGTAATTACTCATTCCAAACCCTGTGGTTCTAGATTTTCATTTTAAAATGAATTGTCAATTCAAGAAGTTTGAAATGAAGTTTCTCCCAATACTTTATTGTAGAATCAATCATATATATATATATATATATATATATATATATATATATATATATATATATATATATATATATATATACACAATGTGTCTCTTAATTTTTTTTTATTTTATTTTAGGCTACATGACAAAAACGTAACTTTCCAAAAGTTATGATTTGTTTTTTAATTGCCACTGTATGTTAATATGTACATATTTAGTTCCACAGCATTAGTAAACTTTAATTACTGGTTAGTCTTAACCCTTTGGAGCTGAGGTAATTAAACTTATTTATTAGTTTTTTATTATTATAAATTCTTTAATTTAAACTTGGTTAAAAGTAGTTTGGTACAGTTTTAGTAATTTTACTGGATTAAAAGATCGTTACTCCACAACTAAACATGATATTTTTTAGGTTGTCCACAACCGGGTTTTGGCACACTATCTTACCCTGACTAAAATGCTGCATGCTGTTAACCTCTCCCAATGTCAAAGAGTTAGTTGTTTAGAAAGCAAATAACAGTATGCAATTTATTTGCTAGAAAGCACAAGGGTCTTGCGTTCTCTTATGAGTTTAGTACATGTAATACCTGGCATATGTCTGACCTTCTCTGACTTTGAAGGAGCATTCAGTCCCATACTCAGCCATATGTCAGCCATTTTCACAAAGTCTGGAAGGTTTGCTACTGATGTTAATATTCAGATCTTATTTATTTCAGGAACTAATAAATGATAATAAATAACCATGACCGCATGCTACTGCTAATGTTAATATATTGGTGATATTACTCTTATATTATTGGGTCTTGATTACATAATATTTCCTTTATTTCACTAATTACAGCTGTCACTTGTGTTATTTCACCTATATGAGGTGAAATAAGAGGCTGATTGTGTGATTGGAGGTTGATGGATAATTGGTATGCCACTCAGCAGGTGCGACACAATAACTGGAATTACACCTGCAAGCATGAGCCACAATTTTTAAACACATGTGCTTAGTCAACCCTGAGACATACAATATCTGTGACCTGTAACAGCAAGGTCACAGATATTGTATGTCTCAGGGTTGATTAAGCACATGTGTTTAAAAATTGTGGCTTCATTCACAAAAGAAGACAGGTTACAAAACAGTAGCATGAAAAAACAATGCCTTTAGTAATTTCTATTGATTTTCTGCTAAAGCATTTAGATTGCTTGTAAATAATGGCTTGATCACATTTTAATTACCTTTAGAAATCCTGATATTCTAGTCCACATGCAAAGTTAATCAATGTCCTCACTGGCACACCACTATTAATATGCATTCCCCAAACCAGTGGAACTTACTTAGAAGATTTATATCTAGCCAGCTTTCTTGTACTGTGCTCTTTCCACACTTTGAAGACTGGATTCGGGGGAGGAATCACTACGATTGCTCGTCATGGGGCGTTGGGAGCAGGTAGGGAGTGAGTGTGCTATAATCTGTGGAAAACAGGCTTTGAAGGAGGCGTAATCTCTTCCATGTGACCCGAATATAAATGATTCTCAAATAAAAAACATGAAGCACACAGCATGTAAAGGCATGTGCCTTTCCTTCTAAGATGTGCATCTCAGGAAGTGACCCACAATTCAACTCTGCTGAAATGGTATGAGGGATAAATTTAAGGAGCTAACAGTTCATTGTTATGTTGTTGAAGCTGTTTCTGTGAGATAAACGTGGTGCAATATGACATGATACAAAATGATTTCACATTGTGCAGCTGTAGATTTCCTCACTGAGACTGACAAGCACGGAGGCTAATGCAGCATTCACATCATAAAAGAGAATTCAAGAGGATGAGAAATCTTTTCATTAGTTGAAGTAAAAGCTTTTATGCTTTGTCATTTTTCTAAGCTAAAATGTTTTTTTTTTACTTTAGTGTGCATTATTATGAATACTTGGGTTAAATTCCAAGTTTATAAGTCAAAATTAAAAAATGCCATTACTTAATTTCGTGGTTGGAGGGCATGGAGTGGGAGACGAAACAAGAGATCATAGTGCTCATTGGGTAAATGTCTAAGAAACAAGGCAGACTAAACACTAAACACTAAACACCACATCTAGAGGCATTAGACACTTCATTTACTCAACTTCTATGTTGAGTAAACTGTGGACTGTGAAATGGAGCCAGAGCTCCCTGGAGTACTTTGATTTGTGTACAAAAACTGGCATGGAAGCTTCAGCTTTGTTTTTATGATGCTTAAGTAACAAAGGTAACACCTCCTGTTGCGGTATGCTACTATGCCATTACATTTTAACTTTGATAAGCAAAGTGACCTGGTCTCCTGCATTTAAACTGAAAGGCACAGATGACGTGCTCCTTCTTTACGAGATTTGACAAGCATAGAGACAATGCCACCACACAGCCACAAAGGTCAGGGCATCTTAAGCAACAGTGACAAGCATAAAGGTCCCTTAAGTGTTCACTAATAGTCTCTCACCTCCTTTACAACTCTGCCACAAAACCTGACAGAACTAGAACCACCTCCATCACTTGGACAAGCACAAGCTTGACATACACAGACCACATCTTCTTCATGATGTGTGATTCATGTCACTTGGTAACATCAAAAACTTAAATAATCAGGCAAATAAAAAAGCACCAACAGGAAGCCCATTGTTTATGCCAAAAAATGTGAACTGGTGAAGTTACGACTGGTATTTTTGTGCCATGCCCTGCTTTTGCATCCAGCCATTCACTTATTGGTAACTTAAAATATAAAAAAGACAGTAAAAGAAGGAATATAAAAAGAGTACCTGCCAGAAGATGCTGTCTATAGTGCTGCCCAAAAAGCCTTCTCTAGTGTCAGATGACAGCAGCTTAGGTCCAAGAATCGTCATGAACTCATCAAAGTCCACCTGTCCATCACCTATAAGGTTGAAAGGATGTACAGTACATGTGTAAAAAAAAAAAAAGTAATATTTTTCTTACAGATATGGTACACTGATCTCTGACTGCGTCCTCAAAACCTAATCTGATAATACAGAATTGAAACTACCCACCTACCTGGGTATGTTGAATCTGCCTTCAGGTGTGTTTTGGATGAGATAAGATATGCCTTTATTGATGGAATGCCTTTATTTATTTGAATTCAAATGATTTTATGCACTTTAGCAATCTGTGATCCCATTCTCTGAAGTTGTGCTGACCTCTTAGTGCTTTCAGAGACTTTCAGATCAGAATAAATGGATTTTTAATTTTAGGAGAAAGACCATGCCTGACATTATACCTGTTAAATGGCAGTAAATTTTCTGCTTCATTTCCCTTAATCATTAGTTGAAAGTCTGATTTGCAAATTTAAAGAGCACAGGAAAAGATGTGACATGGTAGGACTTTAAAAGGTTGATTTGTTTAAAAGGTGGCATTTTAGGACAATTCTGTTATAATTAGTTGTCCAGTTCAACACACATTAATGCCATTGTGCTTCGTTGTTATCTGGTGAATTTATGTTTAATGCTTCACAGGTGATCATATGTGTACTTATTCTTGATGCCCAGTGACTTGCACTTTTTCACATTTTTTCTAAAGAGTAAATGGTTACCCACTGGTCCTGCCATACGGTAACCCTGGTCTAGTGCTGTAATCAGGGAAACGCATAAAAAAAAAAATTTCCATTGTAGTCCCTACATGATATGATTTGGGAAAACTAATTCCAATATTTAGCGATTATTTAAAACTATTTAAATCTAAGTAAATTTACAAGTGAAGTATATTATTTCCAAAGGCAGCCAAACTAGTGTTTTTTTCAATCAATGCATAACATTTTTATGTTAGTGTACACAATTTTATCTAGTAACATAACAGATGGATACTACTGTTTAGAATGCATTTAAAGTAATATTAATTAAATTTAATAGTAATATTAATAATAAGAATTCAGAACAATAAGTTAACATTTCTCATTATAGAGATTTATATTTAGCTTGCACTGATTTAAATTTAAACTGACAGAATAATTCAGTGCACTTCATGTGATATGTGTTCTACCCATGCAGCTTCTCAGTGTGGAACAGTGTTGACACACATCTGCTGTCAAGATTGATCACCTGTCTTAATGACTAATCAAATAAATGAATGTCTACACTGATCTGCCCTCTGAAAACAGCATACTATAAAAAAAACTCCAGTTATTTTTGTTTATAAAAATGCACTGATGATGCATCTGTTATAACACGCCTACTCTAAGCCCTGCAGCTGTGTCACAGCAGTCTCTGAAACAATATTAAATTAATATTGTAAATCCCCAACATATAAGATATCTTGAAGGTATCACTGTTAGTCTGACCATTTTACTAAAAAAATGTTTCATTTTTTTTGCTGCCAACAGGTCATAGGTAATGTGTCTGTCGTTTTCTTACATTCAGTAATATGAAATGTACAGAACAGAGATTACCAGTATTTAATTTAAAACAACACATTTTTAAGCAGAAGGCAGTGATGTATATATGAATGTGAAATCTGGTGTTTTGTCCCTATTTGCAGCCAGAGGAGGTAAATATTACAATATGAAGCTTATTATATTGTTTTTAGAGATCATTAATAGGATCCACTTAAAGAATCTCTTTTTGAAAATAGCTAGGTGCTCCAATGTTATAATGATATAGACAGATTTGATCAGCACACTAATTATGATAAAGGCAAACGTAAATAATAGTAATTTTAATACTGTTAAAATACTTCATGACAAACAGCCCATAAAAATTCCAACTGGCTTGATATGATAATTAAGGTGGAAGAAAAAAAATATATATTCAAACAGATGTATTTGAACAACATACGGTTCAAGGCCTTAGTTTAATGTTGCTGTTAGGTAGTTAGTATATTACAATTATTCTGGCACAAATTAGGATGGTAAATGACAAATTATGTGAAATGCTTATCAGAAAAATATATATTTAGTCAAAATATTTGGGCTAATAATGAATAACCAAGATTTACTATAGAGAATATAAGCTTTTACTTCTACGAAAGAAAGTCTGAATTGAGCAACTCACCATCCATGTCCAGCCGCTGCATAATAATGGCTAACTCCACCTCACTGGGCATGTAGCCCAGTGAGCGCATTGCCATGCCCAGCTCCTGCTTAGAGATAAAACCATTCCCATCTCTGTCGAGCACCCGGAATGCCTCACGGATTTCTGTCCACAAAGAAATAGAAGGGGGATTTTCACTAGAAGTTCTGTAGTTAGTATGTAAATTCTGTCTAACAGGTTTAATGAGTGGATCTCTTGTAATCACCTGGTAATCCTAAATTTTCTGCATGACAATATAAAAGATTTTTAAACAATCAATTTTTTTAAACATCGATCATTTGGCAGTGTACTGACTTATTTCAAGGTATGAAAATAAAAACATATATCTTAACTATAGTTACCTGTTCTATTCACCAGAACTATTTCAACAGTTCTCTCTTCATATCACTCCTTTTAAACTAGAGTATGCCATTTTGATAAAACAGCAAAAGCAATCATTTCAAAGTATTTTACCAAAAGAAATCATACCCCTTCACCTCCTAAAGCCATTACTTCGAAATCCAAGGCAGAGAGTAGGGAAGAGTAAAGAGACTAAATTAATAAAGTAGTTCCACAAATGAATATCTAACAATGTTTTCCCTCAAAACAAAACAAAGCAGATAAATGTTCAATGGAAATTAAACCTCCATGATGTTCTGCCTCTAAACTCCCATAATTTTATCATTGTTGATAAAGCACACAAATTGAGTCTTGTTTGCTCTCTTGATTTATTACATTTTGTTTTGGCTTACATGTTACTTGGAGCTGTTAATTTTGTGTGTGCATTGTCCAGTGTACTGTGACTAGAAACATCCCCGCTTTTATAGAGATTCATCATAGAAAAGCAGCTAAGTAGGACGACAGGCAAGTGCTCCAGGAAATGGCATTTTGAGTGTCTGAGCATTTCATTCAAATATTGATGGCTGAAATATAAGAAAAGTGTTTTTGGGAAAATAAATGCTTTCAAATAATTTTAATGTACTGTGTCAGAAAACTTTTACTTTAGTGCAATGTGCTGCTCTGTGGTTGCAGCTATAACTGTGGAGGTGAATCTGAAAGAGGTGGAAGGTCCATAGTCCTGCCAATTGCTGTTCTTCCATTGCAGTAAAAAGAGGCATAGGTGGATGGGCTTCCTCCTAGCGCCTCAGTCTCAGGTTGATGTCGGCCATGATTGAGTCAGTACTTTGTACTTCTGTTTATTTGCAGTAGGGATGTGTCCTCTTCTACTGTAGCGTGAGGGTGTGACGGCAAAATGCATCTTGTATGGTTTTGGTTGTGGGCCCATTTTTTTTCTTTTCTGTGGTGTTTTGTCTATTTAGGTGTGATATTCCCTCACAGCATATTTACTTTATAGATTATAGAATATGACCTTTTCTAAAGCACTTTAATTAATCAGGTATTGTGGTTTTGTCAACACAAACTACACTTTCCTTATTTCTAATGCTCAGACACACATTAGCTTTTGCTGCAGGCTATAATAAGCACTGCATCAAGCATCAAGCACTGGCCATACGCAGATATATATATATATATATATATATATATATATATATATATATATATATATATATATATATATATATATATATATATGCTAAGTGATATTTTATGCATGATGGTGACATCATGTACTGTTTAGATTGCAGAAAAGTACCTGATGTGCTTGAGCTTTAGAAATGCTCCGAAGACATCTATGGCAGGAGAATACGAAAGTACTATTTGGAGCAAGTCTTTCGCAACTGTAGTTGACTTGAATTTTGAATAAACTTACAGTTTATTCTGCAAATGCGCACACACACACACACACACACACACACAAATATCTATGCGCCTATACAAAGTTTGGCAGTAATATAGATTGCTGAGATTAACTTTGTTGGAGGCTTCTTGGAAATAATGAACCCAACCACATGAGAAAGAATACCACAAGAGGCAAAAAAAAACCCCCCCCAAAAAAACTCAGGGTATGTACCACTAATACAGTTATGAACTACATGCTAACAGTAGCTCAGAGGACACGCTACTCAATACCGCAGTGTATGCGGTGAGGAAAGTGCCTGAGGTGATGTACCAATGTAAAGAATTACCCAGCATTGAGGAAACAGTGACACATGCTTAAATGTGATGTGTGCTGTATCACTAATTGGCATCAGGTGTATCATCACCTGAGCCAAACGCAGCAGCAGCAGGAAACAAAGGATGATTCATTACAATAGCACCGACTTGGGATTGAGTTAGTTGAACTAAAAAAATGCTAATAGCACTCACTTTGGGATTGAGTTAAACTAAAAAAAAGCTACTGATAAAGCTGCTGATATAAAATTTACTTTTGTCTTGTTTGTCTTGAGGTTTTTCTCAATCACCCTAATTCAGGGCTTAGCATGTTCTGTGAACGTACATGAGATAAAATAATTGTACAATATCATTACAATATAATTTAAAAAAAAATTTAAAATTCCTTATAGCCATTTAAGCTTGTCAGGTAAACTCATATTTAAAAACATAATTTGCTAGCGAACTATATAGTGCTAAATTCATAAACATGAACATGTGAGGTAAAAAGGTTAGGGAGTTGCAATAGTACCTGGATGATACCCTTTAGAAGATCTGAATTTAAGGAAATTTTTGGAATTTAAGGAATGTTTGTTTGTGATTATTTAAAAAAAACCTGTAAATTATTCTTTTTTATATTACATTTAAATTTGTAGGAATAACACTATATGTGAGAATAAATATTATCGCCGATGCTTGCTACATGCACTAATGCATTGCTATTTTGCCTTGCTTTCTATCATCTCATCATTTCTTACATCATCTGTTTTCATAAGCAGACACACAAAACACCTGCTCTGTTATTGAAAAAAAAAAAAAAACAATTGTGTTGCTTAAACGGTAACTAATCATGCTTTCAGATTAACCAGTGACAGGTTCTCGAAAAAGGTGTGGTGGTGGTCACAATGTCACCTTGCAGAAAAAGTTTTTAGTTCAGGGCAGAGAGACTAAAGTCCTTTTTGTTAGGAACTTTGTTTGTGTGTGTTTTTACTGTTTTGTTTGGTTTTCTCTAGTAGAGTTTCCTTCCACAGTGCAAAAATATGAAATCTGAGACACTAAATTGCCCCTATGTGAATACAATTGGATGTGAGTCTGCCCTGGGAAAGACTGGCAAACTGCCTAGAGTTTTTGCAAATTTGATCTAATTAGTGGTGGAATAGGTTCCAGTACCTGATAAGAGGCTCAAAAAGTGAATGAATGAAGTCTCTTGCGGTTAGGATATTTAGCACATTGCCTTGAAATGACTCAGAAGCTGCCTCCACACACCCACACACATCCACACATACACCCACACACATACACACACTCACACTAACCTCCAAGCTCTTCAGTGGAAATGTTTGCTAGCTGCTCCTCAGTGATTTCAGAGAGAGAGTGGGTTAGGAAGTTGTCTGTGTACAGCAGCCCTGCTCTCACATGGTGAAAAGGCATCTTCCCCCTGGAAAAACAAATAATACTAATGACATGATGTTATTTTGCCAAATACACTGCAGGGAAATAAAAATCGCCCAGCAAACTCGGTAAATACAGGTGAAAGAAAACCCACTGGCTTTACGATTAAATATGAGATCAAGAAATAAGATCTGTTTTTCTTTTGAGCAGTGAATTAGTTTAGTGTGACTTTTCATGTAAATATGAACAGACATAGATTTTATGTATGAATGTAGGTATGGATGGTTAAACACACGTACAGTTGTAACAAATGACAAAACAAAATTCAATATTTTATTGATTTTCAAAATACAAAGTTAATACCTTTGATAATAAAACGAACTACTCAACAGTTTTGCAAGGTTAGACTTTTAACAGACCACCATGCTGTGTGAAAAAAGAACGTATTAGAATTGAAAGTTGTAATGTGATAGGCGACTGAAGCAGCATGCAGTGGAATAGGTGCCATGAGTAAAAAAACGTAAATTAAATTTTGTCTGCAGCTCATTTTTTAGTATCATGGCCTTTCTTGAGTGTAATTATTTGACCATATTGCTAGCAGCATGTGCGCCACTCGGTACGTGTTTAGACCCATTAGAAACACTAACCTCTATGGTGCAGCTTTAGGATGTTAGAAATTGTAGTGATTGCATAATGCAAAGAAATTTGTTTTGGTAATGGACAAAATTTATGTAGCCTACTACCTTCACTCATTACATGCTCAGTGAGTGCTTTATGCTGTGTGGTTCAGACAGAACTAAGAATCTATACCAAATGTTCCAGAGACATTAGTCCAGTTTTTGATACACATTAAAAATTCATAACTGTGAGTCTGTCTGGCTGCTTTATTTTATTTTGACAGAAAATTAAGAAATTGCCTGGGGATAAAAACATTAGATGTAGTTAACAAAGGCTAAAATAGAAAAATGGAAGACACAGTAGAGGAGTGTGTTACTGAGTCCCAATCAAAATATCAATTTCTGAGGACACTAAGTGATATATTTAAAAGTAGTTGACTATATGGTTTATATTGCATTACAATAAAAAAATGTAGAACAGACATATACCTTACTGCAATAACATTCAACGATTTATTGCAGTTTATAATTTTTTTGTATATATATTGCATATTAATTAGTTAACCTTTTACATATTATTGCTTATAATCAAGTACATTTGGTTTAAACATGCAATTTAATAAGCTAATGATGCAGCAAGATTTCGCTCCAGCTATCGTTTATGTCAAACATAAAAAAAAAAGTGAACTACTTTTGGGAAATTGAACAGATTTTATACTTTTATTTATAGGTATTGGTTTATTACGCTATAAAATCAATAGTCTATTAATATGTATAAATATGCAATTTCATGGTGCTCTGCCAAGCAGTACTGCAATCTCAGTCCTTCCTTTCATGTGGCTACACTGCCTACACAATGCTATTACCTATGCTGTGCCTTGTTATTAAAAGGCAGGAGGCAACATTGCAAAAAACAGATTCTGAATGCATTTAAGCCTGCGAACAATACTTCAGCCTGCATCAGAAAATTGACACTTATTTTAATGTATTATTTAGTATTTTGTTGTAATTTGCTTTAAATAGCACGACAATGCTGTCAAACAGATTGAGCAGTGAGTAGACAAGGTATTGAAATCCTAAAGCAACATTGCTGTGTCTGATGCACTCTTACTAGAACAGCACACCCTAACGGTTCACCACCATGTCAGTGCCATTGCAGTGCTGAGAATGATCCGCCACTCAAATCATACTCCAGTCATGATGGTGATGGTGCAAGTCAAATTAAAAGTATGCAGAGAAATGCAATACACTGATGTAGCTATTTGTGACCTGAAGTCCAAAGCAGCAAAATAGGCCTTGCACTCTATAGTTTCAGAGAGATAAAATTTCATTTCCCTTGTGAAATGTGCAACACTAGCCAATCTCAAAAACATTTCAGCTCATGGGCATAAAGACACCTATATCAGCCCGAAGACAATGCATGAGCACAGCTTTAAAATGAGGTGATGGATAGCTTTCCTTTGCTTAGAGGAACTTTCTCACTCAATTTTTCTAAAAAATAATCTTTATAAGCGATGGTGTATGTTGTATACAATGTAAATTAGATGTGGCAAAAAATAAAACAGTAATGTAATTGTATGTGAATAAATATAATGCAATGTTTTTGTTGTGCACAAAAAAATCAGCATTAAAAATAAAAATATTATATTTTTTTCAAATTCGCTGACCAAGGTATGCTGATATGCTGACTGAGGTTAGGGGTGGTAAGGTGGAGGTTCAGTTAGTTGTTTCTGCCTCACAGCAAGAAGGCCAGGTGTTGGATTCCTGGTGGAGTGAACACCGGTCCTTTCTGTGCGGGTGTCTTGCCAGGAAACTGTAGACACTAAATTTTCCTAGCTATTAGGGCTGTATGTATGAAAGCACTATTACTGCTGGTCAAAGCCCTGGGTGAATAGGGCGGTTACATTAAAGGAGGCCATCTCAAGATGAATATGTGGGTCTTCTCCACTATGATAATGGTCCAGGTGTTGCTGTTGCCCAGTGTTTATCTTCTCTCATCTCATTATTTTCTTTCATGGGGTTCCCCATGCAAATACCCAGGACAGGACATCAATCCCTTACTGGGCACACACACTTTCACGTAGACACACACACACTTATATGGGGGCAATTTTAGATATGGGCAATGTGGAGCAGCCAATTCAATTTAAATCCATTATTTTTGGATTGTGGGAGGAAACGGGAGAACACAAAGAAAACCCACACAGACACGGGGAGAACATGGAAAACTCCATTGTATATAAGGCAGGGAAATATTATAATTGCTCACCAATCTATCAAAGATAGATTAAGTTATTAACAACATGTATTAATTTTAATGATGTAGGTAAGAAAAAAAATTGCAATGTACTGCAGATAGCAGTACTCTACTGCTATCATATCATCCTCTTCTGAGGTAATTCCCACCCAAAAATATATGCAATACACAAGATGATATATCTACAACAGATTTATTTCCCAGGGTATAATATCACACTGATAAATCTAACCCATATGGTCTTTTTGGACAACTGCAATTATCTGATAAAAAAGTATGGGTCTATATTCTGGGAAATAAGATCTGACATCCGTCATCATTTGATGACTAGCAAATAAACTGGGAGGTATATGATGTTTTATTTAAGATGATCTCAAGTGTTAAATATGCCATTTATCAAATAGGTATGCACTGATGGATTACTGCTTCTTATGCTTTAAGTCGCTCTCCCTGGGCCATTACTTTTATGTGGTTGGTAGAAAGATATAAAGCATTTATGAAGGTGACACCATTTGAGTTGTCAACTCAGCTTCTGCTTTTTTCAGGCTTAAAGACAAAATTATCTGTCATTAAGGTCAAAAATGCTGCCACATCTATTTGGCAACTCATTAGACAGGTGCCAAAGAGCCATACATGTGATTGTCATGAAAATGCAAGAAAAGAACTAAGTGGTGCTTTGACTTGAGGTTAATTGCTGGGCAAATGCTAAGAGGTACAGTATATCAAAGCTTAATAATGATCCAATAAATTATTGATGACCTTTATTATTAAAAGTTATTATAACATTACAGTGCTAATAGTTAAATTGATAGAGTTGCAATGAAACTATTGTTATGGCAAGTGTTACAAGAGAGTGAATAATAAGGAAGCCTGAGTAGGAATTCTGTGCTCTGGGGTGCTTTCCATGGGATTTGTCACACTCTGTGATGGATATTACGTTACGGTTGTCAGAAATGTCAGAGGAGCTCCAGGGAGATGTTAACTTATCTCAACATAAAGCACTTAACACTTTCCCTGACTTGTGTTTTTACCTGCGACATCCTTCAAGAGATTTAAGTTTACTGTGCAATACAAGTAAACTGCACTGCACAGCAACCTCTCCTATAAATCCTGTTTATGCTTATTAAGGTTATAAATAATCATTTAATGATGATGATGATGATGCTAAATTACAACTCTTGTGCCTCTTTGTAAAAGTGTCTTTAAGGCCATTTCACCTTAAAGGGCAAAACCTGCATTGCATCTACTGTGAAACTGCACTGGGTTTTGTACAACAACCAACGTCTCCAACACTGCTGTGTGCGATGTCCTTCTCTTTTGGCTGCTCACTGCTGTGGCCCTCCATTTCCTCCCCTTGGGTCCTGTGGGTTTAATACTTGCAGCTGGTAAAAAAAGGGTCTGAAAGCTTCAATTCTGGTTCTGGGTTGTATTATGTATCTGGTCATTTAGGGTAAATGCCCAAACATGGTTATTGTTTTTATAGTTCAAAGAGAATATAATATAATCTAATATAAATAATAATATAAAAGAGAATCAATGTATGCATCCCTTATGTATTCAATAATAATTGAATAGATGTTTTGAAATAAATATTTCAAAATATTTAAATATTTTCCTTACACTTTAGTGTCTTTAGCATATCCTAGTAGATCAACTTCAAAAGATTTGTTTGTTGACCTCTTTGGTAGAAATATGCATGTGTAAGCACTAAGCAAAAAAGACATGGCAGACCTATTGTCTATTTAATAATATATTTTTAAAAACAATTTAATAAATTATTCACCACACCACCACCAGCTGCTTTTGATTATTTGTATGAATGTATTCATAGAAATCATTTTAAACTGAGCAATTATCAGAATAAGTGGCTAATTATAAAAATATAAATGTATGGATAAATGAGAATGTGACAATTATTTTCTGCAAAGCCCACAAATCAAATGGCTCATTCATTACACTAATTTGTATAAATGAACTAGGAGTATTTAAGTCCCTTTGCTCACATCTAATAAATGGATACATAAGCTGAATCACACTTCTTCAGATGGGTTTAAGGTCTAAAGATTCTGCTGTGTCCTACCAAGGCGCTGCTCATTAGGAAACATCCTTTTGAAGAATTTTGTCAAACAAAATGTGTTTACAGCCTTGCGGTACCGTGAAACGTCTTAAGACTGACTGATTGACTCAAATGTATGCATTTCCACACTTTTTTTTCTATATTTTGGAACTCACTAAATCTTTTCTTTGAATACAAACAAAATGACTCAGTTCTGCTGGTGACCCGGTCTGGTACAGATGACTCACCAAAAAGAGTCGTTCTTAAAGAACTTGAATGCGTCACCTCTAGTGTGTAAGAGAACATGTCAGTTTATTCTTAAAAAGTGACTATCCAATCACACCACACATTACTATATTGTGTTATAAATGTATGGTTTACAGAAAATATATATCTAAAATAAATACACAAAATTTTTACCATTACAGTATTCTATCATATTGCCATTTTTCTTGCATGTGTCATAGCTCAGAACATCACTTCTGGTGGTACAGTTAAAGTGACGCACATCCTCTTCTGGCTGAATATTTACAGCTAGTCAATGATAATTTATTTTTTTTTTTAAAAACGGGTGTCAGGTGCAAATTTTTGTCCTTATCTTATGAATAAATCTTTAAAACAGGTGTAGTGTATATTCATTCATTCATTCATTCATTCATTCATTATCTTCTGCTTTATCCTATATTAGGGTCACGGTGGGGTTCCCCATGCCCATCCAGGGGAGAACGTTTCGGGCGCGAACACACACGCATACACACTCTATATGGGGCAATTTGGAGAACTCAATTGACTTGTTCCATGTTTTTGGACTGTGCGAGGAAACTGGAGAACCCGGAGGAAACCCATACAGACACGGGGAGAACACCGAAACTCCACCCAGATGGGGATTCGAACTGGGAATCCCTAGTGCTGAGAGGCGAACGTGCTAACCTCTAAGCCACCCGTGTAGTGTATATGTTTTGCATAATTTCACAAAACCCTCACCACCTTATTGATCAGTGGAAAGGACTTGGTTGGTTCTCAGCACAGCAATGACAGACATGTTTGCGATCATAAAAATTTTTTGGTGCTGCTATGTGTTGAAAACCTTGTGTTTTTTAAAACCCTACGGGGTTGATAATAGGCTGCCAACCTAAACAATCAAAAAAGGAGCGTTGTGTCCCGAAAATTAACAATGATTATTTTAAAAGCTACAGTATTTTAATTGTTACCTTCAGTATGTAGTAGGATTCTGTTCAAGCTCATACACATAGTTCTTCACAGTGATACCTTAATATCATTCACACAATGCTCCTTTTTTGATTGCTTCACAGTTGAGATGACCAATTTTCAACTGAGTTAATTTATACAATTAATGAAACAGGTTTTTTATAAGCATATTGTACGTTATTTCCATTTATATACAGGGATGGTATCAAAGGGGTTTGTGTGACCTTGTGATTATAAACACTGTAGAGTAGAATTTACCAGCAGTTAGAAGATGTAATTCAATTTTTTTTTTTAAATTCAATATACATATATATAAAATAACAGTTCTTTTTATGTATTATGTAAATTATATCTTGGAATTTTCCTAAATCCAAAATAAATTTAGTTTTTAATAATTACAAATTAATGTAAGATATTTGTATAATTGGTATAATTCTTGGTAGAATTGTAGAACTTGGTTTTGTTCAGGCTATAAATAAAACATAGCACATTTATTATTTTTACAGATTTTGTAATTATGTCTAAGCTTAATGATGAAAAAGCTGCACTTAAAAAGAGAAACAAAAACAACCTTTTAAGCTCCTACTTATTTATTTTTAAACCAATTTTTTAGTATAGGCCATTTTTTACTGCCTGAAATTGCATAAATCTATATACCAATAAAAGTACCTTTGCAAATATCATTAGAAATAAAGGTTGCTATATTTTGTAATATTTATGTATGCAACAATTCACTAAAATTCTTCTGTTTTTCACTGCTCATAAATGCTTCATTGGATTCTATGAAGAAATAAGGTTGTGATATGGGAAAAGAATGCCAACCACTGAACGTCCACATTTTGAATATGCATGATTTTTTAAAAATAGAATGCATGACCATAAGAATTAAAATGTTTAAACACTGCTAAACTCTATAGATGGTGTCACTCCACAGAATTTGAGTAACGTCTCTGAAAAAAACTCACCAACTTCAGCTGTTTACCATTGCTGCAAAAGCACCGCCCAAAAATCTGCACAAGGCATGGACGACCTCCTAATTCAGAACCATGCTGCTAGACACGGCACATAAACGGCACATATGTAGTCCAAAACTGATTAATTACCTGACTTAATTAAAAGTACCACACTAAATGAACAAAAGGAGGCGCAACGAGACGGATGTAGTATTGTTCAGCTTGTGTACCACACTGGACCATGAGGACTATGTGGGGCAATCTGCCTCGCCCTTGCTATTTCCATTTCCCAGCTGCTGATTTTCTTAAGATCAATCTCTGTACAACAGGTGATTCCATTTTGAACTTGGAACTGGGTTGTACTTTGTTGGAATTGGTCGTCAACCTGAACCCGACTACACCTTACCTCCAGTGAAGTCCTGTTGTGAATGAGTTCAGTCCATCGGGGATGCGCGGGGTTCGGGCGAAATGTGCGCTGACGCTCGGCTCATGTGTGGTTCAATCAAATAGTCATTCAACGACGAGATGTTCCGTACGTCCAGAGTCTGTAGTCCCGCGGGGGTAGGAGAGCACCACAGGCAAGGCAGCAGATAGTTCAGTCATGGTGAATAGTCCTCCATCAGGCTCCATCCTCTCAAGTTGCGAAGCGGGCGCTGTGATGAAAAGGCGTCCCCCTCATCAGCACCGCGCGCGCCAGGTGTGTCCAAAAGGCAATGGCGCTTCGCTTCGCGACGATCTTCAGGACAGATTCACCTGAACGACGGCAACCGCCAGCAAAACGCTGGATGATCGGGTCGCCCGTGCTGCATGCGTCCGTGTGCGTGCGTCCGTGTGCAGGCTCCGTGTCCGCGCGTGGGTGGGTAGGCGTGTGCGCGCGGGCGCGCGCGAAGATAAGTGCGTGTTTTAACCGAATTCGTGAATTGCATCCCGTTTTAACGTTTCAGTCGATCAGACAAGGACTGCTGTTTGCACTTCACATACCTGAGTGTCAGTGAGCAATGTCACCCATAGGATCGGTGTTTGGTGGTTCAACATGGTACTACAGGTGATGAACATGGAAAGCCTTCCACTGTTGAGAACGAACTGATGAGTGAACGTCACACACGCCATTATCATATAGAACTGTTTGTGAGTAAGGTTGAATTTTCCTTCAAAACAAAATATTCCAATTGTGCGAGGTTGGGAAGTCGAGATAAGGATCTGAAAATGGAAGCAAAGTGTCTCAGATTTTGAGCTCATATACTGTGAAGAATACAAAATGTCTCAAGATCCTTTATAAATTCTGAAGGAACCTCTTCAGGTGCTATAAATTAAGAAACTTCCTCAAAGTACTTAAAGAGATTACTCCGATGTTTCATCTGAAATAACTGCTTGGGAAAAGCACTTTTCCGTTCCAGCCAAATTTTTCCCCCCAGTATACAAATCAAGTTCTATAAAGGTATGGTTTGGCCCTAATTGCATCTCCATTTAACACCTTGGAAATGAAAAAAAAAATTCTAGCCTGACTGTCATCCAATATCAATGTCTCAGCAATGTTGTACTGGTTAAACAGGCACAGAAAAGCTTCAAAATCGTATAGAAAGATTGTTCAGAAAATTGAAAGCTGTTATAGCTGCTATGAAGAGATCAACTTCTCATTAAATGTCATTAAAGTATGTGTAAATTGTAGGAGAACTAAATGTCTTTCCGTATTTTGTAAACGACTTTCCATATAAATCTTGCATCATTAACTGTTTTCAGCAAATGTGATTCAATTAAGTGGCTCATTAACAAGCACTTACTGAGTTAAAGTGGGTGTAATATGGCAGAGAAAACACTAAATTGTGCATGGCAATAGGACATCAGGACCATACCCATATATATATATATATATATATATATATATATATATATATATATATATATATATATATATATATATATATATGCACACACACACACCTACACAAATGTGTATAATATATTATTATCTTGAAATCAGTATGGATGTCAAAAATATGCTTTGATACAGAACATTGATTTTTTCAATTTAGTATCTTTCAAACTGGTAATGCCTTTCCTTATAGTGCCTTTAGTTACATCTCTATATAAACCTCCTAAAGTCAGTGCTTTATTGAATTTTGTTTTACAGTGTGCATCTTCTGATGAGAATGTCAGGTACCTATCAAATGCTTATTCTTGCGGCTTTGCTCAAAACTATAAGCAGCTATTTTACGTCCACCTGTTTGCCATCATTCATCTACAATTCATTAAAGCCTTTCTTTCTGTAATCTTAAATATTGTTTAATTTATGTAACCAGCTTTTATCTTTTTTTGTCTCATTTATATCCAAAAGAAATAAAGACAAATCTGCTAAATGTAACTAATACATACTTGTTAACTGGCAATTAAACTTCTTTTCATGTTGAGTTGCTTTGAAGATTCCCTGTATGAATTACATAATTACCCAATTAATAAAGCAGCTTTCTATTAATTACAACAATCACATTGCTTAATTTATTAAATTTTCAAAAACATATTTATCAGTGCCATAACTAACTGCAGTAAGTCAAAAAGTAAGTCAGACTGACAGCAAACAGCAGATTGACCCCTTGTGCTTCATGTGATTTATTTTAAGCCTCAGTGGTTCTGATCTGAAAGAATAATGCTGATTAGATAAATAAAGATAATAAAACATTATGTTCATGTCTCCCGTTAACATTTCCTCCAGTTTTGCCTCAATATAATATATCTTATATTAACAAATTAATAATGAAACAATAATTTTAGTATATTTTTCCAACAATGTTGTTTGAACTTCTTTAAATGTTCCTGCTGAGAAACGAAGTGTAGTTGCATCTTGGCGTGACCTTGGCGTGTAGGACACTTGGAATAAAAATGGAGGCTCCCACAGTAATTTCACATGATCTATGATCTGGAAGTCAGTAGAAAAAAAAACCCACGTAATGTTATGATTATACAGGTCTCAGTTGTATGTATGTGTATATAAATATATATAGTATATAGTATATATATGAGTGTACCATCAAGAAAGCAAATAAAAAGCTCCAGTTATCCCTGTGGAATTGAATTCAGGAGAGTTAAGTGAGTGTTAAAATACACTGTGTTTTAATTAAACAGATAATGAGATAGAAAAAGAACTCAATTACTTTAAAATAGCTTTTAGATGGAAATCATGGACTTGATGTGTGGCATTGACTTCTTCTGAATTAGGATTAGAGATGGTATCAACACCATAGACAATCCAGCTCCTCATCTATGACCATTTGTCCTTGCTTCAGAGATACGTGCAGTTTATCTTAACTCAACTGTAAATGGCCTGTTGATAGTTAGATCTGATTTATAGATTATGCAATATTACACTGGGATATAAATAGGTTTGCATGTTTCTGGAACAGACATTCAGCCAAGCTCAGAGCCCACTCACAAGATGTTGAGCCTCTTAGAATGCAACAATGTTAGAATCTACTAGCAAATAGTATTTCTTACTTGCACTCAACAGATTCTAATTTCGACTTGTCTTGATTGCGATTCTATATTTTTATTTTTTATTACATATTTATTATTTATTATATTTCACACATGTCCAGCCTTCTGCAATATTTAAATAATGAGAAAATGTGGAAAAAATTAGGCACTGAAGCCTGATTACTTCATACCTTTGTTCTTTTACTTGTAACGTCAACACTTGTAAGTGTGTATGTCTAATGTCTTGGCGTGTACAAATTGTGGAATAAAATATTTGCACTTTTCATATAAATACAATAATTATCTCACAGTAAATCGATAACAATTTTGTCGGAAATGTCCATAAATGTATTAAATGAAGAAAAAAATAAAAATGATCTATCATCCTGTACTATTTGGATTCAACAGTGTTTTGCACACAACAGTTTATATAATATATTGAGAGCTTGTTAAAACACAATATCATTGTTTGGCATTTAACAGGAAATAAGAAAAAATACATTAATTGAACTCTAAAGATGACCTCTAATAAACAAATAATAACAGAAAAGGTATAAATGTGATCTTCAAGGACAGTGTACTTCATGATATTTTATGATTTTTCTACTATTGTGCACTAGATCCATACAGGTTTTGTGGGATTTAATTACAAACCTAATTTAATTTTCTGGTTTTGTGAGACAGACTGCTCTCAATATTGTGCAAGAAAAGCTTCTCAAAAGACAAAACTCTGTTATTTGGCTGCTGCAGAACTAATTTCCACTCTGTTTTTTTAAACATTACATTTGATTAATGGGTATTAACTGAGATGCAGTGGAAGGAATTAGAGGTTTCTTCATTATTGAACTGAATCCCAGCTTACAGCATCATAATTGAAATGCATCTCAAAACACAAAAAGACAAACCAAAATATCCCCCCCCCCCATGTTAAATATATTTAAAATAAAAATATCAAAATGTACTCCTCCTTGGATCACCACCTTACCGTGGTGGAGGAGTTTGCATGCTTGAATGATCCTAGAAGCTATGTTGTCTGGGGCAAAAAGCCCCTGGCAGGGTCTCCCAAGGCAAATTGGTCCTAGGTGACGGGCCAGACAAAGAGTGGTCCAACAAAACCCCTATGAAGAGAAATATCAAGAGCATGTGTACCCTGCCCGATTTAGGGTTATCGGGGCCCAACCCTGGAGCCAGGCCCGGGGATGGGGTTCGTCAGCGAGCGTCTGGTGGTCGGGCACATTCCCATGGCCAACCCGAAGGAGTTACATGGGTTCCCCCTCAAATGGGCTCACCACCTGTGGGGGGGGTAGTAATAGGGGTTCGGTGCAGTGTGGATCGGGCGGTGGCTGGAGGCGTGGGCCTGGGCCTCGGTTGCTCACGCTGGAGGGATTATATCTCTCAGCTGGTCTGGGAACTCCTCTGGGTTCCCCCAGTCGAGCTGGTGGAGGTGGCTGGGGCGAGGGAGGTCTGGGTCTCCCTACTTCGGTTGCTGCCCCCGCGACCTGAACCCCGGACAAGCGGAAGACAATGGATGGATGGATGGCTATCAAAATGTATATACTTCACACAGAAAGTCATTTTCAAAAGCATGGTGCACTTCATTAATTTGTAAGGAGTTTGATGCTTAATAGTTGCAAAGGAAAGATTTTGCAACATACTTCAATGATGTTGCAAATAATAGTTGCAAAATACATGAGCGATTTCAGGTTTATGTTCAAAGTGTTATATGATAAACTAGAACCTTCAAATACTCTATTGAAACAGTTTTAATAAATTTAAAGTTTTATGTCAGTGTCTTCCTGTCCTTTAACTATGGATTTAGAATAGGATTGCTTAGCTTAAGAGGATTTGATATTCAGTAACATACCTTTTGTTATTACCAATATTATAATGTAAATAGCTGATTTAATTAATGTCTGCTTTTAACTAGTTTGTTAATTACTATAGAGCATTGTTCTGAAAAATCTATTACACATTTCAAAGAACTGTGAACATTTCAAAGACTGAAAACCCATATTAAAATCTAATACATTTCATGCTTTCTTTCGTAAGTTTTACAAGATTAACATAAATATTCTGCCTCTGTATTTAAAAATTATATCATCCTATTGGAATTGATGTAAAGTGCTATGTTTATTCTCTATAGATTAACTACATTAACACTGATTCCTGCATCATGTGTATATTAACTCTCCAGCGACTGGGTCTGATTCATTACTGTGACCAAACATAAGTGTCTGGAATTCATTCTCACTACCCATCTTACACTCCTGCCAAACCACATTTGCTTATTTATTCCCATACCCACTGTATAAATGAATTTGTTTGGACTCAGTGTCTTCAGCTGATGCTTTGCCCTTGAGCATGGTAATTCAGTTATTTGCTTTTAACAAGTTGCTAAATGAATTATGTATCAAATGATTTGCATTGAATAGGAAGAGTACGACAAAGAAAATGTCCTTTAAGAAGTGGAGACTTGTCAAAATGAATGACTTAGTCATCCAACAGCAGGCTGTTCCTTTATAACGGTGGGTAACGTATTAGATTATTCACTAGTTCACGTATACCTATTAGGCTGAAGGACATGTACTTGTTTTATTTTTACTTTTTTAAATAATACTTAAATATTATTTAAACGATTTGTATTATTATTTATATATTAGGACAGAGCTTCTCAGAAAAAACTGTAGTTTGGTGGAAATGGCTACATGTTATGCTTCAGTTGACTTGTCATTGAAAAAATTATTAAAACTGAATAAACAGAAATGTTTCACAGATTACAAAATACAGGGTTTTTCTTTTTCTTTACCTGTCTGACACAAACTGAGTGTAGAATGTATCTTTTGAAGTAGTACAAATGCCTTTCATTTTCACCTTTCATTTTACAGGCATCCAATAAAGACCCCTGTGTCTTCACGGTTTTGTCCAGTGCATCAAGACATTCTTGTAACCAATGCTATAAACCACAAATAGAAAAGATCGATACATCTCTACATGGCCATGTGGGAGCCAGCATGAGTAATTTCATAATAAACCTCAGTGGGAATGAAAAGGAAGCCACAGAACACTACAAACGCTTTTGATATAAATCCACTTGAGCTTAGGTCATAGTGCTGCATGTCCAAAGTGAAAAACTGTCTCAGTTAGGATTATTGCATTTCAGTGACCTTGAAGATCGTCTTTAACGTATTTGCATATGGAATGTAAAGCAATAGTTACAATGGAGGAGGAAACATCCACTAAAATCAAATACTAATCATCATCCAATGGGAAATGTAATCTCTGTGGGATGATTATTGGTGTCAGATAAATTGGTGTAAATAGTTTTTGGTGAAAATAGTATTTTTTTCTGTACTTTTTAAATGTCCTGGAACGCTTAACACACAACAGTTCTGCATATGTATGCACTGATGCACTACCAATGGCAATGTGGTATCGTTAGTTTTTAAAATGTGGGAGGAAACCAGAGAACACTGAGGAAACCCACACAGTCACACAGAGGACATACAGAAGGCCTGAGCTTGGCCCTGCCAGAAATCAAACCTAGGGCCTTCTTGCTGTAAAGCAGAGGCACTAACATCTGCACCACTAGGCTGCTCATTGCAGGTTTAATAGGTTTTCCTCTTGCCACTATTGCCACTATTTAGAAAGTTTTAACCACTAAAGATGTGAAATCTATGTGAATTGATTACAACTCACCGATGCGTACGATGTTTTTGTTTGCCTGATATGTTGATTTTTTTGGATTAGATTCACACAAATAAATGCCATATTATGAGGGAAGGAGAAAAAGGTTAAACTTTAAAATGACTTAGCTTTATGTATGTTACATAATTGGAATTTTTAAAAGATATTTATTGTCTTTCTGCATCGCCATGTTTTGTAAAACATATTTTTCTTGGTTACAACTTTAATGTGTAAATGCTAATCATGAGCTTGACTGATTATTTGACATTCAGTGATTTGGTTAGCCAAAACAAATAATCATGCTGAAATCCCGAACTACACAACAATGAATGCAAATCCAAAGATGAGCTTTCCAGCTAAAATGAAAACGGTTGCTTACTGATTCCCACGAGTGGGCATTTCCAATTACAGGGCTCGAAAGCCTCATGGTTACACTGCTGAATGTTTTCCTCCTCCAGTTCCCAGGTTCAGTTACAGGAGGCTGTGACAGTCTACTGATGTATTGAATCAGATATATTAATGCATAATAAGTGTTAAGTTGTTGCCCTCCATTTTTGTTGTTTATGAACTTTGACCAACAATTACTTTCACTTCAGTATTTTTCTAAAGCACAAGTTAATGATGCATTGTGGTGGTATGTTATTCCTGAAACTTTTTTAGTGAACCGGCAATGATGGAACTTCTAATGAATCCATTAATGGTAAAAAAAAAAAATGGTGGAACATGTTACAGTTCCATAGTGATTTTATATGCCCATTATATGCACATGTAGTGTTACTTGAGTAAAACTGTATAATTAAATAAAAAAGAAGGTCAGAATGCTTTCCACATAGATGCATATACATGCACACCAATTTTAACATCTTGTGCCATAGTGAATTACTGCAGTTCAAACAGTAATAACAAAAGGCCCAAAGTGCTATTAGTTGGGTGTCTCTAATAACCGAACCAAGCATTTGTTGTATAGTATAACAATATTAAATACAAATGTATTAATAATCTAAATAGGTCATTACTGGAAAAAATTATTACATTTGACTTATAATTGGACAAATGTTTCCTTAAGAATAAGTTTGTGAAACATCAGCAGGTAGGGCCTCCTGGTCGATTGATCTTTTAGCTGACACTCTCTCTCTGCTGGTGTGAATGAGATTCCACATGTGGTGCACATGGCGTAAAATGAGGTCAAGCCTGGCCTTCTCTCTGCTTTTGCTGCTGCCAGTGGAACTGATGGTGGCTATCAGCCTTGGATGAGCTTCAAAATAATGATCAACCATTGTAGCTTACTGATAAATCAGAGTTGACAGGGGAAAGGAAGAGCTTGCTGATTGTATGCAGGTAATGAGGAGTCAAAATATGTTTCACAGCATGTGGTGGTTCTCTTACCGCTTGTGTCCTGTCCACCAACTCGCCTCTCAAATGAGACACTCCACTAGTCCCCATGATCATTCCAGAAAAAGACTATTTTAAAGAAAATATAAGGAGAAAAGATGACCAAGGGAAATGGTGAGGAATAAAGCAGGAATCTGTAAAATTATATAGTAGATCAAAAATGGCATGAGATCTTACAATGACTGATAAAATGGCCTTATTCTTGTGGGTTCATATATAAATTTTATTGAAATATTAGTATGCACTTCTTTAAATTGTTTTAAGGTAAAGGAATATTATATCTTACTGTAAGTTTTTAGTGTTTTCAGTGGTATGTAATATAATATTCTAGCCTTATATTCAAGAGTTAATTTATTTTATTACAGTAAAACTATATTTACATACATTAATTACAATAACTATATTCATACTCCAAATAGGACTTGGCTAATAAACTGCTGCCTTTTAATAATGTTTACACATTTTGATTCTTCTGGACTTACCTCCATTACTTTAATAAAAACTAGTTTATGAAGAATGTCAAAGAATTACATTTCAAATCATGTTAGTTTTTTCAGTAGATGAAGAGTCTTTGTACCATCATTATTCTAAGATTACCTGTAACATAATTGAATTGGGCATGACATATTCTAACTGAGACTAATAATACAGACAAAACCACACTGAGTCACATGAAGACTGCGGCAGACCATTAAAGCACACACTCAAGAACAGTATATTTGCTGCTATCCCATGAGAACAAGAGCAGACAATATTCCGTGCAATATGCAGCAGGGTACTTACTCTGCTCAGAGACATTCAGATGCATATGATTAAAAAATAGCAACAGTAAGATACTTATTATTCTGATGCATAAGCAAACAAGAGAGAATTACAAACTAGGGAAATATTAACTGGAATACAGTAACACTCTGCAGTTTGATGGATTGTGGCTACCTGGGTCAGCTGTTATGAATCACTGATGTGGCACACGAAACTGTATCGGAAAGGTCAGCTTCCTCTCCTCTGTAGTCACTGACTGATACACATGCTGTCTCTATTAACACATCAAGTACAGAGGTACATATGGGAAAGACAGAGAGGGGATGCAATTTTAGGGCAAAGTCATGTGAAGGTCGGTTTCTTAATTCACTAACATGCTGGTTGGCAGCATTACCACTAAGATTGCAGGAAGGTTTTGGCAAAGAAATCAGATTGAAACAATCAACCAAGTCTGAAATTTTCCTATTTACCTCCTTATCTAAGCTATACATATTACATGGTTTATTATTGACAAAAACAGTAAAAAAACAGTAAAAAAGTTGTAAAAGAGTATTTCCATAGACACAGCTGGCATTTATTTAAACTTCTTTGCAGTTATATATTACTCTAACTTAATGAATTCCTCTTCTTTCAGAGTGCTCTTAGGTTTAGACCAGTTGTTATGGGATGCCCAGCAGACATAGTGGCACATAATTTACATATTCATTAATATTCAAAGACCCCTGTTTTTTTAATGAGGGTAAAGTAGGGATTCATGGTTCGTCCTTAGGATTTTAATTAAACTGAATTTATCTTTCCAAGTATTTTAACAATAACAAATCAGTTTCTTTTTGTGTCCTTATACATGTACTGTTCATTACAATTACTTATTTATATTATATCTAATAATTTTTAAATTAACAATTACATAAAGGAGTTTGTTGAAACTATTGACAGTCAGACTTTTACATATCGGATAAGCTATGTAATGAGTGCTCCTCTTGCTGCGACTTTAAAATATAAAAATTTGCAGTGAAGTTCTCACCCTGAGCAGATCCTCATGAGTAGACTAAAGAAAAAGGCTTTTGCTCAGTGCATTTAGTGATTAGGATCTTACACCAATCAGCATAAAGCATGAGGTGAGAAAAGCTATAGATTTTATAATTCTGACTAAAGGAAGCATTTATCTTCCTATCTTTTGTTTAATGGTGCTTATACAAAGAACAAAGAAGTTGCTTAAATCAGCTTTAAGCTTAGAACAATAAAGAGTAAGACAATAAGAAAAAAAAAAAAAACAAATCACCCAGTGCATCAGCAACATGTTGGATCATAGTAAGGAAGCAGGTTTGAAGGAAAAGATGTTTGAGAAATGATGACATGGAGAAATGTGGTGTGACAGACTGTCAGAAAGAGAGAAATGGGAAAATGGTCAAATGTGGTCAGAGAATTGACGGAAAAGAGAGATCAACTTTAACAAGAGGAAGTGTGAGAGCAAGAGGGTGAGAGAGAGCAAGAGAAAGAGAGATGAGAGTGGCATTTGATTCATTACAGCATTAGAGCTTGTGTGAAATCAAGGGCATGCTTAATATGGATGGGGCACTTTACTTTTACATGACAATTATGCAAACACTTGGTTACTCCAGTCATCCTTAGTGATCGGTTGCATCAACACAACTGTGAATACAGACCGAATGACATTTAATCTTTAAAAATTGTAAAATTATTTTAAATACGCCACCAACATATCAAAATATAAAATTTCTCACTAAATGTATACAAGTGGTTAAAATATGTATATTTTACTACCAACTACAATGACTAGAATAACAGCAACTATTATACTGCTGAGAGGCTTCCTTGCTCTGCTACTGACTTTAGAAAGATTTATATACAATTTTCCCAGTTTGTCCTTGAAGTTTACAAAGGGTTAGTCTACGACGTTTAATTCATTCTGAAGTTTAATTTACTTACAAGGAAAAATTAAGCCATCAAATATGACATTCCCCTAAAACCAATAGCCATCTCTTTAAAAACCTGGAGAAAATGAAAATTTGCCTTAATGTAGCTACAAATGTTCTGCTAAAGAGCTAATATATTTCTAAATGTGTGGTAGTACAGCCGAACATCACTTTGACATTATCCGAACTAAAAGAAACAGTTCCAGTGAGCATGTCTGGAGACATTCATCCATGTCTATTATCAGGACTCTTCAGCCTGACCTGCACTGGTCAATGATAAGACATAATTAATTCAGCCTGAGCTGATCCTGCTCTGTCTTTATACAGCCGCAGAATATAGATGGATTTCAGCTCTGTATTGTCTTTGATGGCTTAAATATGTGTGCATTTTTATTACCCCCAAAGAAATCTACATTTCCACACTTCAGTGCAAATAAAGTGAGTTCAAAGCAGACAACTTCTGATCACTGTTCAGTCGGGTGTTGTATTTTAAAACATTCAAAACAGCTTTTGCAACTAGTTTAATCTTTTTTACTTTGTGATGATTGCTATTAACACTATAACTGTAATTATTTCCTTAATAGCAGTTATTTCCTTTTGTTCTCTCATTTGTATGTCGCATTGGATAAAAGCGTCTGCTTAATGATTATCTGTAAACTGTAAATGTTTAACATTTGAGACTGGTGATGTATTCATGACATTTTCTTAATTATTTCTTCTTAAAAATATTTTTAAAGCTAACTTGTAATTCTGCTAATTGTAATTCTGCTGTTTTTCTTCTTGCTGTAAAGTTTCCCTTTATCTCTCAAGTGTGTTGTATCACTCTTTCTTTAGACTCCATGCTATTGATTAGATTTTTAGTTTTGTATCTTTCATCTTCTTGGCTCCATTTAATATTTTTTACTGTAATACAACTGCATAGCATCTATGTTACAAAATTCTAAGATGTTTCATATGCGGATTTTTAAAAAAATATATTTTTTCAAATTACTTTCTTACTTTTTCTACGGTAACAGATTAAGGCATAAATCATGACATTTCAGTTTTCAACTGTGGCATTATAAAACGTATTACTGTGTAACAAATACCCAAACGGGACGGCTCTCCATTAAATTCCACAAGCTAGCCATTTTCCCATTCAATTCCTTGCCACACAATGATTTTCTTTTCCATACAAACACCTGGCAGCTATATTCACTAATTACAATCAGACAAGGTTTGGTGGAAAGCAAAAACTGTAAGCTTGCTCAGGGCTTTCAGGGACCTGTGGGTCTCCATTTTTAATCAGACCGGCACTGTCTGCTGCCCACGTGGCCATGCTGAAAATAGGGCACAGGTATAGAGAGCCACCTCAGAGTTCAGCTCTAAATACAGATGGCCTGCAGTGAGAAATGGAATGTCTGCAGATGTATCAATGTGTGTATGTGGAGGGAAAGGATAATAAAGCTGAATGCCCTTTTGTACCTCCACAGGCACACATAAACTTTGTGTGTGTATAAGTGCATGCCAGTCTACACATATCAGCAGGAAAAGTGTCTCACGTTGCTCTCATGGGCTGAAAGCACTAGCTGGCGGCTGATAGCTTTTCTCCATATGGACAATAAGAGCTGACATGAGAACCAGCCATAGCAGAGATGATGTGCTAGGCTCTGTGTATTCAGTAGGATTCATCTAACTCACACATGTAAGACCCTCATTTGAAGCAACTCTAAGTAAGAAGAAAATAGATTTTAACAGACACCTTTAGATTTCATTTACAATCTAACCACACATTTTAGAGTTTAACTTCTGCATATTTTAGATGATGTTAGCGAATACAGCATATGACGTCCAAGTTCAAATATAAAGAACAATGTCTGGTACAGAAGGCCATAGTGTGTTAATTACAAAGAGCTTGATAAATGCTTTCCAAAGCATGAGTAAATTATTGATTCTCCAGTGAGAAAAAAAATCCAGGCTGCCAACATTAGACCTGTGCTGACCCAACGTCTTCATTTGCAGTCACTAATGAGAGTCCACTGTGGCCCCAGTATTCGGCAGTCGATTTGATAATTGTGCCACTCAGCAACAAACTTCACCCAGCTGTGACAGGAAGCTCCTCTGATGGACAATTTACATTCAAAACTATCCCTGCTGATTCTGTCGACTTTTGCATGAATCATCTCATAATCAAATGCTGCTAGAGAGATTAATAGGCTTGTTGGGTGGGAGATTGCCTTGGTGAATCATATCATCACAGAAACCTTATATTAGCCACTAATCACCTTCATCTGCTTCAGTACAGCTGCTCAAAAATCAATATAGCCAATGTATATATATATATATATATATATATATACACACATATATATATTAAAGGTTTGTAAATGAACCATTCAATTGATTTCTATTTTTGTCTTCAGAGCATCAATGCATGTATTTTGAATTAAAGTAACCAATTTTTATATATAATTACATCACAACTGAATACTGAACATATGGCATAGCACTGATTCCTTTAAACATTAAAATGCAGCAACATTACTTAACATACTAATATTAACTAGAAAAGTTTTCTGTTGTATTTACTTTACAAAAGAAGTCGTTATAGCTTCTGTTTCTCTTCTTTATAATAAATGACAGAATGTTGTGCCTGCATTGCTTTCTGCATCGAATCAATCTTATTTTCCCAAATAATGATTCTCTCTTTGCATATTTATATAAAATTTAAATAAACCCCAAAAGGGTCACTGAATATTTAGTTACCATGTACATTACTAGGGGACTGTCTTGTGCATTCTCTCTCTCTCTCTCTCTCTCTCTCTCTCACACACACACACACACACACACACACACACACACTCTCACACTTTATTGCTTTTCTCTATATCTTTCTCATTCACTTTCTTAATTCAATTCAATTCACTTCATAAGCTGTATTAGTGTGACCATATGTTATTGCACTGCAAATCATTCTTGAAATATAACCAACATAAATGAACAGCTTAACAGAAACACCTGTTTAAGGAAATTACAAATAATTTGATTAATGTTAATAAGAAAAAAATCTGTCTTCCACTAAACATGTCACCTTAAAATGTGTTATAGGTAAAATCACATACTTTATTACAATACATATAATAATTTTGTCAACTCATTGGCCAGTAGTTTAATAAACAGAATGAAGGTGAAGTTGGCAGAAACACTGAAGTTACTGCAGCAGAAAAAAAAAACATAATTCACCCATTCTACCAAAATCTCATTTAAAATATAAAAGAGTAAGTATTATTGTTGGACACTTTGCTGTCTTAGGGTCTGCGTAGGGTGTAAGTAGTTAAGGAACAATGAATTCAAAATAGTATCAAAAGACCTAATTGGAAACAGTCAGGGCAACAGTCACCCACCTTTATCTCTGTGAAAACTGGATATTGCAAAAAGACAATAACTCACTTGACATGTAACTTGAGTAAATCAATTACTGGATCTGAACGGCAGCTGTTCTCTAAATAACATATTGGTGCAGTTATTGTTTTTTGGCAATATAGAGGGCTTTTGTAAATATCAGCAAAAACACTAAGACTGAATACTAATACGGGATGACCAACAGAATTCCAGTTACAATGAGAATGAAGCTTGAAGTTATAAGTTTGTATGTTACCTTAAAATTAATAGGCATATAGATTTTATCATTTAAAGTAGGTACAATCATATGATTTATTATAGTTCCCATTTTTCTCTGCAGTTCAGTGCGGTAGGTTGGTTTATAAAATGAATGAAGAGCAAAATCTCCTAACATCAATGTTCATCCATGTTTTTTCTCTTTTTATTTTATAACAAGTATGGCAAAAACAATCTGCTTTATGACAATTAATATAATAATTGTTAATTTTATTAAAATAATAATTATTATTAAATAGACAAAATATGAGATGTGCCCTTCCCTATTGGAAATTTAAATCATGCCAGTCTCAATGCAGATCAAGTGATGAATCCGACCCAATCTGATGATCATAACTTAACTTTTTTCCTTTAATGTTGACAAGCACACCAGTGGGTCTAGTAACTATCTTTACTTCTTCATCAGGACAGATATAAAAAGACTGATGTCCTCCGTCGCTTATGGACCTGTGGGTGGGGTGGGGGTCTAAATGTGAATCCTTGCTTTGACAGCAAGCTTGAACATGATGAATGTTGTCCTGCTGATATAGGACTATGTTTTCTGCTTCTTAGCTCTGGTATCACTGCATGAACACTACATCCAACCAATTTTCACTATATTAATTCTCAGGAAATATTCATGGTTGACGGCATTCTAAAAAAAACTGCTAAGTTCTAAAAAAGACCTCCCTGTAAAATAGAACTCTTCTGTCACTGACAGGTTAAGCCACAATATATAACTGGATTTTCTAATAAAAGGAATAAATATGCTAAACATAGAAGAGCTCCATCTGCTCATATCCTGCATAGTGACATGATGCAGCTGCCTCATAGTATAGAAACAGAGCCTGTGAATATAATTTGAAGTTTTCTTAAAGAAAACCTAAACAGAAATACATTGTACCAGCCTGGAGGCACCTTGTGAATTTTAACAATAGACAAGATGCTCAAGTTCCATGTTGATAAATATTTTGTGAGTGCAGTAATATCAAGAATCTTTTAATTTGCTAATTTTCTTGAGCCTTTGTATGTTTGAGAACAATATGGCAGAGATTTATAGTTTATATGTTAGATTTTTTATTTTTATTATCTTGCATTTTTAATAGATCACATACAATCTTTTGTCAATGGTACCTTCATATATATGCAAACTGTGAGCACTGACACAACTGAAAATCATGGTATCCTTAAATTATGGCATAATCGTTTATAGCCAATTCTGAATCTGTGAAACAAATTTAAAAATCACCACCAAATCGGTTAAGTAGGACAAACAGGTTGATTCTTTGTGTATTATGTCTTACACAACACAATCACCAGATTCCAAGAATACATGTTTTGACCTCCTGTTCTGCATGTGTGAAAGTATGTAATTTTTATTTAATATAAGGGAATATATTTGAGTTATGAAATAATGCAGAAATGAGCAGCTGACTTATGTCTACATGACTTTTTGCATTGCACCACTCGATTGGCTGCTTGGGTAATTAATTGCATGAATGACTAACTGCGGGTTCCTAATTAACTGCTTGGTGAGTGTATTAGATCTGCTAATTTAGATTAAAAGGACAGCATGACCGTTTTAGGACACATCTTGCTTTTCTGTTATCTACCCAGACCCAGTTTTGATAAACAATCACTCAGAAGTCTGAAGTCAGAATTGAAATGATATAAGAACGTTGTGTTGATCATAACTTACTCAAGATTAATATATGTAAATACAGTTTTGAATTGTACATTCCAAGCACTAAATCTTCAAGGGTTTTTATTACATTAAAAAAAGTTATTAAACAATAATTAAAAAGTTGGTATGGGAAGGTGTTTATTTTGATTCCGTGATTGAAAAATTGGAAGATGAAGAAGATGAAACTGTAGACATTTATATATTTGATGATACAGATGTTTCAAGTAAACATTTTAATAATCACAGATGTTTTTGTCTCTTCCAAATATTTACTGCACCAAAAGATAAATAGCAAATTCTTACTTATTTACTGCCTAATGATTTGCTGTAAGGACCATTAAAAGCTTTTTTTTTTATATATAACCTTTTTGCCATTCTGATTCTTCATGTTTTATTCCCTAAATTTTATTTATTTTCTGTACTGACTTACTGAATTTAGGTGAACATTTTTAAACATAGTTCATGGTTTCGGTGACAGCAAGATAAAGTAGATATTTAGACTACCATGTGCAGCCATACTATGGTTTTACAGAAATGAAGATGAAAACCATAAATAATTCGGAATAATTTCTCAGAATACAGGATGACAGATGGGAAATTGAGGAGACCCAAAGTGAACTGGCTCTGGAGCAGACTGACCCAGACATGCCCAGTTTGATTTCATCAAATGTAAAACAACTCAGTGTAAAAAATAGATTTTATGACACCAAAAAATAGGCGTTTTTAAAATACATGTACTAAACTGAAACAATTCAAAATTCAAATAAAATGGCAACGTTCATGTTCTCGTGCCAAAATAGGTTTAAATTAGTAAAGCCTAAAATTCAAATGCAGAATGTATAAATCTGTGTTCTATTCAGACAGTTCCAAATCCTACACATCCTGCAGGTTAGTAGGAATGTGAAATCTCTGGATGACAAGCTTTTCCATCATGTTGAAGGCAGAGCTTTGTCTGTCCTCTGAGAAGTCGTGCAGGTGCACAGTTGTAAACCTGAAGCTCATTCTGCTACTGCAGAATAGAAGGTATAATGAGTATAAAGGGAACCACTTTTGTTCTGTGAAAACATTTACACACAAAAAACATGTAAAGAATGACTACAAAAACATTGTTTAGTTAATGAGCAGAAGATATCAGCAACATATGCATATGTGCATGTCATAACATCTGTTTTTTATTATTTTTTTTATTTTATTTTATTTTTTAGAAAAAACAGTTCTTTATGGTAAAAGGTTTCAAAAACAAAAATTGTCTTTAAAAACAATCTCTTTATCGCCCCAGACTTTCCTAACTAATATAATGCTTATTTATACATGCACAAATTTTAAAGTATATAATAGACAACACTTGTGGCCCACATTAAGCACAGTAGTGAGGATGGAAACATGATATACAGGACAATTTTAGAGTTGATAGATTTTTTTTCAAATTGGTTATCTGAAAGACCATCACTAAATTCTGTAGCACAATATAGACGTAATTGACTGAGAACCATTTTTAAACTCCCCTTGAGAAACATAATGTTTTAAGTAGTTCTAAAATATGAGAAAAGGTTTTATTTCCAATGCACTATTAAATAGTTTTTCTGTTTTAAGGTTCAAAATAGACTATTTAATAATTCCCCAAAGAGATGAATCTAAATGTGCTAATGGGAACCTTTTTTTAAACAATTGAATCACAAACCTTCCAAGGTATTACAACACAGATACACATTGCTCTCCCTGTAGAATAACATAGCATCACATACTTAAACTGTGCTGCTTTTTGTTTTAGAACAACACTTTTGTAGCAAAGCAGGGAATAATGACTGGTAATAAATGGAAACATTTAGCTCTAACAGATGTTATTCTAATTATGAGTGATAACTAAGCTGTAGTTGAACAGATTAAAAGCTGCAATTATATTCTATGCTGCTGCATGTGTTCTTTTAAAAAAATCTATACTAATTTAAATTTACTAAAAAGACATATGTTGTGTATTACAGCTTTGATCCCATGGGTTAAATAAGCGTTTACTAAAACATTTAAACATGTAGGGAAACCAGCTGTAGAAACTGTAGGACTTATTTATTATTATTATTATTATTAAATTGTTGCATTCCTAATTGTTTAGAGCACAGCATTGCTAAGACAAACATATACTCTCTTGTAAGATTTACATAATGTTGCATGCTGCTCTCCACAGATGTGGGCTGCTTTTGGCTTCAGGGTCAGACCATAGACGTTACTGTGGCTGTTTTATGTTTACCTTCTCATAGTCTGCATGAGCCAGGTCCATGATAAACAAATTATTTGACTATTTTTCCATTGCTTCTGTTTCTTCTGATTTTACTTTATCACTTTCATTTAATTTGGCAGAGTTATTAATTTACTGTTTTTTAATAATAATAATAATAATAATAATAATAATATATATATATATATATATATATATATATATATATATATATATATATATATATATTCATTCATTATCTCTTACTTTATCCTATATCAGGGTCACGGTGGGGTTCCCCATGCCCATTCAGGGGAGAACGTCTCGGGCGCTGGGCAGATACACCCAGGACAGGGCGCCAATCCATCGCTGGGCACACACTCACTCACACAGACACACTCTATATGGGCAATTTTTGAGAATTCAATTGACTTGATCCATGTTTTTGGACTGTGGGAGGAAACCGGAGAACCCGGAGGAAACCCACGCAGACACGGGGGGAACATGGAAACTCCACCCAGATGGGGATTCGAACCAGGAATCCCTAGTGCTGAGAGGCGAACGTGCTAACCACTAAGCCACCGTGCCGCTATATATATATATATATATATATATATATATATATATATATATATATATATATATATATATATATATATATATATATATATATATATGTTCAAATTACTATTTGCCTTTATTATATATTTAAAATACTTTGTTAGTATTTTTAGTATCATTTATTCCATTCCTCATATTTAGCTCATTCTCTACTGACTGTTACAGCAATTAAAATTTTAATTGTAATTAATTAACTATCAATGGCGCAGAACCAATGTTGATGAAAATTTGAAGAGGATAATGGCTCATCTGGTAAATGCACCCATTTAGTTGAAAAACAAGCATTTACTTCTTAATTACTGTAAAGTACGATGAAATGAAAGCTTTGACTCCTTTTTTATTAGACATTTATATAGAGACAAACAGAACATTAAGGAGACATTTAGCAGGTTTTATATGATATTTATATATCTAATACTATAATGCAATCAGTTGCTACGTTTAAATCAAATTAGTAAGTGAAGTGAAACTGATGAGCAGAATCTTTAGGATTTGTGTGAAGACGTTTAACAGATTGGAGAGTTATGATGTAGCATTTTTTATTGTCACAAAACTGTCTGTACATGGAAAATGATTTTTTGTCATGTACACAGCTAGTCAAAAAAGAAGTGCAAAATGTGTGCAAAACCTGTAGTTTCTATTTCTTCAAAGCAGCAAATGTCTACTGTGCAATCACGCAGGTGCACAATGTATCCATGTAGCTTGCAAACTCAGTAATCATATTAATTTAAACGCTACTTGAGGCTAAAAAGCATAGTTTCTTCCCCATGAACTAAAACAAGGCACATGCATATATTATTATTATTAATAATCTTTAACCAAAAACTAAAATTAAAATGTTGCTTTAGTCTATTATTTCCTGTAGGAGAAACTACTCTTAAGTTACAGGAACATTGAGGTCCTATTCACCTAGGGAAGATTGAGAGTAATAAACATACTGACAGGTCTTCCAGAAAATAGGAGGAAAACAGAGAAAGTGCTGGAACAACACTTGAACACAGATCTAATGCTGTGCTGCCTCCCTACATTAGCTTAAAATGGCACCAACTGTTTAGATGTTTTAACCTCAAAGGAAGATACACAGTTCATAGGAAAGACCAAAATGGCTTCCTGTTCAATTAGGTGCCGCTTGTTTGTTCAGCTCTCAATGTGACCCTGAATCTACTCTGCTGAGGTTTGGGTGGTGAAATCAGATACAGCAGGTCTAAAGTGAAGCATTAGGTAGTAAAGATGGGTCAGATTTTTTCGACTGACTTGCTTGTGTAAAACTATTTTTAAACATCAGGTGTCTGATTCTTTAATGTTACATTGCGTGTGAAACTGTGCATGTGAAGTTGGGTATTAAAAAAGCAGTGCACTTTGGATTTTCTCACTTACATTCCCAGCATGTACCTGCTGTCTCCACAGTGCCACCAGGGTAAACACTTTACACATCTAAGTGTCAGGAAAAGCTTTTACCACTGCGGCAGAAGCCAACAGAAATGGACTTGGGTCATGTGGCCAGGGATGAAGAGGTGCACTGGAGCTTGATTGGTAACCTCACAATCAACAAACTTAAATGTACAAAACGTAACCTTTAAGATTGTACTGGTTTTGTAGTGTAGAGTAATTCAAAATGGGTCACCGAGATGATTGGTTGAATAAAGAAGCCCTATTCATCACTAAACTGCATCCTAGGTTGTGCCAAATTTTTAGATTTTAGACCAGTTTTCAAGAAATGGTAGCATTTCATCAACACTTATTAGATCGAAACTAGTATGTACAAATTAGTTGGCACTTTTTGGAAAATGTAGGTAGAAACAGGATCATGGCATCTGTAGACTACTAACCTCAATGATTATTGTATAGTGATGACATTATAGACCCGTTCATTATTTAAGTCATGATGGTTAAAATACAGAGGCCTTAGGCAGGCCAAAGGTGTTGCACTTCAGCACGCACAGTCAGTTAGCTAGCCTGAGGCACAGCAGCCCAGTAAGTAGAACTAATATATATATATACACACACACACACACACACACACACACACACACACACACACACACCAGCCTAGCAAACCACAAGAAAGCTGAAGCTGAGACTAGAACGAGGATAAAACTAAACCCATGAGTGACTCATCAGCTGCCCATGCAGAATTATTTACAGATATTATGTAACCACAGAGACAGGTGAGTAGAAATACTGTCTGGCATTTATTTTCATTATTTCAATAGCAATAAAGGCTGTCTTTTGGATACACTTGACCTAAGTGTGTTTAAAAGAAATCCAGCGTTTCAGGCGTATATGTAAATGAATTCATTCCTTTTTTGCTTAATGCCTAACCTTTAGGTGCTCTTCATTTTGTACATCAGCTACTCTCCAATTCATCATTCAATGGAAATGAGCCGTCAAATTACCATTAGCTATGTTTTTGGTAGGTGGATCAATCTCAGCACAATGGCAACATGCACTTACACAGGTTGAACTCGCCTGATGTAGTGTCCTTGAGATTTTAACATCCTTTCCTGGGTCTACAATACTACACCTATCAAACACAGTGGACAGATAACTGAAGATGCAGAACACTAATTACATTTTAATGTTTCTGGTAAATAGAATGGTAAAATTCTGCCATCTTTAGGCAGAAAGAAGACTTCATTCATTCACTGTGCTCATTCCTAGTTCTGTTGATCATAAGAAAATCCATCCACATCTTCCGCTTAATCCACTACTAGGATCACAGGGGGTGGGGAGAGAGGTTCCCCATGCCCATTCAGGGGAGAAATTTTCGGGCACTGGGCAGATACACCCAGGACAAAGCGCCAATCCATCGCACAAATCCATCGCACAGTGGGAACACACTCACTCACACAGACATACACACAAACACACTCTATATGGGGAAATTTGGAGAATTCAGTTTACTTTGATTCATGCTTTTGGACCATTGGGGGAAAACCCGGAGAACCCGGAAAAAACCCACGCGGACACGGGGAGTATATGGAAACTCTACCCAGATTGGGATTAGAACCAACGCTGATAGGTGAACAAAATATATCACTAAGCCACAGCCCCTAGAAGAAAATGATGTAAATTAAAGATTATTCTCCTTTAAATCCGAATGTCAGTTAATACACAATCATATGATAAAATGCACACAAGCAGTTTAAAAAGTCTTGTTTATTTATGAATTAGTTTACAAACCACCATTTTACAGAAGCCTCTTGTGTAAATGAGTGATACTGTAGTTATTGATCAAAACAGACCCATTTGTCTTTTTAGACTCCCAGCACTAAATACAAGACTTAACTTCCCATTTCTCCTTAACTAAATAACATGTAAGGTTCTGTAAAATTATTTAAAAAACCTTTAAAATAAACTTGCAGCCATGGTACAGTTTCAAACTGCAACATGTGAAATGAAATCAGACTTCTGCGACGAGTGTTGTTACTCATAAGGCACATAGTACACACAGAAGTCTACAGGTATAATTTGTAATTATGTTACTGATGGGCAGATTTCATTAAAACATGAAAAATTGCCTTCAATATCTACTTTGCATATTGTTTATATGGCTGTGTTTGGAACATATCAATGTTTCTTACTAATCACTAAGACAGTTACTTTTGTCTACTACGGTCTATTACAGCTACAAAGGTAAACGTTTACAATTAGACTAATTTAGGAAACAGTCAAAACTTGGCAGACTAAAACTCAAGCATTTCTTGGTACAAAACTGTGTAAATAAACCACCTATTTCCATTCAAATATTTAGGCAATTTCACACTGGTGGGGGTAAACACAAAAAAATAGGAACAGCAAATACATAGTTGGTTGTTCAGTTAAAACCATTACGAACACCTTCTGACTTGGCAATTTTGCAGAAGCATTCGCTTACACTGCAGTTTGCTGCATCGCTCCTTAGCAAGACAAATGATCAAAAAGGGAAATTTGCATCCACGACCAGAAAAATAATAATATCCAAATACAATATAACAAGTCGCTGCACCTTTCTGCTACATGAATGGAGAAACAATATTCAGCTAACCATTGAAATATAGATAGGAGTGATACACTATTTAGGCTATGCATACAAATATCTAAATGCAAAATCTCTTTTACTAAACAATACACTACTTATGTAATTCCTGAAGGAAATATCACCTCACTAACCATTTTTTGCTTCATAAGCACTGCGGAACTTTTTTATTTTTGAAATCAAACCTAACTCTCGAATCTTGTCAAGGTCTTTAAATTCTCATTTAAATTCTCATTACATTGGTGTTGAAATTAAGACAGTTTTTCTTTTCAGTCAAATTTGCATCAAAAAATGGAAAGTGCATCGAAATCAAGCCAAAGGTTTTAGCACAAAACTGGTCCTTATAATGATTCGTTTTTTTTTTTTTAATACCTCTTTAAAAGATGTTTGCTAATACAGATAAGATTATATATATAAAAAAAACCCCAAATGGTTCAGGCAAAGAACTTGATGAAATGTTTATGTTAAGAATAAACAATTGTTTTTTCCCCTTAACAGTGCACTTTCTTTTTAATTGGCTGGGTAACTTCTGAATTTAAGCATAATTAACTATTAGTTTATTTTTAGCCATGTGTAAATGTAAAATTAACAAGAAGGCTCAGCTTTGAAAGGTTGCAGAAATGTTATAGTAAGCCTTCACATAAGCATTAAAAGCAAGAGAGTGAAGTGCAATTGTTTTGCATCTTGCTGTATTCATCTAAAACAAACAAAAACTGGCAATATGTGATCGATTAGAACACTTAAAACGTATGTGAAAGAATATTTTATGGACACAACCATAGTGATTTAGATGGTTAGCATTAAAAATGCAATGCAGGACTTTTAAAGTTTGCATAAATAATTTGTAGATATCAGCTTTTCAGGATGTTCGCATGGGAATGACAAGTAAGATGTTCAGACAGATATTCTCCACTCAAGATGGAAATTTCTCAGTTCCCACTTGGTTATAAATGTAGTACATAAAGCAGGTCACCTAAACTCTGTAAAAAAAATAGCTTGTTCTTGACTTGTTATTCTTGTTATTAGTGTTATTCTCCTGCTAATTTCTCAACTAAATGGAAATTTTGAGGGGAATATGTTTAGTGTATACTAGGTCACTTGGAAGTCTGTATAAAATATTGTTCCTGATTTTAAAAAACCCTGCATTGTAGATTATAAAAGGTGTATAACATTAAATTTTAAATACATCACAAAATCACTGCCTTATGTTTTTGCTTCCTAGAGGCCATTTAGCTTCTCCACTTCACCAGACTTGTATATCTTTGGTTTGTAGGGAAAAAAAAAACTGACATGAAGAAACATGCACAATTTAGGAGAACCTTGGATTTTTTGTTGTGATGCCACAGAATCATTGTGTCCTTGTGTATTACTAAATGCAATAATTGAGACTTAAGTTACAACACAATTCTCACTAAACTCTGCATCAAATCACACATTTATCAGCGGCACAAATTATTCTGGAGTGCTTGGTTGTGACAGGTTCATTTTGCACCCTATAAAATAGAATTGCTGAAATGCGACGTGCACATCTCACATGCAGACAGACAGGTTCCCAGCAGGAGAAGAAATGATCGCCAATTCTTTGTCCTTGTAAAAAAATAAATAAATAAATGAATGTGCCTCTTTACATGCTGTCTGGCTGAGATATATGATCAGAGCAGAAAGCAATGCAGGTAGTGCACTGGACTGTTAAACTTGCTGTGCAATGTTATGCTGGGAACATGCTGTGCAATGTCTCTGTTGTTATGGGTCAGTTGTTATACTTTGTGATATACCAGGAGGAATAAACTCTACATATGCAGAACTGCATGCAGAGTGAACATTCTAATGAAGCTTAATATCAGCTGAAAAAAAAAAACAGAGCCAGTTTAAAGTTAAAAAAATAAAAATAAAAGCAAACCAGCAGAATTTCAGTGTAGTAAGGCACAGGGTGATTTTGTAGACTGTTAAATAAAGGCACTGAGGTGAATAAAAAACTAGGCAATATGTATACGTAAACACAGAACACTGATGTGGAACCGAAGCCGATATACATTCAGGTTTTGTTTGAGTGTGTAATAGACAATCGTGTTAGTGTTTAAACCAAATACGGTATTGTAGTGTGGGAAACAAACTAGATGGACCAAAGGTATTAGGACACACCTGTTAATTACAGAAAAATTCAAAAAGTGTATAAAATCAATCATTAAGCTAGAAACACATTTGGACAATTGTAAGTTTTTAATTTAGATGTGGAAACAATTTGGGAAAGGCCACTTTGTGTTTTAGCATGATTGTACCCCAGTGCAGAAAGCACTACACACTGAAGGCATGTTTAGGAGTTTGATGTAGAAGAACTTGATTGGCCCACAGACATCTGACCTCATCCTCATCAAGAGCCTACGAAATGAACTAGAAAATTACAAGCCAGGTCCTCTTATTGAATTAGTGTCTGGCCTCACAAATGTATTTCTGGACAAAGATTCTTACAGAACCTTGTACAACAGTAGGAGCTATTACAGTTGCAAAGGGGAAACCATCTTGCCATGAAAAGCTTCTGTTGATGTAAATACCCAATAGTTTTGTCTATATAGTGTTGTTTTTGTTGTATTTATTATTTTGTATTGTATAATTTTGTAGTTTTAGAAGAGAGCTACTGAATTTGTAATATTATGTAAACATAATTCCCTGTTTTTATGAGGAAACATCCAATTTTAGAAAACAAATCTACCAACATAACAGAGTTACAATACATGGCAGCTCAAATAACAATATGACCCACAACGGCTACACTGACACGGGTCTTGATCTGACTTTTCATTTAACAAACCGCGCCAGCATTCGAGGCCAGGAGTGTGTGCTCGTTATTGCTAGGTTACATTGATGAGTGTTGAACGATGTAGCAATTTCTCCGACCTCCTCCTCCGTTCTGTCACATTTCAGTCCATTCACACCTCCTCGAAAAAGGCCATCTGAGCCATGTAGGCAGAATTCCGCTGCAAAACACCGGCGCACAGTCAGCTTATCATCACTGTCTTGTGGCAGTCTAGAATAACATGTTGGAAACCCGTGGCGTCTTTAACCTTTGATTAACCCAGTGCAAACAAGCTAGCAGTACCATGACCTGCCAAAATTGGAATGTTGCTGTCAGGTAAAATTAAGTCGAGACACCTTACACAAGGAAAACACAAGGAGCGGTTAGGTAGTTGGACACTGCACTGAAATGAATAAGGGTTTTGCTGGTAAATCATTTTGGCAGGAGCTGTGCTTTTAATCAGCACAGGAATTTGAAAACTATGAATTACTGCATGCATACTTAATTTACATACACTATAGTTTTAAAGCCATTTGTTTTGTTCTAAACCACTTATCATATTTGAGTTGTGCAGGGTTTAGGAGTCTGCATCAGCTCAGACTGGGTAAAAGGTGGAGAAACACCCTGATTAGGTTGCCAGTCCATCACAGGGTCACACACACCAGACAGAGGAGACATGGCAGACAGAGAGAACATGCAACTTTTTAACATTCAACTTAAAGTGATAACAAAACATAAACACAGCCATTAGAGTAAATCCTAATTCAGCTTTACAATCAGTTCAGGAGAAAGTGTGTAGGTGTGTCTTACATTGCTGTGAGGGATGTAGGGTGGCTCGACAAAACCCCTCAGGCTATAGATGCCCGCCTGCTGCTGCTGCTCCTCCAACTTCAGAGACTCGATCTCAGACTTTAGCTCCTTCAGCTGGTCCTGCAGGTGTTTGCTCTTTTCCATGTACTCCATCCTAACAGGAATGTGCATGCCCAAAATTCAGGATGTATACTAGATGGACAAGAGTACTGAGACACCTATACATCATGCCTTTGGAAGCTTATATGACATGCAATTCTAAATTTGTTTCCTCTATGCCAAAATAACAGCTTTCACTCTGTGAGGGCATAAATGTCTAGGAATTCATTCATCCAGAAGGTCAGACGACGAAAAAATTTGGAAAACTGTAAAATTTTGCAGTTAAGTGAGAACAATTTACCGTTCACGCTCTATTTCCATGGACAACCTCTTCATGTCAGAGTCTTTGAAGTCCAGATGGTATGAAGTGGTAACGTCCGGTTGCATTTCCACGTTTTCAGGGCCGGTTGGAGGAGGAGGATTGGAATACGCAGCTATTAACTAAATGAAAAACATGGGTTTCTAATCATTATTAAATAAACGAAAGAAAATATAATATTTGGATTTAATACACCGAAATTGTTCACATCAATATCAACAATAAGTAGAAAAATGTCCAGTAACAAAATGGAAGGTTTTGGTGACCAGTTTCTGGTCAGTCACCAAGATTTTAGCATCCATAATACAGTTACATTTTCAATTTTTAGCAGATAGGAGTCTGAAAATAATATGACGCAACCTTTAAGCCAACACTCCAGCAGCTTAACCACTGATCCAGCACTGACCACATGAAGCAGTTCCATTTAACAGCTGACCAAATTTATGAAAAAAAAAAATATATATATTAATGCAATTCCTCCTGGGAAATATTTGTCTGTACAGGATAAAGACAAATCTAGGTCAGGAAAAGCAGCAGCAGTTCAAAAGAATCCAAAAGATTTACATAAAGTTACTGGAAGAGATTTCTGCCCTCTTGTGTTCTACCATGTGCCTGCTTTCTTTTCATTTCACATTCATGCTGCAGCAGATACAATTTTAATCCTATCTCTCTTTTATTGGATAAAGATCCATCACGGTCCTGAAGCACAGTAATTGCTTCCTTTTTTTTTTTTTTAAAGGCATTGCTTTTTGGGCATGACTGTAAAAAGCATAAAATGCAATCAATACTCAATTCCACAAGTCCATGTTAATAGGTCAAAAGATCTAGTTTATGTGAGTTCATGTATGAATAATATTTTTTAAATGCTTTCATTCCTACTGCATTTATTGGAAACTGATTTTTTTAACCTGTGATTTTTTGGGGGAAAAATACAGTTTTAGATTTAAAAAAAAAGGTCAAACTGGAGAGTCAGCATGAAGTATTTGTTTACTTACAGACAAGTAGCAAACCAAGAAATGCTGTAATTTATGCAGAAAAGGTCATAACTTTCACATATAATAATAATAATAATAATAATAATTCAAAAAAAGTACAGCTTATTATTGGATACTTAGTTACAAGAAGGATATAAAAAGGGCTAAAACTTTATGTTTATATTACCGGATATGTTGTTTTTGTGATCTCAATGAGTTTCTGTTTTGCCCTGCGTTCAGCATCTTTGGCCTCGGTTAAATCCTGCTTTAGGTGATCTGCCTCTTTTGATCTGAAATGTAAAAACATTTACTGATTCTCGGCTCATGCTTCATCTTAAGCATTGTTTTAATACAAATATCTGAAGAAGGCTGACCTCCTCTCTGACTGCTCCACCAGTTTTACTGCAAGCTGTTCCGCCTCCCTCATCTTCTGCTCCATCAGCCTGTTCTCCTCTTTGGTCTTGATTGCTGTGACCTCAAGTCTCTGTCTTTCCTGCTCTGCTTCGGCGGCTTTATGAGCCAGCAGTTTGGCCTCTTCCTCAGCAATCTGGGCCTTTTCTGCTAGTAGGTCGGCTGTTTCCTCTGAGCGCAGCTAAACACACGGGTGGAGTCGTTTTTACTGAGTAGTACTTATTCCAGACCAGATTAATTAACCTAGTTCACTTCATATAAATACATGTTTTTAAGAAAATTATAAACTTGCTCAGTTCTCATTTTGTTCAGACTTTCACAGCTTTCTCACAGCTCTGTACTTAGACATTGTGATGTGTTACTTTCTGAATGATGCAAAGTGTCGTACCAGTGCCTCGTTAGCCATCCGAGCCTCATCCTGCAGCTGAAACATCCGACGCTCCATTTCCTCTTTCGCTCGTTCAGCATCCTCCCTCAGCTGCTTCTCCCGTGACAGAATCTGTCGTTCCATCTAACCACATTCAAAAGCAAAAATAAAGGACTTTAAAACCAAACATCAACTATACGTCACTGAAATAAACATGTAAAAATCAGTATAATGTTGAAAGCAACATTTTATGGAAAACCTTTTTTCGAGCTTTTTCCTCTTTGGCCTGAGCTTTCATCTGCTGCACCTCAATCGAGTCAACTTTCCTCCGCCTCATGAAAAGGTCATGGTTTCCAATACACAACTGTAAGATCTATAAGGCACAAAAGCACATCATGAGTCAAGAGTACACCATGTCCACAGGAGTGATGTGGAATTTAACACAAACTCACCAATTTATTGACTCGTAGTTGAGAGGAGTAAAATTTAAATACATCTTTTTTTTTATCCAAAGGCTTGATGGTAAACTGCCAAAATAAAGACAATATTACATGAAGCTACACACAATGATGCTTGCTTGGTTATCAGTTACATTACTAATCATTAAAATGTGTATTTCTCGGTTCTAATGCAAAAAAAAAAAAAAAAAATTATATCCTTATTTTATTTAGCTTGTTTCCATCTGTACACGATAGAAACGACAGTCCTTTACAAAGACTGTGTACTAATTCTAAATCTGCTGTACTAAATTAGAAAGCCTCTGAAAGTTGTAAAGTCACTACATATTGTTACACACATACACAGTAAGTAAGGTTCAGTACCTCTTTCTCACTGTAGGAAATGTTTCGGATACCGCTCCAGGGAAAGGACTTCTGGGGGTTCAGTTTGCTGTTAGAGCTGTAGATATGAAGCCCTTGAGCATCGACGCCGAGCTGCAGTTCCTTGTCTCGTTTGTTTTGCTGTAAAGATGCCACAGAAATTAAACCTTATTATTCAGTATATTTACTATAAAAACCTGTAAATTGAAACACAACAGTGACTTACTGTGATGGAGAAGTAGCTAACTCCATACATATCCAGATCTTGAGCTATTTTCAGATATTCCATCTCAGCTTCATCTCTGCAAAACAAACCATTAGTCATGAGTGATTTTTCATAAGGCGTAATTTCAAATTGATTATTTCTGGAACTGTTCTGACAATACGTTTGGTTGAGATTTTTTAAACTCACAAAAATGTTTAGTTTCAGCCATTTATGATATTTAGGCATATCAACGCTGAGAAATAAAAAATGTCATTTGTTTAGTTTCCACTCTGGAAAATCTTGCAGCTGATTGGGCAGATACACCCAGGGCAGTACAACCATCCATTGCTGGGCACACTAACTCACACAGACACTATATATGGGACAATTTAGAAGGGGCGATTTAGAGCAGCCAATTTACCTTGAATCTATGTTTTTGGGCTGTGGAAGGAAACTGGGGAAATATGGAACCTGGGGAAATTGGGATTCGAACCCAGCGCTGAGAGGTGTACGTGCTAACCACTAACCCATCTTTAATGATATTTATTATTTTAGATATTTTAGCCTTAATTTTCCAGAACGTTGGCTGTAAATAAGTAGTAAAGTAAAAAAAAATAATAATAATAAAAAATAAAAAAGAGTGCATCATGTGTGCATTTTGAAAATAATCCCGGAAAAATGTTTCACCTTGCTATGTTTCTGTGTTCAGCATACCAGGCAGTTATTTTCTCTTCCCACATTTCTGGTGTCATCTGATACTGCATAAGCACCTGGACAGATTCAGAAACACACATTAGACTTATCATCAGCAAAATCACAAGTCATTGTTTTAGACTAAGCATTTTAATGATTTTACAACAAATCAGCGGTAAATTATGTACATTTATTTTCTATATTAAAATAATTATGTGAGAGGAAATTGGAAACTTACTCTTTTAGGTAAAAGTTCATCCTGGGCTAAGAAGCCTGGCTTGTGGAAGTTTGGATCATAATCCCCATACTGCACCCAAAACATAAACACAGCAAGACAATGACGACTCACTAAGGCACTGCTGACATTAAACTATCAAAGAGCTATTTTTATCACTGTTTTATGAAAACTGACCTTCGCCTGGACTGCGTAAGATGCCAAGAGGACGGAAGCCTCTGGGGAGCAAAATATTTCCTCATCCAATATTTGTTTCTTAACCTTGAGAGATCCAGTCAAACGTGGAACATTGAGAACTCATACTTAAAAAACTGTTTTTCATACCATTAAGGTACAGTAAACACTTACTTGTAAAAAAAAGAGGTGTTGTGTGATTTCTTGAACGAGCTCATCCTCTACTTTCTCAGGAAAGAATTTAGCAAGAAAATGAAATGTTATAGGAGAATCTTTTGGAACATCCTGATCCAAAACCTAGAAACAACAAGGTTTATCCTTAATTAACAATAACTTTTTAAAAACAGGGTTGCCATTATTTACACCAGAGGATTTCATCCACTGTAATGAGAGCCTTAATGCTCCCAGGAATAACACTGCGATTCTTCCAACAGAGAGAAAAAAACTGTTGGTGAGCGATTAAGTCATGTTGTAAATAGGCCTTTTGGCAACCAATGAGCACTTACATTACAAAAGCTTATATTTAGGACATTTTTTTGCTATTTGAAAGAACCATTTTGCATAGTCTGTTTTGCATAGTTTTTTTTACCTCTGTTAATTCTCAAGTTATTGTTGTTACAGGGGCCGTATGTGAAATTTAGTGATGCAACTGTTTATCAGTTTAACCACAGTATCAGCTGATTATAGACTTGTTACTGCTATCAAAAGCTTATTATAGTAGTTGCCATTAATCTGTCCCCATTGCTTGGTTTTTATTATTCATATTGTTTTATTCTGGTGGAATCAGATGCCACTAAAGTGGCTGCAATCAGCAATGTAGCTGCCCAGGGAACAGTGTGAATAGAGAGAAGCATCAGAGCGAAGATATCCTTTAGAAGAGAACAACAGGACAAATTGTGGCCTGTTATCATTTAATATAGTGTCTCTGAAATGGAAGAGGCTAGTTGAACCACTGCCAGAAGGGAAATGTAGAGCACAATTGTAAATGCTTTTAACTTGCTAGAACTACAGAACCTAAATCTGTGACTGTGAAGGAATTTGCATCATAATCTACTAATTCTCTACTTACCCGCTTGTCAGGCTTAAGCCATGCATACGTTTCTTTCACAGTGTATCTGAGGCCAAAGAACCAAGTTTCCCTCAGACCAATGGTTCGGCACACCAAATCAAACAAGTCTTTTCCTTTCCATTTCACCTGGTTATTACAATGCATGAAAAATGTGAGTCTTTTATTAGTAGCTATAATACATCTAAACCAGTTTAATGTTAGAAATGTGAACAGTATCTGTAGAACAGACGGATTACCTCACAGCTGAACTCCATTTCAGCATCCATAGTAATGACTTTGACTTTAAAAGTCTTTGGTTGTTTCTTTTTGAGACCTAAAATAGACATCTTGAACTCTTGATGACCTTAAAGTAGAAAGTTAACCATTAAACTGATGGTAGCTATATGTAAATATGACCCTTACCTACATATAAAGTTTTTAAATTATTATTATTTTATTATTCACACCTAATTTTCATGGATATTGTTTATTAGGACTGGCTGACTAATCCTGATTAAAACTGTATTTAAATTTATATTTATATTAATATTTTCAAGTTAATTTCAAAGGTGGCTTAGTGGTTAGCACGTTCGCCTCTCAGCACTAGGGATTCCCGGTTCGAATCCCCATCTGGGTGGAGTTTCCATGTTCTCCCCGTGTCCGCGTGGGTTTCCTCCGGGTTCTTCGGTTTCCTCCCACAGTCCAAAAACATGGATCAAATCAATTGAGTTCTCCAAATTGCCCCACATAGAGTGTGTTTGAGTGAGTGATTGTGTGCCCAGCGATGGATTGGCGCCCTGTCCTGGGTGTACCTGCCCAGCGCCCAAGACGTTCTCCCCTGGATGGGCATGGGGAACCCTACCGCGATCCTAATAGAGGATAAAGCGGGTGATAATGAATGAATGAATTTCAAAGGGTTCTGGCTCACACTGACTCATGCACTTTAATGACTGCATTTTTGTGTACAAAAATCCATTGTCCATTGACAGAGTCAGACATTGCAAAGGAGGTAGAAAAACCAGTACAACATATAAGGCACAAAGGTTATATTTACAGACGATGTTTTTTTTTTTTTTTTTGTTGCACCAGTTTTGCATTTATCTTCACATACATATTTTATATCTTATATCAATATCTCATATCAATATCTTAAATTTTCCAAATTATAAAAGTAGCAAAAGTGATAAAGCTGCATGTTCCTATTGTTTACCATCACAACCAAAAAAGTGACATCTCAGAACAGCAGATGGACAATAAATCAACTGTATGTTTGCTTTCTTTTACATTTAACTTAAATATAGTGCTCGTTGTAGTAGCTGTGTGATTGCAGTCCCTTTGTTGGGAAACTGGTTAATGTAGATTAGTTGTATTTTATTTAAACTAGTAAAAGCTTAGACACAAAACAATAACAATCTGGTCAGCAAAAGGCTGCGTACCAAAGCGCACGATGTTGCCCTCATAGTAACGACTTCAGTACTATAAAGGAACGAAAAGTAGTGCACTACTAGTGTATTAGTGCGCGATTTGGGACACGTCCCGACAGTCTTCAGTAGTTAGCAGAGTAGCAAACAAACCAAAGTGACATCGAACTTAAAAGTAAAGCTTGCGGAGTTACAGAGGCGAAGAGATGCAGAAAAACAAACAGGTGGCTCATTTCGCTTTAGATATAAAACTCAGAATGATTTTGAATGTTGCAGATTGTTAGAAAAACGACAAAAATACATGATGATTGCTAAGCTAGCGAGCTAAATAATTGTACTTACCCGCTCTGAACCGTTTTTTTTTTGAGTTTGTAGAATTTTTAGGTCACTGGATAAAAAAAACGAACTTCATGATAAATTGCTGAAACGACAATTTGTCTCCCCGGACCTTCAGCAGCCACCGTTCTTCCAGAACGAGTCTCCTAGATCCCAAACTATTCGTCCATATAATCATGTGAGATTATATTAAAGGAATTATGGTAATGTGTTAAAATGGCGTTATAGCACCATCTAGTGTTCAAGTTATTATATTTTAAGAATTTGACTATATGTGCAGACTCTGGCTGCTAAGCTGTATATATATATATATATATATATATATATATATATATATATATATATATATATATATATATATATATATATATATATATTCATTCATTCATTCATTATCTCCCGCTTTATTCTATATTAGGGTCGCGGTGGGGTTCCCCATGCCCATCCAGGGGAGAACGTCTTGGGCGCTGGGCAGATAGACCCAGGACAGGGTGCCAATCCATCGCTGGGCACACACTCACTCACACAGACACACTCTATATGGGGCAATTTGGAGAATTCAATTGACTTGATCCATGTTTTTGGACTGTGGGAGGAAACCGGAGAACCCGGAGGAAACCCACGCAGACACGGGGAGAACATGGAAACTCCACCCAGATGGGGATTCGAACCGGGAATCCCTAGCGCTGAGAGGCGAACGTGCTAAACCACTAAGCCACCATGCCGCCTTATATATATATATATATATATAACCCTTGTTTTCTATCTATCGATCGATTGATAGATAGGTAGAACAAGGGTAAAAATTGTGTTATTTTCTCTTTATTTATCTGTTTATCTTTCCAATTAGCAATGGCTCACATTCGGACATTTGCAGATGTGAAGAATCTGATCCTTTCAGCACATGAAAACACAGGACCTCAGGATAAAGTAGGGTTCTACAACTCTTGGGCTAACAGCTATGAGCAGGTATCATTTGTTCATATAATTTATGCATTGGTGCACATGCTTTACCAGAATTCTGACCCTTGATACATAATCTGTTTAAAATGTTGAAGGATGTGGCACTATTGGACTACCGTGCTCCTCTTTTAGCTGCTGAATGCATTGATTCATTTTTTAGCGGCGATAGAGAGAAAGCTATTATTCTGGATGTTGCATGTGGAACAGGACTTGTCTCTGCAAATGTAAGTATACAATTTGTATTATTATTTATTTATTTTTTTACATTAAAGCTTTGTTAGAACATGATGCATCTGCAAGTTTACATGGTTTTATATTGTTTAAGTTGAACAAGCTGGGGTTTCATCACTTTGTTGGAGTGGATGGAAGTGAGGGAATGCTCAATCTAGCCATGAAAACAGGGCTCTATCGGGAGCTTAAGCATTGCATGCTGGGTCAGGAGCCCTTACCAGTGCAAAATGGTAATATGTTGATCTATATTGTTTAAAAAAACATGGGAAGTTTTATAAATGATTGCTAAAACATTTAGGTGGATAAAATTAAATGGGTTACAGAAAGTGAATTGTAGCTGTTATATCTGTTAAAAAAAAAAATCATAAGTCTTTACTTTAATTAAATCATTTAGTGACATTGGTGTGATGCATAAACATGGAAAATAATCAATGTGTGATTCCATGATGATTAAACCTGTGATTTGCATAAGTGTTTTAATTGATTGTATTAGCAAATACAATAACATCATCATAAATCTAACTTCTGTTTTCTTTTTTACGTTAGATTCATATGACATCGTAGTGATTGTTGGAGCTCTGAGTGTTGGGCAGGTTCCTGTGCTGGTCCTCAAGGAGCTCTGGCAAGCTACAAAGCCAGGTAAACATCCTATATTCTATACTATATTATACTTTATTACACTATACTTAAACATATATAAATTCCTTTTACTGGACAATTCCATTACAGAACCAAAACCATCATTCATCTGTGTAATGGAACGACATAATGCTAATTTTGTACTATACTTTTTAAACCAACCTTGAGTGCAAATATGCAAATCTTAAAGTTTCTCCATGAAGAAGGCTACATTGCTCCTTTTCATAGGTGGATTTGTCTGCATGACTACAAGAGGGAACACAGATAATCAAGGGTACAAAAGAGAACTGGAACAAGTGATGCAAGAACTGGAGGAAGAACAGAAATGGAAATGTGTAACCATCACAGAGGTGAAGGAATGGGAGAAGGCTGTTGCTGAACATGAGTGTGGCTACATACCAGGAGCTGTCTATCTCTATAAAAAAAAATTAAATCCATAATTAAATGGTGGTCCAACTATTCAAATGTTTTTAAAGCAGTGATCTGAATTAGTACTACAGTGGTAACTTGTTAAAAAACTAAAACTGTTAAAAAACAAAAACTGATTTATTTTTACTAATTTTGTAAGTTACTTTTGAAAATGTCCACCACTAGATGGAGGCATTACAGTTAAATATATAGATTTTATTGTACTAGTTTTACCAAATGTACAGGTTCAGTCAAAGTAAACTGTCAATTAAATGTATGTAAAAGGAAAAAAACACAGAGCTTAATTTAATCTTTATCCCATATTAATTATAGAGTTAAGTTTTTTATTATTAATTTGTTTTACCTGCTAACTGATGGGTGAGCTGAGACAACAAAAATACACTGTAAAAATGTACAATCAAACCTTTAAGTTTAACAGTTTGGTTATAAATGTTTTATAGTAGATCTGTATTGACTTCTTTATTGTAAAGTTAATGGACAACTCTTAGATGTTTTAATATTCTGCCTGTAAAATTCAGTTGTGAAGCTTATATAGTTAAACTGTTAAGTTTAATGTTTGCAGTTTTTAATCACTTTGGTCACGAGAATTACAGATTAGCCATAAAATTTTATGTTTAAACCCTGATATTAGATTTTTGTTGTATGGAGTTTCTGTCAGCCATGCATATTTACCAGTTGGCCTATGATCTGTCCTGTTAAATCACTGTGAATGGCAAGCTTGCAGACAAAGGTCCTTTTTGTCTGGAGTCTGCATGTCCTGCATGCCTTCTGTGAACAATTTAAAAATTTAAAGTTTGCAGCAAAAGCTTTTTGTTTTATAGTTGCACAGTTTTTGCTAGGTTATAAAATCAAAAGCTTTATTCTATTTAGTGAGAGTTACAATAATCCATTCAGGAAAATTTAAATTAAAAATGTAATTTAAAGCTGGTATTCTTAAAATACCACAAAACATGATAAAGTGGGTAGGTTTTTTAAAAAAAACTTTAAGCAAACTGTCAAGCAAAAGAACTGTGAGCAGTGAAATACACAACGCCATAAACCCCTTCTGTGTTGAAGTGTGCACTGAAACTATTCAAATTTTTGAATGCTCATGAAATGTAAGCCATTTCCGTGAGGTGACTTTCTGTTAAACCGGTTGGCCAAGAATTCTCTTTCACTGCCGATGCCCTCAGTGAAAGACTAATAAACAATGAGGGGAAGGGGGGGGTTGACCAAACCTTATCTTCTGACATGCCCTTGGTCAGAAATGTATTGAAAAAACTTGGCTTCAAAAAAGACTTACAGTTATGAGTTTTGGAGATTTATAAAAATCCAATGTTACAAGATGTGGTGTTTTGTTCAGGATAATTAGTGTTATTTTTCTAACGTTTTAACATTTATACACAACAAATTTTAGGAAAACTAAAACGCTTACCATCAAAATTATGTTGAAATAGCAGGGAGTAAACTAAAATACAGGTATTAAAAGGTTTAGCAGATTACTCCAGAGATCAGAAAGCTATTGGTGTACAGTACTTGTTTGCACGGTTGAAATCTTCACAGTTGGTGAGTCTGTGGTTCAAATTAACCCCTACTGATAACATCTAAGGAAATAAGCAGCTTAGGTAATCACATATGTAGATTATGAAATTGTTTTTGATTTTTTAGTCACTGATGCAACATGCAATATGCATCAGTCATAGAAAAAATACACCTGCAAAATGTTCTGTCATCTCTTAACATATATATTTTTATATACAGTTTATTAGGGATTTATTGCTGCAGTTGAATAAAAGTATACTTTAGCTATTGTTAGTTGTCTTAACACCATACTGCACTTAACCTATGCTATTGACATGGTCGTGCAAGTACTCTCACTACAGCAAGATGTCCTGGTTGCATGTTTTCATATTTGTGCAGATTTACTTCAGAAGCTTCCATAGATTTGTAGGTTCTTTCCATCTTGAATCCATGTTTTTGGACTGTGGGAGGAAACCGGAGAACCCAGATGAAACTCACACAGACACAGGGAGAACATAGAAACTTCACTCAGATCGGGATTTGAACCTGGATCCCCAGTGCTGAAAGGTGGACATGCTAACCACTAAGCCACTGTTTTGACTTTAATTTGTGACGAACATTTTTTTTCTAAATTAGGTTTAGTTGCTTTAATTTTTGGAATTCATGAACACAAATAATGATAATCTATTGCATCTATGAAGTAAGAGAAAAGTAATATTCTCTTTAAGTGGTGTGTCTCGTGTGCTAATAGAGAAAGTAAAAAAACGTGTTTTTCCGCTGGTCTGGTCCGTTATCTAAATTGGAAATGTAAATGATGTTGTTGATAAGAAAGTAGATAAGATTTTATTTCTCATTTAGCTTTGTGTCCATCAAGATAGTGTGATTTTTTTTTCTAACAACACTGTCTGACGGCTTGATTGGCACACATTCAGATTTTCCCTGATTCTTTAAGACTTTTTATAATATTATAAACTGCAGATAGTGCAAGTATTTGCTTGAAACATTTGCTGTAGGCAATACAGCAGTAGGTAAATACTCCCCTGATGATGTATTAAAGCCAATTTGAAGTAAGCGACCGCAGTACACTGAGCTGTGTCATGATCTCATGATGTGTCATGAGAGAAAAGGGTGGAAAAAACACAATAAAAATATATTCATGATAATGTTAAACACCAAATCTCATACGATTTTAATGAACAGTGGGTTATTTACAAGTTTATTTGTTTTGCATTATTCCTGCCCATGTGCCAGCAAATTAGAAACATTTTCTAGTACAATTAAATAAATGCAAGCATTTCCATATTTCGATTTTACAACCTTTAAGTAGAATTTCATACTTAATAATATAACACTATAAACTACACACAAAGTTGTAATTAATTGATTCATACTTATTTCTGTTTAAAAATAATGTCCAGGATGCAATTTTTGATCAGATGTAGGTCCTTTCCAGATGACCTGAAGTTGCATCACTTATTTCGGAAGCTGGAAGGCTTTGTTCAGAACCTGCTCGAATCAGCTGGGACTTTGTAGATAGCGATTCACTTGGCCCGGACTCCATCACTGTTTTTTCCAGCTGAGATTTGGTAGATGAAGGTTTTCTCAGAATGGATCTCTCAGAACTACTTCTGTCCCTCTTCTGATGGGGTGGAAGGTGGTCACTCCATTGTGACCTCGCCAGCAGATGCAGATGTTCTGGATGAGGAATCTGTACTTGTTGTGAACTTCCGATGCTGGAGCCAGGCTTGAATGATCGTGTAGTCATGTACTTGACAGATTGCCTCTCATCTTCTGCCTTTCTGGAACAGGCGGTGCTACAGAGCATCCCGCCCCCCAATAGCAGAAGAATGGATGCCCCCCAACCAATATAGATTGCAGCGCCTATCTCTCTGCGCTGCGAGTCATTCATTTGTGGGTTGTAGAATAGCTGGACCACGGCAACAGCTGTCCAGGAGACGGGAATCAAACACAGCAAGCCCGAAATGCTCAGAGTTACCCCAGCAGCTGTAGCCACTCTTCTTTTTGTAACGTCACTCTGATAATCCAGGAAGCGCGTGCACTTTCCTCCGATGAAGGCCAGGATGAGACCCAGTGCGCCAGCCAGAAGCGACCCCACAATGAGCACTTGTGCTGCCTTAATATCTGAACTGAGTGCCAGCATGGAGTCATAAGCCTTGCACTGCATGTGACCGGTGCTCTGTATCACACAGGACATCCAGATACCCTCCCACATCGTCTCTGAGGTGACAATTGTCACGCCGATGAAGGCTGTTACCCGCCACATGGGCAGAATGCAGGTAAGAAGGATGCCCACCCACCCCAGTAGCGCAAGGCTGCTTCCAAACATATGCATGCCCACTGAAGCCATCCTTTTTCCAGTGCTGTATTTTGACAACCTATCTTTGACAACCAGTATTTTCCAGTAACTTGGCTGTATAGGAACACCTTCCCCTTCTAATCACAAAGTCTCTCACTAAAACTTCACCAACCTGAGTTTTGCACTAGTAACTTTGTTTCTGTCTGTTCTCCACATGCCCTTACTGTCATCAGCTGAGTATCTACATGAGAACTCTGTCAACAAAGACGTACATCCAGCTGAAAGTAGGAGCACAATGGGGAGGAGGTGTGCATTGTGGCTCAGACCATGCCTCCATCATACTAAACTTTCACATTACTAGCCAGACCAGATTCTTTGTCCAGTAATGGACAATAACAGGGCTGGAAAAGGGTGGAATTTATTTGGGACGTTTTGATAAAAGACTTTTAATGAAAGTGTCAAAGGTTGTAGTTGGCAAAGTTTTACAAACATGAACTGAGAGATGCAACAGAAAAGAAATCATTTAATTATCTGCCAATCTAAGATTTCTAATTCGATGATGCCACAACTATATTTGGCAACATTCATTAGGGCTTATTTGAACAGAAAATGTTGGGAGCACTTTCCTCAGAGGGCGTTGTCACTGCCCAAAAATTTTGTGTAACCAACAAATCTTAAGGAAACGAAAGATAATATAAAAAAAAGAAAAAAACAGGTCCTTACCATTAATTGTTGGTAGCGGTTATGTAATATAAAAGAGGAATTAAACAGGTCCAAATTAGCTTTTAAAGTTATCGTTATGTTAGACCTTAGATTATTTATACTAATCATATTACAATATCCATGTGTTTTAATTTAACGTAGTATCAGTATCTACTTATTGCAAACAGAATCTAAAAATGGGATATGAGATTATTGATTTAAAGTGCAGAATCAATGTGAAGGTTCAAATGATTTCTGCAGAAGCCTTGTATGAAATGTGACAAGCTACTAATACTTTCTGTCTATTCAGCTTTTTATCTTTTTAAGATTCAAAAAGCTGAAACATTGAATTTCATGAGAGAAGAGAAAAAAACAGGCACTTATTAAAAATTGTTCAAATAATGGTTACGAGTGATGTCCTGATCACTTTATTTGAGGTACAGTTGTGATCAAATTTATTCAACCCCCACTGAAATAAAGTGTTTTGGCCAGTTTGACATTGATTTGGATCATTTCAGTCATCTTATTTACAATTATATCAAAGAGGCACTTATAAATTAGACAAATATAACATAATATTTATGATGGAATAACCACAAATGTCTTTACTGTGCTCACATCATTATCAGTTTTATTCAACCCCCTAGTGACATTATTTTTCAGTACTTAGTACAACATCCTTTTCCAGTTATGACAGCTTTCAAGCGTGAAGCATAGCTTGACACAAGTGTCTTGCAGCGACCTATGGGTATCTTAGCCCATTCTTCATGGGCAAAAGCCTCCAGTTCAGTCACATTCTTAGGCTTGCGCACTGCAACTGCCTTCTTTAGGTCCCACCAGAGGTTCTCAATTGGATTTAAGTCTGGTGATTGCGATGGCCACTCTAGAATGTTCCAGCCTTTCATGTTCAACCATGCTCTAGTGGACTTGGATGTGTGCTTCGGATCATTGTCCTGTTGGAAGGTCCAACGTCTCCCAAGCCGCAGGTTTGTGACTGACTCCATCACATTTTCCTCCAAGATCTCCTGGTACTGAAGGGAATTCATGGTACCCTGCACACGTTGAAGCTTTCCTGTACCATTAGAAGCAAAACAGCCCCAAAGCATAATTGACCCCCCGCCATGCTTCACAGTAGGCAAGGTGTTCTTTTGTTCATAAGCCTGGTTCTTCCTCCTCCAAACATAGCGCTGGTCCATTGTCCCAAACAGTTCTAATTTAGTTTCATCTGACCACAGTACACTGTCCCAAAACCTTTGTGGCTTGTCCACATGACTTTTGGCATACTGCAGTCGACTTTTCTTGTTCTTTGGAGTCAGCAAGGGGGTGCGCCTGGGAGTTCTGGCATGGAGGTCTTCGTTATGCAGTGCGCGCCTTATTGTCTGAGCTGAAACTTCAGTGCCCACATCTGACAGGTCTTTTTTCAGTTCCTTAGCAGTCACGCGGGGATTTTTCTCCACATTACGCTTCAAGGTAGCGCACAGCAGTCGCGGTCAGGATCTTCTTTCTGCCACGACCAGGTATCGTTTCCACTGTGCCCTTTAACTTGAACTTGCGAATGATACTTCCGATAGTGTCTCTTGGAACATTTAACAACTTCGCAATCTTTTTATATCCATTGCCATTCTTGTGAAGAGCAATAACCTCTTCTCTTGTCTTCTGGGACCATTCTCTTGCCTTCACCATGCTTGTAAACACACCAGTAGATGTCTAGAAGGAGCTGAGTATCACAGTCCTTTTAAATCTGCCTAATTGGTGCTTATCATGCTTGATTGCTGCTCGTTGACATCCACAGGTGTTTTCAATACCTGATTGAAAACACTGGAATGAACCTCTGTTCTTATGAGTGGTAGTTGTAAAGGGGTTGAATAATTGTGTCAATGAAGAAATCACAAAAAGGCCATTTAATACTTTATGACAAAAACAATTGATGCTATCTTAGTTGCATTTAGTTCTTTAACAAGTCCTTGTAATATTTCATTATGAACACAATTACAAATGTGCACTGAATTCCATAAAACCCTTCGCAGCATTGGGGGTTGAATAAATTTGATCACAACTGTAATATACCTTTCTCATATGATGAAGGTCTAAATGACAAGTTTTTTTTTCTTTCTGTAAATAGATACGCGTGGGAGTTCTGTCTGTCGTGTCAAGTTTCAAGAGTTGGACCCATTGTAACTTCAACAAAGATTATTAATAACGCCTCTAACTCCCCACCCAATGCTAGATAATTTATAACCAGATCCACAGCAGTAGTGTCCAGTTCTTTAAACTGTGCTTTATTTCACACATTTCTGTTCATTTAATGTCCGTTATAAATGGTGAAAATAGATGTTCAACCTGATATTATAGCATTATCTAGAAACATGTGTTGCATCAGTAGCAGAGGTCTGTATTTAAAGAATGTACAGGAAAATACGTATGTAAGCATTTTATCTATAAATAAGTAATTGTAATCAGTACTAATTAGAGCATGATAGCTCAAGATGAGTCAGATCATCAACATGAATAATTTCAACTTTAAACTGTTTTGTTATTCTTGTTATATTTAAATCTTTCCATGCAGAAATGTCGTAAAGACGTCTTAAAGACAATAACCGAGAGTGTTTAACTTAAAAGAAAAAAGCAAGATGACATCACATATATTTAAGATTTATTTATTAGTAAATCAAAAACCAAGAAATTTTACAACCTGAAAATAAAACCTGTTCGTGCTGATTAAGTTTAATAATATTTATAACTAACTACATGATAAACTGTCTGAAAAAAAATGCTGAAAAGTGCATTCATTCTGTTTAAATAAAAGAAAACAAATCAGTCTTAATCACTTTCAGGTGTTTCTAAGATTTACTAAGTTTACTCAGGTGTTGTGGAAGTCTAATCGTTTGCATCGTTTATCTATAAACTGTATAACTGTCTTTTCATTGCACCTATGATGACTTACTAAACATTGTTACCCTCTCATACGTAGGCCTTGACACTGGAGGAAGATCTGGCATGAGAGTATTTTACAGGATAAAAAGAGTCATCCTTTGGTGGACACGAGCTACAAAGGAGTCCTCCACCAACAAAGAGAAGTCCAGCAGATACAAAGCCAATATAGAGACAAGGCCCCAGCTCTCTCTTCTCCGAGTCCAGAACAAGAGGGTTGTAAAATTCGCTGACAATAGAACCCGTGGTCCAGCACACTGGAACGAGGACAAGGATCCCTGTTAGGATAAAAATGAAGCCTCCAGTGATGGTAACCTTTGCTTTTGAATTCTCATCAGATATAAAGCTGGTGCTTTTTCCACCAATGATAGCTACAAGAATTCCAAAGATCGCAGTAACAATAGCGATGATCACCAAGGCACGAGAGGCCTGCAGGTGTGGTGGCAGGATGAGCATTGAGTCGTAGGCTTTGCACTGCATTTGGCCTGTAGTTTGTATAACACAGTCCATCCATAAACCTTCCCAGTAAACTTGGAACGTCACAATGTTGGCGCCGATAAAAGCTGACATCTTCCAGGCAGGCAAACCGCAGATGACGATAGATCCCACAAAGCCGATCAGAGCCAGAATAAGTCCAAGTAACTCGCGTCTCTTGGATAACATTTTAAAAAAAGGAATAGTTGTCTCTGGAGTGAGTGAGACCTGAGTGAGTGAGGTCTAAATCACAGCATGACTAAATGTATGTTTTAAGCAGGTTTCTTTATTGACATTAGCTGTTATCACATGGTGAAATCAGATTGCTGCTTTTCCAGTCAGACTTGATTTTTTACCTATATGGTTAGACGATAAAAGCGTCACCCGAAGCAATTTATTGGGTAATAACATTCCATTATTAAATACATTTACTGTGCTATTAACAAGTCATGAACTTAGACGTCCAAGGAAATGTGATGAGAACTTTATTACTTTATATTTAGGAAAGAAAATAAGGAGCATGATGTCATCCTCTACTGAACAGTGAATAGTTACACCTAGTTTAAATAAATAAGGGAATCATGATTCATCACATTTGTATAATAACTCTTTTAGATTTAATTGCATTTGTAGAAAGTGCCCCAACTTCTCTGGACATACCTTTTGTCCATAAATGGCTAATGTTCCAAATTCAAATGAAAATAATGTAGCCAAGTGACTTTAAAATTCCATTGTAATGTTCAGCAAATGTTAGAGTAAGTACTGATCAATATCCCTCCACCCAAGATTTGGAGAAATCCAGCCAACCAGCCAACATAGATACATGCCCCCAACTCTCCCTTCCTTGCTATGGTTACTAGTGGATTATAAAAACCCACAATTGTGGTGTATGCTGACCAGCTAATGGCTATTAAGCACAGAATCCCTGCAATGATAAAGGTTACCCCTGCTCCTATTCCAACCTTGGTCTTGCTGCGATGATCCTTATGAATAAAGTTAGTGCAGTTGGCCCCAAGCACAGTTAAACAAACTGCAACCACAGCAACAGCGAGTGAGACACAAACCATCGCCCGAGTGGCCTGGAGATTCTGAGGCAAAGCCAGGACAGAGTCATACGCCTTGCACTGCATCTGTCTGGTGCTCTGCAGTACACAGTTCATCCACAATCCCTCCCAGAACACTTGCGCCGTCACAATGTTGATTCCCACAAAAGCAGTCACCTTCCACATCGGCAGAGTTGCAATCAAGATGGTACCCTTGAATCCCAGGAAGGCTAAGACGAATGCCAGAGTTTGCCGGTCCATTCCTTCCAAAAATCTCTGTTTCAATCACATATTTATGGAAAACGAACACAGGCTGAGTTAGGAATTAGGAAGCATTTTATGCAAGAGAAGGAAAGGGTGGAGTTTACCTTGTTTACAGAACTCCAAATTGCAGCTCGACTTGATCGGCCACTGTCCGTTTAGGAAATGGGAATGGGTAAAAGTACAGGATATGCAAGAGTGTAAGCAAGAGATAGCAGGCACATAAGCATGTGTGCACTTTAAAAAATGAACGGGGGCAGCTCTGAGGGGGTGGGAAAGAAAGAGGAAAAAAGCCTCCATTGTTCCTCTGGAAAGCAGGTATCAGAATTCCTCTGACCTGAAAAATGGTCAAGAGTGGAACAAAACCCAAAGCATTAAACACAGGGCCATTCAAGCATAGTTCATTATAAAGAATTTTGGTCTGATAAGGAAACACATCTGGGTTCGTTCCCATGCAATAAACTTTTTTTCATAATCATAATCAGAAGTTATTAAATAAGGTCAAATAGATGTAAACCAACAACATTGATTTAATTTATGTTTATTATAAATCTAAAAACAAGTTCTCATTAATCTGCCCTTAAAGAAAATCTAATTAGTTCGAGTGGCTTTAATGGACAAAAACTATAATATAGTATAATGCCTAACATTACCTACAAATCTTATTTTTCCAGTTTCCAGAGTACTCCTCCTTATGCTTTCTTTACATACGTATGTGTCAAGTGCTCCGTTTAATGAAATGCGGCAGACTTAAGAATCAGTTAAACATTTAACAAAGTCATGCATTGAAATGTGCAGTGCTTTACCAGTATATACAAATCTTTATGTTAAGCGAGTGGCTGAAAATGTACACCTGCAATTATAATGTTACACTATTCAAAATAAATAACGATAGACAAGGTTAATAAACTTTACCTCAGAGAGATGCATTGGACCAGTCTTGACATCTTATGCCGAAACAAGACCAAACAAGAGACATAGGGATGTAGTAAACGGGGGGGATGGGGTGGGGTGGGGGTTATACACTTTCCAAAACATTTCACACAAATGATCAGTGTTTCAAAGTAAAAAAAAAGGCTTAAATAGTCTATTTGTAGTGGTCAGCAACAAATTGTAAAGGAACTGATAAATATTCCTCCACCCAGGATTTGGAGAAAACCAGCCACCCAACCGACATAGATGCACGCCCCCAACTCTCCCTTGCTTGTTGTTGTTACGAGTGGATTGTAAAACCCCACAATGATGGTGTATGCTGACCAGCTAACTGCAATCAAGCAAAGGATCCCTGCAATAATGAAGGTCACACCTGCTCCTATTCCAGTCCTGGTCTTTCGATGGTTTTCCTCACGAAAGAATTTAGTACAGTTTGCTCCAACCACCGTCAAACTGACTGCAACCACAGCAACAGCGAGGGAGGCACACATCAGTCCCCGAGTGGCCTGCAAATCCTGAGGCAAAGCCAAGACAGACTCATACGGCATGCACTGCATTTGGCCGGTGCTCTGCATTACACAGTTCATCCATAGGCCTTCCCAAAACACTTGCGCCGTCACAATGTTGGCTCCCACGAAGGCACTCACCATCCACATGGGCAGAGCGGTGATCAAGATGGAACCCATAAAGCCCAGGAGGGCTAAGAAGAATGCCAGGAGTTGTCTGCTCATATCTGCTAAATACATCAGCGGTTTAATCACAGTTATTAAGGACCAACACAGACTTCAGAGTAAGTCATAATAAGGAAAGCATTTTGTGCCAGAGAAGTGAAGGGTGGAGTTTACCTTGTTTAACAAACTCCACAATCCTGCTTGACTTGATTCATCCACCGTCAGTTTGAGAGCAAATGAGGAAGAGCACAAATATGAGACACGCAAGACTGTACACAAGCAATAAAGAGAACATTACCAAGTGTGCAACAAAAAGAACAGAAGAGGGTGGATTCATTGTGAAGAGCAGCTTTTAGAATTTTTTTTTTTTTTAAAAACCAAAAAAAAAAAAAAAAGGTCAAGAGTGGACCAAAGTCTGAAGCACGAAATACAAGTTATGCCATGTAGAGCGTATTGGAGGAGAAAAAAAAAAAAAAAAAAAAAAAAAAAAAAAAAAAACTGGGCCAAAGGCAAAGTGACCCACAAAAAAAAAAAAAAAAAAAAAAAAAAAAAAAAAAAAAAAAAACTCAATGCTTGAACAGCAGGCCTTTAAAGTCCACTACATATAGTAACGTGTTGCAAAGGTGAAACTGAACGTGGTTTTAATGCTGCATCATGTATAACTTAAGTTAAATAAAAACCAAGTGCATTGCACATTGTTGCTAAACCACATGTTAACCTTTTGTCATAGCAACCACATTTCCAACTCAATGCTGTTTACTTGCTGCTTGTGCGTTTAAACAAGCTACATTAAAATGTAGCAATTTCTATTTAAAAAAAAAAAAAAATAAAAAAATAAAAAGTAAGTTAGGATGCATGGCTTAGTGTCACCTACTGAAACAGACACCACATGCAGGTTCAAACCGATAGTGAAATTTAACGTCAAACCAATAAAGTAAACCTGACCACAAACGTCCCAGCTTAGAGATGGACACGGACAGTAAAGTGTAAAACGAATAAGACTTTATTAGCTAATAAATAAAATCGAAAGATTTAATACAAAAATAAAAGTCATTCATGAACAGCCTAGTGAGAAAAGCTGGTTAGACATAGTTGCCCCGTTGGGTGGTGGAGCTCGGGGCTGTGTATTTGGCTGTGTAGTTGGGGTATTCGTTGCGAGGACACTGGCAGCAGAGCAACGCGCCTCCGAGGAGCAGCAGAGAGGCAGCCGCCCAGCCGACGAACAGCGCTGCTCCGAGTTCCCGTTTCTGCTCCGTCGGCACAGCGGGGTTATAGAAGTCCTGGATGACCATATGAGCGGACCAAGACACCGGGATCAAGCACAGGACGCCGCCGATCAGGAAGCCGACGCCGGCTGCGATGGACACTCGCTCCTTGCTCGGGCCGTTCTCGATGCAGTTGGTACACTTGCCCCCAGCGACCGCCAGCAGGAGTCCAAGCAGTGAGATGAGGATGGAGATGACCACCATGGCACGGGCCGCCTGCAAGTCCCGGGGCAGAGCGAGCATGGAGTCGTAAACCTTACACTGCATCTGCCCGGTGCTCTGCATCACGCAGTTCATCCATAAGCCTTCCCAGAAGGTCTGCGCAGTCACGATGTTCTGCCCGATAAACGCCGTGACCTTCCACATGGGCAGAGCGCACACGACGATGGTGCCCACCCAGCCGACCAGCGCCAACGCCGCACCGAGAACCTGCAGACCTGTAGCAGCCATTATCTCTCACACCAAACCCAAGACAACTGATGCTGCCATGAGCCGCAAAGTTGCTTTTATCCCCGACGTTATTAATCAACAACAGGTGCTGCTCATTAACACTAATTGCATGTTAATTGCTTTTCCAGTTAACCAGTTTAAGCTTTTAAACCATCCGTATAAAACTCATTAAGACATTAGCAATTAGTGAGCAGTTGTATGGCTCACTTATATGTATTTATTTACTACATCTTTCCAGATTATTAATGCAATTAGTATACATAGCAAGCAATCAGGTTGCAAACGTTATTAGGTGAAATTTTCCTTCTGGTGCTGCATTTTCGTTAAAGACTAAATCATAATGACTTTATTTCATGTTGATTACTTTTAATTTTTATTGTTTGACTACATTTTTTGACCACACAAATATATATGCACCCCCTCAACCCTAAAGAGTATATGTGGCTTAGGAAATGCTTAATTGTAAATTAACATCATTATTATATTTTTTGTGAGAAGACATGAATCAGACATGAACCTTTGCAACCTTTTAATTTTCACAATGATTACAATTACAATGATTTTTAAAATCAAATTTATCAAACAGTTTGGAAGTCCATCTTAATGTTTTAGTCCTAAAAAAAAGAAGGCTTCATTAAAGATAATTAAAATGAAAAGTGGAGGTAAGTAATAGTTCTGAAATTCGTGAGTACCTGCTTGAGGTTTCATTGAAGCATGCACAATGTCTTTTAAACGTAATTCATTCCTGGCATCGTTGACCTGCCTGAGGCAAATTTGGCCGCAACATATGGCCGATTGTCCTTTGGTGGGCAATTCCAGCAGAGCAGTCCCCCACCAAGAAGGAGCAAAGCTGCAGATCCCCAGCCAATATAGAGCGAGGCTCCAAGCTCTCTGCGCTGAGCTTCAACAACCAGGGGGTTGTAGAAGTCCCTGATAAGAGTCTGGGCAGACCAGCTTGCAGGTATAAGTATAAGAAAAGCAGCAATGATGAAGATTACTCCAGCGACGATACAAGCTTTTGCTTTTGCTGATTCATCTTCCATGCAGTTGGTGCACTTTCCACCGAACACAGCCATAAGAACACCAAAGATGCCCACTATTATAGAAATGACCACCATGGCCCGGGCTGCTTGCAGATCGTGTGGAAGGGCCAGTAAGGAGTCATAGACTTTACACTGCATTTGCCCGGTGCTCTGTACCACACAGTTCATCCACAAACCTTCCCATATGACCTGGGCTGTGACAATGTTGGCACCGATAAAAGCTGTGACCCTCCACATAGGTAAAGCGCAGGTGATAATTGTTCCCAACCAGCCAACAATAGCTAGCATCACACCAAGGATCTGGAGGCTTTGGGATACCATCTTGTCTTATTGGTCCTGCAGCAGTCAGTGCTTCAAAGTCTGTAAAATGTGCCTGGTATGTATTAACAGCAATTTTTTTTTTCATGCTTAGAGGGTGGAGTTCCTCTAAAAATTCAAAGAAAAAGAAAAAAACAGTCATTTGATACTGGATCTCTGTTCCATCCATTGTTTGGAAAACCTTGTTTGGTTCAACAACTGGGATGACCCTTAGCCTTGGGCATGGGAAGAGGGGGTGTTGAGGGTATTGCAGCACTCTCTATCGACAACAGGATGAACATGCAGTGTATAAGTAGGCTGCGTTACTGTAATTAAAATCCTAATAAGGTCTTCATTTACACGTTTACATTTTTGGAACAATTATTTTAAAGTAAGTAATAAATTATTGTCAATGTAAAAGATCCTTGTTTTTTAATGATAAAGAAGGGTTAGGTAAAAAAATATATGAAAATTAATAAAATAGAAAAACTGATATTGTTATACATATGTAAAGCTGTGAAAGTTATTTATAATGGTATAGGGTATCAAATCTGAAAACAACTGAGCATTGTTAACTATGAAACAAAATTGAAGAGGAACCAAACACAATGGGATGCATGTAGGTCCACAGTGTTTGTTCCAAATAATAACAACAAAAGCTTCAACTTTAGTTTTAAAAGAGGAAACAAGGGAACAGTAACAATGAGTGTGGTATTCCACAATCATACAGATACAGAGCAGCAGCACTAAATGATCTGCCTCACCCGAATTTCAGATTGAAGTGTGATGCATCCAGAGTAAGGCTGCCTGAGCTCTCTGTGAGGGGTAAGGCTGGACAATAAGGCTTTGTAAGTCTTAAAAATAAATCCTATTAAATTCAGGAATTAACTGAGAGCCAGTGTTGATTTAAACAGAAGTGAGTAGGGGGGCACAGTGGCTTAGTGGTCAGCACGTTCGCCTCTCAGCACTAGGGATTCCTGGTTCGAATCCCCATCTGGGTGGAGTTTCCATGTTCTTCCCGCGTCTGCGTGGGTTTCCTCCGGGTTCTCCGGTTTCCTCCCACGTGTGTGCGTGTCTGTGTGAGTGAGTGTGTGCCCAGCGATAGATTGGCACCCTGTCATGGGTGTATCTGCCCACTGCCCGAAACATTCTCCCCTGGATGGGCATGGGGAACCCCCCGTGACCCTAATATAGGATAAAGTGGAAGATAATGAATGAATGAATGAATGATATGAGTAGTGTAAGTTTTGATTGTACTGAAGACAATGTAGCAGGTTACAAGGACAGGGATCTGGGTTTGTCAATTTTCTTCAAATGTCACTTACCCAACCCTTAATAAATGTCATCACAGTCATGCTGAAATAGAAAATGGCCTCCCCCAAACTGTTGGCATAAAGTGGGACACATAGTTGTCCAAAATACAATGCTAAATGCTTGAACCTAAATATTCTGACAAAATTGAACACCTAAATTAATTGTTTAAGAGGTATGTTTGTTATAAATTATTTATAATTCTCATTAAAAAATCCATTAAAACTTTTATTGATTTTCATAAAGCAACAGTCATGAATTAATAATAGCTTCACGTTTTGAAACACGAGCTGCTGGGTTTAACACACTGAAAAATTATCATTATTATTACTATTATAGCTATACTTAACAAATAATTTGTTAATACCTAAACTATTAACACTACTTGTTTTTATATCATTTCACTCTTTGTGTTAAACTATATAATCCATATAAATTTTTCCAAATTATTTTAATTCTGCATTTTTTTTTTTACAATTAGCAGGTTGATTTTGTGTATTTCAATAAAATAATGTCAAAACCTACACCGTCTATATTTCATGTACTTACGTGTTTACTGTTTTGAAGAACTCAGCCAATGGCAGCTCGTACCACAATTCAAATAACACCTGTTTAGATACACTGGGGGAAGGGTGCGAGTGAACAATGGAAATAGTTTGAGGATTTGTATCCATAGATACTTTGAAAGACAGTCAATTTGTAGGTTTTTTAATAAAATGAATGGATGTAACAAGGGTTCTTTATGTTTTGACTCTTAATCTGCTCTTGGCACTTTAAAAAATAGAAAGATTAATTTTGTGCAGGTGTGAGCAGGTGTTTGTTTGGTTAGATAAAAACTTAACACATTCATTTTGTTTTGCATTTTTTTAGTTAATAATGACTACAATGATTATTGTTAATTAAAATTATTCAATAGTTTGGGTTAAAAAGATTCCACCCACATAATTACTACCTGGTTACTTCTAGAATGAGATAAAAAAGATTTTTGGTTTTGATCTTTACGCAAATAAATGATCATCTTACATTAAATACAGCACCATCAGACATTATTTAACAAGTTATTATGTTTAGACTTTTGCACAAAGTTTTCTTATAGAAAAGTAATTCTAATTGTTGTCCGTTCAGTCAGTTGTGGAGCCACGCCTGAACTGGATTGTCAAGGTAAAGTAACTTAACTGGAATTGTTTTTCTATACGCTGCCACCACTATAGCATTGATATTAAGTAAACACAAAGCCTGTAATAGACAAAAGACTAAAGATTTATTTTTTTTTGTTTTGTGACCTGAGAAGAACAAGATGAGGTACAAAAATATTTATTTACAAACAAAACCATGAAACACAGAACATTGTTTAAACTATCACAATACTTGTTCATTATAACTGTACTTTTTAAAATCTAATACACCCAGTAAAGTCAAAGTTTAACAGAACATGTGTACAATTATCAGTGTGGTTCCTTGTTATCCTCAGCACGAAGTATTTATATTAGTAAAGCATCTTATACAGTCCATCAAGTCCTTGTAACATCTGCTCAAAGCTTCAGACTGACAGTTCTTGTGTAAAGAACACATTTTAGACATAGTCCTTGTTGGAGGGTGCGGAGGCTTGGGAACGAGGAGCATTGTATTTGGCTGTGTATCCTCCACTCTCTTTACGTGGGCAGCTCGTGCACAGAAGGGCTCCTCCGATAATCAACAGACCTGCAGCCGCCCAGCCGATGAACAGCGAAGCGCCGAGCTCTCTCTTCTGGGCCTGGTTGACCAGTGGGTTGTAGAAGTCCCGGATGATGGTTTGGGCTGTCCAGCAGACAGGGACCAGGCACAGCACACCAGCAATGATGAAGACCACACCTGCTCCCACAGCAACTTTCGCCTTGGAAGACTCATCCTCCACACAGTTAGTGCACTTCCCTCCAGCCATGGCCAGCATGATGCCCAGGATGCCCACGATGATGCAGATGATCATGAGGGCACGTGCGGCCTGGAGGTCTGAGCTGAGTGCCAGCATGGAGTCGTAGACCTTGCACTGCATCTGGCCTGTGCTCTGGACAACACAACTCATCCATATGCCTTCCCACTCGATCTGAGATGTGACGATGTTGTAGCCAATAAAAGCGGTGACCCTCCACATCGGTAGGGCGCATGTCACGATAGCGCCGATCCAGCCGATCACTCCGAGGGCCGCGCCCAACATCTGCATTCCAGCCGACACCATTTTGTTTCACCAACGAACCCGCACTCTTGGTTTGCAATTCAAATGTCAGCACCCAGAGGTTTCTCGCAAGCTTCTGGCACTCTGTGTGAATGCACACACTTTAAAGCAAGCAGCGAGAAGGTGGGGTCTGTATTAGGCACCACCTCATAACCTGTTCTGCAGGATTGGCTGTTTCGTCTTTAAATTAGAATGACACTACTAGATTGTGACTCACCCCCGATACCTTTCCATCTTCAAATGAAAACATTCAGCCATATATAGTCACATCCTGTTTATGTTGTTTATTTTTTTTTCTTGCCAAAACTGAATCTGAGTCATTCATTACTTTGATGTAATGTATACATGTGAAGTCATTGTGTCTTAGTGAGTGTGTAAATCTCTAAAAATACAAAATGAGGTGGACAACCTTATTTACATATTTTAGTTTCACATATACTTTACAATTAAATCATAAAACAAATCTAAAAAAAAAAACCTAAAATACCAAAAAAAGACAAAAGTGAGTCCAGATTTTAGACCTGCTGCAGATATAACACCAATGGAGACATTCTTTATACCATCAGAATAACATTTTGTTCTAAAAGCTCATTCACCTTTGTTGGAGAAGTTCCAGCAAATTCTGTAGGTTGATTATCTTTCACACTTTTGTCCAGGGTCACAAAATCAAAACTCTATCGGTTTAAACTGTGGAGATTGTGCAGCCCTTATCGTTCTTGTTTTTGTCTTTGGAGGTCGTACTGAACCTAAAAGTGTGTTTTGGGTCATTGTCTTTCTGTAATATGAACCCTTGGCCAACTAGGCACAGATCAGAGGGTACTGCATGGAGTTTCAAAATGCTGTGGTAGCACCTCCTTTCACATGTTTTACAGTTTCTGTCACATATCAATAGAAACGTATAATAGGAAGTTCATTTCACCTATTAGAAGAAGTACAAAACCCTGTGATGAACCAAATATTTTAAATTTGATTCATCAGTCCATAAGACTTTTGTTCCTTAGTACCATTTTAGGTCATGTACTAGGCTTGAACTTTATTTTGGCACCAATCAATTTCCAATTGTATCGTAAAACCACAAACTTTGTAATAAAAAACAATCATAAAACAGTACATTTAGTGGTTAAATGAGTCATAATATCTTTCTAAGCATTAAAAAAAATATATATACAATATTTTAATAGGAACCAGAATCAAAAATAGTTTTTAAAGGCACAAATAGTGGTGACCAATTTTATCAAAGTAAATTGTTCAGATCACTCTAGCGATGGCATGCAGTGATGTAACGTTTAAGCAAAATGTGTACATGTATTCACATGTGTCTGTGTAACATATTTAACTTAGAATTAAAAGTTATAAGGGACATTTGAAGGTGAATCACAAAATCAGAAATATATCATTTGAATATACGATTAAAAAAATGAGGTCTACTCAGGCATTGATTCATTTTGGAATTCTTCATAGTTTGAGCAACATCATGTCTGAAAGAGCTGGGGACTTTCAACCAGGTGATTGAATCATCACAGAGAACTAGAGCTCACCGGTGACACACCCGCTTAAGTAGATCAAAATGTTAGCAGCGTCAGGTGAAACTTCTGTCTAAACTTCTATTACACTTTTAATAAATTATGAACTGGTTAATGATTAATAATTAGTCTTACCAGAAACAACTTCCTCATTTTGTTTTAAAAGATAAAATACTATTTTTTTATATAAGAAGGATGGAACATGCATTGACACTACATGGGAATACCCATGTAAACCTGATCCGCTCTTTCTGTCTGAAAACCAAACTCTTAACCATCAGAAGTATGTATTCTGTTCTTCCAAACAGTATCTGACAGTAAAATCAAAAAGCTCATCTAAAATAAGCTCCGCTTTAGAAAGAAGACTAGACAACATGAAAACATAGGTGTGTCTGTTGTCTGCTCTGTAGGTCTGTGTGCAGAGGATTCTAAAAGAATCTGTTCATGCTCCATAGGAAGGCATAACTATTATGTCACATTAAAATAACTTACAGGTAAAACGGAGTAATTGGATATTAGGCTTACATTCAAAATTAAATAAATAGATCTAGGAGATAAAATGAGAGAAGAATAATGCTTAAAATTCATTTTCTCAGTTGGAACCTGTGGAGGACGTTATGGGGGAAGGACAGGTGGAGCAAACCGGCTACCACCTGATCTTGCCAAACCAGTTTAGAAACGTGCAGCAGGTGAACACTGACTCTGTGTCCAGGCATGACTACCTGTTGTGTTTTAAACTCTAATTAAACATTGCATTGTCTGTTGGTTTCCAAACAAGCGTTGAATCGTATTGGGTGCAGCCTTCTAGCTTTACAGTCGGGGGCCAAAACTGTCATGAAGGATGAAACTGTCATTTTAAAATCAACTGGGATAGGACAGGTGGTGTTTACCTCTAAATACACAAAGAACGTTAAGGCCTCCTTAAGTCACATAAAATATATATTTTTAAAAAAATACTGAACTTTTTATATTATTAAAACAGACTTAATAATGCACAAGTCATACTAATCCTAAAGAACTATATTCCTTTTTTCTAAACATATAATTAGGACTTAAACTTTTACAGTACATAATGTTGAAAAAGTATTAGATCCAAGTTTCATGATTGTAACTGCATTAAGCATGCTGCATGATCTATATTTTATCAGTCTTTATGCACTGATTTATTGCCACTACTGGGTTGTGGGACTGCTGGACGGATTATATTCTGTAGGATGTTTCCTTATGCACATGAAAAACACAAATCTTTGTCTTTAAAACAACTTAACAGCAAAAGTCTATAAATATAAATACATAAAATTAATTCATAAACAATAATCAAGAGGTGCTAATTTAATATTCAATATCCATAATCAATATCGTTGGGAATATCTATGTGGCGGAAGGCAGATAACATTTATCCGGAACAGAGATATACAGAACAGAATGAGTGTGCAAGCACCTGGTGACATTTTAAAACAGTCTGTGCAAACAGAAACTTACTTGGCAGCTTCATCAAACCACCTCACGGAACAGAAACTGGGCTATTTAATCGCCAGGTGGGAACTAGACCAGACTTTGATGTAAGGTCAGTTAGACCTAAATTTAGCTCTATTCTCACATAAAGGTTAAAGTTTAGTGGAGGTTTGCCTTTACATTTTTCTTTGTCATTGCATGTACAGCTCATTACACAGTGGTTTCTGTTTTTTCTTCATAGGTTTTGGACTTTTCTGCATTTACAGAACATATGATTCCACGTGTAAAATTTCTAACACACTAATAATACAAATAGGTTTATTTAATCTAGTAATTTGTAGACTTTTGGTCATCTTGAATTGTTTGTTATCTGAATGTACACCACCATAATGAGGTGTGCAAACAGATTATTAGCCTGTGATTACAATTACATCACTCTATGAACAATGGAAACCAGTTTATAGCACATAGCACAAAATGTTATCAGCTTCTGTACATGTGTAAAAGGCTGATAGCAGAAAATATGAGCAAATATAAATTCAAACAGTTCCACTTTATCACTGAGCAGAGCTTTGAAATAACTGTTCTTAACTGCTCATGTATTAAAAGCACATTATACAATTCTATATTCCAAAAAAAAAGCACAATTTTATCTATGAAATGTCATAATTTAATATATTTTGAAACATTACGTTAAGCATGCATATAAAATAGGTTTAATGTAATATGAACTAAAATAAATCTCATTCTCGCAAAATGCATGCGTTAATAAATTATACTATATATTGACTTTAATGCTGAACACTTTAACAAAATGGTCTGACAAAATATAATTCTAAATGCTCAGGATTTTCATATAAAAATATACACTAATTATCACTATTATAAATGTGACATATGTTTGTGAAAGGAAAAGGTATTGTTAAAATGTGAGCATGCCAATCCCACATAAAATAGATTGGGGCTGTCCATCTGTGGATCAAAGCCATGACCTTTTTGCTGTATTTTTTTTTTTGTTTGCCCAGTTTTGTATAAAAAATACAATAAAATCGAATAAATATGCTGATACTTTATTGTAACGTGAATGTCATATCTTTTTGCTATCAGATATCTTTACTACTTTGTTGTCAGGCTTCACGTTATTATTACACCCTAGAAGTTTTTTATTATTCTGTGTTTTATATTGACTGTTCACTTGGCAAGACACCAACATTTTACTGCATGACGCATTATGTAAAACTTTAAATGGAGACAAAAACATCCATCTGTATCTGTTATTTAATATGTTTTGCAATTATTATTATTATTATTATTATTATTATTATTATTATTATTATTATTATTATTATCCTATATTAGGGTTGCGGTGGGGAGGCTCCCTATGCCCATCCAGGGAATAATATTTCAGGGTCTGGCAGACACACCGAGGACAATCTATCACTGGGCACACACTCACACAGTTAAACACACTATATAGAGCTAATTTAGATGGGGCAATTTAGAGCCAATTCACCTTGAGTCTGTGTTTTTGGACTGTGGGAGAAACTCCAGCCAGAATGGGTTTTGAGAGGTGGAAGTGCTAACAGCTACTCCACCATGCTGCCCCTCATTTAGAATTTGACAGATTAAAATGAAATTCTGTTATTTATGTGAGTAAACAGTTTTTTCTGTTTTATAAAATGATTGTATGTTTTACTATCCAATAAATAGATAATGTAAAAATACCAAATATTTTATTCTGGGACACTGGGAGTAATTGTTGCTGAATCACTACAGTAAATATACCATAAAAGCCATTGATGATGCATCAGCAATGACATTAGTATTATTTTCCAAAGGTCTTGTTCTACTTTTACCACCACCCAAGCAACTAGCTAACTATTAACAGCAAGTAAAAAGGCCAAGCCCTTCATTACCCTTCAGTTTCTATAAGCAAGACATTGTTAAATTTGCACTCTGAGCAAAGAGATGATTAAACCGAGCACGTCCAGCCAATGCTGGAGTTGCAGCTTATCACCTGATGTCATTTTATAGGTAGTTGAAACTACCTTTCTGTAAACAGTATAAAAATGACTGCGAGCTGTTCTGCCAGACCAGGGTGCATGACACAGTCACTGGAGACATAACTAAGGGCACTCCGCAGGATTTTTGAATCTGAATTTTAAGATTGCTGAAAAAGTGAACTGCTCTGGATCACAAGACTTTGACGACACTAACAAGGAATACAACTTCAGGAAATATAATTGTTTAAACCTGTGCCATGGCTGCTCTGGGTCTTGAGATTCTGGGAATAAGCCTCTCTGTTTTCGGAGGGATCCTTGGCATTATATGTTGTGCTCTTCCTATGTGGAAAGTCTCTGCGTTCATTGGGAATAACATCATAACATCGCAGGTCTTCTGGGAGGGTATTTGGATGAGCTGTGTGTTTCAGAGCACTGGCCAGATGCAGTGTAAGGTCTACGACTCGATCCTAGCTCTCCCTCAGGATCTTCAGGCAGCCAGAGCTCTGACAGTTGTGTCCATTATTGTGAGTGTCCTGGCACTTTTGATTTCCATTGTAGGTGCCAAGTGCACTAATTGCATCGACAGTGAAGCAATTAAAGCTCGTGTAATGATTGTTTCTGGCATTACATTTATAATTGCTGCAGTATTGCAGCTCATACCCATGTCCTGGACAGCCAATACCATCATTCGGGAATTCTACAGTCCAGTGGTGCCCGAGTCTCAGAAGATGGAGATAGGTGCCTCATTGTATTTGGGTTGGGGTGCTGCAGCTATGCTGTTGATTGGAGGCTCCATTCTGTGCTGTAGCTGTCCACCGACTGAGAAAACTTCAAAGTATATTCCAGCCAACCATGTCACTTATTCAACCAACCGTTCAATGGCCCCCAGCTCCTTCAGCAGAAAAGACTATGTGTAATGACTCTTGACTGATTTGCCTCAGGGTACGGAAATTCTTGTCATGCATGTCCCCAAGTCCCCCAAATGTTTTGCTAGGAGTGTGTTTAAGCAGAACACACATCCTAACACTTATTTTTTATTTAATTTTTTTTTTACTTTAACTTTGATTTCTCACCTCTTTGTTTTTGATAAATTTAAAGTGTATTCTCAGTATATCTTTTAGTGGTGGTTAGGTCAAAATCACTACAGCTCTATGTTCTACGCTATGTGTAGTCTATATCATATGTTCTTACAAGTGATTTAATATGAATATCAATACTTAATCAACTGATACCTTTATAATTACTAGTAAAGTGTAATGATCTTTAGAAACAACTTCAGTTATGACCTCTTGTAAATTCTTTATGGTCTGACTATAAGCACAATGAAGTATGATTTAAGTTTGAAACTCCACTATGTAAACTATTTAAACTATTTACATTTTCTTACTTTAAATAAGTATATAAATAAAATAAAATATTCAATTTTGTATAACATTTTCCGTTTATAAAATGGATTTGTTCAGTTGGAACAGTCTAATTAAATACATACAAAATATTCCAGGATGTCTGTTATTCTATCCATGCAGCTGCCTCAAGGAAGGATATCACCATTTTAAAGTGGATAATAAAAAACTATGTACAATAAATTATCTAAATAATAATAATAATAATTAGTAGTAGTAGTATTAATATTATTAAACTAATAGATGAATAAAAATGTGTTTTCCAGAACAAATCCATTCACTAAACATTTTTCTTGTATAGTGTAACAGGGTGAACAACAGCCATGAAAGGATGGACCTGTAACATCTTCATATTTATTTTCGATGAACTGGTCAGCAAGCTAGTCAGCTTTTATTTACACACTAAATATGTAGACATGCAGAACATGTTCAAAATCTTACTGAATATGCAAGCTTTCTGGTGAATCTCCTTCATCTGAGCGTCTTTTTAACAGTTTACAAGGTCAGAACTGGTTGTTCCTGCCATTTCATTTGCAGTGTATACAAACCTGATATGAGTATAAATTAAAGCTCACCAACGGGTTCAATCACTTTTGGAAATTACTGTTTGTTTGGATTTTTTTTAACTTGCTTACACAAATAGTAGCAACGACACTCATTTTTAAAATTATTATTTATTATAATTTGTAATTTTACAATTATTTTTTATAATTTAATGTATTAATATTAATGCTGTTGTACATTCTACTATTACTACTTTATCATTTGTTTTTATTTTAATTGGCTTATCTGGTTTAAATCAACTCCAGCAATTTAAAGCAAATGGTTAAAAAACACAATAAACAGGTTACAAGCCCATCACAGATAACAGATACATGTAACTACTTGCAGGTTTTTGGACTGTGGAAGGAAATTAGAACTTTTGAAAGAAAACAAACTCTACACTCACAGGACTTTGCCTGTTCTGCTTGGAAAGCAAACCTATGACCTTTCCCATGAATTACTGCATCACAACTCCACCCGATAATTACAAAAATAACAATTATGAACATTTTTACTAAATGGTAAAAAATATATATTCATTATATAGTATTTTTTGACCCTGTAGATCTACAACTGAGAAACAACTAGTAATGTATATAAAAATGTTATATATACAATCTAAAGCAAATGAAACATGACATGGTCTTCCTGTAAAATAGTTTAATAAAAATATAGAATGTACATTAACCTTCTAAATAAAAGTATATCTATCATATTCAGTTTAAGTGAACAGTATCGTGTTACTTTCCTGATGCAGGCTAATGTGAGCAGGTGTTATTTTGTATGAGCAACCTGCAGCCTCCTGCCTAATGATGTCATCACAGTAGGGCCTCCCCTCCTCCCTCACCTGTTGCTTTGGGAATATAAAAGCACTTGTCACCACAGAATGAGCACTCCAGAACTACATCAAGCTTCAGTCTAAAAAGAGGTCAAACTAATTTCAAGGGTTATACCGTCTGATCCAGAGCTCCTATAAGGATCCACCATGTCTATGGGAATGGAGATCGGGGGCATTGCCCTGGGTCTGTTGGGTTGGATTGCCGCTATAATTACATGTGCTCTGCCTATGTGGAGGGTTACTGCTTTCGTCGGAGCGAATATTGTCACAGCCCAGATCATCTGGGAGGGCATCTGGATGACTTGTGTGGTTCAGAGCACCGGACAGATGCAATGTAAAATCTACGACTCCATGCTGGCTCTAGCTCAGGATCTGCAGGCTGCCCGGGCCATGACCATCATCTCCATTATCCTCGGGGTGCTGGCTTTGCTGATCTCAATTCTCGGGGCCAAGTGTACTAACTGCATTGAGGACGAAGCATCTAAAGCCAAGGTCATGATCGTTTCTGGGGTTTTATTCATAATCTCTGGCATACTACAGCTCGTCCCTGTGGCCTGGTCTTCCAGCACCATCGTCCAAGATTTTTATAACCCACTGGTGGCCTCGGCTCAGCGCAGAGAGCTGGGCACCTCACTTTACATCGGCTTCGCTGCCGCCGCTCTGCTCGTAATTGGAGGGGCTCTGCTGTGCTGCACCTGCCCACCTCGAGAGAGAAGATACCAGCCTCCAAAAAAAGTCTACTCTGCTCCACGTTCCACCAGTGGCTATGCCAAGGACTATGTTTAAACTGTTGATGAAAATGAATGTTTGTGTTATGACCTTACAGAAGATGGAGATGCTTCTAAAAAAGACTCCGAGATGAAGGGCCGTGCTGCTGTTTATTTTTGCTTTGTGTGAATGCTATCATTTTTTGTTTAAAATAAATATTTGTCTCCTGACCTCACAGCTGATTAAGTCGCATCTGTGAAGACTCCGAGATGAAGGGCTAGGCTGCTGTTCATATTTGCTTTATGCTGTGTGCATGTACATGTGCAATGTGAAATGCAAATTGTTCTGCTGACATATTCTTTTGAAATGTTTTATTTACTGTAGTATTGTGGTTTTGTATGTTAACAACATTTTTCATTTTGTTAACTTTTTAATACTTATTTCTCTAGAAAAAAAAACTACTTAATGTTTGTAACATATGACAGAAAGAAAAGTGAGTTTTTCTTGCATGGAGCCAAAGGGACGAGCTGCCTTTTTACATGTTTTTGTTTATGGAAATGAGATGAGGGACAGAAACTCACAGTCTTACAATGATAACATCTGAGCCTACCTTTACTGACATAATGTCTATTTATGGATAATGTTTTTTAATGGGGCGTACGTATATGTTGATTTACAGCTAAAATTCATAAGTTTTGCTCTTTGATCAGAATGGGTTTAAACATCCTTTATGGATATATAAACCTGAAAGGGAGGTTTGCTTCAACTGCCATTTCTATTGACTCTGTTATTTTAAACCATACAGGAAAAGACAGACTGCTAAGCGACCTAATGCATTCAAACACAAGTCCTGGTTACACAAAGCTTCAAAAAGCACTGCTGTTTGTCTGAGGTGGGGGCCTACAACAAATTAGACAAAGTCCTAAGAACCAGAGATAGAGAGACAATAACATGTATTTATTTAAATGTTGTATATAAATAAGCACCGCTAAATAAAAGTCATTTTAATGATATGCATTTTCACTTTATTCCATTCTTTGCATCCTTCCACAAAACTGTTAACTTTTAATTTTTTTTAAGTAATGTTTAATGTTTTAAAACATAGTTTGAAAATGTTTCACCTGGAGGCAACCTTTGGAACAGATAGTCAACTAGAATGGCTAAACTTTCACACTAACCAAGTAAATGCCATTAAGGCAGGTATACGACTTTTATCCTTTTATACGACTTATTATATATATATATATATATTCAGGATTCAAGAAAAGTTTATTATCATTAATATCACATGTGGGACATGAGACAAGAACGAAATTATGGGTCACGGACCCCGATTACCCTGTACTTTTAAAGTTATAATTTAAATGTAAAATTTTAAGAATAAAATGAGATAAAAATAGTATATAGATATGTGAGATGTTGGTAAAATCGCGGAAGAGCACTCGTCAGTGATTAAAACCCCCCGCCATCGGATGTTTGTTCTGAAGCAAGCTGATATTCTCATATTCTCATATATATATATATATATATATATATATATATATATATATATATATATATATATATATATATATATATATATAGGCGGCACTGTGGCTTAGTGGTCAGCACGTTCGCCTCTCAGCGCTAGGGATTCCCGGATCGAATCCCCATCTGGGTGGAGTTTCCTTGTTCTCCCCGTGTCCGCGTGGGTTTCCTCCGGGTTCTCCGGTTTCCTCCCACAATCCAAAAACATGGATCAAGTTAATTGAATTCTCTAAATTGCCCCATATAGAGTGTTTGAGTGTGTGAGTGTGTACCCAGCGATTGATTGGCGCCCTGTCCTGGGTGTATCTGCCCAGCGCCCGAGACGTTCTCCCCTGGATGGGCATGGGGAACCCCACGGCGACCCTAGTAGAGGATAAAGCGGGAGATAATGAATGAATGAATGAATATATATATATATATATATATATATATATATATATATATATATATATATATATATATATATATATATATATATATATATATAGTAATCTGATTCTGATTTTAATTGAGATAAATTCAGCACTCACATTGGCCTTTTTCTCTATTAACTGTTTGGTTTAAAACACAGGATGTGGGACTCACACAGTGACAGATTGTTTGCTGGGCTAACGGCTGTAGTTTATAAATACCTTGGTTTGACCTTGTTGAAATGCACAAATGAAACTTTAAAGCTGACCCTGAACTGATTTAAAAGCCATAATTATTATTAATGCTGAGTCTTTTTTTTATATATTTACACATTACTATGGGTTTTATATTATGCTTTTGAAGCTTACACAAGGTGTGTATAAGTGTATGTAATATTTGACCTTGCCTCTTGTATCCTGTTGCCTAAAGCAACACCAGGAACACACCTTTCCCAAGCAGAGTTACCGTAGAGACAATATAGCAGGGGACTGTTTTCTTGACTTAACCAGGAAGATTAATGCAAACCTAAGCTCACACTGTGTTTAACTAAAGCTCATGTATATATGAGAAAAGGAACACTTTCACTGCCTTACTGAATTTGAAGCAGTACATTAACTGATGGTGCTATTTATAATCAAGGAAAATATATAATACTGTAATAATAATCAAACTTCGCAAACTGTAAACACAAAGAAGACAGGTCATTTAAAAATCAAACCTGCACATGTGAACAAAGCACTTGCATTTTGGAAAATAATCCCTTTATTTGATTAAAAATTAATTTTTACGGCTATAATGATGATTGTTATATCTAGAGTTAAACGTAGAAAGTGATCTAATCAGCCAGAATCAGTATGTTGTATAATCTTTACTGCAGTTTATGCTTTTAAAACTAAGGACAATGTGTCTGCAAATTAAAGCAAGTTGTTTTCTCAATCAACAATGACTTCAACTATGTGTCCAGAGTTGTGGCATCATGGTATAAGGATAACTAAATATGTATATAATGAGGATGAGCCCAAGGGGATGAGGATGGGCCCAAAATGTTAGTAATTCACAGTGAGAAATTCATGGAAAGCTAAGCAAAATATTAACAATTTTTATGTAAAAGTATTAATAAAATGAAAACATTATAATGTTGCTGATGGCATTATAATGACATTTAATATTCTCTGCACATTCGTGATGCTGAGTTTCCTGATCTTCCTGTTTCCTCGATTTATGTCTTCTGTCACCCCCTTAGACAACTAGGGATTAATTAAATGTTCCCTTGAAGTGAGGGGGGTGTGCATCTGATCAAACATGTTTAGTCATTCTAATGGGTGTGGTTCCTACATTGCCTACATGAAAGTGTACAGCCATTGTATCTCTGTAAGCATCAGATGTTTGTGACTTTGGGCCAAACCACTTGCCTCTAGTCAAGGGACTCTAGCGAGGGTTAAAAGATACTGATTGATCATGACTTAAATCTGAAAAACCATAATGTCAACCTTACCAAACACTGATAGCTGTATTTGTGAAGCATATAAATGAACACAAAGATGATTCTCGATTGTTTTCTCTCGCTTGTTTTCACTTTGCTTCCCCTGACTGGTGCTGACCTTTTATTTTTTCCTGAGTTCATTTCTGCTTTATCATTAGCCGAGCATTCCGGTCACTATGTCCTTCAGATATTCTGATCTACATACAATTAATTAAAGAAGAAGAAAAAGAAGAAGAAGAAGGGGATTACTGAGGGGCAACCACAGAATGCTGACGCTGTGTAAATTAATTACCTTAAAAGCAAATATACGTATGAAACAAGTCTCATTGATTAAAGCAGGACGAGGAAGCGTTTTATTTTACATAGATTGAATGCCAGATAAGAAAGTACTGAGAGAAATAAGGAAATACTTTACATGGTAAAAGCCAGACTACCGGAAACATGTGACCAGTGTCCTCCTCTATTTATGTTTAGTTGGATTTAATCAGGCGTTTTAAAGAAAATAAGAAAAATGGCCAAATGGAGCCTGTAGCACCTCTGAATATAGTTCAGCAATTAATTTTCAATGTATATTCAATGCACCGGGAGTAATTCCCACCTGTTCATAGCTTCTTTAAAAAATTTTAATAAAGTATCTCAAGCACATACTGCTACAGCAAAGCATACTTATTTACCAGTTAAAAGTGCAGTATGTAGAATTTAGAAGGCCCTATAAGCAGAAATAAAATAGAGATGTCCTAACTATTTACTTTGAACACAAAATAATTAAACTAGAATTGTATATGCTGTATAATTAAATTTAAAAAAAACATGTGGGTGTGCCACACATGTTGGTATTTACGGTAAGGTCCACAATAAATTCTTAAAACTGTAATGAACTGATTGTAAATAGTTACAGTGTATAGCACTAACCCCAATGTTTCTTTCTTCACATAGGTGAAAACTTCACATCCTATTAACGAAACATAACAGACACAGAACTCCTCCTGAATTCCTGTGTTATCTGATCTATAAATTCTGAAGCACGTCAGCTGACCTACACGCAAATAGAATTGTATTTATAAAAATTTGGTAAAACCTTCTGGATAGGCACAAATCAAGTAATCATGTTTGAGTGTTGGCACCTTTATTTAGGTGTGTAAAACATAACATGGTTGTATTCTGGGATGTTTCTGTTACTCCTCAACACTAACGCAGCGGAAGTGGAGAGGAATGAAACTCAGGTCATGTGACCGATACCACAGCATGCACATTCATTTGCCTACGGTTTTACAATCTACTTATCTACTTGCTTTTATTTTCAAAGGGAATCGGAGAAGGGCAGGTGATGTGGCTGTAAATACATACATTTGGGATTTACAGTATGAGTCAGAAGTTTTTACAATTACAGATTGTAGTCTTTTTTTCCCGTTTGTCCTTTGTTCTCTATTGGCAGGGACCATCACAGAACAGGTGTAGTTTGTGTGGTGGATTGTTTGTCAGTTCTGTAGTGACATTGATGCGGTAAGGGTTTTTTTGTGCAGCAGTGCTGCTGTAGTTTCATTTAAACAAATCAGTGATCCTGCTGGGGTAGGAATAATGCACCAAACAAATAATCCTGCTCTGTGGTGCTACTTTTGGGGTCCTGACCATTAGAACAGAGTAAAGGGGGCGTACACAGTATGTACTGCAGTCCACAAACAGATAAGACTACAGTCTTGAATTGTAGAACTACAAAGTCCATCTTTACAGGGAGTAAAACTGATACAATGGACTACAAGTGGAGCAAAAAAGGGGGCGTGTCCAAAATTTCGACCTGTGCTGTATAGCATATATATTTGTTATTCAACTTTTATCTGGGCGGCACGGTGGCTTAGTGGTTAGCACGTTCTCCTCTCAGCGCTGGGGATTCCCGGTTCGAATCCCCATCTGGGTGGAGTTTCCATGTTCTCCCCGTGTCTGCGTGGGTTTCCTCTGGGTTCTCCGGTTTCCTCCCACAGTCCAAAAACATGGATCAAGTCAATTGAATTCTCAAAATTGCCCCATATAGAGTGTGTCTGTGTGAGTGAGTGTGTGCCCAGCGATGGATTGGCGCCCTGTCCTGGGTGTATCTGCCCAGCGCCCGAGACGTTCTCCCCTGGATGGGCATGGGGAACCCCACCGCGACCCTAATAGAGGATAAAGTGGAAGATAATGAATGAATGAACTTTCATCTGCAATAGAATTATTATAATAATGGAAACATCATTTTCAATCGTAGTAAGAAGTAAACAAACACACCACTGTGATTAGTATAAAACAGCAACGCAAATCTAATCTTTAGATACTAAACAAAAAATGATTGGTATTAAAAATTTGTAAAATTAAACTGGCCACATAAAATTAGTTTGCTCATTTTAAAATAAACTTGTTGATTTAGAATCATATACTGTGTAAGTGCAAGTTTCCACCTGAGGTCTCACCATAGAAACAGAGTTTACTTTTTCATCCCCTACCGAGCGGTTGCCTAAGATACCATGACTGCAGCCACAGAGGCTCTGCTCCTACCTACGAATCTGCAGTTCTGAAATCCTAATACAGTGGAGCGACAAAAAATAACAACACTACCTCAAATATTTAATACCATATGTCATTACATTTATATAAAAAATTATTTTGATGGATGTTCAAAGAGGCATTTTCAGTGTTGCATGTTTACAACTCCCTCTAGTGGACAGCATTTTGAATGACGGTTCACATGAAATGAGCAAGTCCACGCGGTTCATAATCAAGTGACTTCTTATGACATCATTTTGAGATACCACGTCATTATTTTGGAACGTCATCACATCTCAAGCTAATACTGCAAAATAATGGCACCGATAGTACACTCATTTTATTTTTTTTCATGATTCTGAGAACGCATATCTTCAATAATAATCCTTGACTCAAGATTAAGGTTAGATATTTATTAAGTCATCTGAAAATCTCAGTACCAGCTGTCCCATAACACCCGATTGGCCAGTGGAGATTTTTACTTTCTGGTATTTTCGGTTACATTGCATTTGTAATTGTTAAACATGGTGCTTTGCACTGGATTACATTTTGAACTGCAAAACTAGTGTTTGAACCAAAAAAAAAAAAACAGCTCTAATATTTAAACAAACACAGATTCAGGCTGAACTGTGAACACAAAGAATTTACAAAACGGTTAACATTATTATTTAATGTTAATGTGCTTACAGATTTAAATCTGAATATCTTCTTATCAAATGTTATGAACTGTGGTTGCTTCAACCCGTCAACCGAGCGCCTTATTTTGTAAATCAAGATTATTTTATTCCAATATTTATCAGGCTCAAATTGTGTAAAAGGGGTTCAGAGAGCACAACAGATAAATTTTACATGTAAATAATTAGACTTTTTAAAAGTCTTTAAATATGTACTGGAGCTGTTTAATCCAACATAAATTCAGGCTACAATTAAAGCAGCTTTTTTTTTAGTCAACATAAATAATAAAGAATTCAACTAGGCAACTGAAACCTCTTTAGTCAAGTTCACTATATTTAAAAGTCTTACTGCACATAAAACTACAAATAAATAAGATTAACTTAGTAACTGTTTTTGTTAAATATGCATTAAATAAAGACAGCTTGAGCCTAATTTCCTTAATGTAAGGAAAAAACCCAGCTCTGGTAGAAACCATACAAAAACACACACAAACTAAACATTTCCTCTGGAGAGGCACGGCTTTCTGTCTCAGTTTGCAGAGTGAACTTCTTGATTCTGTAGATCCAGCTTAGCTTAAATGGATTCAGTGCACTTTGGCATACTGATGACCCTTTACCCACGCAGCAAGGCAAAAAGGCACCACGTTAAACTCAGAGCTTCGACTGTCTCAACACCACACTTTAAACAGTGAACTGCACAGACGAACTCTCATTAATCACAGACACCAAAATCTCTTCTTCAGGGTATGAGCATGCTGGCTGATGAGATGTCAGTTGCCCCTCTGGCGGCCAACGAAGCGGTGCAGCTTCTCACAATGGTCCAGCTTCATGGTCTCTGCCTTCTGCTTCAGCCGCTCATCGCGATAAAGCTGACCCAGGTTAGCCAGATCCGACTCTGATAGAGTCACACAATGCATATTGTTAGTTAATAATAATGTGACTGCCAGCTGTAAAGCATTTAGGTTTGAACAGGTTTGAGCTGTTTATGGTCTGGTGGTGTTGAGACGGTCGTCCAAAGGGCTGAAACTAGTCTCATACAGCTAAATTCATTCAGATGTCCGAAATGCATTACAGGTGTTTAATTATATACGTGAGGCAATCAGATTGAATGAAAAAAAATTTTTAAATTATACTTGTTGGAGAGCCTAGTTTTAAGGTATGGGAAATAATATGGAGTTGCACTGCCCCCTTGTGGCTGCTACAATGCACTTCTATAAGACATGCGGTCAACTAGTGTTCCAGTTAATCACAGTAGTATTATGTTTATCCAAATTATATACAACTATCTGTATATAATGAAATGAATGTTATTACACTCACTCTGTTGTTTTTCTTTCCAGCAGCTGTTTTGTAGATGTTCTATGTAGTCACTCTCAATAGCCTTTTCCAGATCATCTAGAGCTGTCCCACGATATTCCTTCTCGAAGCTCTTATCCACATAGTACTGGACACCCATGTGCTGCGTCTCCCTGGACACTATCAGTCCAACTGACCTGTGAACATGATATGCTGTTCATGATGTGCTATTCTACTGTGTGAGGTCATATAAATAGATCAGACCTCAAAAAGGACAAGAGTTTACATTATGATATCTATCCTGATATCAAGTTTACCATCAACATATGGAGAGTAAGGTATAGTAAATATCTGTAAAGAAAACTGAACATTTTAAAACTAGGTTCTTTTAGTCTGCTGACAACAAAGCAGACTTACGGCTTGTAGAAGAGGCTGTACGGGGGGTTGGTGGCCATCAACTGGGTTATGACAGAGATAAGGATGAGCACCAGTACAGGAAGCAGCTGCAGGAAGGCTGTAAACGTATTCTGAAAAATATTATTAGAAATGAGAACAAATAAGTGAAATGTTAGCTCCTTATGGGATCTATAATGATTAATGTCATTTCATGTAACTGCTCAGTGTCTTCACTGACTAACTGACCTGGCTACGGTTCTCTGCACCTCCTCTTCCCGTCTTTCGTATGCACGTCGCCTACGTGGCTGGTAGAATTGAGAATAAGACGCTCCTCGGTTTGTGTACACATGAATGTTACCTGCAGAAATGTCATTACAATTCTAAAACAATCAATAAAATCAATTATTCATCATTTTTCTTTCTGAACAGCCTTCTGACATTACTTAACATGCCATTTTAATCTGCAAATGATTTCAAACCATTTCGGATTTTATTTGAGATATAGTGGAAAAATTAAAACTAATTATTAAAGAGACCATGCCAAAACACAGGACAGAAATTCTATGTTTTTCCCAATATTATTTAATAATAATAATAATAATAAATTAATCATGGTACCTCAAAATAAGAAGTATACCCTTATTTTCAGTAAATCATCTAAATAGAGGTTTTAATATACATATGCTACTTGGACACACCTGTTGGAAACCTGCCTCCAAAGAATATATTAAAGAGCTCTTCTGGGGAGATGTCAGCCTCAAAGTCCCTGTGGAAGGTTCGGTGGTGAGCGTGTGTGTAACGCGGCTGGGCTGAGGGGTGACTCGTTTCGCTCGCACTCTGTTCTCCATATTGATCATATTGCTGCCTCTTCTCTGGGTTACTCAGCACTGCGTAGGCATTACCAATCGCTGCCAAAATCAGCAAAAGCCATATGACATAACAGTATAGAGCATGAAGTTTGTTTACATGCATCATGCAAAAGCACTGGTTGGTGAATTGCACAAAACAATAATTCAATCTTTAAATAAAAAGTTATTTGAAAATTGCTGTACCTTTAAAAGCATCAGTGGCTCCAGGAGCAAAGTTCTTGTCTGGGTGGAAGCGCAGGGCAAGTTTTCGATAGGCCTTTTTCAGGTCCTCATCATTAGCATCCTTTGGCACTCCCAAAATCTCATAGAAGTCTTTACATCTCTGTACCCTGTTAGTATAAAATAAGGATCATCTACAGAATAAAGCAGAGCCTAGTCTTAAGATGCAGAGCAGAGGCTAACTGAGTGTACCTGAGCACCCCCTGCCTCTGTTCTTCAGTATAACTCTTTTTGTCCTCACTGGATTCCTCTCCACTTACTCCTTTACTGTTTTGCTGATGCTGTGGTCGAGGCCTGGCACAGTCCTCATCTGTGTTTCTCCAGCCAGGGGGTGGTGTATATGTGCGATCAGTCTCTGGGGCTGCGGCACTGCCATTCTTTACAATTGCATCAATAAGAACTGAAAGAGAGGTCAAACCTTTATTAGTTTAATTTATTTTATATATATATATATATATATATATATATATATATATATATATATATATATATATATATATATATATACACACACACACACATATAGGCGGCACGGTGGCTTAGTGGTTAGCACGTTCGCCTCTCAGCGCTAGGGATTCCCGGTTCGAATCCCCATCTGGGTGGAGTTTCCATGTTCTCCCCGTGTCTGCGTGGGTTTCCTCCGGGTTCTCCGGTTTCCTCCCACAGTCCAAAAACATGGATCAAGTCAATTGAATTCTCAAAATTGCCCCATATAGAGTGTGTCTGTGTGTGTGAGTGTGTGCCCAGCGATGGATTGGTGCCCTGTCCTGGGTCTATCTGCCCAGCGCCCGAGACGTTCTCCCCTGGATGGGCATGGGGAACCCCACCGCGACCCTAATAGAGGATAAAGCGGGAGATAATGAATGAATGAATGAATATATATATAGGGATTATTTGGTTGGTGCATTATTCCCATTCCAGCAGTGTCCTTGAGGTGTTTAAATGAAAGTACAGCAGCACTGCTGCACTAAAACCCCCTCACCGCATCAGTGTCACGGCTGAACTTACAATAAACAATCCACCACCCAAATTATACCCGTTCTGTGACTGTCCTTGCCAATAGAGAACATAGAACCAACAGGAGACTAACAAAAACAAAGAAAACAGACGGACTAAAGTCTGTCATTGTAAAACTACAAAGTCCAGCTATATGGTAAGTGGTGGAAAGGGAGAATAAAGCAAGGAGGGGGTGTGCTGAACTTTTGATGGTACTGTATACATACATTAGTTGTTGGGGGGGGAAAAGAAGAAGAAACCTAGTCGTGAGTAGACAAAAGTGTCACCTGTGGTAAATAAAATCGGACAATAATCTGATTTTGGAGCACTTCCGATGGGGGGGGGTGTCAGGGTGGTCAGGAAAACAAGTCAGAGCCTCGCGGGTAACTGAGCTGACAGCAGCTGATGCCACGTTGTAATGTCCACACTCTGCACTTTCTATTTCAGACGCTGCGTGCAAATGATGGAATCACTTACCCCTTGCCCGGGTGCTGGGGTAGATCTTCTGGGCTTCGTACAGCATCTGCAGGGCTTTGTCTTTCTGTCCCGATCGCAGACATAGCTTGGCTCTCTCGATCAGTCGGTCCGATTCTTCCTTTTCGAATCCAAACAGCGGCATGTCTGCGGTTCATACAGCGTGTCCCCCGCTGAGACTCTGACAGCCCGCCGACAGCTGCACTGACCGCCGGCCAAAAGTCCTGCCAGCCCCGGCCGGAGCAAATAGTGCAAAAACAACTCGGTCCTGCCCCAACGAGCCGCTTTATTTCCACGCAAACCTTCAACAGTCGATCAACGTCGTCCAGCCGTTAGTTGCAAAACCGTTAGTTTTGTAGTTTATTAACAGCGTTAGCCCGCGCTGTCTTCGTTACACCGTTTATACGCTCGAATGGACATAATTCACTCTGAAGAACTGGATTTCTGTCGAAATGTTTCGGTCATGGTTCCCGACGTCGGTCTTATTAACAGCGACACAAACAAGAATCTAAAGACCGCTAGCTAGCAGCCGCCATTGCTAACAGGAAACGGAATTACCTCCTGAACCAATAGAAACGCGCCAACGTTGCCCTTAAATGGCATTCGTTTTGGGGCTGCAGGGCCTGCTTTGCGCCTCGTCACGCAGAGCATTCATTCATTCATTCATTCATTCATTCATTCATTATCTCCCACTTTATCCTCTATTAGGGTCGCGGTGGGGTTCCCCATGCACATCCAGGGGAGAACGTCTCGGGCGCTGGGCAGATAGACCCAGGACAGGACGCCAATCCATCGCTGGACACACACTCACTCACTCACACAGACACACTCTATATGGGGCAATTTGGAGAATTCACTTCACTTGATCCATGTTTTTGGACTCATTCATTCATTCATTATCTCCCGCTTTATCCTCTATTAGGGTCGCGGTGGGGTTCCCCGTGCCCATCCAGGGAAGAACGTTTCAGGCGCTGGGCAGATACACCCAGGACAGGGCGCCAATCCATCGCTGGACACACACTCACTCACACAGACACACTCTATATGGGGCAATTTTGAGAATTCAATTGACTTGATCCATGTTTTTGGACTGTGGGAGGAAACCGGAGAACCCGGAGGAAACCCACGCAGACACGGGGAGAACATGGAAACTCCACCCAGATGGGGATTCGAACCGGGAATCCCTAGTGCTGAGAGGAGAACGTGCTGACCACTAAGCCACCGTGCCCCCCTCACGCAGAGCAGACGCGTTTTATTCTTCAAATTAAACGTAGAATTCTCCAGCTTCCTTCAACTAGTAGAATGACTAAAAGTATGTCAACGAGCTTGGCTTGTTAGACACCCTTTCATTCATTCATTCATTCATTCATTCATTATCTCCCGCTTTATCCTCTATTAGGGTCGCGGTGGGGTTCCCCATGCCCATCCAGGGGAGAACATCTCGGGCACTGGGCAGATAGACCCAGGATAGGGCGCCAATCCATCGCTGGACACACACACACACTCACTCACACACACACACTCTATATGGGGCAATTTTGAGAACTCAAGTGGGAAGAAACCGGAGAACCCGGAGGAAGCCCACACGGACACGGGGAGAACATGGAAACTCCACCCAGATGGGGATTCGAACCGGGAATCCCTAGTGCTGAGAGGCGAACGTGCTAACCACTAAGCCACCGTGCCCCCCTCACACAGAGCAGACGCGTTTTATTCTTAAAATTAAATGTAGAATTCTCCAGCTTCCTTCACACCGTGATAAACTAGTAGAATGACTAAAAGTATGTCAACGAGCTTGGCTTGTTAGACACCCTTCTATTCATTCATTCATTCATTCATTATCTTCCGCTTTACCGGAGGAAACCCACGCAGACACGGGGAGAACATGGAAACTCCACCCAGATGGGGATTCGAACCGGGAATCCCAGTGCTGAGAGGCGAACGTGCCAACCACTAAGCCACCGTGCCACCTGTTAGACACCCTATTTTCTAAAATTCTACACACATTCAATTCATAGAGACATTTTTGTGTCCAAAAAGTTACTGTGCAATGGAAAAGGTGTATATGATTTAATATACAATATTGCAGTTTCTCCCACAGCAAATGCAATAAAATTAAAATTTTAAAATGTCTGCTTTTTTGTACATTTGGACAATTTTAATTACTTTAAATTACTTAATGCTTATTACCTTTTTTTATTTTTTTAAACAACCTGTATACTGGACTGGACACCTGTCCAGGGTGATTTTCCCCCCCATGCTTCTTAATCAGGGTTAGAGCTGAGATGTGAATGCCAGAATCCTGTGATTCAAAATACATTAGTTGCTTGTTTAAATATAGGCAACCCTTACTACCAACATCTATTGATAGAAAGAGACCATAGCAGTCGTAGGTGTACATAATAAACAGAGTGTACATTCACCTCGCAATGTCACATTCACTTGTCCTTCATTGATTGACTAATTAGTCACCCAATTCTTCATAAATACAATACAAGATTTTTTATACAAAAACCTTAAATATTTTTATATATTTTCTCATCTCAGCGAAATTTCAGTTACTGTCCTCTAATGAAAACTTCTCTGCATTCTTGCTCCTCGCCATCTAACACCATACTGTGACTGGAGGAGATCTGCAGTGAATCTATATCTAAAAATGAACAAAATAAAATAATTAAAATGTAAACTCAATATATTTAGTTTTCATCACAATGGGTCCTCCAATCCCTGAGGTTTGGCTACAGTAATTAAAGCAATATCTGTGTGTGCGTATTCTCTATTCCATGGTAAGGATATTTGTGTAATAATATGTCTGGGCACCAGACTTGGATTATAAATGTGGTGTCAAAAAGCAATAAATTGCCAAAAGTTTGTATAATTCAGCTGGTGTCTTTGGGAGAAGTTGTATAAAATTAAAGATTTACCACTGTCTGTATTTAATGTCCTCATGGAGACCAAAATGATGCTTTCTCTTTTTTCACTTTCCTTTTTATGGCTGAGGAAACAATATACATATCACTATTTGTACAAAACATACTATAGTTGAATAAACTACAGTTGTGATCAAATTTATTCAACCCCCACTGAAATAAAGTGTTTTGGCCAGTTTGATATTGATTTGGATCATTTCAGTCATCTTATTTACAAATATATCAAAGAGGCACTTATAAATTAGACAAATATAACATAATATTTATGATGGAATAACCACAAATGTCTTTACTGTGCTCACATCATTATCAGTTTTATTCAACCCCCTAGTGACATTATTTTTTAGTACTTAGTACAACATCCTTTTCCAGTTATGACAGCTTTCAAGCGTGAAGCATAGCTTGACACAAGTGTCTTGCAGCGACCTATGGGTATCTTAGCCCATTCTTCATGGGCAAAAGCCTCCAGTTCAGTCACATTCTTAGGCTTGCGCACTGCAACTGCCTTCTTTAGGTCCCACCAGAGGTTCTCAATTGGATTTAAGTCTGGTGATTGCGATGGCCACTCTAGAATGTTCCAGCCTTTCATGTTCAACCATGCTCTAGTGGACTTGGATGTGTGCTTCGGATCATTGTCCTGTTGGAAGGTCCAACGTCTCCCAAGCCGCAGGTTTGTGACTGACTCCATCACATTTTGGTACTGAAGGGAATTCATGGTACCCTGCACACGTTGAAGCTTTCCTGTACCATTAGAAGCAAAACAGCCCCAAAGCATAATTGACCCCCCACCATGCTTCACAGTAGGCAAGGTGTTCTTTTGTTCATAAGCCTGGTTCTTCCTCCTCCAAACATAGCGCTGGTCCATTGTCCCAAACAGTTCTAATTTAGTTTCATCTGACCACAGTACACTGTCCCAAAACCTTTGTGGCTTGTCCACATGACTTTTGGCATACTGCAGTTGACTTTTCTTGTTCTTTGGAGTCAGCAAGGGGGTGCGCCTGGGAGTTCTGGCATGGAGGTCTTCGTTATGCAGTGCGCGCCTTATTGTTTGAGCTGAAACTTCAGTGCCCACATCTGACAGGTCTTTTTTCAGTTCCTTAGCAGTCACGCGGGGATTTTTCTCCACATTACGCTTCAGGTAGCGCACAGCAGTCGCGGTCAGGATCTTCTTTCTGCCACGACCAGGTAACGTTTCCACTGTGCCCTTTAACTTGAACTTGCGAATGATACTTCCGATAGTGTCTCTTGGAATATTTAACAACTTCGCAATCTTTTTATATCCATTGCCATTCTTGTGAAGAGCAATAACCTCTTCTCTTGTCTTCTGGGACCATTCTCTTGCCTTCACCATGCTTGTAAACACACCAGTAGATGTCTAGAAGGAGCTGAGTATCACAGTCCTTTTAAATCTGCCTAATTGGTGCTTATCATGCATGATTGCTGCTCGTTGACATCCACAGGTCTTTTCAATACCTGATTGAAAACACTGGAATGAACCTCTGTTCTTATGAGTGGTAGTTGTAAAGGGGTTGAATAATTGTGTCAATGAAGAAATCACAAAAAGGCCATTTAATACTTTATGACAAAAACAATTGATGCTATCTTAGTTGCATTTAGTTCTTTAACAAGTCCTTGTAAGATTTCATTATGAACACAATTACAAATGTGCACTGAATTCCATAAAACCCTTCGCAGCATTGGGGGTTGAATAAATTTGATCACAACTGTATTTGAAACCATACCTTTCATGTTCTGTAACACCTAAAACACAAATCAATACTTTTTAATTTCTAATAATATTATTGTTTTGAACATTTGTATTTATTTACATACAAAAATGCTTATTGGAGCTCACCCTCCTCCTTTGTGTTATGACTGTTTCCCTTGAGGTTAACAGTTATTACCAAGATCACCATGGTGATGATTAAAATGAGTATAAAGCTCATCACACCTGATGGAAAGCAACAGATATTAAAGACATTATTTGTGAATGTGACATGTGATGGCACTAAAAAAGGATTTTAACTGTACAATAAACTTACCAAAGGCTAACATAGTAAGACTGGAATCTGACACCTGAGTTGTTGAAGTTCCTAACAGGAAAAAAAAAAATAATAATAATAAGTTGATAAAGCATAGTGGGTAAAATTGTATAATTTTTTGTGCAGCTACAATTAAACTATAATGGATAAAAGTATTAAGACAAATAATGGTAAACATATATATTTAAAATAAAATGCTAACTAAAATTATCCAAAACAATAATTAGTTTAAATAATAATAATAATAATAATAATAATAATAATAATAATAATAATAATAATAATAATAATAAAACATACCGTTTAAATTAGACGAAAATTTAAGGCCCAGGTCTGTTGTGTAGCTCATGTTCTTATGAGGTGTAAAATCAGTTGATTTTTGACTGACTAATGTAGTTTGCCCTGCAACATACATTATGTTAATAACATACAATGTTTAATTTTAAGCTCTTGTTTGGCGTGTAGTAAATAAATATTAATCACAAACTGTATGAATCATATAGCCATTTTTAAATCCTGGTTTCATCTGACCAAAGAATATTGTCTGGAAATCCAATGTAATTAGGAAAAACTAGACCTAAATTAGTGTTTAAGGTATTATTTTCAAATAATCTATTGTGGTATTCAAATATGTTGTCCAATTTATCCAACACATGAAGAGTAGAATGACAGGAATCGTTGAGTTCTTAGGTTTGATATATTTAAATAATTATGTTACAAATCCAGATCCATCTCTTTAATCAAGTATTGCATTGTAAATACACAACAGTATTTCAAATGATTAATACAAAAGTTAAAAAACAATTTGAAAAACACTTTTCTTTTTTATATTGGGTTGTTATATAGCAAAACATATATTGCTAACTTTGTATAAACCCTAGAGTGAAATATTGTTAAGACTTACCTGCTACTAGAAGTAATGGACTCATACAGCAGACAAAAAAAGGACATAGAGCAAATGCCATAGTTTCATCCAAAGAGGTTTGTGTTTAAATTATATGAAGCCTGACTGAGCGATTAATATCAAACTATAAATTTAGAATCTTGTAAACGAGAATCCTAATTTTGATGTATTGTATCCTGTACAGATGATGTGATGAAAAGTAATTTGGTGTATAGTGTAGCTGTATCCTTGTAACTGCCCAGTCCTGGAAAGGCAAAAGAACCATGACCATGTTCCAACTTCCTGTGTAAGAATAGCAGGAAGCAGATGCCGTGTTCTTATGGAAAATCACCCCTCTTCCACTGGGTGTAAGTATTTAAGCCAAACTGAACATTAACAGTGTGCTTTAATATTATGATGATCATGTTTGTCACAGGTTATTATAGTTGTTTATATTTGCCAAAGAAAATCTTTAGTGAAAACTTTTTATCAGATTCACAAGGACATTTAATTCAGGTAAATAGAATGTGTAGCCACACTGAATCTATTTTTTTAAGAAATAACTAAATACCTGTATGAGGTGAGGACATATTTTCAAGAAAAAAGGCAAATCCAATTAGAGAATGTAAATTTGGCATTTTGTTAAAACTCAAGTCATCATGTTTATTAAATTGTCATACAACAGATTTTAATATTAATATTTCCATTATTTTTATAACGAGTTTATATGTCACTATGCATTGGTGTAAATATAGACGTTTTTATATTAATGTCTACACTCAGGCAGACTTGTGTTTTTACATTTTTCTTTCCATGGTACCTGACAGAAATGTGATAGACACTGTAGTTCATGCATATTTTATTCAAGAGTAAAAAAAAGTGATTTGTCCCATAGGGCATGCTTACAATGTGTGTCATCATTTAGGAAGTCAAATGCCAAAACTTAGTCCAAGAGAAAATTGCAAGAAAAATTAGTCACAAGTTAAAATCCATTAAACTCCTTCTTTAAAATAAAGCCACGTCTGGACCAAACAAGGATCAGAAAACAGTGGAAAAAAAGAACTGTAGGCTTAATTATAAGAATAAGAATAAGGATATTATCAAGAATCGAATAATGAGAATATAGTTTCCTTCAAAGTGAGACACGAGATTTTCAGTGTGTCCAATTTGTTTATATGTGAATAAACCATGCGATCATGCTTTGGCAGCCTGAATGTTGCTTTTCAATGAGTAATATGTTCATTCACACTATTGAACAATTTCTGTACACCAAATGAACAGGTAAAGAAAAACACAAAAGGCTTCAACACCTCAAATTAAAGAGCGCCAGTGCCTGTACAGCAAAACAATACAAAAATAAAATCAACCATGACGTAATAACGCTGATAAAAAACAATAATAATGAGAATAAAAAAAAAAACTGACAGAAAAAAATATTACAAAAATCATATATATACTGTATATAGATATTTAAAAAAAAGCAGAATTTTACAAATATAATCTAATAAGGGAAATAATTCAAATCTACTATATTGAAACACATCACAATTATAATTTCACATATCAATAAGGAACTTATTTGCATGCACTGATGCGTTCCGTACCATGGATGCTGTTAAAAATATCCTCGATATTGTCCATCATTATCATTAATAATATATTTAGTAATATTTATATATGTATAGTTTCATATATATTTATAATTTATTTGACTTGCGAAACATACTATGTGCATTCTCTCTTACGTTGCAGGCAGGTGAGAAACAATCAGGTAGGTGGTGCCAAAATTCAAAGTTCCACTGCATGCCCCCCTGCATCATTAGTGTTTGTGTTTATACCACAAAACAGATGCTATGCTTAATGAGTCCACAGCCGACATACGCAAGCTCATTACACCCACCTGGCTTAATGGCATCTTACCAAATTAAAAAACAACAAAAAAAGAAAATCAGTAAATAAAAATACTTAGGTAAGATTGCATTGCATGTAATAAAAGTTACATTTTTTTTCACTTTAAATGTCCTTTCTTACAAACGTTTCAATTTTCTATTATTTTAAATTTCAATAATACTAGTAGCAAAATGTCAAAACAGTATGATCATTTAATTTTAAAATGAGATGGGCTCATGAAGGAAACTCATCAATCAAAATAGTTAAATGTGTGCGTGGCATTGGTATTAGTTGGTCACCCAAACCAATGAGCTGCGATGGATCAGGCTTAGGAGAGATTTCTAATTCCATAGTCCTCGCCCAATTGGTAAATGGGTGGAGTGAGGAATTCATAAAGACACCTCCAGCCCTTGACTGACATGACCCGTCCACCCCAGCGAAACCCATACCACCCTTCCACCCTCCCTACCCTGTTCTTTACACCCTAAAGAGCAGCAGAACTTTGCCTAAATGGCGAAAGACCTGCATCATAATGTGGCAGCGGAAAAGAGCAACTGCCCTCCACCCACTTTCATAGAGGATTTCAACTTGGATTGTTTTCTTCTCTAATTTGACATTGGAGCAGTTGTGAATGCATATGTAGAGTTACTTAGGTTGCCTGGGTTTGGTTGGTATCAAGAGGCCTTAAATTTTCAGGTTTGGCGATATCCTGCCCCACAGCAGAGTAGTGGCACGGGCACGAGCATGCAGGCAAAGCAATTTGCCGCCATATCACTGGATGTTGCTGTTGTCATCAGTGCCGTTGGCCTCGGACATGTTCATTTTGCCCATGGAATGACCCACGTGATTTACACCATCCTTACGAGGAGGCATGCGCTCATTGATACGGTCCAGACCTTTAGCCTCCTCGAAGCTGCTGATCTTGTGCTGTGGAGAAAAGCCACGGATGGCTGTGAAGGAGCACAGAGGACAATGAGTGACAAAAATCGGATAAAATGAAGCCTTACTATTAAAAATGTTTAAAAAAAAATGTTTATGTTACACATAAAATTCATCTCTAACATGGCTAATCAGTGTACACCGCATTTGTAACTTATATATGTATGAAGGTGTAGATCAAGTATTTTGGCATTTTAGACAAATACACTTTATACTGCAACCAAGGTACAGTCTTTAATCAGGGAATTCCTGGTTAGGGCAGTAAGTCAGTGTCACGAATTGTCCACTACACTATGGTTAAATATGTAATCAGAATGTTACATAGTAAATACATACTTCAAATCACCCAATGTCTACACAAGATTGTCAATCTTGAAGAAATTCAATATTTAAACATGAAATAAGGCTGTATAATTACTTCTATTGTAAACATGTGCCACTATCAATATATACATATTATAAAATAAAAACATTATTATATAAATGAAATGAAATGGTATAAATACAAAATCTTTGTGTGTGGAATTATTCATTGTTGCTATCCAGTGTAATTAGCCTGTGTTAAGAAAGTTTCTGTTTCTCTGAATGCTATCATGAATGCAGCTTAGAAATCAGAAATAACAATTCCTTTCGAAATATGTTTACACACTATATGTTAAAGGTTTAAAAACTTGTCAAGCAATTCATACAGCCTGGTGAGAGACTGTCATACATACTTATTCACAATCATAAAATCTAACTACTACATGACTATTAAGTCTATGAACAATTCTTAAAATGCAAATATTTTTCATTTATATCACAATTAAATAGCAGGCTTTCATGCTCATGTCAATAGACATTCGAGTAAGAGGAAGTAACAACCCGTATTGTAACCCAACTTTAAATGTGAGTCATTAAGTTGAGCACACTTTGTAGTGCGAGAGCTTTTGGAGGAAGCTAACACACTCTGGTTGGCCATCCCTCATGTGAGGACCGAAAAAATGCAGCACTCAACAAACCAACTCAAGTAATCATGCCTCTGTGTTAGACACCAACTTAAACCATCATGCATTCTTAATTATGTTGTTACTTTTCTATGCTGTTATTCTTGAAGAGGGCACTGTAAATATCTGGTATAGATAATTGGTAAGAAATGTTATTAGATGTTATAATTAGAATCAAAAACAATAAGACTGTAAAATTAAATCAGATCCACACACTTGCGCTATTAACACAAATGTGCCAAAGGTGTCAGCAAGAATATTGTCTTCACATTCATATATTTATCATAAATTAGTGAAGAGAAAAAAATAGACCAATCACTGAATAGCTTTAAGCTTAAATCAGTTTCCAGATATCTGCTTTGCCCTCAAGTGCTATTTGGACAGGATTAGTTTTTATAGTGTAGTTACTGAAAGAGAATACGCAAAATGTATAATATTTATTATTATTACTTTATTTTCTCAATTCCAGAATAATTGGTTATCTTGATAAAGAAGTTTAAAAGGTTTATAATCCATATTTTTAAGCAGTATCTAAAACCTTAACCAAGCCCCTTTACTTAAAATTTACATCCCATAACATCTATAATACAACATTTGCTTCTGCATTTGTCGACCCACATCTCGCTCTCCTAGACACATCTAAACATAATGTAAATGCATTTTTATATTTGTAAAGTTGTTTATTAAGAGTTGTTTAATCTATAAGTTGAATAATTGAAACATTTTGTTAAGTATTAAATAATTCATTTTACTACAAAGTGTTTGATCAAAGTAATGCACCGACTATTTTGAACATGAAAGTGCCGATAAACATCCAAATAAAAATAAGTAAAAAAAAAAAAAATAAGATTAGGGTCTAGGATTCTAATTAAATCTATGGACCAATTTTTTGTGCCTTGAATAATGTTATGTTTATTTTAAATTAAGCGTTTCTAAATAAAATGTGGAATATTTCATGTTTCATGTGCTTATATCTTTGTGTTTATACAAGGATAATCTAATGTAAAACTAATCCTCTCCAAATTGACCTCAGTTCCTCTGCTACAGAACTTCTTCATTTGGTGCAGCTCGACACTAAGCCCAAACACATGTCCTGGATTTACCTTCTCCATCATCTGCTTCTGTCTCGATGGCTTCGATGGCTTCAATGGTGGCTGAGGGCAGAGGAGGGTAGGCGGTTACACTCAAACAAGCCATGCAAATAAACGAGCCTGCAGGATGCGTGCACGCCAACCAGACAATGGAGCACAGAGCTATTCAACCCATCAGACACACATGCATGCTTACATTTGGACACCTGACCATCCTAAGCCTTGTCCTGACTAACAGGCACTCACTCACCTCACTCCAGTTTACCCACTGTGGGGAAACCAACCCACTGCTGTCCAGGCTTTGGGGTGACTAGTGGCACAGAAAGAAGCCAAACCCCAAAGCCTGGAGTCTGTCAGAGGATACAGAAAGGGACAGATGGAGAGACAGGTGGAAAGAGACAGAGACAGGGAAAAGGGGAAAAGAAAGACAGGAAAGACAGACAAGTGCCCTGTATATGCCCGTATGCTCACCACTCTGCAGAGTTTGCTTGCCCCCAGAAAGCACTCCACTTGGCAGCATGCCTGTTGGGGTCAACCCTTTCAGAGTCAACACATTCTCACTCTCCTCTCTGTAAAAAAGCAGATAAAGAGAGAGAAGCCCTCATTTATCATTATTTCACAGAAAGACCACATTCACTACTAGAGTTCAGTTCCCTTTAAAATTAATAAAGCATTTTTTTCACAATAACACATTTTATACATTTTTTTATTAATATTAGCAAAAGCGAAATGTTACAAATACAAATAATTAAGGATTCAAGGAAACTTTATCATTTTTATTGCATGTGGTACAAGAGACAAAACTAGACCCCATTTACCCTGTTCTTTTTAAGTTAGAACTTAATTTAAGAAAAGAAAATAACTACCTAAAAGTTACCATAAAGACTACATTCAGTCATCTTTATGTACAGTGTGTGTATAATAAACAAAACAAATGAATTCATAAGACATTTTAAATGGTTGCTAATTGCATAATAAATGGGTGGATATTTTTCTTACAGAAGTATAATGTGTTGGATTAAAAACATTTTTCAATCATCTGAGAAAAGAAGCTATGTCTTTGGAAAAATCCATACCTGAGTACTGAAAACATCTTGGCCATCTTGCCGATGGCACGTATCTTGTTCCTGATCACCTCTTTTCTTGCGGCTGCTGCGTTGGCTGTAAGTGAACATAACAGTTTAGAGAAAGGATTTACAGGGAGATCATTTAATACACAGATTGCTGACAGCAAGAACACCATTATATTGTTTCAAAAAACAACAGTAGAGGTTGCACTGCAGTTACAGATACCGGGAGAAGATGAAAGCATCAGAAGAAATAAAGGATAGCTAGAAATAGTTAGATAATGGATAATAGTTGGATAATTTAACAGCCACATCTCACCATCAAAGATCTCATCTCCATCGTTCATTAACTCGTCATCAGAGCAAATGCTCAAAACGTTTACCAGCATCTCGGTGACTGAAAGGGAAGGAATTAGACTTATAAATGCAAACATTACAGAGTAGAGGTACCTGAAGGCCTGCAAAATCTGAATTTTTGTGAAGAAATTGATAATAAACATTATGTTTCTACCTGAATCTGTCAATACATATAAAGCAACATCTTCAAGCAGTGACTTTTAATTAATGGATGTAGCAATATGCAAATGTCAACAGTAGTAACAGCATTGCTGACATAAGTGTTTTATCAGAATATCAGATAAAGAATTGCTATCATCTAAAACAAAGTGGATCCATCACTCAAAATCCAAATCTCTTTTAAAGATTGCAAACATAAGAGCTATTTAATTCTATGTAATTGAATGTCAAATGCCTTTTACCCAGATGCTTATTTTACTGATTTAGTTATCTCTTTTGTACCTGATAGCTCTTTACAAACAGGGACAAATTACAAACCTACCCTTTTCTCCAACGAATGGAAGAGACCAGGTAAACACATCCATAAAGTTTGGCAGCCAGTAGGGGTGAGGGGAGCAGTTAAACTGTCGAATGTTCATCACGTTATTCTCATACTTCAGGACAGCCGCTAAAATTAGAACAAATGCATCACATATAGTGTTTCTTTGCATTATCCACCAAAACAGCTCTGTTTATGATTCATTCTCGATGATTGACATCTGTCACTAAAGAGTGTAAACACAGAACAGATTTACATTCCTATTTATAAATCACTTCACATGTACCCACCCTCCTCCCCGAGTGACACTAGTATAGGATTAAGCAGAAAATAATGGACAGATAGTATTTCATCCTGTGATATGAGGATATAATTTCATTCACAGAGTTTCATTTGTGTTTTTCATTTGTGTCCATGCCATTTAACTTTCTAAATAAGTGTTATAAATATATAACGTGAATATTTCATGTTATATATGTGTAGAGTGTAAATGTCAGTGACTAAAATGCTGACACTAAATAAACACACAGTCGAGTTTGGGTATGTATAGTTTATTTATGCATAATATTTTAACCCAGCACGCTAACTTAACCACGACATGTAAAATTGATGTAAAAGTGCAAATCATTTACATTTGTTTGTAACATTTTAGTGGTAACTTAAAGACATAAACTAATTTAAGTTATTAATTTAAGTTTATTTAACATTGTGGTATCTAATATTTAATTTCTGAATTTTGAAGAAATGTCCACTAGATGGTGTTGGAAAGTCCCAAGCCGTTGACCACTATTCATCAGAACAGATAACTTCACAGACATTTGAGAAGTCAATCGATGTGACAGTCTCACATTGCAGTGTATCAAATATTACATGACAGGGATATTCATGTCCAACACATTATTATTAAAGTTGTTATTACGTGTCACCCACCTTTGTTATTGTAAACATCAAGGTAATTTGGCGCAGAGAAGATGGTGATTAGTGAGGGGAAGCCAGTGGTCTGACTCTTCCTGTACATCCGGTATCTGTATCACAACAGAATCTTATGATTGTGTGTAAAAGCTAACAGAGGACGTGCAGTGATGTGTAAATGTGTAAAATGGGATAAAGCACATTAATGAGGAGGGATATGGTGTGTATGAATTGTATTGGTTGTTGGTTGTTGTGGTCTATTTTATACTCCTGCCTAGATTTTCTTTATTCAATCTATAACTGAAAGGACTTGTGAGAGAAAATATATCAAAAAAAGTTTTTATACAGTTTCACTTGAATATAGATAAATGTTTTTTCACTTTTTTAATATCACTTAAAAGCACTGTATACTACGCATGGAACTACTGCCATAGATACCCTAAAGAAGGAACTTTAAAACCCCCCCCACCCCTCCAACTAACTCATTGTCAGTTCCCGCAGTGTGAACACATGAGGATGGGGGGGGGGGGGGGTAAAACTGGTTTGAAAACGAGCAGGGTGGTAGGGTGTGTAAGGGTACTGAGTGTACATGTGTGTGTGAATACACAAACATACCCTGCATCTTGTGCTTCATGTGCTCGGATGACTGATAACAAGTTATTATTTTGTAGGAACTCGCACACAGCTGGGTAACTGCAACACACAGTAAGATTAAAAACTCAGTTTCCTCCATTACCATCATCCATCAACCAAGACACTCTAACAGACAGTATCATCTTCTCTTCTGTTGTTCTGCATCCATCCACAACACTGTTTATGACGTGTATCCAGAAATAGGAGCTGAGGCTGCTGTGAATACAAGTTAGTAATGGCTTTTAACGGGAGCCAGATTTTATGACCATGTTCCTTAACAGTTAAAAACAGTTAAAAAGTTTATTTTTAGAAACTACTGATCAAATTCAAAGTTAAACCATTCTACAAATGGAATTATATATCAGATTGCAAACGTAACATCAGCAACACACTGAAAAGTCTTTCAAGAATGCCTCTAAGAAATCTGTGTTACTAGAAAACATTGTAAAGTTGGTTGTTTTAGTTTGCTTGATGCAGATATAAAGGTCATATTTCAAAACGACTATAAAAACTATGTTGGTTCTTCAAAATAGTATTCATTCATTCATTATCTCCCACTTTATCCTCTATTAGGGTCGCGGTGGGGTTCCCCATGCCCATCCAGGGGAGAACGTTTCGGGCGCTGGGCAGATAGACCCAGGACAGGGCACCAATCCATCGCTGGGCACACACTCACTCACACAGACACACTCTATATGGGGCAATTTGGAGAATTCAATTGACTTGATCCATGTTTTTGGACTGTGGGAGGAAACCGGAGAACCCGGAGGAAACCCACACGGACACGGGGAGAACATGGAAACTCCACCCTGATGGGGATTCGAACCGGGAATCCCTAGTGCTGAGAGGAGAACCTGCTAACCACAAAGCCACCGTGCCACCATCAAAATAGTATTATTATTATTATTATTATTATTATTATTATTATTACTTTTTCAAGATTCATCAGTCATTACTCACATTCTTCTTATTATTATTTATTCTTAATTATTATTATCATTATTATTATTATTATTATTATTATTATTATTATTATTATTATTATTATTATCATTTATCAAAATAGCTGATGAATACTCTGTACATACACAAATCTCTGCTTAATAAAAACCATTATTGCTCTTGCACTACAACGAACAGTGCACCATCAATCTGCAACCAAATTCCTTCTGTGTGGGACATACTTGGCCAAATAAATCTTCTTAATGATTCTGATTAATGAACTGGAATTCTCAAATAGACAGTGAAGCAGACATACCCACAGTACTTGTAGACCAGCTAAAAAGTTTATCATTTACTACATGTTGCTTGAATCTTCATCTATAAGATTTAACAACAGCAGCAGCTACCACAGAAAACTGTACACCCAACTGAGTCATTCAAATATATTTGGGATTGGATCACTTTGTCATACTCTAAAGTAATCAACTCGCTCTAAAATGAATGCCTCCAGCCAATGACTCATAAAATGAAAGTGATGAAAGCGTCTCACACAAGTGAAAAACAGTTTACATATGCAACTAGCTAGTTGACAGAGAGTGCTTCACTGAGTCTGCTGATTCAGTGGTCAAGGGATAAGTGAAAATTTAAGGTCTTAAATCCAAAGTTATGTTAAGCCTGAGCTTTGGCTTGAGGTGATTGTGTCTGGAGAAAATCCAGTATTAAGTGAGCAAGCAATTTATTAACTTTAAAAGGGCAGATTAAATAAATTACAGTATGTTGAATCTACAAACGTATTTTATAGCATCATCACACACTCTCTTGATAAAGAAAATCAAAAGTAATTGTTGTGAGATTCCATATTGAAAAAGACAAAAAACAAACCGTGTAGAAGAGAAATCCAAAAATTATTTTTTAAAATAATTAAAAAAACAAGGCTTGGCATTAACTGCAGTCTTAGCCTTGAAAAATAAACACTGAAGCACAAAAGTATATTTTACCATTAGATTAATAGAGTGACAGAACTCTAAAACAAAATTTAACTGATGTTGACTTTACACTTATTAAACATTAACCATAATATATAACACAGTACATATAAATGAACTAATACAATTTCTGCCAGGCACTAAGCTGTAAAAAATGGGAATTTATAAGAAACGTCCCATATTCACAAAGCCATTGTATAGACTGAATATTTTGGTGAAAGTTACTGTGGTAACAGTTGTCCTTCACCTGCAGGGGCAGCCAGCAAGGTAAAATGAAATGTGTCCCTGTTGAGGTAGGTGGAGCTAAACTTTCTCTGATCTTAATACTATCGATTTATGCTCATGCCTGCCTTAATAACTCTGCTCGATTAGGCAATTTCAGCAAAACATCTGCTATTCAAATGACTGCATTTTTAAAACTTGGTTCTCCCGAAAAGATTTCTTCATATGGTGCACATGGGCTGACAGCTATATTACAGCTTATTGTAGTGCGCACAGCAATGACCTGAGCTGCTCTGATACAGCTGCTAAGAGTAACATGAAAAATAGGATTTTGGGGTTAAACAGTGAGTTTCAATGAAGCACCGCACATAATAACCTGCAGGGCTCGGCTTGAAGAGCGCACATAATTTTGTCCTGTCAAGAGCTAATGGAGCGCACAGTATGATCTAATGGAGAGGACCTCATCCTGTAGCTCACATATAGCCCACAGCTAGCATTACTTCTCGGTGAGGCAAGAGGGACGCAGCATGGAGTGTTGCAGGTTGGTCGCCGTAAAGGGTTCAAACTGTTTGTGTTGCTCTCTTTCTCCCTTTCCTACCTCCGCTCTGAGCTACAGCATCTGCTAATGAGTGGCTACCCCATTGCGATACTACTCCTTTCAACAAATCATTGCTTCCTCTTCCTTGCGCTCTCACTCCCTCGCTCCAATTTTGGTGAGAGGAGTGGGTCGTCATAGCAACAACACACTGCAAAGCCCCCGGGGATTGTGGGATAGATCGCAGAGCTGTGTTGCTGTTGCTGCTGCTGGCCGCAGTGTGGGCTCTGCTCACTTTTCCTCCCTCGTTTGTGCTTTCTTCCTCTCTGCTCACTTTTCTATTGCTGAGCATCACAAATATATTGCTGCTGTTAACTAAAGTGTGATTTTCGGCGCTTGAGCGGGAGGCACACCCTTTCGTTTTTTCTAAGATGCGTATACACAAACCTACATAAGATGATTCACATATCACACCTCCACTGCTACTCAGATCAATGACACCATCAAATAAAAACGCCAACACCGCTAATGCAAGTCAGGGCCCAATATTATGAGGTTTGTGAAACTGCTTTAACACACACAAACACCCCCACATGCACACAAATAAGCCCAAAATGAAAAATATAACTAGGTGCAGGTATCATTTGCAGATTTTTATTTTATTATATTTTAGCAAGAAGTTAGCGGCAGTTAGGGCTTTGTAAAATATTTTACAAACACCACATACAGGGGGTTGAGCAGTGGTTAGCACTCTCATCTCACAGCAAAAAGGGCCTGGATTTTATTTGTGACCAAGATAGACATGGTTCTTTCTCTGTGGAATTTGCATGTTCTCCTTGTGTATGGTGGAGTTCCTCAAACAGTCCAAAAAAATGCCAGTGAGTAATATTTTAATATGAAATTGCATTAGGTGTAATTTTTTGCATTTGTTCATTCCATGATGGACTGGTGAGCCAAATGTCCACAATGGTTCCCCACCTTTCATCCTATTACATTTTTTTCTCAAAATAATTAGCTTACAAAATAAATGACTAAATATATTACTAATTTCTTGTAAATTTCCAAATTGGTCTAAACAGTTTAAATGTCCAACACAAAGTTTAACCTCATATTCATACAGCTTGTACTAACACCCAGTATTGTCTGAATTTTTTTTACTGTATTATTGTCTGTACTATAGTAAATAAATAATGTCCTACTAAATCCACTAATATCTGTATACTGTATGTAACTATTCCAAATTCACCTTGCATTCACCATGCATGGGTGAAATTAAACAGCATTATTACTACAGAACGTCTTGAAAAATCAAAACAACTCTCAATAGACCGGTCATTCCCTGAAGCAGCAAAGAAAAGGTAATGAAAACATTGACTTTTTTTTGGGTGAGAATAATCCAAATAGCCGTGAGACAAGCTTTGGCACTGCATAAAAACATAATGATGAGTCAAGCAATGCAATCGACTGCCTCAAATCTGCAGCAGTTTGCTTCCCAGAGGAAGCCATTCACCATTATGGTGAAAGTGGGAATGGATTTAGAACTGAACACAGTAGAGAAGCAGGTGGTTTTTTTGACATGTCAAAAATCTTTACAGAAGCATTACACTCACATTAAAAACTGTATGCATGCATGCTAGTGGTTGACAAGTGTATGTTTATGTCTGTTGGTGTTTATGCTTTTTTTTATTAATGCTCATTAGGGTAGAGGACCTATACAGACCTGCATTATAGAAATGTACTATAGAACTATAGTACTATGAACTATAGAAATAGTTGCAACACAGTAGTTTAATGTGTTTTTAAAAGCGCCAGGAGTGCAGCAGTTAGAAAAGTTATGTCATAAGTTTTAATACAATTATGTCATTCAGTGCAGCATTTATCACCATTTAAATGCATTGGCAGCAACGAAACTACCTCATGTGTGCCAACCCATTTAAAGTTTTGACGTAGCTGTTTAAACAGAGTTCAGATTGCAGGCATTGATATTATTCGATTTCACTATCTGAAAGTGAAGGTCTAAATTAAAAAGGTCAGATTCCATGTAACTATGGGATATAAACTAAACTATGATGTCTGCTGACAAAAACTAGGTTTAAAATCAGGTGTTATGGAAGTACGAAACAGTACGACGGTATAGAAATGTGTTGTGTTGTATTTTGAATCATCATAGTTGAACAATAATTGCTTTATCTAAATTAACCTTTTTTTTTGGTACAACATTTCAGAATCATAACTTCTTATTATTTTAGCTGCAGACAAAATGCAGGACTTTTATTTTTGCATTCCAGTATTAACCTTACATAAAAGATTTGAATATTTCTTCCACCACGTCCCAACCCACACACTAAATCGTATCTCAGACAATCAATAGTGTGGTTAATATTTTAGCATGCATAGTCTGTCGTTTCAGGAGAAGATGTGCATTACTACACGCTTTTGTTTAAATTATATGTATTACATCCTATTTTCTAGTTCTTGTCCTAATCTTTTTTATTTATCTAGATCGGTATTATGCTGCACTGCATTTACACCCACTTCTGTATTATAACATTGAAATGTGTCAGTGTGATGTTTAGTAATGAATTTGTGTCTTCTTAGAAGTAATGGAAGGCCCTCTAATGTTACGATGTACTGAAAAGAGGTTAGGGAAAAGTGCACTCAGGCAACTGTACTTCTCAAATTACAACTTCACTTGAAATGTTGTAGCACCATATTGTCTTGCTGAAATTTCCATCTTATAGACACTGAATAAGAGTAGAGAGATGGGTTCATCTCACCCTCACAATAATTTTAAGTCAGTATTTATGTACAGATTAACATATCATATTATTGGCCAGTCACGTAGTCTGTCTAATACTGTTTATTAGAAATCTATTTGCAGAATTACGTTGGGGTTAATTTCATCTTGTAGATAAAAACTTTGACCTCTTTCTATTTCCTTAGGTCACTGAAACCGGAAATCCATAATCCATTCCCCATATCTTTCACTTCCAGAGAATAAGGCACTTGGGAATCAGCTAAATCAGTTGCATTTAATATATTACATTGGAGTATTTGTGCTGATAAACTTTCCATTACCACTTTAAAATTAATTACTGGCTATTTATGTCATTTAATGGGTTAAGATATTTAAAAAATGGTACATGGACAACTAAAAACAAGTATATTAATCATCCTTTTTCATTCATTCATTATCTCTCCGCTTTATCCTCTATTAGGGTCGCGTTGGGGTTCCCCATGCCAATCCAGGGGAGAACGTTTCGGGCGCTGGCAAATAGACCCAGGACAGGGCGCCAATCCATCGCTGACAAGTATATTGTATAGGAAAGATGGAGATGAACTACAGTATGTGTGTTTCTCATACATACTCATACACATGAAGCTGTTTGCACATTTGGACCTTTTTCATATGTAATATAGTGAATGGGAAACACTGGGTAATGCTGGTGACAAATGTAAAATTGGGATACTGGTGATGTTTACCTGTAGAAATAGGAGCATCCTCTGACTGTGTTGTGGCTGAAGTACTCCTGGCTCTTCTCGTTGCCAAAATCCTCCAGGGGATCTGACCACAGGAGATCACACATGGGCCCAAATGCTGGAGGTTCCTTAAATCGATCCAACTAGGCCACATAGGGATGTATCAAGTATAAGTAGTGTATTGATGCTGCAAACACTTTATACTTTATTTATACAGGTACACACATAAGCCTAGAATAGCTCTGGATACCTTCTTTATGTCATCTAAGGTGTGGATTTCTGGAGACAGGCCACCGTGAACACATAGGAACTGCTGGTTCATGAGAGCAGCAAGGGGAAGGCAGTCAAATGCATCCATACAGGAGTCATACACCTGCTCTGAATACTTGATTTTACCTGTGGATGAAAAAGAAGTGAGTCTTACCCACAAAGTTCAGTATATTTTATACTGTTCTTTACCAACGTTTTTTTTTTACTGCAACCAATATATATATTTAAAGCTTTTGAGTTTTTTAACCAACATTTACAAATACATTTTGAAAGACAGAAAGTTCAACCCCAATTACTTGACCTTGTATTTCCTGGGTCACCCATCAGCGTTTATGAAAATAATTCAGAAAATAATAATAAATTCTTCATCAAATTCATCAGCATTTAAGTTACAGTTTTATTTATTTCTATTTAATCACAGTTGTGGCTTTGTTCCTGATACCTACACAGAGCTCTGCAGTCTTTTTATGATACCTCAAACCTTTTTAAACCATATGTGTACTACTCTACTTAAAGCATTAAACATGTTATATGTGAAAGCTTAAAGAGTAATAAGGCTTTACCTGATACAGTGATTCAAAACTATCAACCTAAAAATAAAGCAATTATCAATGACAGGCTTAAAAAATAAAATGAATACATGAGGAACTTGAAGATGAGGATCTAACCTCATCTTCCATCATCAAATTTGAGTTTGTCTTTCTGTGTGCACCTAAGTTTTTTTTTTCCTGAACAGGATGATATATTTTCCTTTTTATTGAATCTTAATTCTCCATCTCTCTCAACGGCATTTGTTTCCATGGTTACAGGTCAGCAGAGTAGCTACAGAAATACTTTGCCACCAACTTGGCACCTGCACATCTTTAACCCAGCTTTATTTTGCTACTCCTTGCAGCTTTGTGGTGTATTGGTATCATATCTCCATCTCTCTATCGCTTAATCTTTTGCTCAGTTTATAAAAGTTTTATTTGTGTCTCTCATGAAACATTCAAGGCACCCAAACTAACCGAGTCCCACTGTCCAAATGTCCATCCACAGGAATCAGGTGTGTCAGGTAAACATTCCTCACACAATGAATCCACCTGAACTGCTGACACATGACTATAAGTTTTTGTCTATTAATACTGTGTACTGTGTACGCCAAATATTAAACCTCCTATTCCATAATACTCCATAATGTAACTGAATTATAAATAAATCTCTCCAGGTGACATTTTTCTGCTGCCCAGTGATCTCATTTTTGTGTTATTTTGCACAATGAAGTCTTAGCATTTTGTTTTCCTTAGACAGCAATAGCACTAGAACTGGTTGCCTATTGTTATAACCAATTGGTGTTAGAAGTAGCCTTTAATAAAGCAGCTATTCAGCATAGTATTTATATTTTGCACTGTGGGAGGAAATATGAGACCCACACAGATGTGGGAGAACATGCAAACATCTCACAGAAAGAATATTTCCCTGATTTAAGTAGAATATAAAAGTGTTATGCAATTTGCTAGATTTTAAATGGAGGTTTTAAATTCTAGGTTTTAAATGATAATTTGGCAGACAGGTTAATCACAATGTAGTACGATGAGATAAAAAGGTTAACAAGAGACTATACTTACATTCTTGCTTGAAAGTAAAGTATTCTGTCAAGTGCCTACATTCGTGGTTTCCTCTCAATAAAAATAGTGTCTTTGGGTAGAGAATTTTCAGCGACCAAAGGTACAAAACACACTGTGTATGGAAACAGACAGAAGGTAAGAGTGATGCATTCTTCATCAAAATACATATAATAAACACAAAAATCAGATATTTGACAAGTTTAGATTTACAACATAAATCAAGTATTCCACAAAGATGCATGTTTAAAAAATATCTAATAATAATAGTGTACTCAATAATGGATTAATGATACTGCTTTGAAAGTTACAGAAAAGTTCATGAACATTTTCATTTTATACATTATATTATCAATCTTCCTCATCTGTCATGCTAAAAAGATAATAAATTATAAATGCATGTTAGTCGCAGTACTGGAACGCAACTTAACTGGAACTTTGCAACTTCAGCCACACACTTCACGTGATGAACATGTTAGTTTTTAAGCACTGTAATAAAAACACTGTGTGTACTTTAACCTCTAACACTGGAACTGTGTTCTAATTTGTCCAGTGAATCAGGAGATTTAAGTCTTGATTTAAATTAGTCCTATAATAGACCCCAATTAATGCCTTAAGTATGAAGTGAAGGGATTATTTATAAAAGCACAATTAGGAGGTTTAATGTAATAGTGAATAGTTAAAATATTAAATTAGAATTAAATATGCATGATAACACATTAAGAACGACTGAAATTCACATTAGAGAGATTTGCATAATTCCAGGAACAAATTATGTGGCATTGTATATCTATTTTAAGACGTTATTCAACTTCATAAAGAAGTCATTACATGCATTCTTTTACATGATTTAAATATTTATTTTATGTATTTATGTTTTTTTCTTTCCAGCCTGCATATTCCTGAATTCAGAAGTATTAATTTTCACCAAAAGTAAATGTAATTATTTAATACCATTAAAAGATTTTAATTCCTGACCAGGACTCCACAGGCCACAAATGAGCTCTTATTTATTTCTTGGTAGAATCAATTTTTTGGCCCGAATTTGTTTGGTTTTATATTTAATTGACATATTAAGTACCCTTTGAATGGGGGGGGGGCAGTCATTTTAATCTTCCTGTGAACAATTTTAATTCTATTCTATAGGACTAGTGATATGTTGTTGGTTTGTCACGTTATCATGACCATTTAATTAATGACCTGCTTGCTCACCCCCCTTTATTGTGCCTCTGCATCCAACCATACACAGTCATTAACAAGACACAATGCTTTTTCTTTTTCAGCTTCTATTTTGCTTTGAAGTCAGGGGCACATAAATGCACTCTGATGGAGAGTAAGGCTAACACAATTATGCAGGGACATATCATACATTCATGTCTGGACTAGCTATGGATATGTCAGAAAAATACAGAGCATGTTCACAATATGCAGAAACACCTTAGAAAATCATCCAAACCGATGCATACATGTAGATAATTATTCATCACCTAACTGAGGCCTGTTCAGAGATAATATAGGTTATGACGTTTGGATTCTAGAGAATGTGTACGACAAACAATGACTTGATAAATGAATAGTGCAGGACTTTTAGGGCATTTAACAGTGGGAAATATGTTTCTGTCACCTCGATACTGAAATAGCCTCGGTCCACATAGTCTCCCAGGAAGAGGTATCGTGTTGTGGCGGGTGAACCTCCCACCTCAAACAGCTTCATCAGGTCAAAGAACTGCCCATGAATGTCCCCACACACTTACAGGAGAAAGAGAGAGAGACAGAGAGAGAGAGAGAGAGAGAGAGAGAGAGAGAGAGAGAATGAGAGTCAGTTACTGACAAGAACATATTAAGTTACAAGTGCAATCTCTTTTCTCAGGAGAATCGCTCCACTTAAATCATATGATATCAATCATATGCTCATGCAGGCACTGCAGTTACTCCTGCTACAGTCTGGATATTGATTACCATAGCGATTTGACAACATTGCTTTATAATATATTAATATATATTTCTTACACATACGTATTGTCAATATGTTTATACTGCAAAGAACTGAACATCCTTAGGCCACAAGATTCCAGTTGTCTTTCAGCTCAATGATTTTTCCATGTGGAGGTGGAAAAGAGAGAAAGAGATGCAACTCCTGTTGCCATGGTGACATGAATTTGATGAAGATAAATAATGAAATAAATGAGTTTTCATTTCTCTTGCCTGTGTGCAGCGTTGGCATGGAGATGCAGCCTAGGCGTTTACCCATGAAACCCATCAGGCAGTTAATACGTGGGTGTGGGTGTGGCCAAAGCCTGAAAGGCTACATGTCATTCTCAGAGCTGCCATTCACTGGTTCATTGTTCTTTTTAGCAAGTTGTTTACGGGGTGTATAGCATACAATAGACCTCCGCCGCTGATAGATTCATTAAGATGTGATGGGCTGAGAAACCATCACAGAGTCCTGACCTTTTAAAATCCTCATGATGTGCTGAAGATGGAGGAATGATCTCAGCCAAAAATAAATTCAACTGTGGATGGAAGTGAATGTGGCGATAAATAAATAAATGTTATAGAATTATCAAAAAGCTATTTTTTTATTTGAGACATTTTATTTAATCAAAGCAACGTAAAGTTTGGGTTCTGAAAACTCCTCCATTGTGTTGTTTTTATTTATATGATCATAATTAAGTTTATATGATTGACTCATTAACATGGTTTGGTTATAGTTCATATTTTACAATCGACTTCCTCACAAAACTAGTAGCTTATGCAAGATGACCTGAAATGTCTGCCTGGGATCTTTAACAAAATTGTGGAGCCCACTTCCTTTGTCCTTACTATCATGCTTTATCATTCTCTCTCTCGCACCTGCCATCTCTGTCTCTGCTGATCTGTTCCACTGTGGCCTTCGCCCACACAGGGCTCGGAGCAGCGTTACAGCACTTATTTATTTATTTGTTGCAGAAGCATAAACAGAGCTGGCTGACCATTTTTGCCTTGCAAATGCTTATGTCTTTAAACCCTAAATATGCCATTCGTATTTCTCCAGGACGCTGGGATAGGTCTTATACAAAACACATTGATGCAAACATTTTATTATCTCTGTCGCCATCTTACAAACCCATATCCGATTTAATGCACTAGTTCCTGAATCTGTCAAGCAACCATCGTTTAGTGCTAAATAGTCTTTAGGGATGCAGCCTAAATTAATATACGACGGGTTAAATGGACAGCAGTCTTATTTGCGTTGAGGAAACTGCAGCTATGGGCATTGTACGTTAAGGTTGGACCATTAGTATGAGCCGTTAACACATTTTATAGTCATGGTGTAGCAGAGAGTCACAGTTGTATAGCACTATACTGTTTAAATAAGTGTGCATAGAGATGGATTGATGGAAGCTGCGTAGTCTATTTCTTAATATACGCCGCCGAGACTGAGTGTTCTTATTGGACTGACACTAAAAAGCAGTCCTGGAACAGTGTGTGCATTTACAATCACATGAATATTTCAGGCAAAGGCAGTTTATTCAGACACATATTTCAAACAAATGATCCTAATTAGTTTATATGGCGAAAGATACACCATTGTACTGAACTACAAAACTTTTTTAGGATTGTATTGTTGGTGTCTGGATACTATCCTAGAATCAGTGGGGGGCAGAAATTTACTCTCAATGAGATGAGCAACTATTAAAGAGCACACACTCATTTACCACCGTGTTGTAATTAAGCATGTCAATTTCTTTCAGCAGCAAGCTTTGGAAAGTGGGAAGAACCTGGAGAAAAAGGAAAAAGCAGACCGGCACAAAAATAAAATGTAATGCTTGCAGTTAGGAGTAGGGGTGAGCTGCAATATTCGCTGATTCGACGATTCGATTCGGAGAACCGTAGTCGACTATGAACCTCATAGTCAAATGTACCATTTTGACCACATGGGGGAGCCCATGGCTGCTGCTAAGCATTAGTTTTTACATGAAATGTCTTTGTTTTCGTTATATATATAGCCTTTTGTCAAATAAAATCATCCTAATTTCTAGAAAAAAAAGAAAAAAGAAAAACAAAAAAAAGGTTTTCTTTTGTTAGAAAAACAAGTAAAATATTTTTAAAAAAATCTTTTTTAAAAACTACGCTTATAGCGCCATCTTGTGGTGGAATTTTAACTGATTCGACTATCAGTCGACTATAGGGAAAATCAGACGAATCAGATTCGACTATGAAAATCTTTAGTTGAATACACCCCTAGTTAGGAGTAACATCTCACACCAACAGTTTGCATTAAAGTTATGTGATTATAAGTCCTGTTTTATTACAGATACACAATGTAAACGTGTACACTTGGTTGATATATACACACACCCATCATTTTATCACATTAGCTTGACTTCGGGCCATGGGCAGATACACCCTGCACAGGGTGCCAAACCAAATACATATATATTTGTGTATAGAAAATGCAGCAGCCTATAATCTCGCTAAAGTTCACTACATGAAAAAATGTATAGTACATAATGTCATAAAATCTCTTTCGGGCATTTTTAGAGTGGAACCAGAAACCCTGATGTTGATTGGCAACAGTGCTCACTGTGCCACCACTGTGCCACCATGCCATTGTTCTTTCATTCATTTCCTAATCCTCTTAGTTTGATCAGGTTTACTGAGGTTGCTGGAGTTTATCCCACTCCTAATAGGGTGAAACACAAAATACTTTAATAGGTATCATATTAAAGTTAATAGGTATCCTTTAATAGTTCATACATTTTTAATTAGTTAAAATGCCTATGGTAAGATATTAGCAACTGACATGATGACTGGATTTAGATGAGTGAAAAACAACAACAATAACCAGACAATTTGTAACCCCAGTCTGTTTAAACATATTTACGGTACACAAACTACTTCAAGTAAGAACTCCACCATAGATTTGCCCCTGTATATGTCCCAATATCAGACATCAATAGATACCTGCCAGCCAGGCACTAAATAAACATCACCTGTGGCAGTTGTACAATTTTAATGATTATTTTATTCATTGCTTTAATACCCTGCAGTAGCTGTAACTAAAGTATGTCATTACAAGTTGGTAAATAGGAGCAGCATTTGAAAAATAAAAAAGCACAGGTATCTTTTGAACAAGATATACAGAAGACTGCGCCATTTTTGGAATTGCAAAAAAAGCTACAATATATCAGACCATCTGGAAACCTACAGGGAGCACAAAAAATTTACTTAGAGAACAGCATGTCGAACAAAAAAGCCCATTTGGTTGATTCATCTCATCTGCACTTCAGTGTTTTGTTATGCTGAAGAGCAGAGAGCGAATGGGCTGTGTGATGTGCACTGTGCACCACCGGGCCGACGCACTCTTCCCGTGAGCATCTTCACACCCTCTGGGGGTTTTCTACCCCCCCCCCCCCCCACACACACACACACACACCGTGAGCGAGGCTTTCTGAAGACAACTTCAACCCTAACAACCCTTCATCCAGACACAGCCTTGTTGCTTTCTGCCTGCCATGTTTTTAAGGCTTTGTAGATAAGAAGAGGTTTATGTAACCGACCCCTCCCTAACAAAAAAAAGTGCAGTCACGTTGCGTGATGAGTGCAGTGCTGTATAATGCATGGCAAAATCTAATGAACATAAACTGAGCAAGGAAGCAATGAACACAGGCTGCAAGACTGAGAGTAGAGCTAAAAGAGGAATTTTTCCCACTGCTTATTTTACAGTAAACAAGAATGTTCCACCCAATCACCACACCATCGCTACCTACACAGTTCCAATTATTATTATATATTATTTCTCCACTTCTTTTATGTACAAACATGTGTTGCCTTGCATATTCTGTACAGCATTTTATTTTAACTCAAAAGGCTTCATTTAAAACAACACACATTGGAAGCCTTATGTACCAGTAGTTTAGTTTAGTTAAGAAATAATAAGTGACAAGTGATATAACCACAGTGATGTCCTGTCACATCACAGAACTGCCTACTTCAGTTGAAAAGTTGCAGTGTACTGTATGTAGACATGCTGTTGTTGTTTTTTTTGCTATGTTAACATTTCCATTATTCTCACAGCTGTGTGTTTTGTTAAGCAGAAGAGAAAAACTGTAATTGCACCTTTTTAAATGGAGTTATGAAATGCTGCTGAAAAGAGTTGCAAGATGTAAATAAAAAAATGAATTCAAATTATAACACATACATAAACAAATGTTGCAATTCAGCCTTAAACTACCAACATATAATTTTTGTTCATATTGTTTGGAAGTAATATGTTGAATTTTAAGCATCTAAAATACATTCACAGAAAGCAAAGGAAAGCACCTTTGTAAGTCAAATTCAGGACTCGTAGTGCTCAAAGGCAGCAGCACTGCTCACTGCTCCACCAGCAAGCCAATATCCAGTAACCAGCATCAGAGACAGACATAAATAATTGAAATGAATGATATGAATAATTACATGAGGCGACACAAATTGTGCATAAAAATGATTTACATTTTCTAACTGTAACGGCTGGGTTAGTGGGACTAATAATATGTCCATTTGGTATAAGCAGTGAATAATAATACTGCTGAACCTCTGTGCTCATACCAGCAAAGTCATAAGATGTTTGACCAATCAATCTCTGGCCACTGATGGCATTAGGGCTGTAATAATGTAGTTCCTTACCATCCAATATAGATTTCTGTGTATAATCCCATGTTTTATTAACATTCATAAAAGGAACTCTTATTACTCTATTAAAAGTACTGAAATGTACAAAAGTACACGTTAAATTTTTTTAAATCATATTTTTATCTCATCTCAATAGCTTCCACTTCAGGGGGATGAATAGGAGAATCAGACCATGGAAACCATCGGCTGCTAACCAGCTGAAGTAATGCATCAAAAAAAAAAAAAAATCTGCCTGCAAATATGCTTTCATCTCATTTCATGTAAGATGGTGTAACAGTAAGCTGATGTAACAACGTAGAAACATGTTTCTGTTACTGCTTACAATACATCCAAGCATGTTGTTTTGCAGAACATTTGATGAAATCGTGAAGCCTTCAGGTTCTGAAGCGCAGACTGAATAAGCCCTTCAACAACCTTCCAAATGACATCATTTGAAACAATGACATACTGTTGCGTTTTTCCCACCAGGAATTTCCGATTTCCCATCCCAATCATTTCAAACCTAATTTACCACATATGATCAGGTTAGTCTGTTCAGAAGTGGATGGTTCGTTGGCTCAGCAGGAATACAGAACTCTGATGAGCATGTGACCAGTAAAATAACTTCATCCATCATGGCTCATTTTCAAGTTTGTTCTGATTCCCCATCATGTAATTTATCTCCTCCATGCCTTGCCTTGTCTGCTGAATGGTCTTGTTGAGATTCAGATTCTTCTAGCTCATTCGTACAGTTCAGCTTTACCTCCACCACAAGCGATTCTCTGCACCATCACAAGACAATTTGGGATATTTGTAAGTTGCTTTGGATAAAAGTATTTGCTGAATGACATCACAAAATATATTTATCTTTTCCATAACAGACTGGACTGGCAATCTGTCCAGGGTGTTTTCCTGATTTTATCCTTATGATTGCTCCAGCACCCTATAACCCTGATCTGTATAAGCAGATTAGAGAATGAATGAAGTAATGAATAACACCCAGTCCCCAGGGCACCTCCTAGTAAAATCTAAAGTAACTTGCTATATTACACATCTCTTAATGTGTGATGTAGTAAAGAGAACACCAAGGGGCAGAAATCAAAAAACAAAAAAAACTGTAAACGCAAACATAAAAATATTGGTGAATGCATTCTCAGCGCACCTTACCACTGGGTCGCTCCTCTCAGCTGAATCCTAGAACTGTGCAGTTTGAAAGAACCTATTGTTACCACTGAAAGTGTAGATGGGTTCTAACACACTACAATAATAAAATAACCTTTTAAGAAGTTAAAAGTACTTATATTTCTGGTACATTTAAGTCCTCTGCTTTTCACTTATCATGAAGGTGCCATAAATGGATTTTTTTTCATTATGAATAATAATAATAATAATAATAATAATAATAATGGCGGCACGGTGGCTTAGTGGTTAGCACGTTCGCCTCTCAGCGCTAGGGATTCCCGGTTCGAATCCCCATCTGGGTGGAGTTTCCATGTTCTCCCCGTGTCTGCGTGGGTTTCCTCTGGGTTCTCCGGTTTCCTCCCACAGTCCAAAAACATGGATCAAGTCAATTGAATTCTCAAAATTGCCCCATATAGAGTGTGTTTGTGTGAGTGAGTGTGTGCCCAGCGATGGATTGGCGCCCTGTCCTGGGTGTATCTGCCCAGCGCCCGAGACGTTCTCCCCTGGATGGGCATGGGGAACCCCACCGCGACCCTAATAGAGGATAAAGCGGGAGATAATGAATGAATAATAATAATAATAATAATAATAATAATAATAATAATAATAATTGTGCTGGTTTCCGCCCACAGTCCAAAAACATGGATTCAAGGTAAACTGACTGCTCTAAATTTCCCCATATAGTAAGTGAGTGTGCCCAGAATTGGCACCTTGTCTTAGGTGTATCTGGCAGGCACCTGAAACGTTCTCCCCTAAATGGGGGGACCACACCCCCTCGGTGGCCTTATTCAGCTGGCAAATGTGTGCTTTATAAAAAATAAAAACATTGATGGATTACATGTATAATCTCTTTAATTTAAATAAATAATTGTTTTAATTAGATATATTAAAAAATTTAAATACTTTAAATGTGTACTGAACAATTGTATATAACAACCACACCGGACGATTTAAAACTCTATTTATATAACATATTCAGTGTGAATGTGTAAGAGGCAGAAAGTGATTTTGGGATGCAGCTTGTGTGTTTGAAAAATAAAATAGAGAAGATTGTAAATTATGCGCAAGTGAATAAGCCACACATAATGACTGTCACTGAACAATAGGTGCTGCATTCGTGTTAATGTTTGTGCTGGTGGAGTGTTCGGAGCTGCTATCATTATTGTGGGCTAATATTAAATAGAAGGAAATCAGTAAATGCCTCATTTAGCACCACACTCAGTGACCACACTGTGCTCATCTGACACATAATGAAACTGCACTGTCCATGTCTGTTTCCTATATAATAGAAACATAATAGAACTACTGAAGATGCATCTTTTTAACAAATACCTGTTGTAAAAATAAAAAAAAAGGAGGGGGGCATTCAGGATCAGATAACGATCAGGTTTGATAATTCTACAGTGTAGCTGGTTTTCTTCATAGCTACTGTCTTGCGATGTTCTTATTAATAAGTTGCTTTGGCTTAAAGTGTCCGCTAAATACTATGTGGATAGTAAAGCCTACAGTTTGCTTGATGCACCTTTTAAAGGCGACATCTATTTTTTAAAGCACTTGATATGTATCACTCATAAAAACGTTCACATTACAGGACCATACACTGTGCACAGTTAGCTTTTAGAGGAACAAAACACAAAGTGGAAAAGCTGTCATAAAATTCCCAGTCAGCGTTATATTTCACAAAGAAATTAAAATTCACTAACATGAAGATTTTCTGATGATGACAGCATTATGTAGATGTTACCTGGATTTTTTTTTTTTTTTATCACTGGGCTTAAAAGTCTTAAAGAAGCACATAGTGCACATCAGCAGTCATGAAATATACTGTACATCAACTTACTGACCTGTGGTACAGTGTATGTGTCTATTCATTTTCTTTTTTACTGGTGAATCTCTCAAATTGGAGGCACATGGGGTGATTCACCCCACCCATTTAGCAAAATTGGACAAAACATGGGTAAAACAGAGGGTAGGATAATGTTTACGGTGTTTGGCTATCAATCTGAAGGCTGTGGAATCAAATCCCAGGTTTACTAAAGTAACCAGTATGGTCCTTGAGCAAGACCCACATTGCTCCAGGGGTGCTAGCCAGCTTTGTGTTCTTTGTGTTAAAATTGTAACCTCAAAAAAGAGACCTAGCACTGAGACAAAGTATAACTCTGTCTTGTCCACTAGTTTGTCTTCACATCCATTTTTATAACCTACATATACAACATCAGAGAATCATCTGTGCTACAAATATTTTGGTCCTCGCATTCAATGCAAAGCAAAGCAGCAGTTAATGTAGGTATAAACACCTATGATGTATGAATGCACAGGCTCACACACATGCACACACCCACACAGATATAAATCACCAGACAGCAGAGACAGAGCAGGAGAGCTGGACTGTGAGGAGATGACTCAGAGGTGTAGGTGTCTTCTGCAAACCTGATCTCCTCTTTCCCTCACTTCTTCTTCTTCTTTTTCCCTCACTATGCTTTTGATATGCTAAAGGATTTAAGCAGCTATGCCAGAAAAAAAAAGGCAGCAGTCAGAATGAGTTAAAAAGGCCGTAAAAGTGTGCTACTGCACTCTGAATGAACTAGGTGAAGATACATTTATCAACTTTCATCCCTGTGGTAAACTAAGCCCTGCCATCGCTTGTGAATGTCAGTGATGGAATCTATGATACTGTAATAGGTAATAAAGGTTAGATGCAATAATGTTTAAAACAAGGCCAATGGGGCTAAATATATGGGGGTTAACAGGCTACTGTTGACCAGTAAGATAAAAGGCCTTATTTTAGCCTTCCTTAGCCGAGATATCAACTGCGCGCTGTGTAGCTTGATTTATGACGTGTCACTGTGTTTTTACTTTTAATATGATGGGGGAAAATATGGCTTGCTCGTGTGTGTGAGTGAGTAAGTGTGTTTTCAGCCCAAAATGCTATCACCTGTATAGGCATGGGGAACCACTCCACGACCCTAGTAGAGGATTAAGTGAGATAATGAATGAATATTTATATTTATAGCTATAGCATCCATCTAAAGCTATGTGTAAATGACTAACATTTCAGTACAGTTCTCTTCAAACACACAATGAGCTAAACTGACATAGCCCTCACTCTATGATCTTTAAAAATCTAATACTTGTGATCAAGATTTAGTTACATTCAGTTATGATTTTGACAGCTTTTGATCCAAAAATATGGAGAAATAATATACCTGACAATCAGTAAGAAAACTGTAAAGACAGACACCTTCAACCTGTGCTGTGTATAAACCTTATTGTTTTTTGTTTCATCTCCTGCTTGCACTCATTTTGAGAAAGTAAAAGGATTGTTCTTGGTCTCATCTCTGGTGCTTTTTCATATCAGCCTATTTTCCCCTGCTGTCCTTCTGTTATTTTTCTGTATCTCTGGGTGGCAAAGCCAGCTTTAGTCAAAATTCAGATAAAAGCACAAAGGTATGGGTAGGGCATGAAAGCAGCATATGTCCGTTACAAACAAGGGGGAAAGAGGCAGTTCTTTAAAAAACAGTATCAGTCAGAGATGTAAGGCTTGTGTGTGTGTGTGTATATACCTGTATATTTAGAGCTTTAGTCCAGTAACCCAATGCAAACCAACCTGGTTGGATTTCCCCTGATCTAATAAGCCTGCTTCAGTTTATAAAGGCTTTGCTATTTATGTAATTAATGCAATGAGGTGTTAAATCGGCAGAGGTTAATAGAATGTGAACCCAGGGCTGAGGTTGAGAGCCACTGATCTTTAGAAAATGAAGTGTACCCGATTAAACACCATTCTAAAACCCAATACATTATATAAGCCTTTTTTCATAATAAATGACATTACTTTATATGATTTGTATTTAAAGTCTAAATATAATAAATCATTCATAATTTTCAATACTGTATCTAAACAGACTTATAATTATATGGGTTCTTTTGTTTCTGGCATGAATACAAACATTAAATACTTAACACAGCCACAACACTTATATTACAACGCAATACACAAACATTATCTCTGCATATTTCAATTTTACAAACTAATGAAAATATAAAAAAACCTTTACTGTCTGCTGAGTGAAAGTGCTGATTTTCTCAGTACAGCTTGAGCCTGAAGCTGGCAAGTGATAGCTATCACAGGCCTTATGAAACCAATTTAAAAGAAAACACAAGAAGGCACATTTTCGCATAATGCACATACAGGTAACGACAGCTTGTACATCGTATACCCTCTGACTGATTCACTGATTAATGTAGAAAAAGTGACGGGTCTATATCAGCATTCAGAAAACAGAAAAAAAACACCAGTACATTAGTATGTACTGTGCACGAGGCCGACATCTCAAATACAGCTTTTAACATCAAGTACTGTATGAGCTTTTCTCACCTGTGACAGGTGCCTCAATGTCAAGCATGGTCTTTTCCTGGCGTAAAATGGCAGCTCCCTCATTGATGATGCGCAGGGCGACAGCTTCCTCCACTCGGCCTTCTTTGGTTAGGTGGGCTTTGAGTAGGTCCACCCGTGGTTTTCCCTCACAGTCGAAAACCTCCTTCATGGTGAGACGGTGGCTCAGAGGAAAGGGCACAGCTGGGAAGAAAAAGGGGAAGATGTTAAGATGTTTACAGGATCAATTAAAAAAGTCAGGGGCTGTCTTAATACGATAGAATTTTACATGCAGGCCAAATTCCTGCCAGTAGCGATGGCAATAAGAAGGGTCATAAAATCAAATCAATGTTTAGCGTACTTATAATTCAGTGATTTTGAATGTCAGATATCACACACACACATGTATAGTTCATTCATTCATGCCAATCAATCACTGCCAATCAATCACACTCACTCACACAGACACGCTATATATGGGGCAATTTGGAGCACTCAATTCACCTTGATCCATGTTTTTGTACTGTAAGAGGAAACCAGAGAACCTGGAGGAAACCCACATGGACACGGGGAGAACATGGAAACCCCGCCCAGATGGGGATTCGAAACGTCTCTTTCATTCATTCATTATCTTCCGCTTTATCCTCTATTAGGGTCCCCATGCCCATCCAGGGGAGAACGTCTCGGGCGCTGGGCAGATAGACCCAGGACAGGGCAACAATCCATCGCTGAGCACACACTCACTCACACAGACACACTCTATATGGGGCAATTTTGAGAATTCAATTGACTTGATCCATGTTTTTGGACTGTGGGAGGAAACCGGAGAACCCGGAGGAAACCCACGCAGACACGGAGAGAACATGAAAACTCCACCCAGATGGGGATTCGAACCGGGAATCCCTAGCGCTGAGAGGAGAACATGCTAACCACTAAGCCACCGTGCCGCCACATGTATAGTTGTATATGAATATATTTTTGAATAAATATGAATAAAGTTTCTTTTACAACATTATCTGAATCAAACAGATTTTTTTTGTTTTAATAGTAATGGAAGAAAATCCAGCAGTTAATGGAAGACTCTCATCATTAGTTTAGCTGTTTATGACTAAACCCTGATCTTCCTCCATTTCCAATAAGATTTTAATTTGAGAATACATAAGCTCTATATACAAGCATTCGATTCGGAAATGAAAAAAAAAAAAGCTTTCCTCCCTCAGAATAAAGCTCGATTAGGTAGCATTTATTACATTTTCAGCACCGCTCTTGCCTTGTTGGCAATACTGCAATAGACCCATGGCAATGTACTCCATTCCATTCAGAGAAGGAGGATGTGATTCAATTACAAGCCATCCATGTTATTCCAGCAAATCAAACAGCCATTAAGGTGTAATAGGCAGCATTTACTACAGATCTATGTTTTAGACCCTTGCAGAGCAGGTAATGGTAGAAAAATACCTGACCTGCAGCGAATCTGCAGAACAAGGTCCTTTCATCTCATGAAATATCCACTACACTGCAATAATATTCCACTTTTTTGCTCCCACTTGCCCTTTCATTGTATTCTGGTATGAGATAAAACCAATAACCATAATAATAAAGATGTGGAAAAGATGGAGAGAAAATGCTATTTTCCTTTATATGGAAACAGCACAACAGCCTTTTTCCACATGAAAGGCTAAATAGGAACATTGTAAAAGGTAGGGGCATTATCTGAACTAATTATGTGCTCTGTTCAGAGGTCAAAAGCAGGTAGAGCAGTTAAAATAGGTAGAGCAAGTACATTTATATACATATACAGTACTGTTTTTATCATGACATTTGAGTAAAACTAACACAACCCAGAAACCAACCTATTTGAGTTTAAAAAAATTTGTAACATAATAATAACCAGCTAATGATATATTTTTTAATTAGCACATCCACCTCTCAGAGATAATTTAAATCCTGATCTGGGTGGAGTTTTCAGGTTCTCCCCATATCTCAATAAGTTATCCCCAAGTTCTCCAAAACATGAATTTCAGGTGAATTGGCTGCTCTAAATTGCCTCTATATAAATTGCCCCTAAATAGTGTGTGTGTGCCCAGTGTTGAATTGCCCTGTCCTAGGTGTATCTGTCCAGAACCCAAAACATATTTCCATGGATGACCATAGTATAGGTTTAAGCGAAAGATAAGAGTTTTAGGATGGACCTCATTCTTGGACCATCTGTTTTGTACAAAATAACTTTTCCATACAGATTAATAACACATCACCAAATTCATCAGTAAATTACAAAAAGCTACATCTTATAACTTTAACTTAAGTGACAATTTGCTGATGGAATGTAAAATATATATATATATATATATATATATATATATATATATATATATATATATATATATATAAGTATATGTATATATATATATATATATATATATTTTTTCATTCATTCATTATCTCCCGCTTTATCCTCTATTAGGGTCGCGGTGGGGTTCCCCATGCCCATCCAGGGGAGAACATCTCGGGCGCTGGGCAGATACACCCAGGACAGGGCGCCAGTCCATCGCTGGGTACACACTCACACACTCCAACACACTCTATATGGGGCAATTTAGAGAACTCAATTAACTTGATCCATGTTTTTGGACTGTGGGAGGAAACCGGAGAACCCGGAGGAAACCCACGCGGACACGGGGAGAACATGAAAACTCCACCCAGATGGGGATTCGAACCGGGAATCCCTAGCGCTGAGAGGCGAACGTGCTGACCACTAAGCCACAGTGCCGCCCTATATATATATATATATATATATATATATATATATATATATATATATATATATATATATATATATATATATATATATATATATATATTAAATTACATTGAACAAAGGAGTTTGGCTTTAAATGTATGTTATTCAAATACTATTCTGACGAAGTGTCAGAATAGTATAAAATAAAGAATAAAAAAAGAATAAAATAAAAAAGATAAAATAAAGACAGTGGAAAATTCCAGTGTGAATAAGAACCAAATACAACAAACAATGAGATCAACTGACAAGAAGGAAGAAGAAAAGCGCACTGTGAAAGTTGCCTAAGGCATATTCTGTAAGCAACACATCATCTGTCAATGCCAAATAAAGCTTAATACATTCAAGCACCCTTCTCAGTATAATGATAGCACACCATGTTAAAGCGGAGCAATTTTTTAATATACTGGTGATCAAAAGGATACTTTGTCATTGACAGCTCATTGCCTGAAATAAATTCTTGAAAAAAATATCTAGACCACTCTAGTTATGCAAGCTTCAGTACTACAATGGTTAATTCACTGATACGAATCATCAAAGTAAGAGTACTTATTTTGCATGAAGACCATGTCAGCATTTCACTGAACAATTTAAATGACACAACAAACGAATTTGTAATTTTATTGTAATTCAAGTATTTTGAATATACTGTAAATACAGTACCGGTCAAACATTCAGACCCCTTCCTTTTTGCTTAGTTCCACTTACCATAAAGATGGACTTTGTAGTTCTACAATTAAAGACTGTAATTGTGTACATGCCCTTTACTCTGCCCTCTAATGGTCAGGACCCCAATTGTACCACCACAGAGCAGGTATTATTTGGTTGGTGCGTTATTCCTATCCCAGCAGTGTCACTGAGTCACTGAATGAAACTACAGCAGCACTGCTGCACTAACCCCCCCCCCCACATCAGTGTCACTGCAGAACTGACAATAAAGTACAGAACAGAAACCAACAGAAGAGTAACAAAAAACAGATGTACTGCTCTGTAATTGTAAAACTACAACTAAAATAATAATAATAATAATAATCTGTGAATTTCCCACTTTGTGGGACAAATAGAGGATTATCTTATCTTATCTTAAAAGTTCATTTATGTGAGGAAATAGACATATGAGCAAGAAGGGGATGGGGTATCCAAACTGTAGACGGGTACTTGAATATTGAGCTAAAAGAGACTCATTATAGAACAAGCATGGAACTCCAACAAAACATTGGCATGGTGAATTATTTACTTGCGTGTGCCAGTGCAGATCAGCTGCACTGTAAGCAGTAATTGTAGAGTGTGGTTTCAGGATCGATGACTACAGACAAAGCATCTGTGAGATAAATGATGCGATCACTGTTTGTATGAATGACATTAGTAAATGAATGAACTGGTGTACAGTGTGGGGGAAAACACTACAATCAGACTTTGGATAAATTATTATGTATGCTCATCAGACATTTTACGTGACAGTAGCACAGAGCTGACTTGCCAATTTCACCGATCACCAACTCACTGTATATAGCGCACAGTCTGTGCTATTAGGATGTCGCTATGTAATTATTTTGGTAAACTCTGTATATACAGCCAGAATAATCGCTAAACAGGAACTCACTGGGGATTTGTGCTAAATTACCTGTCAGATTACGCCACCTAACAGGTACATATTATTTAGTGTACTGCCTTGGGATGCAGACAGGATATTGATCAGCAAGCTTGCTATTACTGGGTGTGAGCTAGATAGGCCCTTTTATGTGTAAATAATCAGTGTAAAAAAGAAAACAGATGTATTACATTCTCTAATTGTAAAACTACAAGGTCCATATATACAATGAGTGGAGAAAATAGACAATGGAGCAAGATGTAGGAGTGTCCAAATCTTTAACTGGTATTGACTACACTGAGAGGACCTCACTGAGAGGAGAGGATGTTTTTACAATGATTGTAGCATTTATAGGGTTCACTTGGGTTAACTATATAGAAAAACTTTGCACACTTTGTGGTCTTTTATATAATTTGTTAATCCCCTTAATTTCATCTCTAATATTCTGGACGCCCACACATACATGAAAATGATCACCTGATCATGCAAGTCTTTAAAACGCTCTGCATATTACAAACCAAAAACATCATTCTGCATAAAAATGTTAAAAAGTGCTGTATAAGCACAAGCCGTGCTGCAGTGGGGGGACAGGATGGAAATTTTTGAGAAGTGCCCCCAGCAGGATCAACGTGGTATTCAATATTTTATGGTTGCTTAAGGGGAAAAGGGGAAGAATCTGATATATCTTATAATATTCAGCCATACTCATTGGATGAACTATAAACTGATTCTAGTTGCTGCACGAGTCTTAATTTCAATGAAATTAAAGAAACGAGAGCTAATATTCTCCAATCACTACATTATTCTATGATGTAAACCATGATATTCTGATATTGGAGGTGGTGCTTTATTGATTTATTGTTAAAAATTTAAGATTTTCACTAAATTATGACTTGATTGCATATGCACTATTGTACATTTGTGTTTCTTAGGTATTTTTGTAAACTGAGTCAAGAAAATAATATAAGGCTCTTAGTACAAATGTGTCAGAGGAACAAACCGTCATTTCATTTCAGTAGCCTTTTTCATGCAACTCTGAGCAAGACCACCAACAAACCTCAAATAGTACAGACACAAAGAGATCACTCTAACACACTACCTCATGCAGATCAAATGGCATTAGTACATAATGTCCCTATCGCTAACTGCCCTCTCCCAATGTCCATGTCCAGGAGGCAAGAAGCTCGCTCTAACTCCCACACACCCAAACAGTGAATGCTTGTTTATATGATAATGAGGTTTCCCTTTTAATGTGAAAGACAGCAGGCAGTCCACTGGGCGCCTATACATATAGATATATATATAGATACAGCATTTTGTATTTAAAATGGTTTCACATTTTTTTTCCAGTAATATAAATTCAGCAAAAAATGATGAAATTTTACATTATATACTATAATAAATATGGTTCATTTATAGAAGGTATTTATTTATATATCCATGGAACAAAATGGGAACAAAATAAACGTGTCCAGAAAGTTGACTGTGTACTATGTATGATTAATAAAATATAAAAGCATTTTTATTATTGGTCTCAGTCTTTTGTCCTTATGTACTGTATGTATACATTTTAAAAGGTTTTCAACAAATGCAACTCACTTGTTTTTGGTTTTGAAGCAGTCATAAGGTCAGACTTGTAGTTAGTGATCACAAATTTGGGGCCCTATTTTTATGACATTTGATTTCACACATGCTTTTTGGGATAAATGGTAAAAAAAAAATAGGCCCTTTCTTTAAGCCTTTTCTATATATGCCATTTTTCTTATCTTATATTTTCTTTGTCTTTCCATGGAAAAGATGTTTGCATGCAGAAATACACACCTACACAGCCTTAAAATATTCATGATGACAGAATGCAGAACTCTCAAGATGCTGTGTGACATATGGCATTAAACAAAATTGTTTTTTCTCTCTCTCTCTCATCATCCTTTCTTCCTATTTACTATTCCCCGGGGATATGACACAGACCTTTCTTTTCAAAAATCCTACTTTGGCCTCTATCACACTTTATTCTTTTAAAAATACCAAGGGCCAAAACCCATATGTTTTTGAAACTTTGTTAGGAAAACATTCCAGTACTCCACACAAATCCCTGACCTCAGGTCTAGTGCAGAGTCTGTATTATATGCTTAGTAAGAGTAAAACATATTTAATGAGTAAATATTTGAATATTTGTTGTTTTTGCTTTATCATCTCTATGTCACAAAACATTACAACAACACATTGCATCACTAAATAGGTCTCCTGTCCAGTCTTTCCTTGGGCTCATATCAATTTGATTGGTTTGCATCACCCGGCCCCGGAGGGTTTTCAAGTAACAAGTAACAAAATACACAAATACTGGACGTGTGAGGACCAAAAAGTGACATTTATAAAGATATAAGATATAAGACTATAAGATAAATAAATCTGGTAAACTGATTTATTATATGTATATATATATATATATATATATATATATATATATATATATATATATATAATATATATATATATATATATATATATATATTAGTAAATGAATGAACTGGTGTACAGTGTGGGGGAATATGGTTTATATATATATATATATATATATATATATATATATATATATATATATATATATATATATATATATATATATATATATATATTATGTATAATTAATAAAAGAGTGTGAGGACCAAAAAGTGACATTTATAAAGATATAAGATATAAGACTATAAGATAAATAAATCTGGTAAACTGATTTATTATATATATATATATATATATATATATATATATATATATATATATATATATATATATATTATATATATATATATATAGTATTAATAAAAGAATGGCAACAAGCAAGATTTAAATAAGAGACTGGTATTAAAACACAAGGTGAAGAACAAACAGGCGATGTTTGTATTCATAAAGTATTCCAGAGAGCGTAACCCTAAGCAGTGTCTTTAATTGGCTGACTGGAAACATGTGCTAGTGTCATCGGTGAGAAGGGAATCATGGGATTTGTAGTGTCGAACCTTAACGAGAGCAATGAGAGAACTGAATATTCACTAGACTTTGCAAATCCTGTTCTTCATTGTATTTGTATTGTATCGGCTCATCCAGTCCATCCACTCAGAGCAACTTTGTGTGGATTATTTTTATCCAGATGTCCAAAGACATTCAATGTAAACATGGCCATCAATCTGGATGGTTAGTTCATAACTGCCCCCATGTTCATTATGAAGCTGTATATTTTTAAGGGCCAGCAGCAGGCCGTTGACAATAAGTGTAAAGTTTGTTACTGAATTAAATAAAGGAAGACAGTATTGGAGGGAGAGAGAATTAGCAGGATGCAGCTGAGAAAGTGGTCACGCTTGAGTGAGCTCTTGCAGGCCAAGGCGGCTGAAAGCAGCTTTGCTCCTTACTTACACCAAAAGCCGAGCTGTTGACACTGTGGTGTGTTGCTGAGCAACAGCCATTGACAACTGGAGAGCAGCCAGCACTGTACAGCACAGTATACATTGTGATTGGGGAGTAAATCTCACAGCGCACAAAGCCACAGACACACACACACACAGACACACACACCCACACCCACACACCCACACCCACACACACTTGTGAGAGGCCAATAAGCAGCTTGAACAAACCAGCGCTGATTAGACATGACTGCACAAACTGTGAGCTTCTTCTTTAAGCATGCACTGCAGATACTAAGAAAATCCTAATTTACAGCAGAGTGAATCCATGAGGTCTTTCCACCTGCACCACGGATTAAGCACTGTCCATACCAAATATGTAGAAATAAAACAAACCAGCTCTGTCAGTCTTTATTTAGGCATAGTAATGTACTGTTAAGTACAACAGTTTAGAAGGCAGCGTTGATGCTGTGCAGCTCCAGACATTTAGGTTAAATATCTGCTTCTGGTTATCGTCCGATTGAGAACAGTTTAAAATGTTCTCCATAACTTAATTCAGATGTTTTCTCATGTTTTCTTGTATTAAGATAATGCGAATGATTTACTGTTTATCACTGTCCTTATATAAATTATTATTATTATTATTATTATTATACATCTGCTAGGTTGTGGGGGGGGTCCCCATGCCCTTCCAGGGGATAATGTTTCAGGTGCTGGGCAGATACACCCTGGACTCTGGGAGGAAACCACAGAACCTGGAGAAAACCCACAGGGACAAGGGGAGAACATAGAAACTTTGAGCAGATAGGGATTTAAACCTGGACCATAAAGCCATTGTGCCACCCTATTATTATTATTATTATGATTATTATTATTATTTTATTTATCTATTTTCAATTATAATTGTTAATATAATGTCTTAATGTATACAGTCTTGTGTAATTGGTCAGCACAGAACATAAATCAAATCCTCCTTTTTCAATTAAAAGCAGTAAAGATGAAGCGATGACATCCTTCATTTGAAAATCACAAGAAATAGATTTTTTCCAATGATAAATGATACAAGTTGTTGGATTTTGTTGCAACAGCTTTAAAAGTGTTAAGCATGGGCGTTCATTTATAGATTTCACAGTGTGTGAATATTGAGAGTACAAATAAATATTTATGTTTTCTTTCCTTACAAAAATTGACATTGACGTTATCTCTTTTTTGATAATAAACATAAAGAAGCCCATCTCATCTGCTAGATAGGGAACTGATTGTAAGAACGAAACAAAACAAGAGTGAGTTAACATTTCTTCCACAGAGAACAAATGTGGAGTAAATGTCAATTAACAGAATTTAATATTTTGTCAGGAACATAAATTGGGACCTGTCCAAAAATAAATAAATCACATTTAAAATATACATTTAAAAATCAACATTTTTTTAATTTGGGCAGAGTTGTCATTATTCCCAAGAGACACATTCACATCGATTTAAGTACAAACTATCAGAATACTAAATATACAAGTTATTAGCGGGATGTATCAATTGATTTTTGCAAAGGGTTAATCATCCAGTATCAATTAAATCTTTTGGCACTGATTGACTGATAATGCAAAAAGCAGCAACAGAGACAAAAAAAAATCACTGGCAGCCAGGCAAACTGATGTAAAATCATTGTACAAGAACGATGAACAAAAGGAAGCAGAGGTAAAAGATATCTGTGTTTGCACACACGAAGAACAATGCAATTAGCAGGCGGCAGCTCAGTCAGTAAAGAGATTACCTCATTAATCTTGGCTACCATGGATGTACACAGACAGGCTCAAAAAACAACAGCAAGACAGCAACACAGAGCGAGACAGCAACCTATCAAACATCTGCTGCAGAAACAGCCATGAAATCCACAATTCTTCAATGACTCTCTGTGACGCTTTCACAGTGAGAACAAAGAACGTGAGCACTCTGAAATGAGCAGTTTTACATTTCCTTTTAACATTTTACTGTAAACTGTCTTCACACATTAGTTCCTCAACATCCAATAATACAGTCAGAAGGCAGTATTGATGCTGTGTAGTGCTTATTATATCATCAGATATTTCTCTACTTACTCACTTGCTGTGATTTATTCATAATAACGCACAACCTCAAGTGTCTTATTGGTTTTGCAAAGTGGTTACAAATGCACTATAACAAAACAAAAACAGGGGCTGATTCATAAATACATTAATTAAAAACTAAAATCATTAATAATCTGGTCTTTCAAAACATAATATAGTCTGTTTTTTTAAAGTGAACATTGATCGCTGAGTAACAGGATACCTGCTTAGTGCTCATCAGAAATCGGCTCATTGTTTATATTAATCTGTATTTCCATTCATGGTACATGATTTAAAATAATGTAATGTATATCACGATGCAAATGTGAAGCAGTCAGAGGTTTGCCTTTCAGATTTAAGGACCGTAGCTGTCCAATTTGCAATAACAAACTCTGTCCCATTTTCTATTGCTCAATACACCAGCAATAGTGTGGCTTATCTCTCCACACTCATTTCTGAAGCCCGATATCTTTATGCCTAAATCAAGCCTGCATTTGGTCATTTCAAACCTCAAACTCTGTGCCAGCATCTAATAACTGTGGATGGATCAAATGACAGAGAAATAGAAGCATGTTAATAGAACATTCTACATAAGTGAGCAAACTGCATGCATAACCACCTCCTCAGTGTCTAACACATTAGCGCTGACTGGATCAGCTGTAGGAATACACATCCTGATTCGGTGCAGCTGGGCAGAAGAGAAAGCGTTAGTTTGCAAATAATGCGCTCTGATACTCTGGCTATTGTCGCTCATTTTTGTTGTTATGTGATTGCATTAGGAAAGATGGTGACTCAAGTGGACAAGTCTGGGAGCCTTTTTTTTTTCATTTAATATGGCCTTTTGGGGTAAGAGGGTTGATTTGAGGGAAGTCTGAGGGAAATGCAAAACGTTGAAATGATTAATGAGGTCGCCATTTTTGGAGGGCCAGAATGTTGTCCTTAAGGTTGTATAAATAGATACACTAGATATAAATAGTAATGGGAATCCTATATATTTTATAAAATGTCAAGGACCCATTTTAAATTTGTCCCTCTTCTGCAGCTAAAATCTCTTTCAATGTTCTTTCGATGAGATTTTGGAATTTTTTTTGCCTGTCGATTAAAAAAGCACAGAAACTCATGTTGGAAAAGAGGATCTGACTTGCAGGATCCATTCTAGCTGATGGATGTGGTTAGAGATCTGTGAAGGACAGTCAAATATTCCCTCACTCACAGGAAATTGGTTTTCTTTAAATTCCTTTATGTCACATTAACAATACATACCGAACTGAAGGTAAAGTTAATAACTTTGTAGAGTGCCAGTTAAAAATTAAAGTGACGTTATGAAGGAATTAGTATTTTTTGCTCTGGTTGCAGAGTGTAATTTATTTTTGCGTAGATGTTATAAATGATCCCCTCAGGAACACAAGCTAAACACATGCATTTGTTGACAAGCTGGAAGGATAGAGAACCTGCAGATCTACAGTCAGAAGTGACCTACAAGTTCTACCAAAATTGTATTATATAATTATAAAAGTAATAATTTAACACGCGGCACGGTGGCTTAGTGGTTAGCACGTTCGCCTCTCAGCACTAGGGATTCCCGGTTCGAATCCCCATCTGGGTGGAGTTTCCATGTTCTCCCCGTGTCTGCGTGGGTTTCCTCCGGTTTCCTTCCACAGTCCAAAAACATGGATCAAGTCAATTGAGTTCTCCAAATTGCCCCATATAGAGTGTGTCTGTGTGAGTGAGTGTGTGCCCAGCGATAGAATGGCGCCCTGTCCTGGGTGTATCTGCCCAGCGCTCGAAACGTTCTCCCCTGGATGGGCATGGGGAACCCGCCCGCGACCCTAATAGAGGATAAAGCGGAAGATAATGAATTAATGAATGAATGAATAAATTAACATTTTACTGCTTTAAAACAAAATTTTTTAGCCTGTTTCCTCTGGGCACTCTGGTTTCCTTCCACAGTTCATATGGCAGAAGTCTTTGTAAGTAGAAGGTGAAGGAGCATGGTGCTTTTGAGGTTTGGCTAAGAAAATGACTTCAGTTAGTCATTTAGATTTGTAAATGAACAAAGGAGACAGTTTACGTTTATGTTTTTATTTGATTCAGGCCTTCAATACAGACAGGAAGAGAATAATGCAGATCAAGTGTTCACTTACAAGAGTTGTCATGCGTGTGTGCAATGTGCTAACATTTGCATGCTCTAGCGATCTGTCTCTCCACCACTCGCTCACTCTCTCACGCCTCCCCCTCTCAGTCTGTCAACGAGATCGCTGCAAACCTCTATTTATCCAATTTCTTCCCTTTCTCTCTTTTTGTCTCTTTCTCTAGTCCTCCATTGGCTCTGTCTGTCTCCCTGTTCCATTTCTCCTTTAATGTGGTATTTACCCTCACACACTCTCTCCCTTACTTTCCCCCAAATCCATTTCATAGATCTCGGGAAAGTTTCATTATGTAACAGAACAGTGTTGCAGCAAAATACTGCTGCAAATCAATGCTTAAATAATTCACCCACACTGCTAAATAAAGATAGTCCATCCTGCCGGCTCAAGGCTTCACCAGCTCTGCATCCTTGCCACATATTACACCTCTAACCTCTTGAAATGAAACCCTCAAAGAACACAACTCTCACCTGCTGTATGCACAGCTAATTTCGGATTAGATTACTCATGGTATGATTTACACACACACACACACACACACACACACACACACACACACACACACACACACGATTAGGCCAAGAACATAGAGACGTAATATAGACAGTAATATAGTTCAACACATCATTGAAAAATATTACGTATATATAAATGCATAGTAATCATGTATTTCAAAAGGCTGCTGTGTCCATCTCTAATGGCTGGCAGGCTAGCTAACAACTAGCAAATTACCTCATTAATCACAGATGGACACCACTGATGTATTATGTGAGCTGAAGAGGGTAGTTAGTTTTGTCTGTTATTAATTTTAATGCATTTGATCAGGACAGCACTGCAGCTAATTTTAAAGCCCTCGAAAACATTTATGCCACTAAAAATGGCTTTGCTTCACTTGGTAACTAGAGCTCGCAGAATTCACACTTTGCACCTGGAGAAGAGAATTTGGGTCTTATTTTGCATCTTCATTTTTTAATAGATAAAGTGCGTATCGTCTGTTAGAAAAAATATATTAGGCTTTCGATGGCCCTAACAACGATCATTAATCAGAAAAAAGCAGGATTTGTAGAAAATGTATTCAAAGGCCCGTGCCACCATCAGTGCAACAGAAAAATCACCTGACAGTTTTCTTTTATGTAAATATATAGTCATGAAAACATTTAAAAGCTTAGTGGTTAGTACCTCCACCTCTCAGCGCTGAGGATCCAGGTTTGAATTCCCAATCTGGGTGGAGTTTCCATGTTCTCCCCATGTCCAGAATGTGGACACATTTTTTCATTTTCTCTTTTTGGTTATATAATACTTTTTACATAGATTGATGGAGCGCATGAGAAAACTAACAACACATAATCAGACTGAGTAAGTGCAGGAGCTGTTACAATATTTCATTAAATAAATTGCCTTGTATATTTATTGATATATGAAGTAATTACTGACTGTAACTAGAAAGAAAATAGTTTGCTGTTGTCTGGAAAACAAGTAAAGCTTTATCAACAGTCACTGTTCCATTCATCCATCCATCCATTATCCTCCCGCTTTATCCTCTATTAGGGTCGCGGGGGGGTTCCCCATGCCCATCCAGGGGAGAACGTTTCGGGCGCTGGGCAGATAGACCCAGGACAGGGCGCCAATCTATCGCTGGGCACACACTCACACAGACATACACACTCTATATGGGGCAATTTGGAGAACTCAATTGACTTGATCCCTGTTTTTGGACTGTGGGAGGAAATCGGAGAACCCGGAGGAAACCCACACAGACACGGGGAGAACATGGAAACTCCACCCAGATGGGGATTCGAACCAGGAATCCCTAGTGCTGAGAGGCGAACATGCTAACCACTAAGCCACCAGTCACTGTTCCACAAAATAAACAAAAAAAAAAAAACAATCAGTGTAGTGGTTTCGGAAAACCTGAACCTCATAGACCTTAAGTGTTGAATGACATCTACAGAATACTAAACCCATACTAAACCCTACAAGGCCATTTTCTGCTGGAACTGAACTGTAATCTGAGATACGCTGAAATATACAAATGCCGTAGATGAGAACAACCAACTGTTATGTTATGTGGGTAGCTCACGGTTTAAAGTGTGCCGAGATAAACATGCCAGAGATTTCTTTAGGTACATAAGGTACATCACTGAAATATCCAATTCAGAGTGGATTATAGCTGTTTTTTACACTGATTTATACACGATTCCTAAACTCATCCTTTCACAAACATACATTTCAGGAAATAAATGCGCTGTACAAAACATCAAAACATAGAGCATTAGGTTTGTGTCTGTGTCTCTTAAGTCTTATTAAGTTCCCTCGCGTTTAAAGCTGATGTGATTTGCTGGAGTTCTTGATCGATTAACATTTTATTCCTCTTTTTTAGCTATTAAGAAACCAGCATGGGCAGTGTTGGTGTAAGTTTGGGAGTATGTGGCTGTAAAGAGAAGGAAAGAGGAAACAGTCAGAGGCCTGTCAGGGCGTCTGTGTGGAGGGACTGCTAAGCTGTGCTGAGAGAATATCCTGAGGTCTGTGTGTGGGTGCAGGCCACCATGACTCACTGCTAGTCAATGTATCCTTAAAAACCATGGTTCTTCTAAAGGTTGCTGAAGGCCTCCTAAAGGGTTACTTAAGGTTAACCACAGCCACACCACCAACAAAGCAACAGGCCAAATATACACATTTGTTTCCTGTTGTTGACCAGTACATGAAGACTTTATAGGCGCTAAAGTCGAAAAATGAAACATTTTGTAACATTTTATAACTAAAAAGTGTGTAATGTTTAATGGATGGATTGGCGCCCTTTCCTGGGTGTATCTGCCAAGTGCCCAAAACGTTCTCACCTGGATGGCCATGGGGAACCCCTCTGTAACCCTAATATATGATGAATGTACTAACCACTATGCCACCATGCTGCCAGGTTTTTCATTCATTCATTCATTATCTCCCGCTTTATCCTCTATTAGGGTCGCGGTGGGGTTCCCCATGCCCATCCAGGGGAGAATATCTCGGGCGCTGGGCAGATAGACCCAGGACAGGGCGCCAATCCATCGCTGGACACACACTCACTCACACAGACACACTCTATATGGGGCAATTTGGAGAACTCAATTGACTTGATCCATGTTTTTGGACGGTGGGAGGAAACCGGAGAACCCGGAGGAAACCCACGCAGACATGGGGAGAACATGGAAACTCCACCCAGATGGGGATTCGAACCGGGAATCCCTAGTGCTGAGAGGCGAACGTGCTAACCACTAAGCCACCGTGCCGCCGCCAGGTTTTTGAGAATACAAAATTGAATTAATTTAAGGTTCACAGCTAATGAAAAACCAAAGGGTTTCCTGAACTTAGAATCATTAATTTTTCTGTGTACTTTTAAATACAGCATAGGAAAATATATGTACTATTTTAGCCCTTACAAAATACATATAGGTATCTATCATGAGGTTAAATAGCACTAGGGGATATGATATTGTAGATTGTACATCAGATGACACATATCGACTTATTTTCTCTTATTTTTGACAGTTTATGTAAATTATTTTGTAATCCACTAGTTCTGGTCTAAACTTTTTTTAATAACTCTACAAAGCCTTAAAGTTGCTTAATTCATTTTATTTTATACCAAATTACATTTACAAGTGCTCTTGTGTAAACTGGAGTGCTGGAGAACTCAATTTAAAACACAGCAAGCAGCAAACTGCAGTGTCGGTTAAAGGGCATGTTGTGTCAAAACATCGATGTTAACATTATTTCGGTGTTTGTGTTAGTAAATGTATCAGGATAATACAGGATGTGTGCTCCTGGTGATGCATCGCAACATCCTTAAAATTAGGCCTAAAAGCCTTTCTATCTGTCCAGAAGCATTTGATAGTTCAGAGCTGAAATACTTCCGTCAAATTTGCTTCGTTGTATCTGTGCTAATCACACATTGTGGACATAGAATAATAACAAAGCAAACGTTATGAATGTAAAAGTTAGATTTGAACTACACTGCCAAAGAAAATATCACCACCAGGGTTTAACTCTGATTGGTGCTCAATGCAGTTGGTCAGATCTGGGCTCAGCAACGTTCTCCTCATTTTCTCCGGGTTTTCCGGTTTTCTCCCAGTTAAAAAACATTGACCGTTCTTAATTGCCCCTATATAGTGTCTGTGTGAGTAGGTGTTTTGCTCAGCAATGGTTTGGCACCATATAGAGTGTGTATGTCTGTGTGAGTGTGTGCCCAGCGATAGATTGGCACCCTGTCCTGGGTGTATCTGCCCAGCGCCTGCAATGGTCTCCCTTGGATGGGCATAGCGAACCCCCTGCGACCCTGGTCCCCAGTGGAGGATGAGGTTTTAATGTGGAAGGAAACAGGAGTAACTGGAGTAAACTGACTCAGGCACAGGGAGGGCATGCCTACTCCACCTTTTTTTCCCAGAACCTTCTTGCTGTGAGTCAATGGCGCTAACTGTTGCATCACTGTGCTGTCAGATTTTATGGCGGCGCCATTATGTTACAGCTGATTCATCACTACACATAGAACTTAAGAAATTGCTGTAAGTCAGTGAGTCTAACAATCTACATGAAGTGTATCCCATAAACATCAGATTACGGTGGAACACACTGGACAGGAGGGTGATACATTATCCATTTCCTACACCTGTCATTCTTTCGCAAGTCAGCATTCTATTTGACTATTGAGTTACCAGTAAGTATGCATCAATATGAGTTCTAAAGACTGAAATATAATCTTGATTTTAAATGAATAAATGAAAAAAAAAATCTCCAGGCTTGTTGACTAATTGAATGTGCAGATACTCTAACACTATAAAAACACTAAAGAATTATGAAATAGCGTTAAAATATAAAATTCGGTCCATGTTTTACACCAACTAGCACATTACCAAGTCTTTACCTTACTGACACAGGGCCATTTCATTGTTGTTTCTCAAGTAAACATGAGAGCCAATAAGGGCTGGATAGCCAGCTGAGGACGGGTGATTCCCAATATGCTCTCTATCGGCCACGTTATGTACTACATAGGGTGTCAGGCATTATTTAAGACCCAGTGTAGTGAGTGCCCTTACATATGGAGCTGGAATCCCCCCTCCCTCTCAGCTTCCTTTCCACCAAAGCCAGATTGCAAGATGTGCAATATTAATAAACAGATCACTTTCTCGTGTCTCCTGTAAATTGCAACCTATATCAATGAGAATAAACCCCGGATTTCACCTGAAGATTTCAGTGTTTATTCACAGGGGTGATTTCGCACCATACCAACCCCAATCCTGCTGCATCACCGCCTCCACAGAAAGTGCCTGGCTCATCTATCCATCCAGCCAGCCAGCCTGGCCGCGCACTTGCAAACCGACCCGAATCCCTGCGCAATCCAGCCAATAATCAGTCCCCGTTCACATAAGCCGATCAGAGAGGGCGAAAATGCCATTATTGCACATATGCATCATCCACCATCCGCCAAAACGACGCCCCCGCCAAGCAGCCAAGACGCAAATGATTTGAGACGAAGGCACGAAGGCTGGTTTAGCAGGCAGTTACTTACATTTCACTACCCGATCGGTGGCGTTGAGGACCATGTCGGCGTTAGACATCTTCCTGGACGGCTGATGTCACAAGGCGAACTGGATTTGTCCCTCCTCGCAGAGGACGCGGCTTAGGCTCGGTGTGCAGGCGCGGTGGTGAGATGCGGGTGCTGCAGTGGCATCACCTTGGAGCGGCTCTCACACCGACGGCGCTGGAGAGGACTACGCCGCTAACCAGCAAAAAACGTATAGTTACACCAGAGACAGCAAGAGAGAGGGAGAGAGAGGGAGAGAGAGAGAGAAAGAGAAAGAGAGAGAGAGAGAAAGAGAGAGAGAGAGAAAGAGAGAGATAAAGAGAGGGTGGATGCTGATGCTGAGGATGCTGCTGCTGCCGTGATGTGGGGGAGGATAGAGCGACAGGATGGGGAGGGGGAGAGAAAGACAGTTAGAAAGAAGAGAAAGCTCGGGAGAGCCATGAGCCATAGCAGAGAGGGGAACTCCCACGCACCCTTTTGAAGGGGCTGCCTGATGCTGCCATCAGGTGGAAGTGAAGGGGGCTTCCCCGAGAAGAAGACACGCCATGTTTGCTAATCAATACCCACTCGACGCAGGAGTCGGTTGTTGAGTGCGTCTGTAGCTGGCATCCCGTTACCCCGCTGTGCTGCAGCATTCTGTGGTGACACTGCAGTTCATTCAGTGCAGGCAATTACAACATGCGCGTCATTCAACCTCCTGCCGACGTGGTTTCATCATTTAATCTCATACACGCGCCATGGGTTTTATTACCAAAAAAAAACAAAGACAAAATTCTATTGAACATGAAATATATAAATCAACAAGCGTTCAGCACCACGGACAGCGGTGAAACATAAATTTAGAATATATATATACATATATATACATATATATATATTCATTCATTATCTTTATCCTATATTAGGTTCGTGGGGGGGTTCCCCATGCCCATCCAGGGGAGAACGTTTCGGGCGCTGGGCAGATACACCCAGGACAGGGTGCCAATCAATCATTTGGCACACACTCACTCACACAGACACGCGCACATACACTCTACATGGGAGAACTCAATTGACTTGATCCATGTTTTTGGACTGTGGGAGGAAACCGGAGAACCCGGAGGAAACCCACGCGGACACGGGGAGAACATGGAAACTCCACCCAGGTGGGGATTTGAACCGGGAATCCCTAGCGCTGAGAGGCGAACGTGCTAACCACTAAGCCACTGTACTATATATATATATATATATATATATATATATATATATATATATATATATATAGAGAGAGAGAGAGAGAGAGAGAGAGAGAGAGAGAGAGAGAGAGAGAGAGAGAGTACACCACCTCAGCTTTTATAGTTATTGTCTGCATTAATTATTATTTTATAATAATTAATTATTTTAATTATTATCCTCCGCTTAATGCTATACAAGGGTCACAGGGGGTTCCCCACGCCCAACCAGGATAGAAATTTCGGGCACTGGGTGGATACATCCAGGACAGGGTGCCAATCTATTGCTGGACACACATGATACAGAGGTAATATAGAGAAGCCAATTTACCATTTTTGGACAATAGGAGGAAAGCAGGAGGAAACACACGTGGAGAACATGGAAACTCCACCAAGACTGTGACTGTGACTGACTGATCTACAGTGTAGCTGGTTTTTCCTTAACTACTGACTTGATGTTGCTGACGTGATGTTCTCATTTGTAAGTGGCTTTGGATAAATGTGTCTGCTAAATTATTAAATGTTGCCCCTCAGTTCAACCTACATAAGAAATACACTTTACATACACCTACATAAGAAAGACTCTGCCAGCTTGCCTGAAGGCATACAGAATGGCATACAGTGCTGTTTTGTAATATCAGCTATACAGTTTCTGCTAAAATTCAGAGGTCTGGAAGGTCTTCTTCCCCCCCCCCCCCCCCCCCCCCAGTGCTTAACTGCCAGAACTGACATCAGGAACTGACAGACATTCTACTGAAACTAATAGACAAAAATAAAAGCAAGACAGACACATTACTTCAAATGGGTCTATTGACATTTAAAATGTTTTATTTAAGACAAATAAATCAAAGTAATAACTTATGCTTACTAAAACACATTACACTTTGACAACTGTATTACTTATAGATTGCTCAAGAGGTCGCTGTTGATCTATAAAATAGGTATAAACTTTCTGCTCTAGTTATTAACCGGATTGTATTCGTGGTTGGATTAAAGTGGATTAGCTGTATTGCATGAATGATGAATCACCTTCATTGATTGCATTTATAAGCAGAAAGCATAGGGACGTGGGTCACTGCATGCTGAGGTATGGTACTGCTGGTTTTCATCCATCCATTTACTGTCCACCCAGCCTTCAACCTATTTACCCACCGATCTCTACATCATCCATCCATCCATCCATCCATCCACCCACCCATACATACATCTATAGATATAAATAATGAAGCTTTGTGTAAATACAGAAAAATCCAAAGTAATTATTATTATAATAAATATTATTATTATTAGGTTAATTAGAAGTTATTTCTAAATCATTATTTAAACACGGTTTATCTAATAAAGATTTAAGTGCGTTAACGAACTAAACATTTCAGATTTTATTTATTTATTTACTTTTTTTTTTTTTGGTATTTTTTTCTGTCAAGATATTAAGAGTGTTCAATTTCTACCTAAATAAAGTTTTTTTTAAAATAAAACTGTAAAGCGAACAATATGCCACTAGATGGCGATATATCTATGTGATATAGAATTTTTGGTTTCATCGAGTAATAGTATTTTCATAATTAGGCTATTAATTTGTTTATTTATTTATATGGATTTCTATTAATTACTTTTCATATCAGGGCGTGGTATATGGTCATCCATAATATTTGAAATAAGGGCAAATATTACAAATGATGATAAGATCTTTAAAGGATCTTAATTATAGTGAAAGAAAATGAAATATATATATATATTTGTATAAAAACAAACAGCCCCACAACATTATTGATTAATAAATATGTTTTTCTATGTGATTTCATATTTTTATATTTAACATTTCTGTAGTAAAAGTTCTGTAAAATCCAGTGCACTTTTATTTATTTAAGCCATCCTGCAGCTTTCCTCTTTCACACAACATTACTGATGTGGGAGGGCATGAGCCATCATGTGCTTCCTCCCAGTCATTTAAAGCCACAGCAGACTGCTGCTTTCCACTCTGCTGTTCATGCAGCATACACAAACAGTGTGGGACTAGTTCTTCACCGGTCACATGAACTTAAACAGCCTGCTGCTGCATAGTTTGAATTTGACCTGCAGCCTCTTAGTCCGCTTAAGGACATTTTTTGTAACTCCATGTTCTCTAGAATTAAGTGTTGCTTCTATTTTTGATTGCATTTAATCAAAACACATAAATAAACAAATAAACATTGTATTTTAAATGTAATGTTGAAAGCTGTAAAGAAATAAAATCACTGACTCTACACTATATACTGTTTTTAACTCTATGATATTTTTTTTGCAATGCACCTGTAGTCATTCATGGTATCCAAAAATAGAACGTTAACTCGATTTTATCACAATGTAAATTAATACTCACAGCTTGGAATCTTAGTAAATAAATACTTGGGAGTAAAAAATACAGCTCAGAATCCAAAAAGCAAGAAAGAAAGCCAAACTGAAAGCAAAATTAGGCAAAAGATGAAAACACCAGGGTCCATCCTGTCCTGTGGTACAGTCACGAGGGCGAGGGAGAGGGCGAGGGAGAGGACAGCAGCAGGCCTTAGGGAAAAAGGTTTTGGGCGGTGGGGGCACAGCACTGTTTGTTTGGAAAACTCACACAGCTTGCAACATTCCTCAGTGTCTGAGAGGCCGAACATATCGCTGCACTCTCTCCCTTGCTCTCTCTCTCTCTCTCTCTCTCGCGCTTTCAGGCGGCGTTTAGGGCCACTCCTATGGTGCCGGTCTTGTGTGCAGCTGGAGAGGGAGGCCATGTAACGCTAATCCTCCCTCCCCTTTCAGGAAAACGCTCTGCTTCTGCCTCGTCTTGCACACGGGGAAAACAACAAAGATCTGAGTGTGGCCACAGCCTTGAGGCTCAGTGCGCCCATCCGAACCTCTCCTTTGTCATGGGTTGCCGCTTTCTCGCCTCCACTTTTACTTGTTTTTTCTCCCCAAGAGACTAAATGTTCACTCAAACTGATTTGGTCTGATTTTCCCATTTTGTCTTTACTCCAAGGCCACATTTGTGCAACAAATGCCCACATGCACGCATTCAAGTGGCATATTTCAAAAGATAAGTGACTGCCACATGGAAAAAAAGGAAAAAAGGCAAGAATATAAAAATGAATAAGGGCAACAGTGATGTGGATGACAAAATGTGCATATACACTGAGGGACAAAAGTGGAAGAGCACTGAAATGCTTCTGGTTTGCTTTTTTATCTTCATCTGCATAACGATTTTAGCCGAAATCTTTTGAATGTATATTTTAGAATTGTATTGCTGTAAAAATGTATTGCTGTAATGTCAGCTGGGATTTGAGCTACATGGACTTGATGTTTGTGCATTGTGTCTGTTTCCTCATCTGTAAGCTTTCCATAAATGCTGACGGGGTTTAGATGAGGTGTCAGTGTTTAAAAGTCAATGATGCTCAAATCTGAACAACAGATACTGTTGCAACGCAGCTTAATGAGAGATTGATTCTGACATTAACAACAGAGGAGACGGTCAGCATCTGTTATTATTATTTGGACTTTTAGTGATTGTTAAAAAACGGTCGGGTTTCAGGTCATCGTTATGCTTTGTGTAAAATAAACATCACATTTAACCAAATTGCAAAATAGAAGTATTTTCAGTATTGTGAGACTCTTGTCTTTATGACCTCCACTGTATAATATATTGTGAGCTCAGACATTTCTTTTATGTTATTTAAAAGCCTTATTGAACTTTAAACTGGCATGGATGTTACCATCTCTGTTCAAGTTTACCCCAAATATGATGGAGTTGGTGTCAAGGCTTTGTGCGGTCCGGTCAAGTTTGTGTGAAACGCTTAACCAACCATGCTGGAACCAAAAAGGTCTTCCCCAAACTGTGTCCACAAAGTTAAAGCCAAATATCTAAACCCATGTAATTTGGAAATAAATCAGCCAAGTTATACAATTATGTATACGTTTATCTCTAAGTGCCGCCCACATAACTGCTTCCAGGTAAACCTGCCAAAAATGTTGCCACCTTTATACTTTTCACCTGCGGCTGAGAGCCATGAGAGTAGCTTTGTGTACCTGTGGAATCTTACACGTCTCAGCACCAAGGTGTCAGAATTGACAGTACCATCTGTTCACACATCCACTATGTATTGGTCATTAGAGACAAGTGAAACTTAAAGCAAGCTGCATCAACTTATTCAGATGAAACAGCTGCAGGCTACAGCAGAGTGACTTTTCCTAAATGGACATTTAGCTTTCCTTCAGCTAACTGTTGGTCTGAGAAAATTGTCTCCGTGATTGTCGTCGGCAGTCTTCAAGGGATTTGGCCTGTTTAAAAATAGACATCTCTAGTACCGACAAGTGGATTACAGTTAGAGCTGTCAGATTTCAGTCCTTGGCCAAACTGGACATGACAGGAGGTATCCCGAATGCTGCTTTTACCTCTGCTGCTGTTGATAGCTGCTATTATCCTGAACACAAAATAATGTTGCTCAACAATGTCTTTTAAAACTGTACAAAACATCTGAAAATGCAACTTTCAACCTTTATACTCCCTAAACCTTTTTGCTTAAACTTCATTTTAACCTTCTGTTGATGTATAGTTGCCGCAGGTGAAGAGCAACAGTGAGAAGAAAGGTATTTCAATCCACCTCTTATCATTATCTTACTTTGCAAATGTAATTAAGGTGGTAATGGGTAACTTTAAGGGCTTGGGATAATGTCTAATTACATGAAACTGAGCAAAAAAAAAAAGTAAATATGTTTGATTCCACAATAATTACCTCATTCAGAATAACTGTGAGATCAGATCCAAAGTTAAAAATAGAAATGATTACATCAGTGCAGCATGTTTGTTTTTAGCATCAGTGCCCTGTTCTAAAGTAAACATCAGTCTGTGGGGGCATCCCAAATTAATCCTAATACCCCTCTGTGCTGAACAGTGTGACCTGTTCAGACAATCTGCTGGTATTTTGTAACCTTGATCTTCATTCCAGTTACCTTATTCGTCAGTCCATAATATGACATCATATGTAAACGCAAATGACAAAAATCCCAATGTACAATGTGGAACAATATTTAGGTAAACACACATGCACATACACCCCCCCCCCCCCACACACACACACACACACACATTATATATATATGTAGTATCAGTTTGGAATACATGACCCCAATAGTACCACCACAGAGCGGGTATTATTATCAGTGTCACTGCAGAACTGACAATAAACAATCCACCACCTAAATTATACCTGTTCTGTGATGGTCCTGACCAATAGGTGGAGGAAATAGACAAAGGAGTAAGAAGGGGGAGTGACTTTTAACTGTGTGTGTCTTGTGTTGCATTTAGTTAGTCCACAACTACAACACTAATATTGGGCATATAAGCAGCAGAAAACATTTTTTTTAAATGCCAGAGAGAAAAAGTTAGTTAGTAAGTTAATTAGAAATGATATTTCATTATGTTGTTAAAGTCGAGTAAATTCCGCATAGTCCAGCATGATACACCGCTGACAAGAACAGCACAAAGAGAACCATCTAAAGGCTACACAGCCTTGAGGGCTCTCTGGGATGCCAGCATTTCATAGCTACATCATCAACTACTTTAACCGACAGCTGAAAAGGGGGCAATGACAGCACCTACCATTCCAGATCACAAGAAGTCAATGACTCTGAACCCCAGGATTTGCACTTTTGTCTATTGCGACCTCAGTTATATTGTACTAGAAGCAGCATGGTGGCTCATTGGGCAGCACTTTTGCCTCACAGCAAGAAGGTCCTCGGTTTCAAGGAGGCCAAGCAGAAGTCCTTTCAGAATGGAGGTTGCATGTTTTCCTCCTGTTTTTCTGAAGTTTGCATTCAGTTGAACGATATTTTAAGATGGGGTTAGGTTTCAGTACATGAGATAATCTTTTTGTGTCATGGTTTTAGTGTTTCAGACCAGTTGCAATAAAACAAACATATCTAATTATTCCTGATTTATAATCTGTTGATGTAAACTGTAATTGACTCAAGTCTGAATGAGTTCGGTCAATATCCAAAGAAAACTGAGCAAGTAACACAAATAAAAGTTAAATAAAAAAATATATTCAACATTGACCTTTGCTTCTTATTGTGCTCAGTGCACAATAAGGTGGAAAGTAATTAGACCCACGAACATGGCCACTGGCCTCAGTCTGAGTCACCTCGATAGATTGAAGCCCAAAACGTTCAATGTAACGACTGAAAAATGATACCAACTTAAAGACATACTGTGTCAAGAGCATCTGCAATTTTCTTATTTGTTCCCTAATAATTATAACGATTTTAGCGATGACACACAGAAGGGAAGATAAAAAAGAGAGTGAGAAAGAGAACTGGGGTCATGAATCGGGTCAGGCATCCATAATCAGGGCGACCATTTATAGCATCACTCGATGTGTTGGTATTGGTAACCATCGAGGACATTCAGGTCTATGGTAAACTGTGACTAAAAATGGCGTTGTGAGCAAGACGGTTGACGCCAACTGTTGGCTAAGATTTTGTGCTCCTCTTCCCTCCCGCCGAGCACTGAGGGGGGCAGCCACTTCGGCATGGAAATGATTTTGAAAAGCTAAAAGAGGACGCGCAGACGGATGTCTGCTTAATGTACGACACGGTAAGGCTGAGCCTGGAAAAGGAGACGCTCCGGGGAGTTTACCAAGCTATGCGTGTCCAATGTTTTCCACCTATGAGGAGCTACACAACACACTTTAGTTGGGAAACACACTAATATATATCATATATAACATACCAGCAAATAATGAATGACATAAATGCTGCTGAAACCAAATACAACAAAATTCATAATCATCAGTTAAAACTTGCTGACTGGTTTCGATCATATTAATTGATCACTTGTTTGGCTTGTTAGCAAATGAAACTCGAAAAATGTGGTGGTTATGGTTTTGTTTGTGTAACTCACTCTCAAATAGCATATGTCTATTTAGTAAAGTTTAGCCTTAATTGTCAACTTATGTCTAATCAATGTCAAAAAAGGACTAAAAAATGTCAACTAGCGTAATATAGAGCAGCTGACATATTAGCTTGACATTATAACAGACTGGAGGACATAATTAACTTGTTCGATCATTTATGTAATTTATGATTTTGGAATGGAGAGATGTAATGGTTACAGGACCAAATAAACTTTAAAGAATTTTTTTACTCCACTGTTGCTCATTGTTAGAAAAATGTTTTTTGCTAGTTTGAAAAAGAGAGTAGAATTCCAAGCTGTATTAAGACCAGGCTTTAATTCAGTCTGGTGTAAAATCTGCAGGACTTATAAATAAATACATAAATAAATAAATAAATAAATAAATAAAACGTCAATTTTGGCAAATTTGGTGTGAATGAATAAGGTCTTACAATCCAATTGGCGATTTCAATTCCGGTTCTAAAACAAGATGCAATGCCAAATCAGAACATAGGTGGCAGTGTAACTGCATATTAAAACATCTGGGCTTTTTATATATATATATATATATATATATATATATATATATATATATATATATATATATATATATATCTGGTTCACATAGTAAATAAAATATATGCTAATATATAGTATATGTAATAAACAGCTTTATAATAACATTTGATTTATTTCAGTGTTTGGTGTCATTTATAAGCTGACTAAATCTGTAATTGACGAAGCACTTATTGATTATAGAAAAAAAATATATATATAATGTATGGTGAACTGTAAACCAGATTGATTAATGATCAGGTTTGATTATAGTACAGTGTAACTGGTTCCTCCTTAACTATTGACTTAAGAGTTTTTCTTATTTGGTTTTGGCTTTGTATAAAAGCATCTGCTAAACGAGCCAGTGATAATGTAATGTAAAAAAACAACACTTAATACACACTAGACATTAAGAAGACTTTTGGGAAGCACGTGTAAAACATTTTCTATGGTTTCTTGTTTAAATGTAAGTGAGTTTGGTGTTAGAGGTTCATTGGAAAGGGTGTGCGTTTTGGGGATATTTCAGGCCTCCTCTGAACATAAACCTACCCCAAACCTCAGCTGAGCCGTTTATCTGAAGGGATTGGGATCATATTCTTTGCGGAATCAAAACACAAAGTTGGGTTCCGGTGATGAAACGGAGGACATTAAACGGGAGATTAACGCTGCTATAAACGGCAGTGATCGGGTGTTTGTGCGCAAAAGGCTTCCCATGTGCGGAGATTATTCTCTCTCTCTCTCTCTCTCTCACACACACACACACACACACACACACACACACACACACACACACACACACACACACTCTCTCTCTCTCTCTCTCTCTCACACACACACACACACACACACACACACACACACGCGTTCTCTCTCTCACTTTACGCACACACGCGTAATTTTCCAGTTCGGAAAGCCTCGAGCCGCGCGGCTCGATCGATTCGCATCGATTGTCCCTGACGAGCTGCTCCACTTTCTAGCCAATGTCAGCCCGTCTGCGATCGGGAAGGAGAGAAATGAAGGAAAATCTCTGCCGCCCTGGCGGTGTCATTTCCACACACTCGGCTTGGCCGCCTGCCAGCGGTGCGGCTACTCCAAAGAGCTGGACTGGACTCCGGCTCAGCACGCGGACAGGAGCCGTGCGCACACCCAACGCGCCACCAACGCCATCGCCATTAGCATTGTCTACCCTGCACACACGCGTGCACGTCCATTCTGCATCATCATCACGCTAATGACCATTAATATAAAACAGCAGGTTAAACGGATTTGGGGCAAATACACACCGCCGGTATATCGGGGTACCCGTGTGCGTCTTATAATAAATAAAGGCATGACTTAGCAATTAAATTCTAAAGCAATAGTTTTATTGACCTAACGGCTCACAAGGGAAAGATCCAAATGTATGAAACAACGTGTATTCCATAGCAGTTTAACATTCGGTAAAAAAAAAAAAATAATAATAAAAAAACGCTCCAATTGATATTAATCTCCTATTCTAATTCATATAATATTTAATGAAATATTAGTTAAAACATCATTTTAGATGGTTTCTTCGAAATGATATACCAGAGCATCGTGGATAAGCCTGTCCCAATACTATTGACTATAGTCTTATGATCATACTGTATAAATTACGCATTAGCATATATGTATATATGTGATGTGCTGTAAACAAATATAATTATTAATACAGTGTTCCATTGCGTTGAAAATGAATGGTGTGTTTTGGCTGGCGCTCCAAAACAAGGAGGTTCATACTGGAGTTCCGCTGTGACCACGTGTATCTGTGTTTGACATTGTTTGACTGTAAACATGAATGTGTTCAAAGAAAGTTCAGTCTTAAAGAGGTATGAGGACATATCAACTTTTGCTCATAGACTGGAAAAACCCATAGGCTTTCTGTAGAGCACAGACAGGAGACGGAAACAGCCGCGGACGGCGCACAAAGCACAGCAGACAAAGCCTTGTTTCGGACTTTGTCCCCAAAAAGCAGGCTGGAGTTCGTATTCGGAGGATCCGAGTGGAAAATAAAGGCGGTGTTAATTGAAAGGGCGACGGCTTTTTGTCGCGCGGATGCGTCTTCTGGTTTTTTCTGCTTCCCGCCGCGGCGCAAGGCGGCGAAAGTCCACTTCGGTTTTTCCGTGAAGCTCCGAAAATCTCTGAAATGTGTTTGCATGCTCGTCTCCGCGAGCGGGGATGTAGAGGTGGGATTGCGAGAGCGCAGAGGTTCGAGAGCCCACGCGCTCAGGCGCTCAGCGAAAAAGTGCGTTCGGACGCGATCAGCAGCCGCCGGCGCTCTCTGCCTCGCCCGCGGGACACCGCCGCACGCCGGACAGCAGCAGCGGCGGCGCCTGGTGCTTTGGTCTGGACGGTGATTGGAGCGGCGCGGCTCGGAGACGGACCGCTCGGACGTTCGGCGCCTTCCTCTCCGCTTGACGCCGCTTCGGTAGGTGTGAAGAAAAACAAGAGGGGAAAAAAAAAGAGGTGCGCATTCGGCTTTGCGAACGAGCAGCTGAATAGAAGGGGCAGACAGATTTGGGGCAGGGGGCAATCCTACTTTGTTAAAGTCTACTCAAAAAGTTGGCTTGTCATCTCGTTAACGATCAACTGGTCTGGGTGAACGGGGGGAACGGGGGGGATGACGCTCGAGCTGCACCGTCCGCTGGCACGGCGCGTTGTCACCGGCGCGCAGACAAAAGGTATTTATGTGCCGCCTTAATTAACGACGGGGAAACGCGGCGCATACCTGATGCGTCTTTCTTCTCACTAACGCTGGAAGGTAGGCAATTAATGAGGGTTTCTAGCTGTAGGATTAATCGGGATTGGGGATTGGGGATTGGGCTCCGGTCTTGGCCATGGGTCGGTGCGCTCCGGGGGAACTTGCTATTAGGAAATATTTTTGCGCTGCGTGTACGGACAGGTGCGACTGGAAGCGGGGGATGTGTCCCCGGATGGCAGCGGAACTTCAGGCAGCGCACCTGTGCCTTACCCCAGGCGTCGCCTCATAACGACGGGCGCAGCGACAGCGCGCAGACGGGGCTTTCCGTCTTTTCGGGCTCGCAGATAGACGCGCCGCGCGCGGGCGGAGGGACGGCGTCAGATTTGGGGATGCGGGGTGAGAGGGGCTGAGGTGTCCTGGGGGGGCTTATTGTTCGTCCTCTAGCTGATCGCCATCACTCATTCAACTTTGGTCATTAGGAGCGCACTTGGACAAGTTTCCGTTCCGTTTCAACTCCGTGCGCTGGAGAAAGCGCAGATGTTGCTCGCGCCGGAAAGCGCGTTTTGCGCGTCAACATCAGCGTCCGGGGGCTGGGGGGGGGGGCGGGGGGGCTGGGGTGGGGTGGGGGTCTGGCGCGCAACCGGGCGAGTGTGCGTCGGTGCGTGCGTATGTGTGTGCGCGCGTGTGTGAAATTGAGAGTGTGAGGCTAGGGAGGGTGTGTGTACGGTTGGGGAGGGGGGGGGGCGACGTGCGCGTGTGTGTGCATGCGTGCGTGTGTGAAATTGAGAGTGTGAGGCGGTGAGAGAAGGGGGGCTTTGGAGATGTCAGCGTGCGTGAGTGCGCGAGTGTGAGCGATTATGTGTGCGTGTGTGTGCGTGCGCGCGCGCGTGTGTGTGTGCGCGACCGGCCGTCTTTAGGGGAGTGATGCGTTAGATTCCGCATTACCTGGACTAATAAGCAGCTGCCTGCGTGACGTCTCGAGGCAACCTCAAGTGGATATTTTCCTCCTGCCCGCGCTGTCAGCCGCGCCGGCGCCAGGAACGTTGCTGTTCCCTTATTACACCCTGTTTTTTTTTTTTTTTTTTTTTGTTAGGTTGCTTCAGATTGAAAGTCTGCTGAATTTTCACTACAGGACAGATTGGTTTGTTATCAAATACAAAAAGGATAAAGCGGCGTCCAACTTGAAAAGCACACGCGCGCGCGCGCGCGCACTTAAATATTACACCCGCTATTGATTTTCTGCTCGGAGCTGTAGATGGGATTAATCTGGCGCGTGAACAGGGACGGCCCGGGGTGCGCAGGGACGCGGGTTCGAATGGGATGGCTCTCCAGCAGAGGAAGACCAATTACAGCCACACACTCACCTCCAGGGAGGAAGCATGAGCAAACAGCTTCTCCTGATGGGATCAGTGTAAGACTGAGTGCAGCTACAGTAAACATGGGAAGTGAAGCCCACTGGCTGGTTTTCGGCCTTATAAACCTTTAAAGTGTGTACTAACTGTTTAGAAGACTCCAGTGTAAAGGTGGGAACTTTTGCCATGTTTTCAAACCAAGAACTTCAAGCTTTTGATTCACTTCTCTGTTTTTTATTAACCAATTTAAGTCCTGACAAATTACTTAGTGTTTATTTTACTGTATTATTTAGTAATTGCTCTAACTGATTAGTTGACAAATAGATAAAGTATTAGGTAGTTAGTGCAACATCGCGAGACGCTGGACTGATTACTGGGTTCAGAACAAGAAATGATTTGCTTTGATTAATGTTTGTTGCCATGTTTATTAATTGAATTTGACTTCTTGCACCTTACTGCATTTCGTTTAGCTCTACTTCCTATTAGGGCTGAGACGATTACAGATTTTGATGGTACGAAGATTATACAATTATTATGCGATAATTAACTTTAAAAAGTGCCAGGAATCGCATGAACAGTGCATGGTTGAACGAAGACAAGGCAGGACTTTTGCTGAATATGAACATTCATTCATTCATTCATTATTTTTCGCTTTATCCTATATTAGGGTCCGGGGGGGGGGGGGGGTTCCCCATGCCCATCCAGGGGAGAAAGTTTCGGGCGCTGGGCAGATAAACCCAGGATAGGGCACCAATCTATCGCTGGGCATGAATATGAACACATAATATTAAATTATTTTACAAAGTTTGTATTCATATCCATTTGAAAGAAAACTATTTTTTTCAGTAAGAACAACGTAAACAGACAGGGGTGCTGCAAGTGAAACTTTATAATGTTCTGTGCACCAATCGGTCTAAAATATTGGCTGCCCGCATACCACAAATTTTTCTCATGAATGTTGTCCTGACGTGCTTATGATTAATAAATTGTAACATTTTTTATCAAAATGAATTGAAGATACGATTAATCGTCTAATCCCTGCTTATAAGAACAATATTCTTTTGTAGTTATAAAACTAGAGTCTGTAGCCCATCTTATCTCTCTAGTCTCCTCAACTCTGTTATGTTATGGTCAAGGCTTTCACAGTTCAGGTGCTACTTGGGTAGTGGATCATACTCAGCACTGCAGTGAAATGAATGTGGTGGTTGTGTGTGTTGTGTTGGAACATGTACATGTACTGAGCTTTTGTTTACTGATTGTTATAAGACACAAGACCTTACTGCTCAATGCTGAAGAACCAAAACGCCCTTACTGCATCAGTGTCACTGCAGAACTGACTATAAACAATTCACCACCAAAATGATACCCGTTTTGTGATGGTGCTGACCAATAGAGAACAGAGAACCAACAGGAGGCAAACAAAAACAAAGATGGACTATAATCTGTAATTATAAAACTAAATTCCATCTATATGGTAAGTGGAGGAAATATTATATATTATTTATGTATATTATATATAAGTTAGACTGTTTTCTTAAAGTCATTATAAAGTATCTAGAACTGAATTAAACAGCCTCAATATGCCGATCAATCAACCTGTCTGACTAATAGCCAACTATTAGACGTGACATAGTCATTACTTAATCAGCCGTTTAAACTACAGTGCCAGGCCAAAAAAAACCCTGCTGTTTGGATTTAAATAAGCAAATACTTCAGAGCCTTTATTGGATAATTACTGCAGTGATTAATTTGATTCAGCTGGCAACATTTCTTTCAGCCCTAACTAATTCTGTGAGTAGCGTCTCATTTTTTAAACAACCATGTCAGAAGACGTAGGTTGTGGTGGAGATGTTACTGTGTTTCCGTTGGGCCAATTAATGACCCACATGAAAAAAAGAAAACAACTAACGATATTCCTGAAATGATTGGAATTGGGTTCAAAACAACCGTGGACAACTTTAGAACACATGATCTAACCCAAGCTTTAGAACATAAAAACATATGACTGAGACTGACAGCTCTGCTATTTTATTGTAGCAGGTAACACAAAGCCATTTAGAACATTAATTCATTCATTCATTCATTTATTTCATTCATTCATTTTCTTCCACTTTATCCTATATTAGGGTCGCGGGGGGTTCCCCATGCCCATCCAGGGGGGAACTTTTCAGGCGCTGGGCAGATACACCAAGGACAGGGCGCCAATCTATCGCTGGGCACACACTCACTCACACAGACACACTCTATATGGGGGCAATTTGGAGAACTCAATTGACTTTATCCATGTTTTTGGACTGTGGGAGGAAAACAGAGAACCCGGAGGAAACCCACACGGACACGGGGAGAACATGGAAACTCCACCCAGATGAACATATTTGTTAATTGAAAATAATATTCTGTGAATGTAAGTGTAGTTGCTTCTGCTAGTAATAAGTGATAAAGATTATTTATCACTTATCTTCCACTTGTTCTTCTACTAGGGTAATAGGAGGGGGGTTCCCCATGCCCATCTGGGAGAGAAAATATTGGACAAACACACGCACACACACACACACACACACAACACACAAAACACAACACAACACAACACACAACACACTATATGGGGGAAATTTAGAGCGACCACTTCACATTGATTCCATGTTTTTGGAAAAACTGACTGTGGGAGAAAGCCAGAGAACCCGGAGAAAACCCACACTAACATGGAGGGAACATGGAAACTACCTAGATCAAGATTTGAACCAGGAGCCCCAGCGCTGAGATAGGAATGTGCTACCACAATGTGACCATGCCGCCCTCCAGTATAAAACCAAATTCTGTAATTAGAAGAATTATCAGTTATGTGTTATGATGTTATTATTTTAGGTGTATCTTTGCAGTCAGGGTATTGTACTTTCAGTCTGAAGGTTGGGGGTTCAAATCTCGAGTGTAACGAAGTTAACAATGTGGGCCCTTGATCAAGGCCCTTAACCCTCATTAGTTCAGGACGCTGAATCATGGCTGACTATGTTGCTTTGGATAAAAGTGTGCTAAATGACCCCCCCACCCAACAATACAGCACTAATAACTAATGACATTACATTATCAGCAATGATCATTTTTATTAGTGTCTTGATTTATACTTTCATCTTGAACCTTTAATAACTTCAGTTGTTATAATGAGTGCTGAAGTTTTCAGACCCACCCTCATCTGCGCAAATAAGCCTCATTTCAGGCTTGTTCTATCGTGACCTCATAGTATGCGTCACATGGTTGTCCACATGACTATCACGACATCTAAAGTGACCGCCAAAAGGCTTTTTCAGAGCTCATGGTGCATACTTGCATACAGGTACGCCGTAGGGCCTCAAACTAACATTCAGTGTGGGGTTTTGTCTGATTCTTTTAGCTGATAAACAACATCTCTTAAAGAACATGTAGAAAATGTAGTTGTCTTTTGTTAGATGTTGCGTTAGTAATAAATTACAGGTTATTTATCTGATGAATTTCAGGGAGATTGTTCATAAACTGGTAGTAAGGTTGTTGTTAGGTGACTAATGATGGATTTAAACACTTTTCAACACTTTGGTAGGGTTCTGCAGATGCTGATACTATTATTGGGTATCTGTCTGATACTACGCTCATGTTCTTGAATTCATACCTGTAATATTATTTAGATACACGTTCGACACCTGATCCTACTTTATGCCCAACTTACCCGATTATGTCTTTATGCAATTTGTGCATTGTGGTACAGTACAGAACAAAAAACTGTTCCTGCAAAGTTGCAATGCATCGCTAGGTGCTTGAAACATATAGCTGTGGTAATTAGACTAAGAAAAAATCCACCGGAGTTCAGTTAAGGGGTGTGTCCTGATACTTCCATGCAGTCCATACAGTGGATTTGTTAGGCTGTCTTAATTCTGTTGTCTGCGTGATGTTGTTTTAGACTTGTCCTGATGGATTTCTGAGCTCAACAGCTCACTCAAGCAGTAAAACTGGACATGTTCTGCAGGTCTAAACTCTGACAGAACTGACTGTACATGACATACGAACTGCCTGTACATAAAAAAATACCAAGATTGGGAAATTCATGTTGAGAGCGACCCAGAAGACCACATAAGACTGATATGATATACTATCATGGTTTGAGAAAGACGTGATTTTTCTCAAGTTTCGAGCACTGAAATGAAAGTGTTGGCGCACAGAGCGAACTGTACGGATAAGAAATGTGGTGGCGGGGTGGTCCCACCGAGCCTGAGATCTGAGTGTGATGAGGCCAGCTTGGCAGGCGGTAGGCGAAGCTGCCTGGCGCAGCGTGGCCAATGGTCAGGAACATAACGAGCGGGAGTGAGGGAGAGAAAGAAATAGATAAAGAGAGAGAGAGAGAGAGAGAGAGAGAGAGAGCGCGAGATAGATAAAGAGAGAGGGAGAGAGACTGGCTGTGGTCCACTGGCGCCACAGACCCCTGAGCCGGGGAGAATGCGGGGGCTGCGCTCCTGCCTTTGAAGCTTTACCTCCCACTAATTCTGGCCTTCCAATTTCCACACACTGCATAGGCACCCCCCACCACCACCACCACTATGGACCTCCTTCTCCTGCCCTTTGTTTTCCTTATAAGGCCATGCCTGGCCATTTCCTCAGCTTTCTCGGTGGGGTTATGTACGTCCTCGTGTGTGTTTGTGATCTTTTTTTAATCAGCGTTAGCTAATGTGGAACCACAGACGAAGGTCTTTCCTAACTCTTCTTCCAGTTAAGGGTGTGTGTGGTCTTCCACTATTTCCATACGACCTTCACTTTTTGATCTAAATAGTTGATCTATTACAAAAAGTGGATTTAAATAAATAAGCTTCACCTGATTTGATTGGAGGATTAGGTAATAAACAGTTGAGTCATTGTTGATGCTGTTATCCAATATAAACAGATTTAATTCTAAAACCACCCACTTTATTAGAACTCCCATTAGAGCCAATTAGAAACCAGTGGACCTGGAGAAAACCCACTCAGACACAGGGAGGACATACAGACTAATGATGATACAATTCATCATTTTTGCAATTAATCACAATTTTAAAAAGTACAATTGATTTATTCTCATGACGACATTCATAAGAAATATACGTATTATGCCGGTAGATGGAACTTCAGACCAACTGGCGCAAATCGCACGTAACGAAAAGAAAGTTCCACTTGCATCACACCTGTCGCTTTACTTTGTTCTTACAGGAAAAAACTCATGTACTTTAAGAGAGTAGGCATGAGATTTTGATGGTCATTGTCTAACAGATTAACAAATTAATTATATTATTACTAGGGGCGGCACGGTGGCTTAGTTGTTAGCATGTTTGCCTCTCAGCACTAGGGATTCCCGGTTCGAATCCCAATCTGGGTGGAGTTTCCATGTTCTCCCCGTGTCTGTGTGGGTTTCCTCCCGGTTCTCCAGTTTCCTCCCACAGTCCAAAAACATGGATCAAGTTCAATTCTTGAGAGTTCTCCAAATTGCCCCATATAGAGTGTGTCTGTGTGAGTGAGTGTGTGTCTGTCTGTGTGAGTGTGTGCCCAGCGATAGATTGGCGCCCTGTCCTGGATGTATCTGCCCAGCGCCCGAAACGTTCTCCCCTGGATGGGCCTAGGGAACCCCCCACGACCCTAGTAGAGGATAAAGCGGAAGATAATGGATATTATTACTATTAAAATGCAATAATTAACCAAAAAAGTGACATCACAGGAAATCTAATCATTTTGTGAAAATTAAAGTGAAAATCTATGTCCCTTAAGTACATCTTCATATCCCTATGAAAGAAAAGTAGTTTTTTTGTAAGGCCACGCTTAGGAACTACCACTGAGAAATTTACACATGGCTATTATTTACAAACATTGTCCACAAGATGCAAATGTTTTGGCCAATGTTGTGACTGATTCATACTTTGTGAGATTATATTACTCATCATATAGTGTTATGAATATAGTGTTATTTGTTATGAATAAGTATTTTAATTATGTTTTTTTTTTTTAAATACAGAAAGATAGACCTGGGGACAATACCCAAAACTAGCCCGAAATAAGCAAGAATAAGTAAAAAACAAGTATGGAATAGGTTTGCCATTTGGTTATATTTGTATGTTTTACCAGCTTTTGGGAAGACCTGCAGAGAGCAGCTCAACTTAAAATGAATGAATAAGTAAAATTAAAAAAAACTATTTTGAAAATTGCAAAAGTAACATCTCTTAATAAACTCTTTCTCTGTGTGGTAGTTCCTGGATGCCAGTAAAAGGATGACGTCCTAACTTCAGAGTCAGGTCCAGGGCGCTGAGGCCTGCCTGCCACTGGCCGGCGAGCCTAACCGTCTCTCTGAGAAGGCCTCCCATACCGCAGTATTAAGTGGACAGAGAGTTCTACCTGGCTCCTACTTTGCCAGCCCCCCGTCCCCTCCCTGCCCCCACCCCCACCCTTACACACACACATACACACACACCCTGGGGCTGGACCATGTCTGGCGGACGGCCGGAGGGCAGCCGGACACCCGAGGCCCAGGACAAGGACAAAGATAAGGACAAGGAGCGGGAACAGAGCAGCTGTAGGGTGGACAGTCCCGTCATTGAGCGACGTAATCGCAGTGGCATCATAAGCGAGCCCCTCAGCAAGAGCTTGAAAAGGTCTCGTACTCTTTCTCAGTACACTGCTGCCTGTCCGCAAAACACCAACGGGCTGAGCCATAACGGACAGGCCAAGAGCAAGGTTCAGCCCAGACTGCATAATCAACAACAGCAGCATCAGCAGCAGCATTCGTCGTCCACGGCCTCAGCTCTCGTGCCTGCCAAAGCGGACCGGACCCTGGAGCAGGCGCTAGAAGGACACAACGGCCTGCTGCACTTTGCCCAGGCAGCAGCATTGCTAAAGCGTGCAGGCATGGAACACATGCTGCTGCCAGGGGGCATGGGAGCTGTTGCAGGAGTGGGCGGAGTGGGTGCCGAGGCCGGGCCAGGCGACCTTGAGGGCGCATCAGCGGGAGATGCAGTAGGGGGCCACACGGACTTCCCGTACAGTGTGGGAGGTGGCTTCCCCTTCAATCCGGCTGGTTTGTTTATCATGACCCCGGCGGGCGTGTTCCTTGCCGACAGTGCCCTTCACATGGCCGGACTGGCTGAATACCCAGCACACAGTGAACTGGCCTCTGCCATCAACGCCGGAAAGAAGAAGCGCAAACGCTGTGGCATGTGTGCGCCGTGCCGGCGCAGGATCAACTGCGAGCAATGCAGCAGCTGTCGCAACCGTAAGACGGGGCACCAGATCTGCAAGTTCCGAAAGTGCGAAGAGCTAAAGAAGAAACCCTCTGCAGCGTTGGAGGTAAGACACTTAACGTAGTTAACGTAACTCTGTTCAGTCTTTAAACCGAGTATTAATTCTGGGTTCAATAAGTATGTAAACAGTCTTACATTTACATTACATTTACATTTGGTCATTTATTGGACGCTTTTATCCAAAGCGACTTGCAAGGTGAGCACAGGGTTAATCACAACATCTCTGGAGCAATGAGGGTTAAGGGCCTTGCTCAAGGACCCACATTGGTAACTTCATTGGACCTGGGATTTGAACCCCCAACCTTCAGATTGACAGCCCGATGCCCTAACCACTGAGCTACCGCGCCCTGTCTTACTATGCTACACTACAGAATCAGTCAAAAGTTTGGACACACCGCCTGTTTGTTCCACTTATTGTCCATGATATCAGTTCCACTTACTGTAAAGATGGACTTTGTAGTTCTACAATTCCAGACTGTAGTGGACTACAGTACATACTGTGTTGTCTAAATACGGTGTCTCACACACCGAGGAACCATGTATAATGTCATGATGGTCAGTCTACATAATGACTGTATGATGTGAACCTTTGTAGTAGTGTACATTTCTACACAAATGTACATCAGACAATATCATACATGTATAAATGCGACTAAGATCAGTAGTTCCTCCTGGTTGGTACAGGTGTTAAATGGGGGGGGGGTGTAAGTCTTTGGAGTACCTGGTTTGGGGAGCTGCTGAATGGCCAGGCTACACCGCACTAGCCTCACTGCAGAGGCATCTATGTTTTATGTTTCTTAGCTTCTTTAGCATTAAAAACCCTAGAAGCTGGGATTTTTTTATGGAGAAGATGCTGAAGGAAGATGTTCCGTTCGGTACATGGTGCAGTTGAGAAGTACTTCTCGTACCGAGTGTAATAAGCTCATATATAACAGGCTTAATACAAGATCAAAGTTGGTAAATTGTTGATTTATAACTAGGTTAACAAACTCATGTGGTTTTTAGTGCTTACTCAGGAAACGTAGATGGGGCGCTTTGTGATGTGTTTAGGTCGACTTAAAAAGTAGCTTTTAATGTTTAATCTGATGATGGCTTACTGGTTGAGGCAATGATCAGGAAACCCATACGTTTGTGTCCCCAGCATTGCCGACCTGTTGCTGTTTGATTGTATGGCGTGGTTATGATGGCGGCTAACCGTATTAGCTAAATAATTGGATATAATGTGTCTGTATTGTCTGCATTTGTTAAGAGCTATGTTTAACACATTTCATTAGTAGTGCTATTTACACAGAGATAAAGGTTCCTCATCCTGCCATCATTTTCCTTCTCATGCAACTCAAGAAAAAAAAGAGTGTGGAATTAGATGCAGGACCCACAGCATCATTCTCTAGTGAGACACTTCAGACTACATGCTCTCCCATTTAGAGAGAAGTTTTGATGCTGTGATCACTTCTGAGCGCGGCTTAAAGGGGAAATAATGGCCGCACTGTTTCTGTCTTTAGACTTTTAATGAAGTCATAGGGCCTTATCTTCTCTGCGTGGGCCGCAACGTGAAGCTCGTTGCAATCTTATACCAAAAATTTATCACCACAACTTCACCTGGTTAAGTTTGAGTAAACTTTGGAGACTGTTAAAAACTTAAATACCCAGGCAATCTCAAACCTACAGAATCTCAAACAAGCCCATCTGGCACCAACAATCATGCCACTGTTAAAATCACATTCCTCATGTTGAGAACATCATCCAAATCTGCGTGAATTTAAAACCACACAACATGGTGATTTAGAATTTTAGAATTATCTAATTAAATAAAAGTTGAGTGGGAGAACCAAAGTGGGTGTGTTTCACTTTAAACATTTGGCTAAATGTGATGTCTGAGTGATTATGCCATGTTTGTCGCCACACAGGGGCAATTGTATTCATTTCTGGCGTTAATTTAGGTGTAATTAGGCTGCATTCTGCCATAAACACACAGCTTATGTGCCATGTGCTTGGCAATGTGCAAATTGAGCTTCTCTGCTTCATACATATGCGTTTGAGAGAGGATCACACACGAAGTGGGACGTCTTTTCATAGCTGATTACATATTCTTTTTGATTCGCTGACACTTGGGCATTCCACAGCCGCTAGTTCAGTGCCTCCTTTAACAAATGCACTACTGGTTTACTTTGGTTAACTGCGGTCATTAGCACTTGTTTTCTGCATGAATTATGTCTTAGATTATCCTATAGTAAAGTAGCACATTAAAAAAGCAGCAGCTAGGTACCCCCCTTAGAACTGCATCTCATCCTCAGCATCAACACCTCTGTAATTTATTAGAGGGAAATGATGATCCAATGTTCTTTGATGTGGAACGGGACGTCCAGAACGTTCAGCTATTTGAGACAGGTAGACACTTTTTATATTGTTGTCTGCAACGTTTGATGTAGTTACTTATGTTTTTCAAACTAAAAATACTTGTGCCTCACCTCCAAGGCTAGTTATAGGACTAAACAACCTTTCCAAGACCTTTAATGGGTGTAAAGTAAGTCGAGCAGAAACGCGGTCATCCATAGAGAGACCATTTCTTACAGAAAGATCGTTCATCGCAGTATCGGTTTCAAACTCCAGAATGATTATTAGGCTAAATATATACATATCTTACAGATTTTGATGAAACGATTATTGACTGAAAAATAATCACAATTTGATTACTACGCAATATGTAGCTTTACCAGAAATCACAGAAACAATCAACAGATGTAAACAATCTTATGTTTACACACACACTGCAGTAAGGCTGCTATTGATGCATTAGTATTTTTGTAATTATTTCCTTAATTACCTTTTCAACTACTAGAACTAGAGCCACTGAGTATGAAACTTAACCCTGAGTTTGAATTTGTGATGTCAGAAATTTTCAGTGTTTGGTAAATATTGCTAAACTGCTGTTGTGTTAGGGTTGTGTAACCCCTTATTGTCTGTGATGTAATGTAATAAAATACTGTGACCAGTACATGAGGTCATTTTGCAGATGCTTTCATCCAAACCGACTTACAAACATCCCAACTGGATGGGGTCAGTTAGTCGGGATACAGCCCCCTGGGAACAATGAGCACAAGGATCTACACACTGGTAACTTTAGTGGACTTGAGCTTCGAAATCTCCAACACCCTAAGCACTGGGCTACCACACCTACAAGACTCCTAATGTTGTTACATGTGTCTAGCATCTTTACTGTCAGACCTGTGTATGAGTTTTACTTTAAATAACCGTAAAGGACACACAAAAACGAACTCTTTCTGCACTTCCTGTCTTTCCTGCCTGAGGTGCAGCCACTTAGACCATGTTAGTAAATTACAGATGACAGGCTGTATGCTAATGTACAAAGTCTCTAACTTTAAAGATAGAAAGATTTTTCTATGGCAGCTGTGTAAACTAACATTCTGAATCTGTCTGGTAAAAACAAGTGGTCGACTTCGACCTGAATGAATGCAATATGATTAGACTGTACAGCTGCAGGCGGCACGGTGGCTTAGTGGTTTAGCACGTTCGCCTCTCAGCGCTAGGGATTCCCGGTTCGAATCCCCATCTGGGTGGAGTTTCCATGTTCTCCCCATGTCTGCGTGGGTTTCCTCCGGGTTCTCCGGTTTCCTCCCACAGTCCAAAAACATGGATCAAGTCAATTGAATTCTCAAAAATTGCCCCATATAGAGTGTGTCTGTGTGAGTGAGTGTGTGCCCAGCGATGGATTGGCGCCCTGTCCTGGGTCTATCTGCCCGGCGCCCGAGATGTTCTCCCCTGGATGGGCATGGGGAACCCCACCGCGACCCTAATAGAGGATAAAGCGGGAGATAATGAATGAATGAATGTACAGCTGCTTGGTAATTTTTGTGATGTGACTCAATACTAAATCGATTTGAATCGTTTTGGTCTCAAACTGATCGGTATCCGTGACCCTATTTACCAAAGTTCCCTTTTAAACGTCAGCATGTTAAAGCATGCATCGCCAGCGTGCCATGTCATACGAGTGATAACCGTTTGCTCGATCAGCCGGAATTGCTTATTCAGGGGTTAAATCCCAATGATCTGGGAAATCTTTTATTGTGAGTCTCTTCTATCCACAACCACGATGATGTCAGTCTCTTTTTTTTACAGAGGGCACATCGGTTGATTCATTTTCTCGTATTTACAGAGACATTTACATTCATGAAACAGTCAGTCAGACACATTTAGCCCAATTAACATACAAATGCTGTTCTAGACTGTAGCACAATCTCTATTCAGTCACTATTAGTCACCTTGGTGTAAAAGTATTCATTCCCAATCAAAGTAATCTGTGGAATTTGACACGGGTCTTGCAGACTCAGGTCTTACATCACCTCATCAACCTTTGCCATTATTTAAACACGTTGAATTTTTTATGTGGCACTTGCATTGAATTATCTAAAATTCCGCAACTCGAAGTTTGAAATACAGAAATGTGCCTTTGCTGTTTAACTTCAGGTATTTATTTTCCCATTTAGACTTTGCCAAACATCACCACTTAAGCCGAGCTGATTATGGAACAGCTGCTGATGTCTATGTTCTTGGTTTTTGGTTATATATATTTTGTACATTTTATAACTTGAGAAACTGTAACATCTGCAATTTCCCCCTGGGATCAATAAAGTATTCTGAGTTGATGTTTTGCTACATTTGTGCTACATTTCATATTAACAAATTGTATTAAACTGATCATTGCATTTTCATCCTTCTTACTAACATACTGCCAGTTTAATATTAAGCGATTATACCATGCCCTGTTGGGGGGGGGGGGTTCCCCATGCCCACCCAGGGGATAACGTTTCAGGTACTCGGCAGGTGCACCCAGGACAGAGCGTCAAACTATCACTGTGCACACACTCAAAATGTCACACTGACAGAATATCCACTATATAGGGGCAATTTAGACCAGCCAATTCACCTTGAATCCATGTTTTTGGACTGTGAGTGGAAACCGGAGAACCCGAAGAAAACCCACATGGACATGGGGAGAACATGGAAGCTCCACCCAATGTAAATGTAGTTTTATGTAAATATGATAAAATAAACACGGGTGTGTTGTATAGATGTCATTGTCACCACTTTTTAAAAGCAATTAGCTACTTCAGCGGCTGTTCACGGCGAACAGTTCTAGACATGTCAATTCACACCATCGCGTAAAAATCACAGTACCACACACACACACTTTAATGGCCAACTTCAAACCTGTTATAAGCCAATTAGCTAACTTAGTTCACCATTGTCACATTCAGTTAAGATTTAACTTATCGATTGAGCCGAAAACCACAAATGAGATTATTAGTCCAGGATTAGCAGCCGTATTCCTTCTTTAGTACATGATTCATCACAGACGGTAGGACGGGGCTCGGTGTACCTCAGTACTCTTTGTTGTAACATCGTGTTCATTTTATCATCTGCTGTGACAGCTGCAGTATTGGGTGCAGTGTGAATCAGAATGGTGCTTACAGGGCAAGACTGGGTGTGTGTGTGTTTGTGTGTGTGTGTGTGTGTGTGTGTGTGTGTGTGTGTGTGTTTGAAGTCAAACGAGGTCATGGTGTGTAATTGCTCAGAGTGCCATATTACATTACAGTAATTAAACTTGCTCGGCAAGCCTTTTGTAAAACAGGTGACAGAACCATTTTAGCCACCTTATTCAATGTCTCAATGAAGTGCCTAACAGGTGTACAGAGCTGGAGAAGCCCACCTCCTTGCTGTATTTTCGGGGTTTTCCCAAAGCTCATCGGAAGTGTTACGTGTTTTGCAATTTCATTAACAGAGCCGTAGCGTAGCTGTGGCTGCTTTGCACCTTTTGGTTTACTTTTTATATCAACACAGAGTTGGAATTATTATTTGAAGCTGAAGTTTTAGGTTTAGCGTTGTTGTGTAAGTGCATTATTAATGAATCAGTGAGTCTGCTGGGTTCCTTTGGGTTGCTACGGGGCGTGTGGGTGGATTAGTGACGTATGTCTGTCGTTTGTGGAGTAGCAGGTGAAAGTGTGTTCGGAAAGAGCATGTGGGTAGTGCTGCCGAATTTGCTGACTTGGAGGGTCTGCTGGTTTCACAGAGCATTTCTGTTGCTTAAGTGAGGGCCATAAAACACTGAGGGTAAGAGACAGACATAGAAAGCATATGAGGGAAGGAGGTGGTGTGCAGAGCGCTACCTCACACCTCTCTGATGTGTCTGGAGTTATTTTGGGATCACTCAGTTTGAACAGCGGTACGAAGAGCGTTGGAAAATAGCGGCCTTTAATGCCGGACATACATTTATCCTACTATATGTCTTAATCCAGACCACCTAACCCAACACAGCACTTAAAACAACATTTTCACTTATCCCAACACTCACAACCGTGTTTATACTAAAAATTGATCAGCACCTAACCCAGCACAACAAATATTATTGTAACATTAACCCCCAACCTACCCTCACATCTTCTAAACAGTGATTCAGGTTTCACCTACAGCCCCTCATGCATGATGTCATGATGCTTAATCCTACATTTCTCTGTCATCATCTTACGCACAGCAACAACACCAGCACAGACCGTATTCACCCGAATTGACCTCCACTTGGATGGAGTTGTGAGGATTTGTTTCATACCCACCCCGAAAATACAAATGTGTAAGAGTGGCAGAAGCACAGAACGTTATTAGCTGCCTTCAGACCAAACAGCTCCGGAGAAGATACCCACAGGGGAGGTTTCCTGAGAACTACATATCTTCAGGGGGCATTTTTCTGTTTGCCGAGTAGTTGGTATAGCGACAACACTTCTGAGGTCTTTTAGTTTCCTGTAATCTTATTTGAGCTTTTTATTTTCTGTCTGTACTGCTTTATGCCATTTACATGGCTTGATTTCAGGACTTCTACGGTAATTTAATGCATCTCAGCTGCCTGTGAGACCACTGACTTGCATCACAGATGGTTCCTCTGTGCAGGGAAAGACCAAAAGATGTCCCTTAAAACTCATCCCATCCATTATCTTTCTCTTAATACTCTACTATAGCTGTGGGGAGGCATGCCCATCCATGGCGCTGGGTAGATTCAACCAGTACAATTTGCCAATCCATCACTGGGCAAACACTCAGTCACACAGACGCACACATTATGTAGCGGCAAACTAAATAGTGGAAATTTAGAGCAGCCAATTCCTCTTGAATCCATGTTTTCGGACTGTGGGAGAAAACCGGAGAACCTGGAGAAAATCCACACAGACAAGGGGAAAACATGAAAACTCCACCCAGATCGGGATTCAAATTGTTGAGAGGCAGACGTGTGAACCACTACACCAAAAACCAATAGGTCCTGCTCTGTGAATGCACAAAATGAGTGGTAGGCTCTTCTGTATAATGCAGTTGTGTAGGCATGTCCAGATGATCAGTGTGGAAACAAACTGCCCTGTGATTAGACCCCCTGACAGGCTCTTATCTGTGTATTGATGATGAGCTTTCATCATCTATTTCCATCTTTCAAACGAGACCTTAAACTAACCCTGATGCAGGTGCAGCACTGCTCATATAAACATAGTAAAATCAATAAACAGAGATTAAGATGCCTTAGCCGGGATGATGGGGGCTCTGATGGTCGGTGAGCCCCGCTGGGTCATGTGGCTTCAGCAGTGTGCAAAACTCCACTGTATGATTTGGTCATGCTGATTTCTGTCAGTTCATGGTTCACTACAGACCATATGACAGCTGACCATTGTTAAATACAAGGCTGTAGAACATTGTGACCTCACTAAACTCAAAACATAAAACTAATTATAAAGTTAAAGTTAATATACTGTCCATACACACAGAGGAATCGATCCTCCACATTTAACCCATCCGTGTAGTGTCACACTCACACATATACACACACTGAGCGAAGTGAGCACACGTGCCCAGAGAGGTGGGCAGTACTATATATGGCACCCGGGGTCTTGCCCAAGGGTACTTCAGCCATAGTACTTTGTGAGACCGGGAATCGAACGGAGACCTTCAGGTTGCAAGGCTGGTTCCTCAATCACAAACCCACGACTTCTTAAGGCATACCCAGAGGTAAATTGTGACTTGCATTGTTAGTTAATTTCGCTAATTATGTATAACCAAGAAAGTTAGGTTTCAAAATACTTTTGTTGTTTCAGTAGATATTAATAAGATTTTAGCGATGGTTGTATTAAACGTGATTGATTCTCAGAAAAATCCAAAGAACAAATTTATTTCCACCAATCTGTCAATGACTCGAGTGAGCATGCTCAGTTAAACTTGCGCTTGTATTGTGTTTGTTGGTAAATGCGGGTTACACTGACAGTGAGCTTGAGTAGAATACCGGGATTCTCACTGAGCGTATATGTGTGTGCAAGAGGAGACATGTGAGCTTCTACTGGCTCGGGGCAGTGTTGGTGAATGTGTGAGATTCTCTGCCGCAGTAGTGTAGCCTTTGGGAGGGAGGCGACAGCTCATCTCCACAGCCATGCCTCAATACCCACAGCCCTGCCCCAGTCTCAGTTCTAACTACAGCACAGTTTCCACCACAGAATAAGTACCAAGTGCACCAGGCTTTCATGCTCAGACTCCAAATATTCACCTCTCCACCAACAGGGTGGTACATACATACAGAGGCTTCAGGATGTACAGTACTTACAGAATCCAAAACAATATACAGCCCCAGCTTTCCATACTGCACTGACAGTGTGTTTCAAACACTAAAAGCAAAAAAATGAAGCCAAAACAGTGAAAGATGGAGCTGACATGACTGAATCATTGAGATTGAATTTCGTCAAGACAATGTGTAGATAATTACCTGTGGGTTTTCTTCTCCCACAGTCCAAAAACATGGATTCAAGGTCAATTGCCTGCTCTTAATTGCCTCTTTCTTAATTGTCCCTATATATTGTGTCTGTGTGTGTGAGTTGTGTAGGGTGTGTGTCCTGTCCTGGGTGTATCGATAGAAGGGGACAAAAATGAAGCACCTAAGGTTTTCCACAAGCTGCTTTATATTTACATGCCCCAGGATGTCTACCCCTCCTTGACCCTAGTAAAGGATTAAACGGAAGACAATAAGAGGAGATATTCTTTGATCACATGACACCAAAATAACAGGCAAACAACTTTACTCAGGATGGAAAAGACTCAGTATCAACCCTTATATATTTTTTATAGCTAAATTGACAAAAATGGTTCTAATCAGTAGAAGTTTTACTTTAGCCAGCGCCATCGCTCATCTTAAAGCTGTAGGATGAAGATGTACAGTCCACATGTTCTCTCTCACTAATGTTCTCTCTATACCGCTCGTGTGTCGAGAGCGGCCATATTTACTGTTAATGCCCATGCAGGAGACTACGCTGCTGAGCAAAACGTGGATTAATAACACAAGGGTGCATGCCTAGTGTTTGAAAAGTTAGCTGGAGGCAGCCGGTCAGTCTGAGCGAATTAAATGTTGAAACAAAGAGGAAAAACGGATCGAATTTCAGTTTCGTCAATTAAAAGTCCGCAATATCAAATGCATTACAGACCAGCGGAGAACGCGAACTGCTAAAGCAGCCGTTTCTGCTAAGAGGTGCAAAACTGTCTGTCCGTCCGTCAGCCAGTCACAGTTTGAATGTAAATTGGTAAAGCTTATTTAATTTAAGCAGTAAGTACAAGATCGGACCAGCTGCTTATTTACTGCTGGGATAGGAATAATTAACCAAATAATTCCTGCTCTGTGGTAGTACTATTGGGGTTCTGCTCATTAGAGAACAGAGTAAAGGGAACGTACACAGTATGTACTTTCCACAAACAGATGAACTACAGTCTGGAATTGTAGAACTACAAAAGTCCATCGTTATGGTACGTGGAACTGAGAACATAAGTGGAGCAAGAAAAGGTGTGTCCAAACTTTTGACTGCTACTGTGCTATACTATATATATATATATATATATATATATATATATATATATATATATATATATACACAATATATATATATATATATATATTATATATATATATATATATATATATATATATATATATAATGCAAAAGTACAAGATAAGTGAGTGATGACATGTCACACAAAGGTGTAAGAGAAATGGTCCAGTTATTAAATAAATTAAACAAAATACACAATTGTCTATTAAAGGCTTATTTGTTTGTCCTAATTCGTTAAAGAAACGGTCCAACCAGTCTCTGTTGTTCTATTGCACCCACGTACATCCTTATTGTTCCTAATAGTTCTTACCTGCTACATCCTCAACTATGTAAATATTGTTGTTAGGGTCAAATCTTCATCCTGCATCTACACACAGCCTCAGTTCTCCATCCTGTGCTTGTACTGTGAGATTATTTAGGTTCTGTGTCAGTATCACGTTTTCAGAATCCATTGTTTTATGTCAAATAATTTCATATAATAATGAAATACAACTAAATGATTGTTTCTCCTCATACAATCCTAAAACTAAACCTTCACCAAGGTCGCTTTAAGTCTGTAATTCTATCCTACATCCAGACTTTATGTAAGATGCTGCACCTACATACAGACTGCGTACTCAATACTCAGTAGTCCTAGTCTGATTTCAGTTCAGAAGCGGATAAACAAAGCGGCAGAAGTGAGAGAGCCAGGATGAGACAAAGAGCCGCAGATGAAGAGAGAGAGAGTGTCATGAGTGTGTGTAGCGGGGTGAGAGCTCGACGTGACTGCGTGGTGACTAAATAATAAATGTGGCATATCGGGTTTCACGTGGAGCCAGGGCCATGGCCTGTGGCTGGGGGGTGTTTTGGGGGAGGGAGCGACGGACAGGAGAGGCAGCACAGGCAGAAAATCGTCCAAAGAGAAAAAACTGAAAAATCTCTGCTTGTGTATTTGTGCGATCGATGTTTCCTTACAACTCCGAACTATAACTTCTCTCTTTGTCCTCTCTTTTCTTTTTTTCTTTAAGAAGGTGATGCTACCCACGGGCGCGGCATTCCGGTGGTTCCAGTAGGGCCGTAGCCTAGTCCTCCACCCAAAGTTCTGCCATCAAGTGCAATGCCAACTCTCGCTTGGACCGACTTCAGCACCAACACAGGCTCGCAAGCATACAACCCATGAAAAGAGGAACCCATCGACTTGAAACTCCATAGAAACACACAGCCAAACAGAAGCGCTACTAATGTAATCAATCGAGTAATGGATGCACCTACTTATTCCTTGAACCAAAAATTAAGCATAATGAAAAAAAAAAAAAAAGATTATGGCAACTTTCATTCCCTTTTCTATGTTTCCATTTTGGTACCTTTTTGTCTTTTTTCCAGCAGGTTTTTTCTCTTGCTTAGACATGGAACAGTTCATTGCCAAACAGAAATGACGGACTGAGTGTGGACAATCAACAAAATTTCTGTGTTTGGTGTTAATGTCGTTCACGTGTGGAAAGATACAGTACTTGTGTAGAGAATGTAAATTTTACAGCTATATTTTAAAACTAGTGGCTCATGGCAAGCACTATTGTAATTTAGCACCATTGTTCTTACCTAAAACTGTATTTTATTGATTTTGTTTTCATTTGGATTTTTAAATTTATAGTTTTTGGGGAGGGGGAAATGATCGGTTATGTCATTTATGAAGAAAGGAAAGTATTTGAGATGTAAAAAATCCAGTCTGGAAAAAACGAATACATGTTGACACCCTGCAGCAGTGTACAGCGGAAGATGTTGTGACGAGGACTGTTGTGACTACTGGAAGCTCCACGGCCGCCAAACCATCCGTCGGCCCCGACTTTCAAACCTGTGCCGTTTTCTCTTTAGCCTTTCGTTTCGTTCCACCGTCTGTGGTGTGCAGACGTGGGGTCGTCCTCCTAAGCACTAGGAGACAGCACTTGCTCTGATCAGTTCTAAGCACTGAAACGAGTTCCATTTTGTTTTAGTTTTTTTTTTTTTTAATTCTTTTGACTTCTGGTTCCATTCTGTTCATGACCTCGGCTGTAGCTACATCTTTTAAAACGAACAGCAATGTTTGTATTGGAATTAGAAGTATGGGCTGGTTTTGTGAATAAAAACAAATGCATGTATTTGTGTCAAGAACTTACAGATCTGACGTCTGTCTGCTTGCATGTTCTTTTTTTAAGAAACTACAAAGGGTTAAAAAAAAAAAAAAAAAAACAGTATGAACATGTTTATAAATCTCATAGTTTGTTGCTTTTTTTTGGATGAAAAAGGGCAAAAAATAAAAGCAAGTGGAAAAGGATTGTTATTTTTAAAAGCAGTGAAGGTCCGTGATGCTTCTCTTATGAGCTCCGGAGTCGACAATCATCATAAAGTCATCACTTCTGTTACCCTTCACCTTCACTTAATGGTTACAGTTAATAAAATAATGAGGGATCCAGATAATCGCAAAAAGTGCATCTGTCTAGTAAGTGGAGAAAATAAGACAAGCATGAAGGAGGTGTCCAAACATTTGATTGGTACTGTATATCGGTGTGTGATTTCTGCAACACTGATTACAGTTCAAACTTGTTCATTGATCTAATAAAATAAGATTCATCTACATAAGTCACAGAGTGACACCCCTGCAACCCCAAACCAACAGGGATCCTCAGAAATGGATCTTTTTCAGTAACACAGTCTGACATTTGCAGGTAAAAAACACAATTAGGTACGAATGAATAATTGATACGGAGTCAGAATCTCCGATACACAGTCTGGATGAAGAGAAAGGATACTAGAAAGATCTTAAACCGGACTGAAGAGAAGGAAAAGACTGCTGTGTCCTGTCCTAGTCACATTCTACGTGGACATGTATTGCAATTTGAGATGAACAGAGCTCCATGTGTGTGAAAGAGAAATGGAGTACACCAAGTTTTAGCGACTTGCACTAAAATGAAAGTAATATCCTTTATCAGATTTTAGGCTAATGTGACCTAGTGGGTCTTCACGTTGAAGCTGATCGAAGAGAAGGGGAGTGCGAGAGTAGTGAGCAAGGTTGCCGTAGGCCTGTGCTGCTCCGTATTGAATTGAGTCCTCAGACTGTAATGAGCCCAGGTCTGTGGTGAAACCATCACGGGGGGATCAGTAATGAAGCGAAATCTCTGATGGGGACCCAGTTTGGTGGCGTTCTTATGCGCGAGAAAGTGCAAGAGCGAACGGGAGGATGTGTGTGAGAAAGAGCGAGATAAAGCGTGTCGAGTGAGAGAGCGAGCGAGAGAGAGGGAACGTTCCCAGCTCCCCCCTGGTGACAGCGATGGGCCGGTGCCATGGCCACGATGCTGGAAGGAAGCTGAGGCTCTGCATTATTAATGTGCACCACGGCGTCCTCACTCCTCCCCGCCACACTGCCTACTGCCCAGCCTGCCGTCACGCAGGGGAGCGGGAGAAGCCGAGCACGAGAAAAGAGATAAAGAAAGAGCAACAGAGAGGAGAGAGAACCCACATTTTCCTTATTACTGAATATTGTCGTCGCTCTCTATGTGTGTGTATATATGTAAACGTTCTATTTTGTACATATGTATACAAAATATAGAATATTACTGTTAGTACAATTAGTCCTACAGAAGAAAACTCTAATCTCTTTGGGGGAAAACTGATCCCCAAAAAAAACACAACCAGACAAATCTGCTATAAGAAATAACAAGCATGAGGACTTGTTCATGAAACAGAATTAATACAGACATTATTACAGACATATTCTATACATGTTGCATTTAAACGCAATGTAAGATGTAAACAAATGAAAACATAGTCCTGAACATCGTGCTACTATATTTTGTAAGCGTGTCAGTAAATCAAATTTCAGATTGTAATGAATTACTTTAAATGAATATGATTATTATTAGTAGCAAGAATGATGGTAGTAATGATAAAAGATAAAAGTAATATTAATAGCAGTACTAGTAGTAAAAAAGAATAGTGGCAGTGGTTGTAGTATTAAAATTAGTAAAATAAGAAATATTTGGAATGATGGTAGTTGTAGTTTGAGTAATGGTAGAAGAAGAAGTAATATTAGAAGGAGTAGTAACGCCATATACTACTACAGTCCATGTTACACACAATCCTTAAATCCATCCATCCATCCATTATCTTCCGCTTTACCCTCTATTAGGTTCGCGGGGAGGTTCCACATGCCCATCCAGGGGAGAACGTCTCGGGTGCTGGGCAGATACACCCAGGACAGGGCGCCAATCCATCGCTCACTATCGTTAATCTCAGAGGCAGAAGTGCATAATACAACAAAACCACAACATACACTGTGTAAACATAAGTATGTAGACATAACTTTAAATCAATGGGTTTGAGTGTTTCTGAAGGCCCGCTGCCACAGGAGCATGAAATCGGGCATCCAGCTGAGCATGCTGCACAGGTATATGCATCCAAATGAAGGCGGTTTAGGGAAGACCCTGTTCTGTTCCATCATGACTCGGCTCCTGTGTGCAAATGAATGTCCATCACAAAACATGCTTAAATACTTCAACTGCTTGGTGCTAAAATGTCTTTAAAGGTTCATAATCTGTAAACAGCTGATCCAATAAAGCATTTATTCTATGTTACATTTTTAAACAAACAGCTGTTTCGGTTTAAGCAACACCTGGCACAGTTTCAAAGCGTAATCAAAAGGGAAGGACAAAATCAAGTGTGAAATGTTTTCTATGAAAGAATCAATGTTTACTGAAGACAATAACAAATTAAATCCACCTTAACTCTAAACTTGATTATTAAAGATGAGCAAATTTATAAATTTAGTAAATCCATTCAAGCATATTGAAAGATGTAACCATTCACTTTATTTTTAAAGTGAAATCACCTCCGCAATCAGCTGCCACCATTTTATTCCACCTCCTCAAATAATAGCACTTGCGGATGTTTGATGACCGTGATGTTTAATGTCCATGTTGCTGGACTTTACTGCAATAATCTAATAATATAAGGCTGAAAAACAGCCATACAGCATCCCAGATACTTTACCATGATGTAACTGACCACATCAATTTTCATCAAATCTTATCATCTCCCGCTTATTTCTCTACTGGGGTCATGGGGGGGGGGGGGGTTCCCATTCAAGGAGCGAAAGTTATTAGGTAGTGGGCAGATGCACCCAAGACACAAAATCTTTCACTATATATGGGGCAATTTAGAGCAGCCATTCCACCTTGACTCTAAACAAGGCCCCAGTTTACAGTGGCAGGGTGGACAGACATATTCACATACCCAGCCTGACTAAGGATACCCACAAAGATCGGTGGAGAACATGCAAACTCCTCTCCACCCATTAACCCAAGTAGTTACCAGTTTCTTGCGGACAAAGATCGTATGAACCAAATGTGCAACCTTAATCTGATGATTGAAGTTAACAGTAACACAAAGCTACATGTCAACAGCGCTACTCGGTAAAAAGCTGGCCAATAAACAAGAGGATTCCCCTGTAACTGTGAACGCTAAGAAGAAAGAAGCAAATGTAGGAAGGAAGCTTGTGGAAGGTGGTGGTTGTTGAGGCAGGTTTAGCAGAGTTAGCTGTGTTGAGGAAGGTCAGAGTGGCTGAGCGGACCTGTCATGGCGGGAGAATCCTGCAATCTTATCAGCACCTCGCAGACACGGAGCAGCAGCGCTGATCTGCTCGTCCTTGCGGCCAACACTCGCACCCTTCCCCCACCCTCATGCTCGCCTCTTGCCTTCTCTCCCCGGCCCTCGCCAAGACTGCAGCCACCGCCAGCAAGAGCCCAGTGCTGCTGCTCAAACCGGCCAAAGATGTTTAGTGTTGCGGCGAGATGATTTGCTGTTTGAGGGTCTCATAATTACTTTCATTTCACAACAAAACAAGAAAGATAAGGCCATATGAGATAACATGCAGACATTGAGCGACTCAAACCATTGGCTAAGTGAACCTATATTTGGTTTTAAAGTACATACAGGGCAGTTCTAGTCTATGATTGGTCAGAGGGGGCAGAAGTGATAAACAGCTCAATGTAGATTAATATTTTCTTTGTAAAGTCGAGTTTATTTAGTTAATGTCATTAATTTTATATTTAATTGATCTCTTCTCATTATCTTCTGCTTAATTATATACTAGGGAATAGGGTTGCAGAAGGTTCCCCATCCCCATCCAGGGGAGAATGATTTGAGCGCTGGTTAGAAACAACCAGGACAGGGTGCCAAACCATCGCTGGGCACACTCACTTAGAAGGCAATTTAAGCAATTTAGAAAGGGGCAATTAAACACAACCCTAACCCCCCTCCCCTGCTACCCTAGAACACGATAAATTGGAGGATGATGGATTGATGGAAGGATTTCAGCAACTTTTCCTCAAGTAAAGAAGCTGGAGGTTACAGTGCTGTGAACACAGTATAAATGGTTCCATAAATGGTATTTACATGAAAAAAAGATTAGTGTTTATTGACACTTGTTGTCACATCACTCACAACTGATAGAAACAGCATTTAATATAGTCTCTTTTATTTTCTTCAAATCTTTTCCTGTTCTAGTGGCATGTGTTGTTAAACACCATGCACAGGATGCTGCTGGTATCATCCATAAATATGTTTCAAAAGTGTTTTGCCCAGCTCTCCTCACCCTACACGGCCTATTGATTTCTTTCTGCTATGTCCAGCAGAGGGAAATTGGACTCTCATAGAGCGCCGCTCTGACCCTGTCCACCTGAAGCTTTGAAAATCTATCCAATTGGAGGAGACATCTTTGGAATCTTCAGCTATTAAGAAACAAAATATAATTATTTGGTTAATGTTGATAACGCGGCTCATGGCAGGTTCTAACGATATGAATCAATCATACGGTTGTCTTGTCATCTGCAGCCCTGCTTTTATTCCATCGCCATCCCTGCCTTCTCCTGTCGTTCCATACAGTAGGACGAAGAACACAACTCTAGCCTCAACTCCAGCAGCTCTGGGCTGTGACCTTGCTCCTCTCCTCAGGCCATGGAGGAGGGAGGAGAATGGAGTAGGGAATGGCAGGTCTCCAGTGCTGTGGGCAGCAGCAGCGGCAGCAACAGCAGGATCAGTGCCTGAGGGTACAGGGCTGTAGCTGAGGCGTGAGGGGGCAAACGCAATGAGCTGCTGCAGGCAGGAAGAGACTGATGTGTCACTGTCACAGTGGAGCTCTTCCTCCTGCTGGAAACACCACCACAACATCTGAGCCAGAATGGAATGAAAAACGCAAAATTAGCCACTAGATGCATTCGATGCAAATCACTGTTTAATGAGTAACTAATGAAGCGCGTCCTTCTGAAATGCAAGCTTTACTAGCCACAGGATGCATTTACGAACACGCGTCGTGATCTGCGTGGTTGTGCAACACCGTGAGGTCCAGCCTTCTTAGGTTCCAGGTCATTTCTTATATGCACAGTTACGGTCAAAAAGATTGACACCCCTGCACATCAACGATGCATCACTTCTATCAAAACATATATAAACTAAAAGGAAGTCAAATCTAAAATAGTTTCGACAGAAAGCTCCATGCCGCCTGCAGTTTAATATTTGTTAACACACCTTTGAAACCAATAACTAAAATCAATTGCACCCTGTAACCATTAGATCAGATTGGATTAGACTAAGTTTGTTGTCAGTACACATGAACAATTACAACAAAACACAGTTTAGGATTTAACCAGAGTGCAATAAGCAGCAAGTGCAGAATATACAGCATCTACAGAATGTACAGAAAACAGCAGTGATATGGACATTATATACATGATACTAGCTTCTTCTTAGCGTGGACTGTTAGATGTATTAGATTTGTATATATTGCATATATTCTTAAATATATATTTGTTTGTATTTTTTTTTTTTTTTTACAATTTTCATCCAAAACATTATGTTTTGGCCTTGCTCTTGCACAACTTCTATAAACCTGCATGAGCATTTATAAAGACTCTTTTGAGCAGACTGCTTCAGCCGTTGCAGAGACTGACTTGTGCTACAGTACATCAGACAGAACATATCATTATCCAATAGAGTCATCAAAAATGTGTCACCCAACGTAGGTGTTGTGTCAAATTGTCATTGTGATTGATGTAAACAGACTTGAAAAGAACCCATTGCTTTTGATAGTCTTTATGAACATGTTTTTAGTTTAGTCAGAAAAAGCTTAATCTTAAATAACAAGGTTCTAAAATGACTATTTTCTTAATTGGCGAGCAACAACATTTCAGATGAAGCATGACAAATACATAACATTATATGCAGACAGCTTTACAATCTCTATAGAGGGTCTAATATTCTTCTGAACATTAAAAGATGAACTGCTTAACCCAATAAAATATACATATGATACATATGGATGCGGCACGGTGGCTTAGTGGTTTAGCACGTTCGCCTCTCAGCACTAGGGATTCCCAGTTCGAATCCCCATCTGGGTGGAGTTTCCATGTTCTCCCCGTGTCTGCGTGGGTTTCCTCCAAGTTCTCTGGTTTCCTCCCACAGTCCAAAAACATGGATCAAGTCAATTGAATTATCAAAATTGCCCCATATAGAGTGTGTTTTTGTGAGTGAGTGTGTGCCCAGCAATGGATTGGCCCCCTGTCCTGGGTCTATTTGCCCAGCGCCCGAGACGTTCTCCCCTGGATGGGGATGGGGAACCCCGCCCGCGACCCTAATAGAGGATAAAGTGGGAGATAACGAATGAATGAATGAATGATACATATGGGTGGAGTTTCCATGTTCTCCCCGTGTTCACCTGGGTTTCCTCTGGGTGAGTGAGTTTGTGCCCAACGATAGATTGGCGGCCTGTCCTGGATGTATCTGCCCAGCACCCAAAACGTTTTCCTCTGAATGAGGAGAACATGGAAACTCCACCCAGACCCCCAAATTAACAAAAACAATAATAATAAATTATTGGAAATAAATAATAAAGCTGTCATTCATTAGATCTATTGTGACAAAAGTCCAAGGTTTAGTTTTACTTTGTGTAATCTTTTATATATAAAGAAACAACTCACCCAACCCATATTCACCTTAACAAATGTTTGTCTCCACTTTTCACCAGTTTCTCACTCACTACAGATGATCTCTGAGAAAACAACCTATTTTACATATTTAAACAGTAACATCTTCACTTAAATTTCAATATTACTTGACATTAAGTCATTTTTGATGACACTTTAGCCCAGGATCAGTCACAACTGAATTACTGGGATTAAAACGCAGGGTCAGCCACGATGCAGCACCCCTGAAGCAACAAGGCCTTGCTCAAGCTACCTTCAGTGGACTTGAGATTTAAACCTCCAACCTTCCCTAAGCACTGAGCTGGTGTGTGATTAATTAACTCCATGCTCCTGTTAAGACTATTAAAGTTTGGCCTTCCATGTTGGTCATGTCTGTGTGTTTCTATAATTTCTCGTTGTTCATTTCTCTCACCTGCATCACAGGTGCTTCTGCTCTGTAGTTAAGCTCCTCTCCTTGATTAGACTTCATTCCAGCTCTCTGATTCTTTGAGTGCTCCTCTTTTGCCTTTAAACAAATCCATCCCAGTCTTGTCCCACTCTCTGCCAACCTGAGGCTCAGCATGACATTAAACTGCTTCAAGTATTTTGAGAAAAGCCTTGATTTGAAAGTCCCCTTTGTATGATCATCTCTCTTCTTCCTTGGTGTAATATGGAAGCTAGTCTCCATTAAGTTGCATTACTGACACCTCCTGGAACCAGTCTGTAACTGTGTCATCTGCATTCTAATGAAAAAGCAACCACAGTATTAATCGAGTATTAAAATAGATTTTTGTGATTTAAAATTAAATTGTGTTTGTGTGTGTTTTTTTAAAGCTGTCATTTTTATTTTTAGTACATCACTTATTTACTATCCCCTCCTTGGCCCAGCTTTGCCCGGACTTGAGATGAGGTTTGCTGCAAACGGTGCGTGACCAGAGCGCAGTGGTCCCTGGAGGAAGAAAAGCATACGACGCTGTTGTTCACTGAAAGTAATTAATGGACCTGATGCGGCTCCACCTGATGAATGTGTGCAGCCTTAATAAGCCATGACATCTCATACATTTTGGGAGAGAGGTCTGGCACTGTCAGGAACCGGACGAGCCACACCGATCAACAGCCGAATGTTTAAATGAAATAGTGTCTGAATAAAGCCTGTTCGGATTCAGATCACTTTCAGCGCGTGGTGTGAACACAGCCTCGGCTGCTGCGTGTATAAACGGATTCTTTGGTATACTCTTCAGATCACAGTCGCAGATTGATGAAGTCTGATTAGGAATTTGCAATTCATAAAATTACAATCATAGTGTTGCATTTATGTTTGATTACTTTTGACAGGAAAATGACTCTGTACACCAATTTGCATCAAAATGGAAGAATCCGGCTTGGAAAAACGCTTCCTCTGAATAGCAGCTAAAATAAACGCCACCTTTCACGCTTGCTCACACACTCACTATGCCCTTCCACCCCCAAACACACACACACACACACACACACACACACACACTCTGACAGACATCCGCACTCACACACGGGCGCGCACACGCAGAAACAGATTAAGCACAAATCAATGGCTGCGGCTGAGGCGGAGGAGATTTCACCCTGGCTTCTCGTTAAGGCCTGGCTGAGGCGCACAGGCTCGGGGGAGTGTTATTACCGGGGTGATGGTTGATAAGACGCTCGTTCCTCCACGCCGCGTCCCGCGGGACAGATGCATCGTGCAGCCATGGTAACCGTAAGGCTAGGTGTTATGCTATAATTGGGCCGGCGCTTTTAACAGCACAGCCGCGCAGCCAGGTACGCCGGCGTCTTCAAATGAGAAATTATACCACGGCGTGCAGAACGAGAGTGAGCATGTGAGAGAGAGAGAGAGAGAGAGAGAGAGAGAGAGACTGAGTCAGTAAGAGAGGTACAGCATGTTTTCCTCAATGCATCCACTTCTATATGAACCTATGTTTTTACCCACAGTGCACCGGGGTCAAAAATAGGTGTCATATCCTCACGGTAGCATATGCTCATAATTCTCATTAATCATTTACTCTGTGCCGCATAGACTGTTTAGAAACCAGCCTAAGATGAACCTGCTGAACTAGCCAGTTCAAGAGAAAACTCAATAGGATTATCTGAGGTAGCCATGCGCACATGCACACACACGCGCACGCACACACACACACACACACACACACACACACACACACACACACACACACACGCACGCACGCATGCGCACACGCACACACACTGGGCTGTGGTATCTGCTCTTGCTTTCCAGCTTGTTTACATAGGCTTTGAAAGCTCCACCAGAGGCTCGGCGAGGCTGTTTTGCGAGATAGATTCAGGGTGCAGAAGGGGAGAAGAGAGAAGAGCCGAGAAAAGGAAGGAGCTTTGACGAGAGCGGCCGCTCACTCTGCAGGCGCTGTTGATTACGATCAATTTCCCCCATATCGACACTCTCTCTGGCCCTGAGCAACACTCCCTCCTGCACTTTACATGCTACGTGCTTTGTGTACCATGACATTCCCTTCCTCACTCTACCTCCCTCTCTCTTTCTGAGACTAACCCTAGTCAAAGCCTGATGGGATTGTTTGCCAATGGCCCCTGGAGTGAAAGGGTCTATGACTCATCCCACACCACATCTGGTCTGCTCTCCAGCATGGGAAAAAACCGAACACTCGGGGCTGGTAGAAGCCCAGCGATTGGGTTTGGTTTGCTCGTAGCTGATAAAATAGGCTTTGAGTAAAATAGGCTTTTTATGTGAAATTAAAAAGAAAGAAAAAAACTTTTGAACTTTTGACCTTGTTAATCAGATCAATGATTAAAACCAGTGGATACCAGCAAAGGTTTTCAGAAGTTTGGCCTTCTGTTTCTGAAGTGTAATATAATTCAATATCCATCCATCACTCACACAAACACACACCTATATAGGGGCAATTTAGATAGGAGCCCAAGTCGCCTTGAATCCATGTTTTTGAACTGTGGGAGGAAACCGAAGAAGCTGGAGAAAATCTGCACACAGAGAGAAGATGGAAACTCCACCCAGACCGGGATTCAAACCTGGATCCCCAGCGCTGAGAGAAGGATGTGCTAACCACCATGCCACCAAGCCGCCCAGCGAAGGATTGGCACGCGGTCCGGGTGTATCTGGCCAGCGCCTGAAACGTTCTAGGGACCCCCAATTATAGAAATGATAGCATTAGTGAGGTTCTCGCTTGTTTTGATTTAGTTTGGAGCTTGGACGTCATGATGTAACTTCATGAAGTCCACTAACCTGGTAGCCATGTTTTAATTAGTGATGAAGCAGTATGAGATTGTTTTGAGCTTGTAATATAATACCCTGAAACAGCGGCATGTTCGCACTTTTGAAACGACTGGCTGGTTGGACGCTCTGTTGGTGGACTTATCTAAAAGTTTAGGATATCACTAAAAGGAGACATAAGGCCATGAACACATGGACTGCAGACTGCCGTAATGGAGGAAGTGAGTGCTTGCCTGCAACAAAGCACCCCTCATCCCGATATCTCTCCGCTCTTGGCAGCCTCCATCCGAATTAATTGCATCTGCGAGAGAGCGGGAGAAAGTGCGAGGGAAAGAGAGAGAGAGAGAGAGAGAGAGAGAGAAAGAGAGAAAGGGAGGATAGAGAGAGACGCTTGCTGGGCCGGTGTAGCTGTGGGGGAATCATTTAAAATTCTACCTCCCGTGTGGTTCCTGGTTTCCAGTTTAATGACCCCCCCCTCCTCCGCCCCTCTTCCACATACTCCCCCCACCCCCCAACTGTCTTTCCCACTCTCTGAGCTCTCCTTTTTCTCGTCCCTTCGTATTCTCTTTCCGGCTTCTTCAGAGAACGCTCCCCCTCCCACCGCTGACAGCACACACGCCATGCAGCGTACCCCACGCTGCCACAAATCCACGTAATGCTCTGCTCTCCAATTACCAGCCGCACATCCACGCCACTGCCCTTGGGAGAGGCCACACCTGTTGTCAGCAGCACCAAATGAAAGCTGTCTGCCAATGTCGTCAACAACGGCAGAAAAATGTGGCACCTCCGCTTTTCTCTGGCCTTTGCTGGCATTTAAAGAGGCTCTGTAGATCCGAAATGCATTCTGTGTGCACTCACACATATTGTATCTAAAATCAGCAGTCATTACACTAATTATTTACAAGAACAAATGAACAAAAATGGAATGAAGAACTGTAAATATTGACAATAAACAACCCCACTGAATAATTTGCAGTATATTTTAATATATACATCTTCCATATTTAAAAAATGTAGCATTTATTGCCTTTTTGGAAGGCATCAGAATGGGGCTTTCACCTGCAAGAATGACGTGTCCAAGTACTTAGTGCATGAACCTTAATATTTAGTAGAAATAATGTTGACATGATAAACAGCAGGTTTAGAACATAAGGGCCCGACAGAAAATGTCAACATGACATGGTAAATATATTTATACTGTTCTGTTATGTTGGTTTTTGAGAATTTCTAAAATATCTTGACAGCCTATGCAAAAATTAACTCTTCAGTGAGTTTCTTGTGGTAACAAGATATGTTCACTGCCTGGGATCTTTTTTTTAATAAACTGATTATTGGCGTTTGCGTTCATATAAGTGTTTCGACATACTGTTTAGCAAAAATGTTTGTGTGAAATGATCATGTGATTAGTACAGTACACACTGTTATATAGTTTTAGATGAGCTTCCAACAGTTTTCATATTCATATTCATTCATTCATTCATTCATTATCTTCCGCTTTATCCTCTATTAGGGTCGCGGGGGGTTCCCCATGCCCATCCAGGGGAGAACATTTCGGGCGCTGGGCAGATAGACCCAGGACAGGGCACCAATCTATCGCTGGGCACACACTCACTCACACAGATACACACTCTATATGGGGCAATTTGGAGAACTCAATTGACTTGATCCATGTTTTTGGACTGTGGGAGGAAACCGGAGAACCCGGAGGAAACCCACGCAGACACGGGGAGAACATGGAAACTCCACCCAGATGGGGATTCGAACCGGGAATCCCTAGTGCTGAGAGGCGAACGTGCTAACCGGCAGTTTTCATATAATAATTCAAAAAGTATTTCAAAAATTTTTTTTTTTTTTTGAAAAAAAAATTCAGATCTATACAGACTTCAATTTTAGGTTTCGGTATAGATTTACGTTTTGATTGTATGTTTTCTAGAAGCTTGTCCTTGGTTGTTTCTCACCACTGTATGACTCTGTATGGCATATTTGTGGGTGCAAAATTAATAACCATGTAATTAAAATGTGTGAAAATGTAAAAGGATAATAAATAAATAAACCACAAAATTAAAACTTGAGCTTGTTAGGGGTCCGGATTCAGATTGGATCTCTTAGTCACTACTGAACTTGAGGAGTAGTACCATGATGGCATAGTGACACGTCTATGTACAGTAACCATGCCTGCTACAGTAAACTTGACATTTAATTATATCCATCCATCCATTATCTTCTGCTTTATCCTCTTCTAGGGTCGCGGGGGGGTTCCCCATGCCCATCCAGGGGAGAACGTTTCGGGCGCCAATCAGAACAAGGTGCCAATCTAACGCTGCACATACACTCACTCACATAGACACACACAAACACACTCTATAGGGGACAATTTTTGGAGAATTCAATTGACCTTGATCCATGTTTTTGAACTGTGGGAGAAAACCAGAGAACCCGGAGAAAACCCATGCAGACACGTGGAGAACATGCAAACTCCACCCAGTGCTGAAAGTCGGAAGTTACAACATTTCAGAATTATAATGAAACAATATTGATGTGATGTTAACATCGCCTGCTTTATTAATAAATTAATGAATATTACTAATTTAATCTACCAGTTCCTACATATTTCATTCATTCATTCATTCATTATCTCCCGCTTTATCCTCTATTAGGGTCGCGGTGGGGTTCCCCATGCCAATCCAGGGGAGAACGTCTCGGGCGCTGGGCAGATAGACCCAGGACAGGGCGCCAATCCATCGCTGGGCACACACTCACTCACACAGACACTCTCTATTTGGGACAATTTTGAGAATTCAATTCACCTTGATCCATGTTTTTGGACTGTGGGAGGAAACCGGAGAACCCGGAGGAAACCCACGCAGACATGGGGAGAACATGGAAACTCCACCCAGATGGGGATTCGAACCGGGAATCCCTAGTGCTGAGAGGCGAACGTGCTAACCGGCAGTTTTCATATTATAATTCAAAAAGTATTTCAAAAATTTTTTTTCTTTTTGAAAAAAAAATTCAGATCTATACAGACTTCAATTTTAGGTTTCAGTATAGATTTACGTTTTGATTGTATGTTTTCTAGAAGCTTGTCCTTGGTTGTTTCTCACCACTGTATGACTCTATATGGCATATTTGTGGGTGCAAAATTAATAACCATGTAATTAAAATGTGTGAAAATGTAAAAGGATAATAAATAAATAAACCACAAAATTAAAACTTGAGCTTGTTAGGGGTCCGGATTCAGATTGGATCTCTTAGTCACTACTGAACTTGAGGAGTAGTACCATGATGGCATAGTGACACGTCTATGTACAGTAACCATGCCTGCTACAGTAAACTTGACATTTAATTATATCCATCCATCCATTATCTTCTGCTTTATCCTCTACTAGGGTCGCGGGGGGGTTCCCCATGCCCATCCAGGGGAGAACGTTTCAGGCGCCAATCAGAACAAGGTGCCAATCTAACGCTGCACATACACTCACTCACATAGACACACACAAACACACTCTATAGGGGACAATTTTTGGAGAATTCAATTGACCTTGATCCATGTTTTTGAACTGTGGGAGAAAACCAGAGAACCCGGAGAAAACCCATGCAGACACGTGGAGAACATGCAAACTCCACCCAGTGCTGAAAGTCGGAAGTTACAACATTTCAGAATTATAATGAAACAATATTGATGTGATGTTAACATCGCCTGCTTTATTAATAAATTAATGAATATTACTAATTTAATCTACCAGTTCCTACATATTTCATTCATTCATTCATTCATTATCTCCCGCTTTATCCTCTATTAGGATCGTGGTGGGGTTCCCCATGCCCATCCATGGGAGAACGTCTCGGGCGCTGGGCAGATAGACCCAGGACAGGGCGCCAATCCATCGCTGGGCACACACTCACTCACACAGACACTCTCTATTTGGGACAATTTTGAGAATTCAATTCACCTTGATCCATGTTTTTGGACTGTGGGAGGAAACCGGAGAACCCGGAGGAAACCCACGCAGACATGGGGAGAACATGGAAACTCCACCCAGATGAGGATTCGAACCGGGAATCCCTAGCGCTGAGAGGCGAACGTGCTAACCACTAAGCCACTAATTTTCAATTAGACTGTAATCATTTTCAATGTCAACCTGCAGCACTTGTTAGGGGACACAGTAAGACAAGCCTGTTGTCACACACTGACCATGCACAAGGTCAGAGGGTGTGAGTGTCCGTGTGTGTGCTTGCAGGGTATATAGTTAGTTTTGTTCCACTAAAGCTTCGCGCAGTGTGCGTTGGCTCCCATGGTCTCTCCCGCATGGTCAATAGCAGTGTGCAGGCTGCAGATCGATGCGAGGTCAATACCTCTCAGACGCCTGCCTCTTTGTGCCTGCTCTGATTTAGCTAGCGTCCGGTTGGGCCCTCGCTCTTGGCTGCTCTCTGCATTTTTTTTTCTCTTCCTCTGCTGTCTTTTACGAGCAGCTCTCTTAAATACGTCGGCCAGCTGAAATTAGAGACGTAGCAATAAATCTGTGACGCTCAGAGCTGAGCACACTCTCTCCGCTCTCACCCTCTCGCTTACCAAACACAATAAAGCTCACGCTGCACACAGCAATAAACCCTCTCACCTGTGCCGCTTCACACGCTCACTGTGCATATGAAGGTGCCAGCATTAAGACTGCATTTTCATTTTCCCCCACAAGCCCTTTCAGTTGACGCAACCGAAAATGTCTTTATTCTGTTTTTGTTCGGTCTAGATGCAAAGGTGTTGTCTTTAAAGACTTCGACCATTATATTACTTTTCATATTGAATTTGTGTAGCTGTATGTATAGCTTTGAGAATCACGGTGGATGTATTTCAATACACCACTTACAACTCATAGCATTATACAGAAGCTAAAAGTTAGCCCCCTTTTTACTTCACCAATTGTCTATGTTATCAGTTCCACTTCCTGTAAAGATGGACTTTGTAGTTCTACAATTCCAGACTGTAGTCCATCTGTTTGTGGACTACAGTACATACTGTGTGTGTCCCAATTACTCTGTTCTTTAATTGCCAGGACCCCAATAGTATTACCACAGAACAGGGATTATTTGTTATTATTTAGTGCATTATTCCTATCCCAGCAGTGTCACTGAGGTGCTAGTTTAAAATTAGGTCATGATTATTTAGGACATGTACTCTGATGATTTTCACTGAATGATTTTGTCCTTGTCAGCGCGGTAGTGCAGTGCTTGGCCCTTTCAACTTACAGCAAGGTCCTAGGTTTAATGTCTGGGTATGAGAGACATGGATCGTTCTTTGTGGAGTTTGTACGTTCTTTCTGTGTCAGCATGATTTCGTCCTTTAGTCTAAAAACGTGTGTGGTGTGGGGGACATGATGAGTCGGCATCTTTGAAGGGGTTGCAGGTGTTTCCATTTACCTGATCTGCCCCTGGCTCCCATCTATAGACTTCACCCAATCACAGCCTCGTGCCACAACATGCTATTGGGTGAACAAGTGATATGTTCTAACTAGCGAACTAGCTTATTATACATACTTGCTGGTTAATAAACTTGAACTTGAAGGATGGTGGAGGTAGGCTGGTGCATTTGTTTGGGGCCAAATAAGAGTCAGGCAGGGGATCAGTACTGTCCTTAAGATTGGCCTGTTCAGGTTCTGTCTGATTTGATCTCTTAGTAATCTGTTCTCCTTTCCATTTGCACCAGTATCATAGCATGGCAGAGCGGGGCAAAATGAGATCACGCTTTCCTGGTTGGGTATTTACCCGAGAGAGAGAGAGAGAGAGAGAGAGAGAGAGAGAGAGAGAGAGTGAGAGAGAAAGAGAGAGGCAGAATGGTGGCTTGGTCGGGCATAATTGGCAGTCTTTGTAGAGAGGGGCCCTTGATTTAATAGGCACGACTGGTGACTGAGGCAGTGGAGTGCGAACAGTGCGGAAATGTGCTGGAGCCTGGAGCCCTCTGGCCCAGCTCCTCCCCCCTCCCCCTCGATCACGCTCTCTCTCTCTAATTCATTCTGCTTCTCTCTCTTCCTCTCTAACCCCCCTTCCTCTGGGTCTCGAAGGACGACCGACATAGGCTGCCTGCATTCACACATCCGTACCTTATAGGAACACACTGCATTTCATACATATATTTATAGGTGGTCGTGCAGTATCCTACATGTATAAACCAAAAAAACTCACTCTGTCAGTCATTTATAGTACACCGTACTACACAAAGTACTACACACATGATAACAAGCACTATGTTAAGCCGGCCAACTGTGCAGTTCAGATGTCTATATCCAGGTTTAAACTGTTCCAGAAAAAAAAAAAAGTTCTGTCATGATGTTGGTCATGAACATCTATGTTTAATAGATAAGACACATAAAGTGCACTTCTGCTGGACAGAACCCTGCTTCGTTCATAGTTCCTTAATAAATTTGTTAACTGGGGCAGTAATAAAGCCAACGAGGAGAAATCAAATCATTCCCATTTAGTCATTCTGTGTTTATAAAGTTCTTTGGTTACTAAGGCGATTATTACAAATTCAAATACACTGTATTGTGATTTCCACACATTTCACATGTGTGCCCAGGGATGGACTCTGTCCTGGATGTATCTGCCTAGTGACTGAAACTGTTGGGCATGTCTCACAAAAACTGTTCTAGTTAATATGGTTCAGTAGGGATGAGTTTATTTTAATATCAAATTATATTTTTTAGGAAATTCCAAAATTTGCACCATATTTTTAACATATATAAAGATTAATGGCAATTAATAGCCTAGCAATTTCATTAAAGTTGATCTTAATCAATTTTGTGAATCAATAATTAATTACGAGATCCTGGACAAATCTGCACACTCTGATTAAAGCCACAAGTATAAATTCACCTTCAATGTAAATATTGCAAATTATTTAAATTGTTGCACAATGATGTTTAATTGTGAATAAATATAAGATCTTCATACGATGAGAATACAAATAATGTTAATAAATTAGAAGTTATACGTGTTTGTAGTTTCTGACATCCTTTTCTAATGCCAGTGCTAATGCTAATAAGCTCTAATGCTTATGACAGAATGCTAGTAAGTAAATGTCTTGACAGAAATGGTTCTAGGTAAAATAATGGGCCTTCGTTCGTTTAACAGATTTTAATTACAACAGATTTCTTTTCCAACATCCATCTGGCTTTATCAGGGTTCTGGGAATGCGATAACAACCAGACTATAGATTAACATATCGGAGTACAAATGCACTTTTATACACAGATAACCGTTGTAGTTGCAGAATTAGTAGTGTGCAAGTAAACATGCCTAGAGTTTTTTTAATTGGATTGGATTGAAAAACAGCAGAGTTACAAAACTGTGGATTTGACATGGCAAAAGTCGCCAATTTGGCAAACGCTGGGTAATAAGAGTTGCCTATAACCTAAGCATTTAAATTGTTTGTGTGATAAGATTGGTGCTGTATGAGCAGGAGCAGTATTAATGACCAGCTAGCTACATGGCCCAATGCATGATGCAATTATTTTTAAATTATTAAACTGTCTGGAAATGTAGATGAAATTTTAATTTATTGTTAGGATTCAGATTATTATTATTATTATTATTATTATTATTATTATTATTATTATTATTCATTCATTCATTCATTCATTCATTCTCTCCTGCTTTATCCTCTATTAGGGTCGCGGTGGGGTTCCCCATGCCCATCCAGGGGAGAACGTTTCGGGCGCTGGGCAGATAGACCCAGGACAGGGCGCCAATCCATCGCTGGGCACACACTCACACACACAGACACACTCTATATGGGGCAATTTTTGAGAATTCAATTGACTTGATCCAAACCGGAGAACCCGGAGGAAACCCACGCGGACACGGGGAGAACATGGAAACTCCACCCAGATGGGGATTCGAACCGGGAATAACTAGTGCTGAGAGTCGAACGTGCTAACCACTAAGCCACCGTGCCGCCCTATTATTATTATTATTTTTAATTTTTAATTTTTTTAATTTAAATTTTTTTTTATTATCAGCGATGGATTGGCGCCCTGCCCTGGGTGTATCTGCCCAGCGCCCAAGATGTTTTCCCCTGGATGGGCATGGGGAACCCCACCGCGACCCTAATAGAGGATAAAGCGGGAGATAATGAATGAATGAATTATTATTATTATTATTATTATTATGTCTTAGTGATAATATGTAACTTCCTATCTATCTGTATTATATTGTATGGCTCAACAAAACGTTCAACAGGGGTTAAAACCCAACATCATACTGAAAACTGTCAAACTTATAAGGTCACTCAGCTATCCAGCCGCTTCGGCGCAGGCATGCGCACGTCGATGAGTAAACGGGTGTGTTTGTCTTTGATTTACAGCACTGGTGTTAGTGGGGGCCTGGTGAGGTTCTGAGAGGGGTGGGCCATGGTGGCGGGCTGTGATTAGCCCAGGCCAGGGGGGATGTGTGTATTGATTGGCATGGTGGAGACGCTGGGCTGTCTTCCACGGCACTCTAATGAGAAGCCCTGACCTCCTCCAGTCAGCAAGGTCGCCAAACCCTACTGTAATTGCACTCTCTCTAATGGCGTCAGTCACGCACTAGCCTCGGCCTCAGTAATGACAATTACCATAATGTTCCCGTGCTTTGTGGGAGCCTCTCAATCACCCGGCGTTTCAGCCAGGGATCCAGACCGCTGACGCGCGAGACCGGAATACACACGCCTTTGTGTGTTTGAAATCGAATCTGCCCCGTGCGGACGTGTTTAAGTGGAAATTAGGCCTGGCGTCGCTGGCGAGTTGCTACTGTGGCCCTCGGACTTTAGAGCAAATCGACTGCGGGCCGATATGTCGATGCTACCTAAAGTATACCAATGAACCGGTAATCTGGTCAGCACTATCGTCGCCTTTCACAAAACAAAAAACTGAGCCATTGATCTGGTCTTGAGGACACTTGTCCAACTCATAGTTACGAAGAATCCATATGTAATTTATATATAATTATATCCTCTCTATTACCTCTGAAACATAAGCTGATATGAACTTCCTCATTAAACCAGACTGATCCACATACTAGGTTTTTACCTTGCCTATGAAGGTTCGGTTGTGTAACCCAAGCCCCATGATTAAGTCATTGATCCATGCCATCCGCAACAAGCAAGCTGTGAAATCTAAGCACGTGGTGGAAACCAACCCACCCAGCCATGCCTAAGAACAGTGGACCTTGACTACACCCAGGTAACAGGAGATAGATGCATAGCAAAAACAATGACTTCTTACGATGAGCCCAACCATGAAAATAAAGAGGCTTACAGCTAATCTGGATTACTATATAGCAACAATCATTCGCTATCATGAAAAATAATGACCAAGTCAAATGTTATTTTGGTTATACACTATATACAGTATACTGTAAATGAAAAACATAAAAACATTGATGCACTGTTCCAGTTACCTTTTCCAGTCGCAGTTTGGTTTGTGTTGATCTTTGTAGATCTAAATTAAAAATAATGATAGATATAAATGATACAAATATCATGTCATGACATCAATATCAAATATCAATTAAAAGAAGATAAGAAACCACCATGTTTTCATTACTTACCAATTACTTACTTCATTACTTACCATTACTTACCTTACTTACCAATTATGTGAGGTGTAGAGCTTCTCCTATACCACAGTCAAGAAAAAAAAGTCATCCATCCATTATCTTCAGCTTAATCCTATACTAGGTTCGTGGGGGTTCCCCATGCCCATCTACTGTAAGTGAAAATGTTTAGGGCACTGGGCGGATACAACCAGAACAGGGTTCTAGTTTGTCGCTAGGCTCACTTTTGCTTACTTATTGAACCTGATTACCAACAATGTAGCTGTTCTTGATTTATTTCTCCATAGCTGTACATTCAGTCCCTAAACAATCAACTGCATTCTGTTTAAACAGGCACTCGCATGCCAAGAGTTCATAAACGACCATATGACATGGGCTTCCAGGTGTTTTAGTTCGTTCTGCTGATTAATCGTGATATGGAGCAGGGCCACTTGTTTGGACACTGGTTGTTTATGTCTTATAATGCTGTTCAAGGTGGAAACCATGCTAGTGTGGATGGGGCTTTAGTCACGGTTGAGTGGACCAGTATGAACTCATCATGAACGAACCAGACACATGTAGTGTGCTGAGAACAATGTCTCTGTCTACATGAAAAAAAAAGTCACTGAAACAGGGCAGAACCTAATTGTCACTTTTATGCTACAGTGAGGAAGAGAAAAGGTGAACTGAGTGCCAGAGAGAACAGGTATGCTGATATTACCGACTCACCTCGTCTTCATGTAGCCTAGCAACGATGCTTACAACTGCTAACAGACTGCTGTGAGTTATAGATGAACAGAAGACTCGACTGCTAGTTGTGGGCTGAGATCAAATAACAGTACTGCTGTTGGGTTATGAATCTAAAGTTTGGAAATTCAAATCTGAAGTCCTTCTAAGTTGACAAAATTGGCTGTTAAGCCACTCTCTTAACTCTAATTGCTTCAGGAGTGATGTACCAATGGTAACTCTGTGCTGTGACCCCAGACATCAGGTTGAGATACTTGTAGGTTCCATCCATCCTTTATCTTCCACTTAAACCTCTACTAGGATTGGGGGAATCCCCATGCCCATCCAGGGGAGAACATTTTGGGCAGATACACCCAATCGGGATTCAAACCTGAATCCCCAGCACTGAGAGGTGGACGGGCTAACCACTAAACCACAGGCGGGGCAAGCATTCATTCATTCATCCATTATCTCCCGCTTTATCCTCTATTAGGGTCGCGGTGGGGTTCCCCATACCCATCCAGGGGAGAACGTCTCGGGTGCTGGGCAGATAGACCCAGGACAGGGCACCAATTCATCACTGGGCACACACTCACTCACACAGACACACTCTATATGGGGCAATTTGGAGAACTCAATTGACTTGATCCATGTTTTTGGACTGTGGGAGGAAACCGGAGAACCTGGAGGAAACCCACGCAGACACAGGGAGAACATGGAAACTCCACCCAGATGGGGATTCGAACCGGGAATCTCTAGCGCTGAGAGGCGAACGTGCCAACCCCTAAGCCACCGTGCCGCCCGCGGGGCAAGCAGCTAGTAAAAAAATAGAGAAATGATATGTTTGTTCACAAAGTAAAATATAACAGCTTTTTAAAAAAAAATTGTTCTTGTTTAAAAATGTTTTTTTCACAAGAGCCGTCAAACTCTCACTGCTTATCAGCGAATCTATATATTTATGCAATTTTCTTGCATATTTAGTAACTGATCTGTTCTGAGGCTTTCAGCGATCATGTTTACTTGCAGTTAGTTTTGGCGTTGAATGGTCTTTTAGTGTCACCAGCACACATCATGATGCATTAGCGTTTTATGTTATCAACACGATCTAGCTACCTCCGTCTCATTATGTGGTTTATGTAATGGGCTCACAATGTGCTTTGCATTTGACCTCATTCACGCTCGTATTTAAGCACGACCACTTGTGATCCGAGCGCACGACTGTCGTGAATAAGCAAAAACAGTAATATCATCACTTTCTCTTGCTACCCAGTTGACCTAGAGTCTCACATATCACACACGCATGAGAACAAGATGGGAGCGAAAATAAAACATGGGACCATTAATCACTGATGAGGACAACCCCGGGTAATAGCTTTGCCATGGTGGTTAAGTCTCACATAAATGAGATTTTGGAATTTTAATTGATGTTCTTTTTAATTACATTCATTTAGCGTCTACTTAAATGTTTGTATTTGTGACATTTAAGTTTTAATAATGTGGTCTGTTGTTTCAGAGCTCTGAATGTTGAGTTCAGGTTGTACTTCCTGAGCCTGCAGGTTCCACGCCAGCGGGTCGACCGGCAAACAAAATACTGCTGGTACTTTATTTTGTATAGAACTCGGTTTTGGAATTGGCTTCAGAGAACTATGTGGGGCCTGAAGAGCAATTGTTAGCAGTATGTTCAGAGAAAGGTTTTAACATAGCGCTCTCATCTTTTTACCCCCCCCCCTCTCTTTCTTCACACACAGTTATTTTGTATGACGTGGAAAAATGACCTCAAATTGGACTCTTGTGTTTCCTTTGCTTTTTTTTTTTTTTTTTTTTTATAAGAGGAGTATTTCCCTTACAGATGAAGGGAGTCGAGAGGCAAATCACAGATCATTCACTGTCCACAGCTGAAAAGACAACAGGACAACGATTCCCAAAATTTACAGCTGATTTTGTTGTGAATGAAAATCAGTTGTCAATTTGGGACTTTATGAACTTTTTTGTTTGTCTTACCTAGTGAAAATCAGGAAACAGCCAAAATGAATGCACAGTGAGTCTAAGGAGACAAGTGTGTGTGTGTGCGTGTGCCACACAGTTGGGGTGACGGCCACTTGTTTACCGGCCTCATTATGTCAGCCTGCTTCCTCAGAGGCTGTGGCAGGTCACGCCATGGCCTTCTGTCCACCTACAGACACACACTCACACACACAGACACACACACACACACATCAGGTGTTGCCACACTGGGGTGAAGGACAATGCAAACAATTATTTGGAATTGGGAATCGCAGACAGGATGCTGATCTGCCCAAATTCGTTTACTTTTTTTTTTTTGTTGCCTCATATGGAATCAGTGTGCTGTATTTCATCCACCAATAAACACTTAAAGTACATGAATACATCAGACCCATGATGCTTCATAGAAAACATTAACCAATAAAAACCGTTTTCATTTGCCTGCTTTGAATTTACACCAAAACAGTTTTCCTTCTCGTTCCAATTACGGTGAGCTGCATGCACAGTGTGTGACAAGGCTACTGGTGCACAGCGGGTAATTGGGCCAGAGTTTTGCAGTGAACTTTTGAAAGTAATACTGATGATTTGCTGATTTAAGTCACTCAACGACAACATGCTTGTCCTGAATGTAAATTGGGGTAAACAATAAGTAAGCACATTTGCTGAACCACATCGGTGGGGGTTGAGGTCCTTAATATTTACATTCATAATAGATCGACACCCTGTCCTGCGCGCTTCTGCCCAGCTTCCGAAACGTTCTCCTCTAGGTGGGCATGGGCAAGCTAAGTTTTGCTGAAGTTAATAAAGTCTGGAAAACTGACTGTAATACAATGTAAACCTAAGTCTCATTTAAAACATGAAGTGACACCAAACTTCCAAAGCTTACTGATGGGGTTATTACATCTGTGTGTGTGTGTGTGTGTGTGTGTGTGTGTGTGTGTATGCGCGTTAGTTGGTGGGTGGGTATTCAGCAAACATCCTTTGCAACCACCTCCATAATCCCTTTTATTGAAATCCATATCACATGCTTACTATGCTGTCCGATAGCCCAGGGCATTTGCTGACTGCCACACTGGTGGAGACTGCAGGCAGACAGATCCAGAGTCAGATACACAACTAAAGTCCTTGACTTCTTAAGAATGAATTAAATATCATTCATGAACCAACCACTCATTTTATTTGTAATTGAATGCTGGAGAAGGCGTATGCATGAGCATGAGGTCAGTGACTGCCATTTTATTAAAGACTGTCACGCAGAGACAAACACATGTGATCAAGAACCGTTTGATTATAGGTTAAAACCGTTTGATTATAGAAATCTGAGGAAAAATAAGAAACAAAAAGAAAAAACAACAACATGGATGATTGGTCAGTAATATATATCTGCAAACCTCTGGATAATTCCTAAAAAATACCTTGAGATGTTTTTCTAATCATATAACCTGTGTATACCATTTGTTTAATCAAAGTATGACCCAGTAAATGTCAGTCAAGATCAGAATCTATCATTCTTTGCCATGTTGCTTCGATGAACACAGCCCATCCCTAATGACTACCTGCTGATGGGAGGGTCAGACAGACTTCAGTCTAATTAATATTGGTGCAGTTAAGTGTGAATGCCATCAGTAACAGAACGCCTCCACACCGCAGAAGTGATCAATAAACAAAATGGCATGTGAAATGGATACAGATGTATAGTTACAGCTGGTGGTTGGTGAACCAACTTCATACTGCGGTCATCAACACATCCAACCACTTAGTTACCCATGAGTCATAATCCTTTAGACACAGTATTAATTTTGTTAAAATAAAACAGAACAGGTTAGATGGTTTGGTTTTCAATTATTAAAATAATTTACTTCTTTGGAGACTCTTAGTAAATTAGCAGATAATTAATTATTTAAGTAATAAGCAACTGTTTTTTAATAGTTTATTGTATGTGCATAGGGCTTAGTGGTTAGCACGTTCGCCTCTCAGCGCTAGGGATTCCCGGTTTGAATCCCCATCTGGGTGGAGTTTCCATGTTCTCCCCGTTTCTGCGTGGGATTCCTCCAGGTTCTCCGGTTTCCACCCACAGTCCAAAAACATGGATCATGTCAATTGAATTCTCAAAATTGCCCCATATAGAGTGTGTCTGTGTGAGTGAGTGTGTGCCCAGCGATGGATTGGCACCCTGTCCTGGGTTTATCTGCCCAGCGCCCGAGACGTTCTCCCCTGGATGGGCATGGGGAACCCCACCGCGACCCTAATATAGGATAAAGTGGGAGATAATGAATGAATGAATGAATGTATGTGCATAGGGGGCACAAGATAGTGTAGCGGTGCACGTCTGCATTTCATTTCATGTCTGAGTGGGATACAGGTTGCCAGTGTACGGTAGAGCAGACACATTTATACCCAGGGGCTGTTTCTATCTCCAATATATTGGAATTGTAAATTGTAAAATTGTAAAATAAAATAAAATAGAAATAAATAAATAAAAACCTAAGCATTTAGAAGACTCATCACAATTAATCATGGGGAGAACATGCCAAAGTTTACAGTTCTTTAAAACTGTAATTCATTAACATCAGGTTCATATTGTCAGATAAGCACTTTTCAAAAGGACAAGACAGGTCACAAGAGATAAGCCGAACTCTAAAGCACTTTTAGCAAAACAGCTGTTTTGTGTCTTAATTGTCGTAGGTGTTATGTCAACTTATGACACGAATCCACGAATGCCAGCTTTAACACAGCTGCTTTCAATGTTTATGAACGTTTATTTAAATGGATGTCAGGAAGGGATTAAGTGGGTGTCATTTACCCCCATTGAAGAGCTCCATTAACGTTTTGTGCCGTTTATCGCTGCTACTGCAACTGTTCTTGGTCTTGGGCAGATGACAGGTAAGGCGGCCATCTTGCTCCAGCAGGAGTCCAGCGCTCGCTCCTGATTCAGCTCGGATCTATTCGCTGGCACTGCCTCAGACACCTGGGTGTGTCAGCCACACGCCTCAGCGCAGGAAAGGAAAGAGACAGAGGGAGAGAGGGAAGGACGAAACGAGATGCAACCCTCTTCAAGCCTGTGACACATTAATTATTAACAAACTCAGAGTAAACGCGCAAACTCTCCGCTGCCCCCAGCTTTATTCTCATCTATCTCGCCTTCGCTACTCCCCATTCCCGTTCACCCATTTATGCCATCTCTGCGTCTGTCCTTCTTCAACAAACGCTTCAGATGTTCTCGCTCTGGCTCTCCCCCTCACTCTCTCACTGTCTCTCAGTCTCTCTCACTCTCCGTTCCCATCACTCTTGCATATACGCTGACAAACACCCCCTTTTTCTAGTTTTCCTTACTTCTTTTTTCCTCGCAGTGAGGTGCAGTACGCCGCTCGTAAAATGAAGCGGAGCATATCAGGAAAGGAGGGCGGGGTTGAGTGAGGGTAGTGGGTGACAACGGTGTCGGGCCTAGAAGGAGAGTGAGAGAGGGAGAAAAGCAGAGTCCATTCAGTCCCAAAGGTACGGCGAGATACAGAGAAGGAAGGGATGAGTAAGAAACCTGGTGACCGTCAAGAGGTTCATGTTGAATCTCCAGAGAAAAAAACTTGAGAGAAAGAAAGACAGAAAGAAGTGTGTGTGTGTGTGTGTGTGCAAGAGAGAGAGAGAGAGAGAGAGAGAGAGAGAGAGAGATGGCCACTCTGACTGCAAATCAGCAGTTGCCGGATCCTTTAGTACACCTCGGTGGACACAAATCACTGCAGCAGTCTCTAGTCAGGAAAGCTCTGGGAGATATCATTAGCACTACGTCCTGATTGCGGCGCGCCGTGCTGTCGGCTTGTGTACCCCTGTGAAAAAAAAGCATCCATAAAGTACCACAGAACATATCATTTTGAACTATTAAAATGATGTATGTATAAAAACAAAGTGCTTAGCATGTTTTATTTTCTCCGCAGCTGGTTTGTCACATTGTCGTTACCCTCATTAAGCAATCAACTATCTCTTAATACAGACCTTCTAGCATTTAGGGATGAATACACCCCCATGGGCAAAAAAAACAGGCCAAAATTAAGCTTTTAATGATTCTAAGGAAATTATTATAATGAAGCATTAAATAAAACAAATAAAGTCTCTTAGTATGGAATAGATTTCTCTTAGATTTTTGTAAATGCTGCTAACATGGCTACATGTGAGGACAGAGAAAACCTTCCAAATCAGGACTTCATTTAATGGAGGTATTTTAGAATACTCAATAGTTTGGAAATGCCTCCATGTTCTCAGTTCCACTTCCTGTAAAGATGGACTTTGTAGTTCTACAATTCCAGACTGTAGTCCATCTGTTTGTGGTCTACAGTACAGACTGTGTATGTCCTCTTTACTGTAATGATTCTCTGATGCTCAGAACCCAAATAGTACCACTACAGAGAAGATGTTATTTGGTTTGTGCATTATTCCTATCCCAGCAGTGTCACTGAGGTGGAGAAATGAAACTCCAGCAGCACTGCTGCACTAAAACCCCCCTCACCACATCAGTGTCACTGCAGAACTGACTACAAACAATCCACCACCCAAGAGATACCTGTTCTGTGACGATCCTGACCAATAGAAAACAGAACCAACATGGGACTAACAAAAACAAGAAAACAGATTACAGTCTGTAATTGTAGCAAATGAAGCAAGAAGGGGGCGTGTTCAAACTTTAACTAGTGTTGTATGCACACCTGAGAAAAATCAACATTACGGCAATTAATATCAGAATATAAGAACAGAATTAATTACATTCATGTCGTCATTTATTAACCCATATTAAATGTATACTCATACTCCTGCGGCAGAAATGCGGGGTTCATATCACGCATCAGGTGCACACAGCGTTGATGTTCTTCACAGCGGCCTGAAGAAAAAAAAGAAAAGAATAAAATAGTACCTGCAAGGCTAAGCGAGTCATGAAAGAAATTCAGAGCAACATATTTAATAAGATGTTAAAAACAGGACCAACAGACGGACGGATGGATGGACAGACAGACTGACATACAGACAGACAGACAGAGATCCAAATGCATGCACAGACAGACATACATGAATGCATGCATATAAAGTCACTATTGTCAGTATATGCTGAAAAATTGGAGTAGGCAGGTCAAATTTTGAAAATTGGAAATGGGAGAACGGCAAGAAAGTTGCAAGTGTCGCATCTCTGAGTCTGAGGACTTTAATTTGGAATCCGGAGGTGATCTCAGTGTTCAGTGGTGTAAGCTTATGTAAAAAAAAAAAAAAAAAAAAAGGTTTAACCCGCCAAACATTCAGAGATTCATGTACGTGCACACACACACACGCATACATACACACACACACACACACACACACACACACACACAGAGTTTCAACCACTGTGACCTCTTCGGCCTCTGACTACATGGACCCAGTCATGAATGTAGTCTCCATGGACACAGTCTCTATGGGCATGGTCTCCATGCACAAAAATCTCTATGCACTACTGCATGTGTCGAACTCTCGGTGTATATGTGTGTGTCTGAATGTGTGTGTGTGTGTGTGTGTGTGTGTGTGCACGCGCCCGTGTGTGTTCAGAGATGACAGCAGGCTTGCCTGACCGGTAGTGAGAGCACTCTGAGCTACCCTCCAGCTATGGCTGTCTGTCTACATGGCCACGCTTGGACCTTTGGTTACTCAGGTAGAGACTAAGCACCTTTAACCTTCTGACAGATCTATTTGAGAAACAACCATTAGCTCACAGGTGTCTAGCGATGAAAGTGATCAGGTCAGTCCTCTGTTCCCTGTGAGGAAAAGGAAGATCAGGTGAATGACAACACAGACTAGTTGTGTGGTGTGGTGCTGGTTTAAGTCAATCCTGTGCTGCAGTGTGGTGTAGACCTCCAGGCCTTATTCATATAAACCTGAAGGCAGAGGTGTATGTGTAATGCGTACAATAAAACCTTCGATGTGAGAGTGAGGAGACGCACAATGATGAAAAAAGAATGTGGATTTTAATCATCCTATGGACAAAGGTTTGCAGACACCCGGCTACCACACCAATGAGTATGAGCTTGCTGGACGTTGCTATTCCTAAAGCATGGCCGTTAAAATGTAGCCCTGTCCTCAACCCAAAGCATTTATTTAAGTAAGGGTGTGCCCACCACTTTGCATAAGGCTGCACCCGAGGGATCTTGTTGATGGCATCTTCCCCAAGCAGGTGTAAATCAGACACAAGCAAGGACACACATTCATGTCCTGAGCTCAGCTTGGGAGGAGAGCGAATGTTGTGGACGACACTAGCCTTGTCAGTCTGTCTTTGCTCACCATGGCAACACTTCCTGCTGCGCAGGCCCCGAAGTGAAATCAGCTGTCTGCACACTGCATGCAAACCAGACCCACATATGTGACACAGTTACTTGTTGTTCACACTTTTGCAACGTTATCTGCTATAGTATCATTTTAAACTGCCATATTAAATGTAGATGTCATATAACGTCATTATCATTACATACAAACGTTTAATTTTGTATTTATATGTGAGAAACCATAGAGGATATCAACAACCATCATTCAATATGACTGGATACATAGCTCTGCTATTCTCGTGATACTCATGTTATATTGTGAGTGTTTTCCAAATTATGACCCACAATGCATTGCAAGACACTGGTCTGGTGACCAGTGTCTTGGTGTAGAACTGGAGTGTTTTTTTTATTTGGGGTATACTCCTAGTGCTTGCATTTTAAGCGCAGTGCATTTTGGTTAAGCAGGTGTTTAATAACCCTGCGTTTGCTGGTAAATTAGCCATTTCTGTCTTCAGCACGGAGCATTATCACATATTAATACATTGTAAACATGAGTAATAAGAATTATAAATCATCAGATATTATTATAGATGTGTTTTAACTGTGCATATTATCGTGTATGTTGTGGTAAATTTAGTATAAGTTTTAGTTGGTTTTGCCTCTGACGTTCTTAAATATTAATAAGGTACACATGCTATTTTGTTTTTTTTTTGGATAACAAAACACACACACACACACACACACACACACACACACACACATACACATATATATATATATATATATATGGCAATAGAAAGAATAAGGGTAACAACACAAGGTAGGATTTGCACTGATTCAGGTAGCTCACCAGCACTCACACTGAGTTTCTCCCTCTGCCCACTTCCTCTGCTGCCTGTGGTGTTTCCGTCGGGGTGAGGGAGTGCCAGCTTCACCCCTCCTGCTCCCTGGTGGGGTCCTGCCTCCTGGCATCTGTCAGGGCAGCTGTCTTTTTACCCTCGCCGCGCCCGTCCTCTACGCAGCACTGCGCGGCACACAAAAACAGACGCGCATAACCATAACAGAGAAGTAAATATTCCCAACACTTTAATAGAAAAGCGAATTCTCACAGATGATATGTGCAGATCACTCAAAACTATGTGAGTCATGTAAGACCATCTGGTACATGACATTCGGAATTGGCTGAAACAACCCCATGCTACACTAAACCCGTTTGCGCTAATATTGTCTCAGTAAGACATTTTTAGACCGTGGTGCAACATTGGGAAGGATGTGACAGAGAGTGAGTGTGGTTGTAGGTTCAGGTGTGTTCATGCCACGAGAAGTGAAAAAGTGGAAATGTGAGCCTTGCAGGTGTTGCTGAATACTGATGATCCCTGGTCGCAGTCTACACACACACACACGAAAACCCACAGACACACACACACACACACACACACACACACACACACACACACACATATATACACGGTCACAACATTTTCTCCCCTCACACACAAACATGAATAGCAACAAAACTACAGGCTAAAGTCAAACTTTAATTTTCATGTTGCTCTTCTTTTTTAAAAATGTTACTACTATCATATTTTCATAACTACTGTATTATTGATAAATCAATAACAAAGACACACCCCTTTAATATTAGACTTGCCCCTTCTCTAGCCCACATTTTTACTGTCCGGATAAGGTAACTGAGTTAACCATTATCTACAATTATTCAATACATCTATCCTACTCCACAATACATATTGAAACTGTTTATAAGCCGGAAGGGAAGCCTTTCTAAAAAAAAAAGTATTCAGTTAGGGTATATTATATTTGTTCGTTGTGGAAATGCGAGTTAACATTAACATTAGACACCTAATATTTTATATTAATATTATACTGCACATTTCTGTCTGTTTTGCACATAGCTTCTTTTTCCGTCACTCTCTCCGTCACACACATACACACTCATGCCTCCTGTTAATGGGGAGAGGGCATCCAGCATGGATGTGATCCTGATAAATTGGGCGCGACGCAGGGAAGTGGGTCTGGACGCAACCTGGCAATTTCCTGCCTCCCTCCCCCATCTCTCATTCTCTCCCTCTCACGGTGGGCAGGTGGGCTGTGGGAAGGAGTGGCGTTCATTCAGCGTTGATATTCCACTGGCGTCCGGCTCACCAGGCGCCCTACATAGCAGGCGCTCCCTCTGGCAACGCCTGGCTAGGCTTGGGGCTTGACGCATGCAAGGCAGTCTCTCATGCCTTAGTTCACACACTCACACTTAGAATCTATACAGAAACCATATATCAATGCATAAATAAATGCATGTACTATTACATATTAAATAAATAAAAAAAACATGACAAAAGCAGGCTTAGGACACAAAGACATTTCATCGCGACATGAATGGTGCAGTGGCTGTGTGCCTGAGCTGGCTCTCTCGCCCTGCTTTGGCCTGAGAAAAAGAGAGAAAGAAGGAGAGAGAGAGAGAGGAAAGCAAGGGAGAATGCAGGAAAGACGGCCAAGAAAGCTAGACTCATAGAAATATAAAGCCATGAAAGAAAAGATAGAATGAGACAGACTGTAAGACAGGGGAGTGAAGCATGTGATATAGTCGTGCCTGATCCGAGCACAGTGGTGTGTGTATATACCCCATGAAGCAGCGCGGAGACCTCTTTAATGAAAGCACAGGAAGAGGGCAGCAGCTGGTGGCGTGTGCTCGAGCCGCGAGGATAAGACCGTTGCGCTAGGCTCGCCAGGGTCTCTCTCCAAGCCCATGCACACACGCACGCACACTCGCACAGTGACTGAGCTCCTTTGTGCGCTTCGCTGCCGCCCATGCTGGAAGAAGGCCCGGGCCGCGGGGGCCTAGCTGAGTGTGCAGGAGCCAGCAGCGGCTCCAGCAGCAGCCCAAAACCCAAACGAAAACCCAAACGAAACCAAACCTGAACCAGGCACCGACGCCTCTACTACATCTTTAGAAAACATGCAGCAAATGGCAACCGAAACCGAGTCACGGCAGAAGAAGGATTAGCCAGTGCAGGCAAGGGCGAAGGTGGATGCTGAAAGCATTAGTCATGGAGGAGATGCTATAAATAAGCATGCTAAGGGCCATTAGCTTAGCGCTGAGCCTCGTGATTTGGGGGTGCCTAAGGTAGACTCGCCCGGCGCTGTTCCCTTGAATCTCTTGCTCTCACGCATTTAAAATGTTTAAGCTTGGTTAGTATAACTTGCAGTGTAACTTCCATACTCATTACTTGAGAACTGAGCAGGCGGTACTATTTTAAATTTTTAATCTATGGATGTAAAATAAATAGAACAGCATAAATCATGAAAATCTTCAGTTAATCAACGACAGCACGATGAAAATTACAATGTTCTCTTTAGTTTAACAGTGGAGCTTTTTAGTTAATTTTATGAGATCGAATTGTAATCCTGATTAGCAAGTAGCTACCAGGAAGCGTAATTACTACACTCTACGTTTACCATTCCGTTGACAAAGAATCGCAAATTTAATTTAGTTTAGTAAATCTTTAGCAAGATATAGTACAATATACTAATTGTAAACAGTCATGAATTTAACTATGTATATGAGACGATTTTAAAATACATCCGCAAAACTTTAACAACTAAAAGTTGGAATTATGTGAGTGCAGGCGGTGAATCAGCCCATGTCTCCCTGTGTGTATGTGAGTGGGTGTGAGTCAGGGCATGTCTGCGTGTGCTCATGCAGCGTGCTTCCTGACGCACTGAGCCAGCAGAGATAATGGCTAGATGAAAGAGGGAGCAAGATGGTAACAGCGAAGGGGAAAGATGGGGGAAAGAAACGAAAAGGGTGGGGTTGGTAAAGGGGTGCAGTTAGGTCTTAGGGGCGCTGGGGTGTTGCGGATCCAATTACTGGCCCCCACACTGAGACCTTTGTGTGACCATCCCCACTGATAAACGAAGCTGTGAGCCAGGTCTCTGTCCAGAATGGGTGCTAATATACGGTTCCTATCACAGAGATGCCTTCGCACTAAGATGGAACTAAAATTCATAGCACAAGCCTATTGCTAATGCTTTGAGAACTAAAGCGGGGGCCTTTCTGATTTGAGGGGTACTATAATCCTGCAATTACCTGAGTGGAGGAAAGACCTCAAGCTGGGGTCTCCATCCAAGCATAGCTCAGTCGCTAATTAAAAAGACAATAGCACAGCATGCAGACTGATGCATTAAGGGCAAGCACAAGTACCACTAATGTCTCGAGCAGTGTAACAGCCTTGATTATGAGTTTTGGTGACTTTGCAATGAAGTGTAGTTAAGGCTAAACACAGCTCACCCCAGAAAAAAAGCTTTTTTTAAGGAAAAAGTCTAAAAACTAAAAATATGATCACTGAGTAACACAATCCTACTGCTTACACACAGAGGAATCGGTTCTCCACATATAACCCATCCCTGCTCTGACACACACATACAGTTGTGATCAAATTTATTCAACCCCCAATGCTGCGAAGGGTTTTATGGAATTCAGTGCACATTTGTAATTGTGTTCATAATGAAATCTTACAAGGACTTGTTAAAGAACTAAATGCAACTAAGATAGCATCAATTGTTTTTGTCATAAAGTATTAAATGGCCTTTTTGTGATTTCTTCATTGACACAATTATTCAACCCCTTTACAACTACCACTCATAAGAACAGAGGTTCATTCCAGTGTTTTCAATCAGGTATTGAAAAGACCTGTGGATGTCAACGAGCAGCAATCAAGCATGATAAGCACCAATTAGGCAGATTTAAAAGGACTGTGATACTCAGCTCCTTCTAGACATCTACTGGTGTGTTTACAAGCATGGTGAAGGCAAGAGAATGGTCCCAGAAGACAAGAGAAGAGGTTATTGCTCTTCACAAGAATGGCAATGGATATAAAAAGATTGCGAAGTTGTTAAATATTCCAAGAGACACTATCGGAAGTATCATTCGCAAGTTCAAGTTAAAGGGCACAGTGGAAACGTTACCTGGTCGTGGCAGAAAGAAGATCCTGACCGCGACTGCTGTGCGTTACCTGAAGCGTAATGTGGAGAAAAATCCCCGCGTGACTGCTAAGGAACTGAAAAAAGACCTGTCAGATGTGGGCACTGAAGTTTCAGCTCAGACAATAAGGCGCGCACTGCATAACGAAGACCTCCATGCCAGAACTCCCAGGCGCACCCCCTTGCTGACTCCAAAGAACAAGAAAAGTCGACTGCAGTATGCCAAAAGTCATGTGGACAAGCCACAAAGGTTTTGGGACAGTGTACTGTGGTCAGATGAAACTAAATTAGAACTGTTTGGGACAATGGACCAGCGCTATGTTTGGAGGAGGAAGAACCAGGCTTATGAACAAAAGAACACCTTGCCTACTGTGAAGCATGGCGGGGGGTCAATTATGCTTTGGGGCTGTTTTGCTTCTAATGGTACAGGAAAGCTTCAACGTGTGCAGGGTACCATGAATTCCCTTCAGTACCAGGAGATCTTGGAGGAAAATGTGATGGAGTCAGTCACAAACCTGCGGCTTGGGAGACGTTGGACCTTCCAACAGGACAATGATCCGAAGCACACATCCAAGTCCACTAGAGCATGGTTGAACATGAAAGGCTGGAACATTCTAGAGTGGCCATCGCAATCACCAGACTTAAATCCAATTGAGAACCTCTGGTGGGACCTAAAGAAGGCAGTTGCAGTGCGCAAGCCTAAGAATGTGACTGAACTGGAGGCTTTTGCCCATGAAGAATGGGCTAAGATACCCATAGGTCGCTGCAAGACACTTGTGTCAAGCTATGCTTCACGCTTGAAAGCTGTCATAACTGGAAAAGGATGTTGTACTAAGTACTGAAAAATAATGTCACTAGGGGGTTGAATAAAACTGATAATGATGTGAGCACAGTAAAGACATTTGTGGTTATTCCATCATAAATATTATGTTATATTTGTCTAATTTATAAGTGCCTCTTTGATATAATTGTAAATAAGATGACTGAAATGATCCAAATCAATGTCAAACTGGCCAAAACACTTTATTTCAGTGGGGGTTGAATAAATTTGATCACAACTGTATACACACAGGTGAAGTGAGCACACATGCCCGGAGTGTTGGGCAGCTCTGTATAAGGCACCCGGGGAGAATCAGCGGTTAGGTCCCTTGCCCAGGGGCATTTCAGAACCGGGGACCTTCAGGTTGCAAAGGCTGGTTCATTAAAAATAGTTAATTGCATAACGGATGTGGGAGCTCAGTGGTAAGGCTATTGGGCCATCATTCTGAAGTTGTTGGTTCAAATCCCAGGTCCACTGTAACAACGAATGATAGTTCTTGAGCAAGACCTTTAACCCTCTTTGCTCCAGGGGTGCAGTATGGCCAACCCATGTGTTCTGACCCCATGTGTGCTTAATGACCTTATCTAATGTAAATTTACAGGTTGTCTGTTTATGAAATTAACTGTATTGCTTTTGTTATATATAGTCAGTGCCTTGCTTTTCTGGCATGTTATATTTTACCTGCTGGAGCACACAGCACCTTTAACACAAAAATACAGGCATGGGTTGAAACATAAACATTCTGTACATTATTTAAAAGGGTCAATGTGAGCTGCAGCTATTGCTGGATGGCTGTGTCAGCTCTGTGTGACATGCACTTGTTCCCTGTGTGAGCCCACTGACTCCTAAAAGGCTTTTCTCTTCTTTACTTTTCTTGATAAGCGGCTGTTTCTATTACTCTAGTCGCTCTCTGTTTTCCTTGCCAGCAACTCACATTGGACAGTTGAATCTCTTAGCAACGATACCCTCGGTCCCAGTGGCGAAACCAGTCCCCGAGTGCCACCACCAGCTACCACTGAGACCCATCGCCTGGCAACAGAACCAAACCTCATATGAAAACCTCCTGTCGCTTGGCAACTATGTATATTGTGGTAATTGTAGCTCATGGAGGCCTGTTGCTGTTAATGGTGATAAGGTTTTGGATGGTAATCACACCCATTTTGATTAAGAGCAGACAGGTCATCTTTCTATTTAAACAATCATCAGGAAAACAGACGAGGTCATCCTCATGTCAGTTGCCTAAAACTGTAACCTCAATTAGTCCACTCTTAGTCCTATGGCACCTCGGCCAAACGGTTTGTTGTCTCCCAAGAACCATATTCTCCTCACCTGCATCCTGTCTCAGTTGTTCAGGTTAACCTACATGTCTGAAAATTAGTTCTTCTGCATCTCTGGAGATGTAGTATCTCCTATCAAGAACCTCCACTATCTTCTCTAAACTCAACCTACATCTTGGGAAGCCTAGTCCCTCTCCATTTCCCCTCCAATACGCCCAGATTTTCGGCAACTCACACGACCCATACCTCAGACCAAGTCAGACATCATCCTCCACACATGGCTCCACTAACCCCCATAGCAGTCTGTGTCCTAGCAACGTTGACTGCGTGCTCCCCAGGAGGGATCCGGAAGTCCACATTTTCGCACGGCGCCATTCTCGGAGCGCATGTCAATGCTTTATGCTCTCTCTACCCCTCCCTTCCACCTTCTCTCTCTAGCGCTCTCTGGTCTCCTCCAACTGGCTCCCACGCAAGGATTTGGAACAGCTCTCGCACACGGTGCCTGGGAGGAAAATAACAAGGCCACAAAAATCTCCCACTTTGCGGAGCTGTCCTTCTTTCGCAGCTGAGCACGTTTCTGTCTGCCTGTCTCTCCCTCTTGCTCAGTGTTATGAAGGTCAGCCTAATGACCTACGACCGTTCAGTATCTGCCTGTGAAAATCCATAAATCCATGTGCTCTGAAGCTTGCCATAACCCAAGATCATCTTGATAATGGGGTTTTACACTACCCGAGCTAGATCCAGAATCAGAAGCATCCCTTTCTCTTTTGCTCCATAACTTAAAAAATCAGGGCAATTTGGTAAATTTTTTTGCCACTGTCATGATTTTACCTGCGAGCTTCACTGAGGTGCAGGATCGTGGTGATTCCCAGTGACCCAGACTAACCTTTTTGTACAGTGGAATATTTGTGGCTCTTATCAGTTTAATAGGCTTAAACTCGACTGGAGAACTTTGACAATTAGCGTAAACAAACCCAAACTGCTGGTGCCTCTGGAGTGTGGGCTAGCTCATTAAGGCTCATATGGCACTTCTCTCTGTTTTTAGGAGTGTGAAAGTACCCCAGCCCTCCCTTCCTTCCTACTCTGTTCCACAAGCTGTGTTGCAATGCAAGTGAGGAGCCTCCAGTCCACCTTGGGCACATGTGAGAAGCTCGGTGAAATCCTAATCCCTTGAGCAGGGTGAAGCATGGGCCTGGGTTGTCTGACCCCTCTGGTTACCATGGATACTGCACACTATAAATAAAACAGAGGGCTTTTTTAAGCAGTTTGGCAGGACCAGGCGGCCATCTCACTGGTGGGGTTTATTTTCTCCTCCTCCCTCTTTCTTCGCCCGCTCTCCTCTTTTCTCCGACGCTATCTCTTAGACCGTAGTCTCTCCCCTTCCACTATCTCCCCTTCTGTCCACCAGCTATTTCCCAGCACCTCTCTCTGAAATGTCATTCCTCCCGAATATTTGTCCACCTACCTCCTTTCATAAAGTCAGAAAAAAACTAGTAGGGATCATTTTTTCATTCATAAAAAGTAGCAATTATTTATTCTTGACTTGTTAAAACTTTTCTAGAGTAAAATTCTACAAGAATTAACAAAGAGCTGCTTCCTGCACCGGCCCTCACTCACAGAGGAAGCCAAGTTGTTTTGCGGATGCCGTTTTTGGGGAGCGTTTAAATCTGTCGAGTGTAAACAGACGGAGCTGTCCTTACGGAGGCCTGTTAAAGGAAAGAAAAAAACTGCAGGCCCATTTTCTTCAAAGTGGTGGCAGAGAGGCGTTGAGAGAGGAGGGAGGCTGCATGTTTGTGCACTGAATCAGGGCTGCTCTGCAGATTTTTGTCTGGCGAGGCGAATCTCGGGAGGCTAGAAAATAATTTGGTCACGGCTGTGGGAGGTTGCTGGGATGGTGGGGGGTGGGGGGGCAACGGAGGAGACAGGGTTTCGGCCGTCTCGCTGCGGTGAGAACACGCTTGACACTTCATTCTTTTCCAGCTAATGCGGTACGGACTGCGGCGGTTAATCCTCTACCTTCCCGGAAGCCTGAAAGTCATGGGCTGGTCTTTCTGCTCAGCATCAGCAGGCGACCAGGTACTTTCTGTACTGCTATAACAAACACCGAGTGATGAAGGGTCTGAAAAATACAGATCTAAACAACAAGTCAACTTTATTTAGAACGCACACTCAGTAACAGACATTGGCTGTGCTTTAGAAGCAAATGAACTGACTACATAGACAGCATTTTGTTATCAGATGCACGTTCCCAAGGCAAAGGCAGGCTTAATTCTAAGATACCTCAAAATGCTGCCTGCTGAGATATTTAAATCTGCCCAGTTAAACTCAATGCAGCATCCGATGCTTAGAGAGGAAAACAATCCCACAATGCACAACTTTGCTAAAGTTAGTAACTTATTAATTATTCGCTAAACTTAAGTTTCCATAAGTACAACATAACTGCTTTAGTTTTTATCAACATCTTAAGAGCTGCTTTGTAGAGTAAAAAAATCGTTAGCATATTAGCCAATTGTGCATTGAATTTAATGAGCCAGTGCTAAAGCATTTAGCATAGCAATGTAGTACAGTACTGTGACGATATCTAGGTCTATATGGCGTGTCTCGGTAAGCTGTCTTTTAAGGAAGGAGGATGGTTAGATGACTCTGTCAACATAGGCAGCTGTTTAGTTAGGCAAGGAGGCATTTCACTAGGTTTGGAGACAAACTCATTGTCACAAACCAGCTGAACACAAACTTAAATCCCCACGTCAGCAAACTACTGGTGACAGAGGAACCCTCGGGAATTGCCAAGCTTACAATACAGTTCCCATCCACTTGTGATGACAGAAAACAACAAAATTTATGAATTAAAGAGGTCTGATACAAAAAAATAGAAATAGCAACAAACATCAAACCAGGTATACATATAATATACACTAAATAATACAAACCTGATGTCTGCACTACTAAATTTTTGTCACAGCGTAGAAGGTCTCTGTTGTGCAGCTCAAAGCCTGTAGTGGAGGTGTTCTAGATGACAACACGGTGAGTCGTAGAAACATCAGCTGGCAGGTTCAGGGTTGTAAGACCTTGATTCAAATCATGTCAGTTCATGGGAGATGCACAGCTTAAAATAGAGAAAAAGAAAAAAAACTAGGAGAAAGAAATAGAAAGAGAGGAGGAATGACAACAAGAGCAAAACACAAACGACAAACAAGGGTGGAGAGAAGAGTATGGATATTCACACAGGATTCACTTTGGCAGCAGGACTTTTGCAGTATATGCTAAAATGAGAACGCAAGTAGACATAAGGAAGCCCTAAAACGTCATGGATCAACCCCGCTACCATCCACAAACACGGTTGATCATAAAGAGGTAGACCCACATCAGCCACTATTGCAGTTTACCAAAATATCCTGACTTGTGAATCCCCAGCTATGTCCGCTTATCTAAAAGGAAATGATTTAGTTGGAGATTGTCTGACTTAATAAGAAGGTCTTTAGGGCTTGGGGACTTTATGGGAAAAGGCCCTGCCTCCTGCAGTCAGTTTATTTACTCTGGGAAATGACAATAAACCTGCATCGTTTGATCACAGTGGAGGCAATTGTTTAAAGCATTTCATAAATTTATATAATCATTTTAAAATGAATGTTAAATTTTATTGGGAGCATAAAACCGGTATAACATGTTCAAACTTTTAGTTCTGGTGAGAGCAGGAGCTGAGGTATTCTGCATTACTATAGCATTACTATAATTGCATTATTGACTCATTTTGTATTAGTTTCTGCTTAATCCTCTACTAGGGTCGTGGGGGGGGGGGGGGGGGTGTAGAACGATTTGGGCGCTGGGAACATACACTCTGGACAGGGTGCCAATCTTTCACTGGGCACAGATTCACACACACACTACATGGGGCAATTTGGAACAGCCAAAGTACCTAGAATCCATGCTTATGGACTGTGGGAAGAGACTAGAGAACCCGGAGGAAACCTACACAGACATGGGGAGAACATGGAAACTCCACTCAGATTGTGATTGTTGTACATTTAATCTTTATAGAGTGTGACATTTTTCATGGATTGGTCATATAGCTTAAATATACTATTTACTTAATCAACCATGGTCCAATTATGCAAGACACCGCTTCCAAGTTAGTGTTATTTGACCCTGACTTGACCACATGACCACATTTCTAATATGGCGCAGTCGTGGCTAACGCTGTGACAAGAACAAAGGCACAATGGCTTGCACTGCTTTCAGAATGTCGCTCTGCTGCAGGTGGAGACTCTGGCATGCTTAGTCGCCATCAACCCAGATTTTTTGGTGTGTAGATCCACGAGTGTGTCCCTGTGTATGTGTATTTGGCAGGTGAGCGGGGAGTTAACGTGGCAGGTCTGTGGCAGTCATCCTGCCCTTCAGCTAGATTATTCATGCAGGAGAAACGCAGCAGGCCCTGCTCTCTGCGCCTGGGGGACTCAGGCCCGCATGCTTTCTCTATCACATGGTCCAGACTCTCTTTTACTATCCAGGGAGGAAAATTGAAGAAACAGCCCTAGAATATCATTTCTTCATTTTCTGCCTTTTCTTTTCTCCTTGTCCGTGCTTCTCTGTCTACGGGTGTGAGGAGATGGAGGTAGGCATGGAAACATAACAGCGTCCATCTCTCATCCACGCTGCAACAACTGCGGCTTTTTACCTTTCTTCAGATGGCTCGGTCAGAGGTGGCCAGTCAGAGAGGAGGAGGAGCAGAAAGAGAGGTAAAGAGGAGGGAATGGAAGGGGCTGCCAAGGGCCTCCTGCAATTGTCTGGAAACGGTTTGCCAACGTCTCTGTGCGTCAGAGAACAGCCGCTGTCATTGTTGCTTTCCCAAGCAAAGGACTTTGATCCAACTTTCATTCAAGTGTCTCTCTCTCTCTCTCTGTTTGTGTGTGTGTGTGTGTGTGTGTGTGTGTGTGTGTGTGTGTGTGTGTGTGTGTGTGTGTGTGTGTGTGTGGAAAATTGTCTTTGTGGGGACCACATTGTAAATCATCAAGTCCCTACAATGCTAGAAAACAAATCTTCATCTCATCTTCTGTGGGTGTGTGTGCATGTGTAAGAATTTAATTTCACCCTACATACCTTGTGGAATTTTTGAGTATTCTCCATCCATCCATTATCTTCCGCTTTATCCTCTATTAGGGTCACGGGGGGGGTTCCCCATGCCCATCCATTGGAGAATGTTTCAGGCGCTGGGCAGATAGACCCAGGACAGGGCGCCAATCTATCACTGGGCACACACACTCACTCACACAGACACACTCTATATGGGGCAATTTGGAGAACTCAATTGACTTGATCCATGTTTTTGGACTGTGGGAGGAAACCGGAGAACCCGGAGGAAACCCAAGTGGACACGGGGAGAACATGGAAACGCCACCCAGATGGGGATTCAAACCTGGAATCCCTAGTGCTGAGAGGCGAACGTGCGAACCACTAAGCCACCGTGCCGCCCTGAGTATTCTCTTACAAGCTAATTTTTAAAGTCCATCCATCCACTATCCTCCACATAATCCTACACTATGGTTGTGTGTGTGTGGGGGGGGTTATATCACCCATGCCCATTCAAGGGAGAATGTTTTTGGCACTGGGCAGATACACCCAGGAAAGGACACCAATCCATCCCTGGGCTAAAACCAAAAGAGGAGACCAAACTAGATCAAAACTAGTACCTACGAGGCAATTTAGAATACAGCTTATGACTAATATTGTCGTAGCGAATGTAATGCTACACTAATGTAGTTCAGCATATGAGAGGGGTTGACATGGTAGACATCAAAAGAACAAGAAACAGATTTGTTATTAAAAAAGCTTAAATGCTTGTTTTTTTTCATACTCACAAAAACATTTTATTAAACACCTGTGAACGCTCCTTACACAACCAATATTTAACATTTATCCACATGAGAACCCATCCATCAGTTCTCAAGTCATTGGTGCATTTACACATACAATATACACCCCTCCCTTCCTGCCCCTCAATGGTGCAACATATCACAGCAACAAGTGCAATCAGTTTTGTGAATCAAGACGATTTGGGAACATCAGTGACATTTATCCGTCATCACTAAGTATTTTTAAAGTCTAAAATAGTATTTCTTAGTCTTCAGAATGGCTAGTTTGTTTTTTAAGGGGGTGTAATTTAGTGGCATTTAGTGGCACTGATGTAATGTTATCTACTATATGTCCTTATTGTTATTATTTTAAATGGAATCTTTTAACTGGTGGTAAATAAATCACCAAACAGTATACAGCACCATTCAAAAGTTTCAAAAAGGCCCCTTTTTGCTCCACTTATTGTCAATGTTTTCAGTTCCACTTACCGTAAAGATGGACTAAAGTCTGTAATTGTAAAACTACAAAGTCCATCTATATGGTAAGCGGAGGAAATAGAGGAAGAACAAACCGATTATTGTTTATTAGAAGTCAGTTAGCCTTCTAACTTGCCCATGATTATTAAAAGCATACTTCAAAACACGTACACGAAACATTTGCACATCATGAGACATAAAAACATTTCTGCAATATTCAGATACCTTCAAGTTTTAAAATGTATAAAAAAAAAAAATAAAAAATCAATCAAGATACTATAAACCATAGCCACCCTCCTACTTTGCCCCAGGTACATGTGCAGTTGTCAGAAACTGCTTATCCAAATGGACGAGCATGATGTAAACGAAACAAGGAAACTAAACCAAACCATTTTTTCTTTGGCTCATAACAAAACTTCTGGACATCCACAAAAATCCAGAGTGCCTAAACAAATTTGTGACGTACTGTATAAAATGTTACATACTATTAAAGGAAGACATTATTTGAAGACACACCTGAAGATTATCAACCTGTTTATAGAAAAAGCTCCTTTTTCTGGCATGAGCTGGGTTTATGGGTCTTCTATTATTATTGCTAGCGATGCTCATTAAAGTAGCTTTACTAAACGTTCTATAATAAGGTACATTGTTTTGCTGATGTATAAATGATTATTCAAGCATTTTAACCTGACACTTTAGAGACACCATCTGTGTTTATATGTAACAACTATATTAAACTATAAATGATTATTATATTTAACTAAATTGCTTTCTTGCGTGTATAAGAAAATAATAGAAATATTGAAATCTGTAATTCACATACAATTACGGTGAAAGCAAAAAATTAGTCAGAGAGACTTCGAACTAAAGAGCTGAATCAATTCGACAAGGATTTTTAATGATGGGAAAGAAAATTAGTGACCAAGCCAGTCAAGGCACAGGGTTCCAGTCAGTGACTTTCCATATTTGATATTATTCTAATATTACTATACTTTCATAGTTATATGATCAATGGCTTAATGTTCGTCAAAATAACTCAAGTAACAATATGGAATTAATAGAACCACAGCAACACAAGTGCATTATATAATGACTAGGTCAAATTAACCTAGTGTATTTATACTTATATCATATTCCTTAACATTGCAGCTACTATCCCATCATAACAAGGCCTATGCTGATAAGTGCTCTTTTTCCCATTCCTAGAATGCCATCAAGACCCCTTTACGGACCTTTGTTTGAGAGTGCATTCTGAGGCCACAGCTCCCAGAAGTGCTTGATCACCCTTTTTCAGAGTATGACTCTGTGAAGATAGGTCTCGTTGGCTGTAATAAATGCGTAGCCTGTGCACTTGCACTGATGGCACTGGCTTGATGATCTGTCTGCGGCAGAATGCAGACACATCGGGTGAGGAGTGCTGCTGACTGTTGCAAAAGCCCTGTTTTGCTGGTGTTTCGGGGGCCTGAACTGAAGGAATAGCTCTCTGTACTGGTGAATCAGCACAGGCGCGCTTTCTTGAAGGTACACTGTGTAACTGAAGCTGTGTGTCCCCACTTGATTTGCTGTAACAGCTGAACATGGCAGCCAGAAACGCACTGTTCCTCTATCAGGTTCAAAGAGTTCCAGATGCTAGTCTAATGTGCAATCGGGCTTCTAACATAAATGTAGTAAACCATGGAATCAATAAAAGAAATGACACTTAATAACGTGCTAGTTTATAACTTAAAAAACGAAGCACCTAATGAGACTGAACATATTCCACAAGCAGATTCCTTCCTTAAACATTTGCGCACGTAGCCTAATTCTAATGCTAATGTGACAGAAGAGAGATTGGGGGCTGTATCCTGCTTTTGGACAGAAAATGTCAGTTTCCTGTTTTTTGTTTTTTTGTTTTGGTCAATAAACCTGTCAACTAGCATCATCTCATTAGTCCTGCTTTCTGTTCTGTTTCAAAATGTGGAAAATCACATAGCAGCTCATGCAGAGAGATACTGCATTTACTCGCAGCGTAGCAGTGATCCACAAAATCTTGCTGTGGAATTTTCTTTTAAGCTGTGACAGCAATTTGTAATAACGACAAACCACAAAAAAGTACAAACGGGATAAATATGAATAGGTCTGCAGTTCAGTACACATCCCTAGGAACAGCAACAATGTAAAACCAGTCTAAAAGTTTCAAAAATCCTAAATCCTTCTGCTGCACTGCTCGTGGTTTAAGCAATGTCTTCCTGAGAGGGCAGTCCAAGCCTAATGCGGCCTCCACCCATTACCTTACTGAGTTTGAGTGGAGGAGCTGCAGATGGCTGGGTTTACTTGGAATGGGTGGTTTGCTGGGCCTGGACTGTGTTTGAGAGTGGGTGGAGTCACTGGCCACACTGAAGGTCTTCATCAGTTCAGCCACTCGACCACGTCCTGAGAAGACTTCCCCGTCAACAGAATCAGCGCGTTTGGAGGCAGCCATAACGCGGAAATCTTTGCCTGATAAGAAAAGGAGAAATCAGCATCGCAAATTTAAAATTATGTATCACATGAAAAGCTAACAACTGACTTACAGACTTGTATTTAAATGTACGACATCATAAATATTTTTCTGGGGGTTGGGGGATGGAATTTCAGGTCCACTGAAGTTACCAATGTGGGTCCTTAAGTAAGGCCTTTAACCCTCATTGCTCCAGGAGAGCTGTTTCATGGCTGACCCTCTGTTCTGACCCCAACCATCAAGTTGGGATACTTGTAACTCGCTGAGAAATGACCAAATGTAAAGAGTAACTGCCGGAGCCGTTTTCAGCACTAATTGGACATGATACCCACGCTGGACAGGTTGTCCACCCATCACAGGCAGACACACGGAAGTTCATTATTTCCAGTTCACTACACTTACATGCCATTTCGAATGTGGGAGGAAACCGGAGACCCCTGAGGAAACTCAAGCAGATGGGAAACGCATGCAAACCCCACACTGAAACACTGAAAGGACCCCGGGCGTTTATGGGGGGGGGGGGGGGGGGGGGGGCGCAGCGCAGCTACCTACTGCATCACCATTTCACCACATAGATTTTCCATATGTAATACATACACTCTGAATATGAAGCATCATCTACTGAGGTACATAAAAGGTAATTAAACAACTGTTAATAACACTGCAAAAGTCAAACTAAAAGCTCAGGCAATGACTTCATTCTCTCACATTTTTCATTTCCTTTCATTCACATCTAACTCTTTCTTTTTTTCTCTCTCTCTCTTTCTTTGTCGCTGGCTCTTTCTTGCTGGGCTGCAGACTGCCAGACCGGAGGTCGTTGGCAGAGGAAGTGGAGCAGGGACGCAGCTGGGTATAGTTGGTGCGTGTGTGTGCGTGTGTGTGTGCGTGTGTGTGTGTGTGTGTGTGTGTGTGTGTGTGTAATTGAGGGACGTAGGGATGGGAGATGAGGAAAGGAGGGCCGCAGGGATGGCAGTGCAGCGCAGACAGACGTTGTTCAGACACCAGAAGGCTTCAGGAACCACATATTTTTAGCCACATCCCCAGGGGACAAAGATGTGGGAGCCTGCTCTCGCGATCTCACAGACAGCCATACACACATTTACTCCTCTCGCTTGCACAACTTATTTATTTTCCCTCCATAAACTAGATCTCTTGCAGGGTGTCTGCCAGGCGAGTGAAACGTCCCGATATTTCGCTCTTGTGAGACAGGGTCCAGGGGACGAGCCTTATCTGACCTTTGTCGTTCTTCTCCACTTCCTCATCTTGCCTTCCTGTCTCCCCCTCCCCTGCCCTCCATCCTCCTCCCCGGTCCCTGACCCGCGGTTCCTGTGTTAATGTCCTCTCGCCGCACTGCGTGGGCCTATTTCTGATTGTCTCACTGTGTTGTGCGGTCACCACGGAAACCCTGGATAGGCTCCAGCAACCTGGGCGGACACACATGCGCACGGCAGTCATCGACTTGCACATTAAGACGGTCAAACTCGCAGTTGCTGATCCACCACAATCTCCACGCCCCACTAATAGCCCGCGCTGAGGCCTGCAAACACGTCCCATATGTGCATGTGCATTTGTGTGTGTGTGTGTGTGTGTGTGTGTGTGTGTGTGTGTGTGTGTGTTCAAACACGTTAGCGTCCCACACGCCACTCCCTTCTGTTAGCTGACACCAGCATAAAGAGCGGCACGCTACTCATCCCGGCATTGCGTTCGCCATCCTCCCATAACCGCCCGGCTTCCTCCCAGCCGGCACAGAGGCACAACCTGATCTGAGAGTGCAACCTGAGCCTAAGATCACACACACACACACACACACACACACACACACACACACACTCCTGCATAACTATGCGGTCAGATGTGACAAAGCATGGAAACACCTGATCACCCCACTGAAATATCATATTTCCATTTCAATAATCATACACCGTGTTTCTGTTTGAACGGACCTTGCAAAGGCTCTCAGAAGTCGGTAACAGGATTTCAGGTGGCAAATTCCTCCTGCATGCCTGATTAGTCACCACTGTGCAGGGTGACTCTAAGTGGCATGCAGAAATCACTCCCAATCCAGCCTAATTGAAGTTTTCCGTGTAAAGGTTTAATATTAGCAAGACATTAATAAAACAATCAGGAGTTCGAGCAAACCCGCTACCTGCTGTTCCCTTACAGTCCACTGCTCCCTATCGCATTTATGAACTGCGGCAATTAAGGCAACAATCAAATAAATCACAATGAATATGATTGGTGAAGGCCGGTACTCAATCAGCTGGAACCTCCTTAAGAGGAAGTCAGATAGTCGATCTAATGAACTGCTTTCATGTCAATCAATATGCCATTTAATATATCGTCTGCGAAAACAATCCGACATACAGATTAATATTCATGATTTAAACTCCAGGGATCACATATTATTTCTGCGCATCTTGGTCATTTTATTAATATTACAGTTTGGAGGGCGGCACGGTGGCTTAGTGGTCAGCACGTTCTTCTCTCAGCGCTAGGGATTCCCGGTTCGAATCCCCATCTGGGTGGAGTTTCCATGTTCTCCCCGTGTCCGCGGGGGTTTCCTCCGGGTTCTCCGGTTACCTCCCACAGTCCAAAAACATGGATCAAGTCAATTGAATTCTCAAAATTGCCCCATATAGAGTGTGTCTGTGTGAGTGAGCGTGTGCCCAGCGATGGATTGCCGCCCTGTCCTGGGTGTATCTGCCCAGCGCCTGAGACGTTCTCCCCTGGATGGGCATGGGGAACCCCACCGCGACCCTAATAGAGGATAAAAGCGGGAGATAATGAATGAATATATTTTGGAGTTCACACTCAAAGAAATCACAGAATATTACTGAACTCTGACTCAGTGGTCACTCAGTGCTGGGGATCCATGTTCGAATTCTGATCTGGGTGGAGTTTACATGTTACTGGACTTACCCCTCCCCACCCTGCTCGCGACCCTAGTAGAGGCTTAAGCAGAATATCATACATGGATGAATATTACTGAACTGTTCAGTATATGGATATGTTCTATTCCGTTCCATCAGGCATCTTTTCTCCATCACACACCACCACAAACTGAAAGGTCGCAGGCCTGCAGTCAGCCTCTGCATCTTTATAAGCTGTCACTCACTCAGTGTCCGAGGGAGGAGTAACATATGAAGGACCTGTGCACTTCATACTTGAACCCTTGATTGGCTGGTGTCACTGTGATTGATAAGTGAGGGTGCCAATCACACTCTCCCTAAAAGCACAGCCAATACAACTGATTCTTTTACAAAATCAAAGATGTTTGGTTGCATACAATCTATTATTATTATTATTATTATTATTATTATTATTAATTAAAAGAATCACACCTTTAAAGCAACGTAAATCATTTTGGAGTAAAAAAAAAAAGGTCACATCGCCACCTAGAGTGTTGGAGTATACATGCTGGAACAGGTGTGAATGTAAACTTGTGAATGTTACTGTTTGTGTGTCCAGATGATTTAGTTTATTAAGCATCAGAACTTCCAACCCTAAGACTGCCGTACAGGTGAGACAATACCATACAGATAAAATAAAGGTTGGAGCCCTTATATTGATCTGTAATCTGTGAAACGGTAAACACAAGGTTAATATACTGTTTTAATCCTATTATTTATTAGGTATTGTTTATTAGATATTGTGATATCACTCTTCCACAACGTAATGTACACAACGTACATAAATATTGATTTTTGATCAACAAAAATGGACACTATCTCTTTAAACACCCCCACCTCAAAGGAAAGAGGGGCAGAAATGGGGCAGAGGGCAGAATTCCGGAGCGGCACGTCTGTGTGCTGAGCCAGGCTGCGGGGGGGTCACGGCCGTCAGGGGAGGGGAATTTGTGTGTGTGTGTGTGTGTGTGTGTGTGTGAGGGGCTTTGAGCAGAGCCGAGGCTGGGGGCCCTGTCACTTATCAGCTCTGGCCGAGCGTCGCCCAGGGCCAGAGTTGGGAAGCGGTGCAGGAATGTGTGTCCTTCCCTCTGAAGGTGAAGAGAGGAGACGCGACTTGCACGCATTTAGTGAGACGCACACACCCACCCACACACACACACACACACACACACACACACACACACAGGCTTCCACATACGCATGCATGCACGCATAGACAGAGCCAGCAGCTGCGGGAGGCTGTTACACTCGCACGCACATGTGCACCCACAGGAACGAACACGCAGACTCACTCTGCCAAACTCTCAGGCTGTCGACCACACATACACCCAGAGCCATTTTCATACAGATCTCTCAAACGCAATCATAAACCCACATGCATATCTTTGGACTGATCGATGACGCCACTACCTCTGATAAGCAGATGCAGATTTGGAGATCATGTGCAGTGGAGTGGACACTTACGCACCCTTCAAAACAGAATCTCGTTAAGCAAAATTGAATTTCTAAAAAAAAAAAACCATCACTTTACCAGCTATACCTGTAGCAGGTACAAGTACAGCAAGCTGTAGTTTACCAACATGTTCAGCAGGGGGCATTCACACAAACTAGAAATGAACTGCATGTAATGCATAACAACACACACTGGGTGGTGCTGCTTCAATCTTCAAACAAGACAGAGCCACTAGGGCTTTGTACATTTCAAAGTGAGGGGTGGCAGTGATAGTTTCAAAAACTTGACATACTTCAAAAAATTCAAAGTAAAACACTTTTTTTTTTTTTTTTTTTTTTTTTAATAAATAATAATTTAAAAAAAAAATTAAAAAAAAGTGCTGGTAGTGAAAAGATGGCTACAGATTTGAGCATCTCATCTTGATCTATCTAATTATGCATCAGTCCACCTATCCCCCTCCCCAAAAAAAAAAAAAAAAAAAAAAAAACACGGGTAAGACATGCTGGCACACCACACACATATGATGTGATATATTCCACTTAGGAATTTTGGAATACGATGGCATCAGGATGATCTTCAATATGAGCAAAGGGTCCATATAAATACAGTTCCAGATGGTCCCAGCAGTGTCACTGAGGTGTTTAAATTAAACTACAGCATCACTGTATATAATTTTGTTGGATCTTATGATGGTTGATCAGTGTTTATCAGAAACGCTGTTGTGAATTTTTTTTTAAAAGAGGAACGTTGGAACATTAGCTTCTTACCTCTGTTAACGCGAGGCTCCGGAGGCTCGTTCGTGTGGAGCCTGCTTGTGATTGACAACGGTGTGGTCTTCTCCTGTTTGTCCTGGGGAATGAGACTGTGAAGGAGGCTGGTTGTCTTGGGAACAGTCATCAGGTGTGGTCGGTAACAGATGGAGGCCAAAATAGACGAGTCATCGACGAGCTCATCTGTGTCATCGTCCCTTTCTGCATCTTGAATCCGTGGAGAAGAAATCTGCAAAACAACAGCATGTGTGCTGAATACCAGGGATTTAAATTCATTAGGGAAATGTGATTGCGCCGGCCCTGACCCTGCGTGTGAGGCTGGTGGGTCAGCAACTTAATCTTATAAGCCAGTAAGTGGCAGCTCTGATCATTTTCAGCAATCCAATACTCATTTCACGAGCTACTGTCCAGTGCAGCAATCAAAAACCAGTGTAACAGTCACTCATGGACGGAGACAAAGACACAGCAAATCAAATGTATCAGTCATGTGATCACGAGACAGAACTGAAGTACACAAAACCTGTTAAATACACAAACTTTCTGTTCGAAGCACCAGGGGGCACAAGAAATAGCTCTGTCTCCACCCACATGAGGATCTTGGTGGGGTGGGGTGGGGTGGGGTGGGCTGGCTGCTCGCGACACTGCAAAGCACTGAGAAAAAAGGCGCTGCCCCTGCCATGGCCTCTGGAGACTATCCCGCAATCCTATCCATCTGCGAGTGACACATTCTCCGTCTCTGACACTTTAATCCCCCAATCAACTTTATCAACCATCTGTTTGGTGGAACCGGCGGGCCCCGCTTCACCCCGCTTGGTGCTCTCACACTCCTCTAGCAGATTATGCTGTGTCTTTCCCCTCACCATAAGATCTATGCTGTAATTACAATCTACCTGTCAAACCTTTGGACACGCCCCTTTCTTGCTCCATTGTCTATTTTCTGCACGTACCATATAGATGGACTTGTAAGTTTTACAATTACAGACTGTAGTCCATCTGTTTTCCTGTTTTGGTCGGAACCAGGATAGTTATAATTTGGGTGGCGGATTGTTTATTGTCAGTCCTGCAGTGACACTGATGTGGCGAGGGCGGTTTTAGTGCATCAGTGCTGCTGGAGTTTCATTCACACACTTCAGTGACACTGCTGGGATAGGAATAATTCACGTTTCAAGTGTGTTTCCTAAATTAACTTTCCTAATGTTAAGATTTCAGGTCCATTAACAGACACTTTCAGTCACAGGTTTGACTCCATTGGCAGGATTTTTTACAATATCTTCAGGAATCACACCACTTCTAGATGAGCTATGGCACTGCTGGCCCACTGTCCACCATGGCACACTGCATGTGAGCCAAAGGCTGCCCTCTTATGGAAAGATCTCTGAGGTCCACACGTCTCAGAACACATCTGGTCCACATTTGGCAGACATATGGCACTGCAACCTATATGTGAGCCACATTTGGCTGATGCGTGGACCTAATCTGGTGTGTATGTGGCCCACATTGTGCAAACAGGAGTGGTCCGCTCATGTGCCATCAATCCAGGCGGCAATTGGGCCAAATGATGATGGGGGGTGTGGGCCAGATAATTTTGCTATCTGAAAATATTTGTAATTGGCAGCACCAGCTTATTTCATGAAGACTGCCTCTAACCCTAACCATCAGTATAACTAGTCATAGCCCAGTGAGAACCCTAACCCGATCCTTAACTCCAACCAAACAGCAAAACATGTTCTACACCTTAAATGTATTGATTTACACAGTGGGGATTAGCATGTGGTCCCCCAACGAGAGTGTGGAAATAAGATTTGGAAGCTTCTTGATCGACCAAAACACCCACACACCTGTTATCAATGCAACATTCTAAAAAAAATAGTTTGCCATAAAACATTCTAAAATAAATCCTGTATCTGGTGATTAATTTGACAGTTTTTGTTGATCAGCTATTTTTAAATCTGTCAGAGGCATACTTGTTTTTCATTCGCTGTTTTAATTATTACTTCTTTTTTTTTTTTTTATTTATAGTATTCAAACAAAATTCAGGTTTGTGTAATTAGTTTTTTAACCCCATTTAAGTTTACATAATTATATTCTTGCACAATAACGCCACCAGCTGGTAGACATTTACAATTTCATATATCTGAGGAGCAGAAGAAAGGATGATGATGATGATGATGATGGTAGTAAGGATTCAGATCCTTTGATCCTCTGAGGTTTACATGTTAACACACACACAAGACTCACATTAAAGAATTTAAGATTTGTAATTAAGTACTTAATTTTAGAAACAAATATTAATTGTCAAATTAATTGATTGTCATTAATCAAACATGATGAGTTTTGTCAAATCTAATAGATAATGTCAGTAATAAGACATAGACTATTAATCAACTATTTACCTTTTACACAAACTGCCAATAATATATACAGAGGTATCTGTGTAATAGATATTAGCTATATTTTTAACCCTTCACTAGAAATAAGCAGCTTATCTGTATATTTATTTGTGCATCTATCTGTGTTTCTAAACCGAGATGCATGGTTTGTTTTTCAAATGAATTAAGAGACATTAAAAAACAGTGATTAACCAGATGATGCTTGGTTCAGGATCATCCATTTATATGTTCGTATAATCTGAGGCACTATTAGGAAGCAGTGCTCAGCTGTTGGTTCGGTTCTGCGGGAGTACGGACAGAGGCAGGTGTGAGTTTGGCACTGAGGGCATGGGGGTGGGAGTTGTGATGAGGAGCGGACAGATCAGAGGTAGGGTGCCAGGGACAGCTGGTGTTTTGACCTCCTTGGGCCTTATAGGCATAAGAGAGGTGAGCAGGCATGCACACGAATGCAGCAAAGGTTTTGCAATGTTATGTAAAAGTTTAGGAACGCTTGATCAAAAACTTTTTTTTTTGTTTCCACATTGTATCAGAGCTCTGCACATCAAAAGCATGGACATTAAATGAAAAACTACATATAAAATATGTCTTTTTAAAAAGTATCGTCCATGTAATGCTTCATTTTTGGAACTTGTTTGGAGTTGGCATGTTCTCCCTGTTTCTGTTCAGTTTTCCTTCAGAAATTCTGGTGTTCTCCCACATTCTAATAGGTGAATTTGAAAATGAATGTCTGCTTGTCAGTACACATACACTCAGCTGAGAGGGAACTGCAGAACCCAGAATGAACCCGTGTTTGGGTTAAAGCACCCAGAGTGTAACAGGAGAAATAGAAATTATAAACTGTGAACAAATTAAATACAAGCTGCCATTTATCACTTACACTTTCAACAGGTGATGTTGCATTCAGCTCACATGATGACAGCTAAAGAAAGAGACATATGTCAATGTAAAAACATGAATAGTTGTAACTTCATTCTAATAGAATTATTTACAAGAATCTCTATTATTTTCATGTTCACAAAAGGAAAACCAAGAACGTGTCATAATTAGCAATAAACACTTGATTGCACAGTACGGAAGAAATTTCTGAAGTTGGAGAGTATGAACTAATGTCTTTTCAACATTAGCTTGCTTGTAAGTATTTCCTTTTTTGGCCTTTCCCTCCATCATGGCATTAAAACATTCATTCATTCATTCATTACCTTCCACTTTATACTATATTAGGGTCGCGGTGGGGTTATCCATGCCCATCCAGGGGAGACTGTTTCGGGCGCTGGGCAGATACACCCAGGACAGGGTGCCAATCTATCGCTGGGCACACACTCACTCACACAGACACACTCTATATGGGGCAATTTGGAGAACTCAATTGACTTGATCCATGTTTTTGGACTGTGGGAGGAAACCGGAGAACCCAGAGGAGGGCGAACGTGCTAACCACTAAGATACCGTGCCACGGCATTAAAACAATTCATTAAAAAAAGCTCTTCGAAGCCAGATTAAATCAAAAAGACTGAATGTGCATCATTTACATATCTGTCATACTGTGTCATACGTCCTGATTGTAAAGTGATTCCAGCTCAAGACACTTTCAATAAAACCTGCTTTGTTAACTCACTTTACTCTGTCCTCTGACTGACAGAACTTCACAGGTCACAGATCAGGTAGTAGTCCATAAAGCTCATCTTTATGTTAGGTGAAACTGGCAACATGGACAATTAGTGTCCGTGTGTGGGGTGTGTCCAATCATTTGATTTGTACTGCACATTCTGTGGGGGATAATTTATATATCCAACTTTGTCCGTCCATCCAATCCATCTGTAATCAATGTTTGCTATTTTGCAACCATTTCTGTTAATGACAAACTGTGTCACGATTTACTTGTAGGCACCAATAATCCTGAAAGCGTCTGATAAGAAAGCAGACATAAGTGAGAGACATAAGTGAGAAATGGACTCTAGCAAGTTCACTAAGCTGAATAATCATTTTCATCTCTCCACCAACAAGTTTTTCTGATTTAACATGTTTGATCAGCTAAAAAAACTGATGACACAGTCTGGCTTATGCTGATGGAGTGTGATAAACCACAACAACTCGGGTCACAGAGGTTCATTGGTAGCCACACAGTGGGTTTGTGTGTCGTGACCCTCAGTTTGATTCACATTTAATTTTTTTCATCATAAATTTGAATACAAAAAATTCAGAATAGAACACCTGACTTTGATGATGAGGGTGTATGTGTGTGTTTTGATTAGATTTCTTGATGTTTCTTCTTAACACAGGCAACTAAATGCCATTGTTAAATGTATATGTGCAAAATATTTAAAAGCAAAATGAATAAAATAGGGCGGCATGGTGGCTTAGTGGTTAGCACGTTCGCCTCTCAGCGCTAGGGATTCCCGGTTCGAATCCCCATCTGGGTGGAGTTTCCATGTTCTTCCCGTGTCTGCGTGGGTTTCCTCCCACAGTCCAAAAACATGGATCAAGTCAATTGAATTCTAAAAAATTGCCCCATATAGAGTGTGTCTGTGACCAGCGATTGATTGGCGCCCTGTCCTGGGTGTATCTGCCCAGCACCCGAGACGTCCTCCCCTGGATGGGCATGGGGAAACCCCCCCCCCACGACCCTAATAGAGGATAAAGCGGGAGATAATGAATGAATGAATGAATAAAATGCTTAAATGTGTTACACAATGTGCTTATTGTATTTGTATTTTTTTTAATCAATTAGTCCTTTTCATGGTGATTTACGAAATGTAAATCAACTTCAAAAACAAAGCTGTTATGGACTGCAAAAAATCAATCAAGGTTATAACAACACTTGCCTGTGTGGGGGACAGTGTCCGTACTTCATCGCCTTTCTCCTGTGAAAAGATAAGATTGCATATTTAAGCTCATTACCTGATGCCTATTTATTCATACCACTTAACCCTAACACAGAACCTGTAACGTGAGGCCCTGCTGGAGATGAGGCAGGTGGGTGTGTGGGTGAAATGGGAGGAAAACCTGGCCCTGGCATGCGCTTGCACAGATGTTTGCATTTGGATTGTGAAGAATCACGACGTGGTCAAATGCGACCAGCCTACGTCCATCCTAGTGAGCCCCGGCTGCGCACGGCGTTGCCATGGCAACCTGCCGTGCGAGCCTTCTTCCTCACATTAGTATAGCGTGAAAGAGACGGGGATTAGGACTCGCCGTGGACACGGAACGAAGGCAGCTCACGGAATGCATATTAAACCAGACTTGTTTCTGACCCACCGCGGCCAGCGTGCACGTTTATTATTAAACCGTCCACCCAAAGACCCAGTGAATTCCTCAAAACAGTGGACAGAAGAAAGAAAATGGCAGAAAGGGTGTGTGCAGGTGGGAGGAAGTGGGAGTTTAAAAAACGGGAAGGCAAAACATGAGAGGAGGAAACAGAGAGCGGGAGATAGGGGTTGTGATTTATTTGGCTGCTGAGCGATGGCTCTCCCTGTGGAGAAAGTCCATCCCACTGCCCCACGGCTCTGTCCCAGATTAATGACAGCAACAGTAAGGTCACCTACACACTCACACTCACATGCACACACCCAGAAAAACACAAAAAGAACACAAATGTGCACAGACACACACCGATGCTGTTACATCATGTGCATCAACAAGCTCACTTATTCCATTTAAACATAAAGCTTGTTGCATAAAAACAAAGTTTTGTGCAAAGGGTCATTTATTATTCAAATATATGCTAATTCTAGCATGGCTGCAGTCATGACTCTCCAGGCAACATCCTGTTAATGGTAATGTATAAATTATCACCACCAGTCAGGCTGTGGAGGGGCTCGTGATCAGTAAAATAGGGGATCTAAGACATTGATTCTCAATTTTTGTATTAGATTGTTTTTTTATATATATATATATATATATTTTTTTTTTTTTTTTTTTTTTTTTTTTAAAACAAACCATTTTTTTCCGGCTTATTTACATTACCTTTAGATTTAGCTGCACCCCTGAGAGTGTCTTTGGTGGCAAGTTCTCTCTTCCAGTTCGCACAGGTTCTGTGGTTATTCTGCTTCCGAGGTTGCTCTTTAAACTAGTTTCATGGTTGCTGCAAGGGACAAAAACAGCACAACACAAAAACATGCATATTAATATTTCAAACTAATTATGTTACATGAATTAATTTATTCCAGTTTTGTTTCTGACGCAAAACAATTGTTGTTATCAGAATATATTGACAAACATTTTGAACAACTGCATATTGCACCTATATACGTTTGTGTATATTGCGCTGGGCAGACAAAGTCAGGACAGGGCACCAATCAATTGCTGGGCACACACTCACTCACACAAACACAGGCACTATATGGGGCAATTTAGATAGGGCAACAAATACACCTTAAAATCCTATATTTGGACTGTGGAAGAAACCATAGAACCTTGAGAACGCCCACGCGTACACAGAGAGAACATGGAAACCCCATTCAGATCGGGATTTAAACCTGTATCCCCAGCTCTGAGAGGCAGACGTGCAGCTTTAAAAAAAGAAACTACCTCAAAACTGCAACAACATGATCTCAAATCAAGTCTTATCTACTGAACACTTAGTTAGATCTATTTTTTTTGCACAGTCAAAATTTTAATTTGATATTTTTTTTATATAGAGGAGGTTTCATGCTAAGACAGATTTTTTAATTGCAAGGTTGTATTTTCGATTTCATTGTGCTTTGTTTTTCTGTTTTTTTTGTGTTGTTTAAGTCTTTTCTATGATGCTTACAATTATCATGTTTTGATCATCACTACCCCAAACAGAAACTTCAAAAATGCTGGTGAGCTAAGTTTAGAAACGATGACACTTGGTCTTATCAGTCACATCTCACCCTGATCTGTTCCTCATTCATTATATTTGCTGGAACTAAGCAAGTAACCCACTGACCGCCTCCAAAACAACCTGTTCCTTTTCCTGACCTACGAGGTCAATGACTCTCGTGGGTCATCGCCGTTTTAAGATTATATAGAACAAGTTTATGATACAGTTCAAATATCATGACCTCATAAATCATAAAGACTAATTTAGCGAATCTGATTAAAGGACGTTTTTTCTAATTAACCCACTTGTGCAATTTAGAAAATATTCTAATGGCTAAAGAGCATGAAAAACATTCTGATGTAGATCCAGAAAAGCGCTTGATTATAAAGTACCAAAGATCCATGATGCAATTCTGTGTAAATGAAAACTGAAGCAGAAGGACAAAGAAATGCCCACGTACTGTGAATTCTTGAGGAGACCGGTTTCTTTCCTCTCCCCAAACCCGGAGTAGAGGATCTTGGAGGACTTGAACTCATCCAGCTCTCCGATAACCATGACCTGAACATCTCCATCATGACCCAACAGCCAACTCACGTTCTTACTGCAAGCTACAGAGAAAGCGGACAGGAAAACAGCTGTGATACAAGTCATTTAAAAATTGTTAGAGATGATACATAGTATTTGGTGTAAACTTCATTATTGATGACATAAAAGAAATAAAACATTGCATGCACACCACAGACATTTAACAATCTGACAACAAATGGCCGTTTTGGATTCAGGTTTGGCAGCAATCGAATGAAGTCTGCCAGAATGAACTGGTTCTTCTTACACACCTAGTGGACACAGCATTCCAGTTTAACAGGCAAACATAGTTTTAAGGATCGGCGTTCGATGAGCTGCCTTATCAAATAAGGGAGTAAAATAACAAAAGTGCATTCTTCCAGTAATCTACCATCACAAGAACAAACTTGTGAAAACAAATATTATTTAAATCAACACAGAATGCAAACTAGAAAAAACATAATATTTATTAGGTATCTTCATATTTTCAAATTAATTATAAAAACTATTTAAAGATTCTCTGACACTGATCCATGACTGAAAGAAATTGCCACCTGTATGTTTATTAACAAACATGTTATTAACAGACAAAATTCAGACAGATGAGCAAATCCACACAATGAATGTGAAATTTCAGGTCAAATATAGTATCCACTGGTAGCACAGCCCCAAATGTTTTTTTTTCTTCATTTGGTTAATTATTCAATCTCTCATTACATTATCTTCATCTTAATTTACTAAGATTGCGGGGGGGTCCCCATACCTATCCAGGCACTGGGCAGATACACCCAGAACAGGGTGCCAATCCATCACTGGGCACACATGCACTCATACAGACACACATACAATATGGGACAATTTTGATGCTTAAAAGCAGCCATTTCACCTCGAATCCATGTTTTTGGACTGTGGGAGGAAAGCAGAAAACCCATGGGGACACGGGGAGAACATGTAAACTCATGATCACCCAGATCGGGATTCGAACCTGGATCACCAGCGCTGACCACGTGAATTATTTCACATTTTATTACTTCATAAACAATTTTAAGGTTTAAAAAGTATTTATAAATACTAATAAGTTATGTGTGTTGTTCTAAAGTATTAAGAAGCTCTCTGTTGGTCGACAGGGAAATTGAAGCATTCATTTCATGCTGAAGCTCTGATTTATCTGCTGTTGATGTTTAAATCCTGGTTCACTCCCATTTTCAGCTGGTTTGAAACTTTCCCGCCCCGTTTTCTCCTGAGCCCAGTGGAGCACGTGTGCTTTCTGAGCACTTCCTGCTTCGCTGGCAGTTGATTCTTAAAAAAAAAAAAAAAAAAAAAAAAAAAAACGGGACATAGCCTGAAAGTTAGTTTCTGTGTTTTTTTTGTTTTTGTTTCAGTCAGATCTTCATAGCACTTTACGAATAATATGAACCGGTCGTTGCCAAGAAAAGGCCGATCTGCTGAAACAGTGTGGGACTGTCGGAGCTTTGTGCATTCTGCAGGAGGATTTGGTATCAGTGCAGAGAAGGGAAACCGCAGAGCAGCTGAACAACAGCTGCACATGTCTCCAGATAAAAAAGAGGCCGTTCTGTTCTCTAACATGCCCCCAAACGCCACTTGATAATAACAGCTTTGTTTTTGAGCCCAGCCAAGGTTTCCGTCTTGGCGGACATGACGCACATGAAGCCGAATCATTGCACAAGCACCCTGTCTTTGACCTACAGTTATCAGTGCTCCACTATCCATCGGCTTCTGAGCTCGGCTCAAGAGAAGCAGCGCTTTTGATTCATTTCTACACATCGTAAAGCCATTCGACTTGATTTTCATGTTGACGAACCAGATTCCTCACTCCTTCAATGCCAAACCAGTTCAGAATGTGTACTCGGGAACTGAAATGTCTAATGTAAACCAGTCAGGTCATTGCTAATCCGTGATCTGTGGTACTTTCTTTTTCAATTATAGATGCATTGTCTCACATTAAGGGAACATGTATGTTCTAATGTTTACAAAGACTTTAGAAGCTTTAAGATCTTCTAGCAACTCTAGAAGCGCAAGTGTTCTGTATTTGAATTGATCTTATTCTAGCTAGAGTTATGGGCTTTGTGGGACTGGAAAGCATTTACTAATGACACCTTTGAATAGGAAGTGACTTTTTGGATGTATTTTTGATTTTTTGATTTACACATACAGTGTTACATTACTAGTTTTCTAAACTGTATTATAATTCAATTATATACACCACTGTTTACATACTATTGATTTCTAACTTGTTTTTTCCATATGTGGAGGAACCCCACCGTGCCCTAATAAGAGGAATTTAAAGCGGGGAGATAATGAATGATGGATTGATTTCTAACTTGTTTTTTCCATAGCTTACATTCAGCCGTGTTCACACATCACTGACACTATTATAAAGATTTCTGCTCGTGTGATTTAATACTAAATAATGTGTTTTATTTCTTTTTATTTTAGATACTAATGAGTCTTAAATATTACCGGATTATTGTGATTATCTGAAGTTTAAACCTTTGCTAAACATTTACAGTTTTTTAATGCGTTCTACTCCAAACCCCTCATGCTCTTCCTCTCCCCCTGCTGCTGCTGCGGTGCTGCTGTGCTCTCATGGTAAACACAGGATGTGTCTGTTGCAGTTGAACCACACTATCAGCTGAACAGTCACTTCTCACTCTTACCATATTTAGATATGCTATGTTAGTATGGTTAAGGTTTGCTTGCATGTGTTAGCTTCAGCTATGACGTGTGTGAGGTGTTTTGATGAGAAACTGACACTTCAAGTGGTTTGGCCTGTGTAACTGTATTGCAGCAGAACGCTTACACTATCGGTACATATATCATGTGTTGACATAAAGGTAAAAATTACAGGCTTCTAAAGTATTGTTAAGTATCTTAGGGTTGCTAGGGGTGATGGGGTGCTAGAGAAATAACTTAAATTATATTAATAGATATATACACACACTCTCCGGATATTGTATTAGATACACATCTTCAATTCTACACTCACTGTTTAATTTTTCCACTGATCATATAGATGGACTTTGTACTTCTACAATTGTACTGTATCCTGTAGTTCATCTGTTTCTCAGCATACTTTTTTAGTCGATTTTAGTATGTTCTCTGATGATCAGCACTCACAAAATAGAGATATTAAGGTGGTGGATGATTCTTATTCCTGCAGTGATACTGACATGTGTGAGTGTGTGTTGTGCTGGTTCGAGTGGATCAGAAACAGCAGTGCTGCTGGACAGAGAACAGAACACCAATCAGAACATTTGGTGTCTGATCCAGTTGTACATCCACCACCCTAATAATACCTGCTCTGTGAGGTCCTGATCATCAGAGAACATAGTAAAGGGGACGAATATTACACAGAATGTAGAGAAACAGATGGACTACAGAGTGGAATTGTAGAACTACAAAGTCCATCTATAAGGTAAGTGAAGATACAATAAGCTGTACCTAATTAAATGAGTGAGTATGTGAGTATATATATATATATATATATATATATATATATATATATATATATATATATATATATATATATATATATATAAAAAAGCATGTCAATTAAAACTAAATTGGTTATTACTTCTATCAGTCTGTTGATCTTTTATTTAGAATTTAAAGAAAATTCTAAATTGTGTTAAATATGTGCTAAAAATAACTCATCATGATCATTAAGTAAATATGACCCACATGTTTATGTTGCAAGTTAAATCTTTGAGGATCATAGCCGGATAATTATATACATTATTTAGAGCTTCTGGGTCAGCGCATCCGTCTAACTCCATTCACGCTTGAACTACATAACCAGATGCTGAGGGGACGCCAGAAGATCGTCATCTGTCAGGCTCAAGTAACTACAGTTTACAATATGTTAGTGGAACTTAAAAAAAAAAATCTGTTCTATAGTCAGATGATACCAAAATAGAGCCTTTTGTTGACACACACAGGTCAGATAGGCGTGGTGCTGGTACGAAAATAGTGATAATTAAGTACAGTATCTCATCTACAGTAATGCATGAGGGTGGATGTAATGTTGTTGATGTCAACATGTCATTATGTGAAATTTGCTGACAACCTTGTGAGTTTGTGTTTGTTGACAAAATGTTTCAATGTTATTTCTCGAAGCCATGTCTGTTCTGGGTGAACAGGCAAAAATTTCCACAGACACAAGATCTTGTTCAAAGCAGAACTGTGGGGAGGTGGAATATGAGATCTTATAAGTTCCTGTAGGAGCTCCCCTAATGTGAAGATGCCCCAATATTTTTGCTCATGTAGTGTAAGAAATGTCAGAGAGGAAATACACAAATGTGTTCGATGTCTAATGTGACCCTAGTAGAGGATTAAGTGGGAGGATGGTGAGATGAGATGAGATGAGATGAGATAAGATAAATATGGTGTGAAGTAAATATGCAAAGTCACCACTGGGGGCACTAACAACTCACGGACATGTGAAAAGTAACTGCTTTTTAATGCACATCAGAACCCAACAAAGGCCACAAAAACCACTGGTTTAAACTTTGACAATATGTTGTATATCATATTATTCATCGTCTAAAATCTGAACCCTAAACGTCACCAGAAGCTAAAATTATGAAATAACTATTATAGAATGAAACAAAAAAAAGTTTAAACTGTTCCTGTGCTGCAAATACGACAAAAAACATATCAAACATTGTTTGCAATCTTTAAATGACAGTCATATTTCATGTCGCTAACAAATATCCAGATGAACATGTGGCAGACTCTACCTGGCCTGGGTTTGGGTTTACGCTGCTCCTCATGCTCCAGTTTTTCCTCGCGCTCTTTCCAGCGGCGTACCTGCTCCTGGCGCATCTTCAGGAACAATATCTTCTTCTGCTCCTCGTTTAGAGCGTCCAGCACATCCGGGTCGATGTACATGTCCTTGAGGATCTGCTGCAGCATGGTTGCTTGGTCTTGGCAGACTGTTCGTCCTTTAGATGAGTTGTGACACTTGTGGGGAGGAAGAAGGATGTGCAGTGTAGATGCCGGGGTGTTCCTGCGCCCTGCCGCTCACCACACGCACTCGCTCATCGCTGAGCAGCAGCAAGCAGCTGGACGACTGCTGGGGAAAAATGACAAGTTACAACATCTGGAAGCAATCTGCCCCGGCTCTGGTGTTCGCTTGCTGTCAGTTTATAGAGGGTTTCGTTCAACTGGGTCGAGTACTTTTCCTTTTACTTTGGTTCTTTGTCTCGTTGTTTCGAACCCTTTTTTACTCTTTCTCTCCTTCCTGGTTGACTCAGCCTGTCTGAGGCTCCTTAATGCCATCACTGGTCAAACATGCCGTTTCTCCTACTTAAATGGGAGGAGATTCTTCAAAAATCCCCAAGGCATGTAAGTTCTATTTATATCTCCTCTTGCTGTGACTTAAAGCTACAAGAGCAGAACATTATAAACGCCATCAGCACAGAAGCGTTTACACTGACTACAACAAAATGAGTTTGTGAAAGAGAGGAAGAGTTTAAGAGAGAGAGAGAGAGAGAGAGAGAGACAGAGAGAGAGCGAGAGACAAAGGCAGACTGAGTCGTCTGCAGTTGTTTTTAAAGCTGTGTAAAAATCATAGTTTAAAAAGAAAAAGAAAAGTGAGAGTGAAAAAAATGGAGTCTTGAGGAAGGTCTGTACTCACAGTTGGGTGCGGATAGTCCACAGCAGGCTGTGCAGACCGGTAGAATGAGTACTGCTGTCCTTCTTGCTTTTGTGTATGACTTAGCTAGTGACATCACAACATTCCATACTCACTCTCTCGCTCACTCTCTCCCTCCCATTAACTGTTCTGCCTGTCCAAAAAATGTATAAACACACGTTTCCGCTTTTGCAACAGCCTTTCCTTCAAACTCAGGAAGCCCAAGCCAGCTGGTATTGCAGTAAGCGACACATCATCATCATCATCATCATCATCATCATCATCTTCATCATACTGAGACCAGTGAGAGCAGAGAATGTGCACACAATGAGAAAAAACTACCACCGTTAAAAATTATCTAATAAAAATCACACCTGTATTACTGTGACCTGTACATACATTACAAGTGCAGAAGTTTATCATAAGATTATCAGATTTAATTAGTTTATACAAACATTCAACATCTATTTTATCACCAACTCTGCACTTTGGATGTTTGTATTTGTGGGTATATTTATTATGAAGACTCAGCGGAGGCCGTTTAGATAGGCTTTCATGGACCGAGGGAGATGACAATAGATCTTTTTTGGTTTGAAAAGCATTATGTTCAGAAAAAGTAAAACAACAGTGTTGCATAAAAACCTCATCTCGTTTGCTGGATACAGTGGTGGCTGGAATCAGTGCATCAGTGGCAGAATGGTCGCTGCATTACAGTGAAAACCTCTACATGACTCTGACATGTTACTACACTAGTGTTCCAACTTTTTGCCCCACCTCATTATTGGAATCTACAGTGATTATCTAGACAGTTACACCCATTAGAAAATCCTTTATCTAGTCAGACAGGACGAACTCTCCACCCTTCTTATGCTCATATGCTTATTACCCCAGTGTTTAGTCTTGAAGTTTAGAATGTATTTAAGCAAGACTGCAGTTGTTGGACTAGTTGGATCAGCGTTTCTCAAACTGGACACTAGATGGCATGCAAAAGCCTAAATGTTTATAAATCTACGAACATAACAGTGTATTTTATTAGTGTGCACTTGCGTACTAGAGGATTATAGAGGTAAAATAGCTCAGTAAATGTGCTTAATTATTATACTATATATATAAAATCTTATTTACAAATAAAACTCCTATTAAACCTTTTGAATTACTGCAAACAGACAGAAAACATTGAGCGTGTGTATGTTGTGCTCTGTAAATGTAAATAGAAGAATAAAAATAATGTAATGGAAATAAAATAATAAAAATGACCTTTTCGTTATTTATACTCTGTGATTAGTGAAGCCACCAAAACTGTTGTCCAACAGCGCCATCTGGCGGTTAAAATGCGGTGGTAAATCGAATGTTAGGGTTAAAGAATGTTCCTTCAATGGTTCTTTTTTTTAAACATTCTAAATACGATGTAGACATTCGATAAGTGGAACACAAAGTTCAGAAATTAAACTCCATTTACTTTTACATTCTTTTTACATTTTAATTTGTATTTGATCTTAACTACAAGTTTGCACAGCATTACTTGCACATGAATGCACCACTCACTTTAATCATAACTTATAACACTATTTTTAGTTTATATCCATTACAGTGCCATATTTGTACAGTTTCTCTCTTTTTTTTTAATTGCACACTGTAAATACATATTTTATTTTATTATATTTTGTAAATCTGAATTTATTTTCTTACTGTAATTCCAAATTTTTACCTTTATGTGGAGATGTCAGAAAAGAATTTAATAAACCTGATTTGGTTTGATTTATTTTATGGTAATTAGTATTTAAGAATCAATCATTTTCGGGCGGCACGGTGGCTTAGTAGTTAGCACGTTCTCCTCTCAGCGCTAGGGATTCCCGGTTCGAATCCCCATCTGGGTGGAGTTTCCATGTTCTCCCCGTGTCCGTGTGGGTTTCCTCCCACAGTCCAAAAACATGGATCAAGTCAATTAAATTCTTCAAATTGCCCCATATAGAGTGTGTATGTGTGCGTGTATGTGAGTGAGTGTGTGCCCAGCGATAGATTAGCGCCCTGTCCTGGGTCTATCTGCCCAGTGCCCGAAACGTTCTCCCCTGGATGGGCATGGGGAACCCCCCCCCCCCCCCCCCTCTCGGAACCCCTCCCCTCCGCGACCCCAATATAGGATAAAGAGGAAGATAATGAATGAATGACTATTTAAGAATCAATAATTTACCCATGGCGGCACGGTGGCTTAGTGGTTTAGCATGTTCTCCTCTCAGCGCTAGGGATTCCCGTTTCGAATCCCCATCTGGGTGGAGTTTCCATGTTCTCCCTGTGTCTGCGTGGGTTTCCTCCGGGTTCTCCGGTTTTCTCCCACAGTCCAAAAACATGGATCAAGTCAATTGAATTCTCAAAATTGCCCCATATAGAGTGTGTCTGTGTGCGTGTCTGTGTGAGTGAGTGTGCGTCCAGTGATGGATTGGGTCTATCTGCCCAGCGCCCAAGACGTTCTCCCCTGGATGGGCATGGGGAACCCCACCGCGACCCTAATAGAGGATAAAGCGGGAGATAATGGATGAATGAATGAATGAATAATTTACCCATATCTATCACTTAAAAGTTTTTCTTCATTTTACTTTAAATCCTGTGCGGGTTGGGGTTATTAGACCGCTTATCTTTCATTATACGTAACCTCAGATAAACGGAGGCTCACATCTGATTCCTAAAGACTTTACAGTGTTATCCACCTGCGACCTCATACTGACACGTGCTTTTAATCTGGAGCCTAATGAACCTATTAATTTAGCTAAATATTGCAGTCCATTTTAATACACTTTACATAAATATAAATATTCTTACCGAACTGCGTAATCAAAATGATTGTCTTGTTCATGCAAAACACCACCAGCTCGCCACTCAGACGTATATTACATGTGCTTTTTTGGCGCCATCTTGTGGACATCTTACGCAGGTGAATACTCAAATCAGCGTAAACTAAAAACAATTTTTTTTATTTTTTAACGATTTTACAACTAACCTGTAATCAAACGACCATTTACTTTAGTTCATTAATAAATGACTGCAGTAATAAAATCTTTTAAATGTAACATTTGTTTTTTGGGGGTTTTTGCATGTCGTCACTATTGTCTGCTGTCTGGTTAACCCCAAGCTACGGAAGTGACGTCATTTAACCAGTTAGTGGAACAGATTTAATTACCTTTGAAATACTGCGTCTGAATTTTTACCACGTCAAGGATTTTAAGTGCATTAAATAATCCCAAAAGAGATTTTATAATGAGTCTATAATCAAATATTCATACAGATCTTATACACGTTCTCTTCTAGCTGAGAAAGTAATAAAAATACCCCAAACTCTCGAAAATCCTGTAAAAATCGTTTTAAAAAGAAGAACAGTGTATTACAGCTGCGAAGGGGATTCATTCAGAACAGGATCTGATAAAAAAAATAGGTTTTACATCAAATAAAATGTACATCGGTTCATTGGAACAATAACTCAATAAATAACGCCATTACAATTCCTTCACTTTGCTATTTAATTGTTTAAATCGCACCATCTTCACCTCCTTCGACATTATTCCATTTACTTTGGTCTGATCTTGTAGTAATGTCTTAATAAACTATATTGACGTCATTTTACTTTATTACATTTTACGTCATTTTACTTTATTACTTTATTATTTATTGTTTTCTAGATGCACAATGGGTGGCTTAGTGGTTTAGCACGTTCTCCTCTCAGCACTAGGGATTCCCGGTTCCAATCCCCATATAGGTGGAGTTTCCATGTTCTCCCCGTGTCTGCGTGGGTTTCCTCCGGGTTCTCCGGTTTCCTCCCACAGTCCAAAAACATGGATCAAGTTAACTGAGTTCTCCAAATTGCCCCATATAGAGTGTGTGTGTGTGTGTGTGTGTGAGTGTGTGCCCAGCGATAGATTGGCGTCCTGTCCTGGGTGTATCTACCCAGCGCCCGAGACGCTCTCCCCTGGATGGGCATGGGGAACCCCACCGCGACCCTAATAGAGGCTAAAGTGGAAGATAATTGATGGATGCGAATAATGAGAATAAAGGTTTCTTCATGCTGTATGATTTTATTAATTACAAATATAAGCAAAATACTTGTAAATGTAAATAAATCACAGTATGACCTACGTCACGATGCATCTTAAATTTGTTTCATTTACAAATAGCTTTATTCTATACCACTACCCTTTATTTAAACTCTTTCATTAATACCTTTAATGCGAAACTAAATATGCTGAAGATGCTCAAATCGATCAATCGCTCTGAAGTTCACTGTGCGTTACTCTCTACAACCCTGTCTGCGTCAATGTGGGTTCGAGTCCCAGGACTTAGCTACATTTAGCAGCGCTACAACCGTGGGAATAACAATTAATGCAATCATAATGCGACATTTGATTAAACAGTGCGTAAAATATTATTAAATCCTTTACAAATATTGTTTTCACCAAGAAGGAATTCTTTACTGTGTTACTGGATTATAAAGATTATTATGATTACGTTTGTTTTTGGTAGAAATCTTTTGTTGTTATGACATTAAAGATATAACTTTAAAGATATAACTTTAACGTTAAACTTTTGCAAAAAAAGCTTCTTCCGATAGATGGCAGGCTGCGACCATAGAAAAGAAAATTTGCTGCGCGCGCACACACACACACACACACACACACACACACACACACACACACACACAGGGAGACGGATTATGTCTAATAAATGCGACCTTGTGTCATTGACACACCCATAACCAGAATTAATTAAGGGCGTTCAAATTTAAGAGATTGATTTTACGGAATATGTAATTGATTATTTAAAATTCCAACAATCACCATGATGAACAACAAAACGTCTTTATTATCATTGATGAGCCTATAATCGTTAAGATAAATGCATTTTGTATTTGAAGTAAAGAAAATCTGATTAAATTTGATTTGATTAATTTTATTTAGATAGGCCACAATTTTTTATACTAAATAAAACTAATATTTACAAATGCTAATCAGATTAGAACTAACATTGCACATCATAATGTTTAAAACATGGGATATGTTTTTTTTATTATTATTATTTTACAGCCCGATGTGGATACAGCCCAATTTTGATGTGGATTCGAGATGCGTTGGAAAAAACTATGGGTCATAAATTCAATAAATGAGTTTTATAAAATAAATTTCCTTTTTTTAGGTGAAGCATCAGTTACATGTTAATGGTTTCAGTTTCAGGTGTCTTATAATCGATATTTAATTTCCCACATTATTAATTAACTAAAATACATAATGATTTTTATTTCTGTCGATAAAAAATATGACCATGAATCATTCCCAGGTTATACAGATTAGGTAAAAAGTAAGCAGTAAACACATGGGCATGTTGTTAAAGCTTGAAATATAAAAAAACAGAAAAAAAAAATCTTACTTTTAATAACAGAGTTGAGCAGTGTAACCTCATCCTTCATCCGGCTCAGATCCAGCTCCCTCGGACGTTCAGGTCATTAGGCCTCTCGAAGATGCTTTGTATGGGACACTCTAAGGATGATGACAGCCTAATTAATAAAGGAAGATGAGAGCCAGTACCGGGGAATAACACATGGACTCGTTTCACGCTGGTGTTGAGGTTGCACAAGAGGATGAAAAAAAATAAAAATAAAAAAAATCTGCAAGTGTAAGAGAAACATTCATTTGTATTCTCAACTTATTCTTAACAAATATATTCTGATGAATAAATGTGGGTATTTACATTCAGATCAACCCTTACTGGGTTCAAGCACTGATGAACAGACACAGTCACTTTCAATCAACACAGAAAGAAAGAAACAGGACACAAGGATGTTAAAAATTAAACTCTTTTTAGTGACATGTGGGTAAATTAACATCTTTTTTTATTTTAAAATTTGTAAAATGTACATAAATTATATTTGACGCATCACCTCCGAACATTATTCAGTAATCCTTCTGGCAAAGGGAAGGAACATAAACGAGAAAGCAAATCAATTGCACAAGACATTCCATGTTGAGAAAAATCTTCAAAGATTGGTCAGACTTTTTTTTTTCCAGCTGGGAAAGCAATGTGCTACTGACATCAATCACTGACGACAGAACAGTTCACCATGTCTTCCTCCAAGCCTTCCCAAAAACAGAATAGAAAAGCCTAACGAAGAGCAAAAGCACGTGTTATGCCCCGGCCCCAAGGACTAAACCCAAACACCGCTTTCCTAACCAATCACCATTCCCACATTCAGAGAAATGGAAACATGGAGCATGTAAATGATCCTGAAAAGTGCATGACTCTCAAAGTTGCCTGCACCAGTTGGGTGGGTTTCTTCTATAATCCTTTTTATTTTATTATAAGTGCAGATAAAGGCTATTAAACCTAAAAAAATAACATGGATTTTAGCCACTAGCTTCCATGTATTAATCCTTGTATTTTAATGAATATATAGCTATAATAATAATAATAATAATAATAATAATGCCACAATTGGCACATTTGATATTGCACACAGTAATTAAGTTTATCACTAAAAAAACAAAATGAAATGACAAGTGCAGTGCAAAGTCAGACAGAAAGGGAAAATCAGGATGTGCTGGCCATACCCTGTAAACGTGGAACTCGTTCACTGACATAATTGCCAAGATCTAGAGCTGGGAACGGACGACTTCACAACAGGCCAAGATTGAACACCCAGCCAAACCTACCACAGACAATTCTCCCCTTTGCCCTTTTCGAAAACCAGCCAATAGACATAAAGAGCAGTGGAAGGGCTGAAACCTGCTGCAATCTGCACCAACCCACAGATGTGAGCTGAGGATTAGATGGGATTCTACGGCAGTGTGGAAGGGGAGTCGGTGGTCAGGCTAAAGCTTGGGTGGCAGAAAGTGGAAAAAGTCCATTTCTTAGGACACCAACATACAGAGGTTAGCTAACAGCATGTGAGGAAGTTGAAACCAAAGAAACTGAGATAATGACTGGAACCCAAACTTTATTTAAAGCACCAGCCAGCGTGTAAGCATGTGGAGTGTAAGGCACCAATGCTGAAGAGTATGCTCCCCAACAAGTAACATTAAAGTCAGGCTGTCCTAGCCAAGCACACATGGTCCAGTGGTCGAGCTTTACAACGGCCGTGCATCCTTTTCATTAGATGCTCCTCCCTGCTTGTGGGAAAATCCAGTCTGCCAAATTTTAGCTGTATAAAATACCTCTGAAACTGTTTTAAGGCCCAAACTAGAGGTACGGTAGAGAGCAAAATGAATTACATTTTGGAAAACCCACTAATTTATTGTATAGAGCTTTTAAGGAAAGGAAATTTAATATTGTCAAAAATGATGCTATAAAAAAAAAAATTATATATATATATATGACGTAATTGATTTGCATAACTAACAAAATGCAACATAGGTTCTGTTTACTTGATTTTTTTTTTTTTATCCTAGCATATTATTTTAGGATTTTTAACACATTTAACATGTTTCCATTATTAGCAGTGCATTACTAACCATTTCTTCGCCGTTTTCTTAATACTGCTCATGTACCATGTTTTCAGATCGCATTCAGATCAATTTGAATGTCCGCACTTGAATTTAGTCAACAAAAAATATATAGTCAACATATAGTCCATAAAATATAGGATTTTATTGTCCACGATGTTTTTTCAGTACAGTCAGGGCAGTTTTTTCCCCACCAAGTACCGACTCATTACCTGGTTTATTTAATAACCTAAAGTAAACTATTTGGGGGAAAAAGATATATTTTAATTAATTCTTATATAATATTTTGTTTTGTTCTGTTAGATCTGCAGGTAAAGTTTATCTGCAGCCAATTTGGATTCTAATGGTTCCACTTACAGGAAGAACTCATTGCTAAACTATTGAGCAAAACCTAAACTCTCAGCCACTCAGATTGCGTGACACCTAAAGCTGCTCAACTTCTATGCAAATGTCACTGAGCAGCAATCTCTTCTGACAGAAACCACCGATCACCAATTAATAATAATCATAATAATGTATATGGATGTGAAGTAGCTCACTGAAGGTATCAAAGTAGTTGTCTCAGGCAACACAGAAAATACCACTTTTACGACACGGGCAATTAAATTTGGTTATGCTGCAGTCTTTCTCCATTTGGCCGCTAAGGCAGACTGCACTGTATGTTTAAGGATTTTTTTGGCTTTAACTAATGATGGACTGTCGATACCCTGACTGGATGGATCAGGTGCACTGGTAGCAGGAAAAATCCTAAAGCGTGTGAGACAACGTTTTATTCTCAAAGTGCTGATTTTACACGGCTATAATTGGATGTAGATTATTAAAAGTGAAAGCTGTAATATGAACTGAAGCCCATACCCTACTGTTATCCATGGGGAACCTATAGTGCTGCGAGAGTACCTTACCAAAAATGTTAAGCTCTCAATTGCTTTTATGCAGGTACAAATAAAAATGGGCACGGTCCTCTGACTATTTCAAGAGACATACAGAAGTTCTGAAAGTGTCTAAAGAAGAGATTCTTTTGTTTTTTATTTACTGTATATTTGTTAATTAACCTCGGCCACGAGCTCAATTTCTTTCCTTTCCTGAACTCGCAGAGAGGATGCATCGGCTGACGTTTGCATGACTGTACTCGGACCCACGCGTGCCTGACCAGGGTTCTCCCCAACACAGGTCCTAAAGGACCCCTGAGAGAGCGAGAGGGATTTCATTGCTAACGGCCTGTCGTTCATGTTTAATCAAACAGTCATGGATTCTGTATTTACAGGGAGAACGGAAATGAGTCATCCAACTAAGTGACCAAACATTACAGACAGGACATTGTCCATGAAACCGCACGATAGAAGGTCCTTAAGGACATCCATTGAGAGATTCACCTCAATGTAGCTGTGTAGAGGTTCACATGCAACAACAGCATTCCTTGGCGCCACTTATACTCTCATCCGTAGACTGATATAATATTTACTCCTTCTAGTTTGTTAATTAATCCTCCCACTAAAAACGTGGGTTAAGTTCTTCTCTGTAAGCCCCGACACACAGCCGACTCACAAAATCATACTCTGTATAGATTTTTTTTTTTTTACATTATAGTCCTTTGCACAAATCTGTGACTCTTTTGTACTCTTGGCGTTGTCAGCGCTCCTCTGTGTTAAGTACCCATTAACATCTTTTCTGTACACATGACAACAAGACACAAGTACACACTGCATACCGATTTGCATGAAAGTAATTTCAATGGGGAAAAAAGAAAGAAAAAAAAAAAAAAAACAACCTGGGACGCAGGACTCGCTCTCGAGGACGCCTTCACGTTAAGGTCTCCCGTGTCAGGAACCACCGTCCAGTCGAACAGCTCTTCGGCTAATCTATGGCCCATGCGAGCGTTCGTAACCTTTACCTACTGGATCTACAGTCATGCATGCTCGCAGACATTATGACCTCCAGGGTGCTGGTTAGCCTTCTGGTGATGCTTGAACAAGTGGGTGGCGTGGTTACCAGGACGGCCTCTTAATAGGATTTTCTTTAAGGTTTTTTGTTTTTGTTTTGTTAAAATAATGAGAATTAAAAAAAAATCTCTGATTTGTGCTGAAGTCATTAGCTTACATGTGAAGGACTGCTTTCACTCTCGAGCTCCACGATAAACACTATTCCATAATATCTTCCACGTGTATACAAAAGTTCTCGGTTAATAAGGGAAATAAACAGTTTCTTTATCTGTAGTCAAGTAGGAAACACAGTTCATATATAATGTTATTACTCTGTTTAGCAGCCGCTTACTGTATTAATGGTGGGTAAGTGGATCACATCCAGCGATGGAGTACGACTTGCACCTGTCAGCTTGTGGAGGTTTTGTATGTTTGTGGATACTTACTGCCCCTTGGGGAGTTACACCGGCACGTTTTAATCTTTCGTTTCGTTTGTACAGTAAAAGTTGGTTTGCGCGTCGTTTCGCCTTGTTCTTGATCGGAAATGTTTTTCTTTTTCTTCTTCTTCTTGTTTATTTTTATTTATTTATTATTATTTTTTTTGCATGGCATCTTCCCCGCTCCGCAGCCGCGCCACTTATCAATCCTCGTCGCCGTCGTCGGCGTGCATTTCGCCGGGCTGCTGCTGCTGCTGCTGCGGCTGCGGCTCGCACGCCCGACGCTCCCGCTGCTTGTCCTGGATCTTCTTCATCTCCTCGGCGTACTTGCAGAACGTGCTGCCGAACTTGGCCCACACTTTGTAGGGCACCGTGATGGAGTTGCGGTACGTGGGCTTCACCTCGCTGACGCGCATGAACACGCCGTACTTGTTGGAGCCCACGTCGAAGAAGAAGCGCTTGTTGTCCACGGTGAGCGACGTGCCCTCGGGCAGCTCGGCCGGCTCGTCCTCCACGCCGTAGTCGTCGATAAGTTTGGCGAGCGCGTCGCGGAACTCGATCAGCCCCTGCGCCGGCAGCGCGATGGTCTGGCCCTGCGCCGAGCCCAAGCCGGGCCCCCGGTTCACCGTCTGCCGGATCCTCAGAAACCGCCCCCTCTGGTTCTCCTTCAGATCCATGTAGTACTTCCGATTCTCGCGCACCAGGAACTCGCTCTTGAGCGCCCGCCGCGGCTCGTCCTGCGCCGCGTCCGGGTTGCTGGGCCCCAGCTGCGCGTAGTGCTCGATGAAGTCCCCGAGGTAGTCGCGGAACTCCACGGCCACCGACATGGACAGCGTCAGGCGGCTCTTGTTGCCGCCGGCCCCCACTTCGGCGATCTTGAGGAAGCGGCCTTTCGCGTTCTGCTTCACGTCCAGGTAGAAGCGCTTGTTCTGGATGTCGACGCGCTTGGACGCCAGCTCCTGCGTGTCGTGCTGCAGGCCGGAAGCCGAGCCCGCCCCTCCGGCCACCGCGTGCATGGAGCTCAGAGCCGGGCCCGGGGCCGCTCCTCCCTGCTCGCTGCCACTGTCTCTGTCCGCCATGATGCCTCGCCTGCCTGCCTTCTCCCTCCGTCTGCTGCAACCTCACAGCCAGCCAGCCAGCCACGCGGCCGCTCTCGCGAGATCTCTGCGAGCACACACACACAGACAGACCGACCGACGGGTTGGATTTAAAGCACCCGGAGCGACTGCGCATGCAGAGCAGAGCAGAGCAGAGCAGAGCAGGCGGCTCTCCGTCTGCACAGCGCACGCAGCCGCTGCGCCGATTCTCTCCTGCTTTTTGTTTCGTTACGCGTTTACTCTCCATCCAAACTTTCGATTCCGAGCTCTGAGCTCGCGGTATTACGTCATGCCTCTTACCTTCTGCACCGCATCGTCTGTATGACGAAATAAACATGTCAAATAAAATCACTGACATTTCCAAAATTGATTTCGGGACACAAACAGGTAAATATTGTTTTTATAGCTCGTTGATTTGCCTTGTTTATGACCTGCATTGCCTGAACCTAATGCCTAATGGAAGCGAACATGCACTGAAATCAGGTTTACAATATATAAACACATGTTTTTTAAAAAAAAGCAAATGGTAAAGGTTCACTTCAAATGCTGTGCAACACAATGTGTTAATAAATAAATTAAAGAGCCTAAATGTAAGATTAAGACGTGAAAAAAAAAGTTTTTGAATAGAAATCCGTCTGTAACCTGTATAATATTAAAGAGTATAACAAACAGCTGTTCATTTAGATCAAACTTACATACTTTTGATTTTTTTTTTTTTATTATAAGCTACGTGCCACATTGACGAATTTTGCTTCAGAGCTCATGCAGAACCTACAGACTTTAATGCTTCTGTAAGAAGTTCCAACAGGCCGTCGGATAGGTTTTCTGAGAGATCTTTACCCCTCATAGTTTTATTTCGTTCTAAAATGATTAGGCTACTACTAATAAAAATAAACCTGTAATCTGTGAAATTATTTCAAACATTTCATTGAATGACGCAGCTACAATAATTGCAGTTTTCATATAATAAATAGCGTTTTAAAGATGTAAAACTCAGTAGGATTTTTTTTTATTAATTCGGCCGTCATGCAGCGACTGAAGAAAACATTATCTGAAATATTTTTTTAAAATAATCACGGAAAGGTCAAATGGGTCAAAATATGATGAAGCAAACAATAAATACTAATTGTTAGTTATTATGACCAACGTATCTTCAAAACAGTCTTGACTGTGATAATGCGCTACAGGGCCATGAAAAAAATTAATAAGTAGCTCATTGAACACAAACATAATTATGATCATCCTGTATTAAAAAATCATTTATTAATCTGCGCTCAATGTATTCTGCCATCATACATACATTTAAAACGAGAACCCTAAACATTAACTATATATAAACTACGATCCTTAACTGCGCCACCCAACTAAATGCTGTTGAAAATTCTAAAAGAACTTCACACCTAAATTATTATTTAACACACACATATATATATTATTAATTAATGCAATGCTGGTTATATATGGTTATATATATATTATAAATAATAATAATAATAATAATAATAATAATAATAATAATAAATAATATATATATATATATATATATATATATATATATATATATATATATATATATAATATATAGAATAATAATTATCATTATTATTATAAGTAGACATTTAAGTTGAGTTCGTTAAGTTGGTTCAGGAAGGAAACATTTGTACAAACGCTGGTCAATAATAATAATAATAATAATAATAATAATAATAATAATAATAATGTATTTTATCATTTAGCAGAACCTTGTATCCACAGCGACTTCCGAGAACAACACAAGTCAGTAAGATGAGGAGAACCAGCTGAGCTGCAGTCCATCTGCATGGTTTTATTGTCAATGCCTAGATGTATCCTCATATATAAATATATTTAGCTTATTTCCTAAACCCGTTCTGTGCTTCCTGACACAGAAGCTCAAACACAGTATTAAATGTAAGACATCAGAAAAATTCGTATAACGCATTTGTTTTTAGTTCTTTGTTGAAGCCTTGAAATGTGCAATAAAATGTATTAAACAAACCTAAATTTCGTATATTTTACTCACACACGAATTTAAACAATTTTAATAAACTGGGTGCAATTAATCTTGACACTAAAAAAACGAAGCCGTTCAGCGTTACAATTAAAACGTACACATGCAATATTACCTTAATTGCCTTGTTAAAAGAATACAGTTGTAGTACTATAATGGATTATAAATTGATCAGATTATAAAACAATTAGGAAAATATTTATGTGCAAATGTATACACTATAGCGGTACGTTTACGTGTTTGTGACTTTGTGACAAATACTGTCTTAAAAATCCTAAAACCAGATCTTGGCCAATAAACTTAATAAAAGCGTCGTTGTAGATTAAATCCACCCGAAACACGTAATTCTATTCACTGAAGATTCATGATCCATCCTGACAAAGGCGTGTGAGTTCAGATGATAATAGTAAAGTAGACTTGAATGTCCCGTATAATGAGTCAGATTTTCATTTAACAAGAAAAAACGAGTTTAGACTTGAACGTGAATGACAGTATACTTAACCAGTATCACAATAAGTAATAATATAAACACTATTGTGTATTTGCATTTATGCTATAAATAAATTGGTGAAATAAATTAATAAATAAACAAATAATACCAACATTTCATAAGTATTGTTTCATTCATGAACACGATCTAACATTTCACTATGCCACAAAGAATATGTTTTCAAATAAAACTTTAAGTAAAAATCCATACTAACTTGTCTGACATAATTGTTTACCAACTTTTTTAATATATAAAATGTCTTGTTGTTCAGAGCTCGTAAGATGCACATGTTTGAATATTTGGGAAGTCTGAAATTAATTTAACTTTTGTGCTTCAAAAAAAGAGACTGCAGTACTTTAATAAATCCAGTAATTTTGTCTGTTGAATATATTTTATATAATTCACATTGTTTTTATTTAGTCGGTGTCTGCGATGCACAGAAATACAGTTAGCAAACTTTCAACTCATAAACTTTGTTAATGAACACATTTTATAGGTCACCTTTAATTTTTATTATTGAAATGATGGTGGGCGACAATTTCTAAAAGCACCTCAATAGCACTTTGACTTCATTTTGGAATTAAAAAAAAAAAATCTTGTAAAAGTCGCAAATGTCGATCCCCAAAATGGACCCGACTGTAAAGCAGTGCTCCTGTCCGTGTGCAGCCATGAAAATGTGGATGTAAAAAAGACGATAAATAATTATCGAGTACTTTAAACCAGCGCAGAAATTTAAATATCTTTAAATTAGTTATAAAGAAATATAACTACTGAGTGTTTAACTGGTTTAATTTTGATTAAGATGAGTTTACAACAAGTAGCCGAAATCTCATCAGAGAGCATGCTTTGAATGAAGGAATTATTAAAGAGCAAATTGGCATGCAGCACTAAAAGTGATGTTCTTTTCCGAAAGTCTCTGAGCTTTGGGGAAAAGCGCCGCAGTTCAGCGTATCTTACCCGCTCAGTGTGCAGCAAGTGCGTCTAAAGCCCGTGCAGCTCGGTTGCAGTCAAACCCTGGGTGTAAAACAAAGGCGATAAAAAAAAACGCGAGCAGCGATGGCCTACCGTCCCCAGCAGCAGCAGCAGCGCCAGTGGCGTTCTCCTCTCCACAAGATGGAACGAAAGAGCGAGTCGTGGCATGGAGACGGACGCACGCGAGACTTGCACGCTCTTCGACGGCCGTCTGATGTCAGCACGCTCACGCTGTCACGGGGAAGTGGAGGAAAGAGACGCGAGCTCGGGCGCCCCGCTCCGTCGGTGCCGCGCTATTGCAGCCTTTATTGCGCATCTCTTCACTGCCTTGCTGCAACCGCTGTCAACATCGTCAGCCTTGTGCATTAAAAAAAAAAGTATGTCATGTTTTATTCATACTCAAATGCAAAACAACTCCCAAACTGCGAGGACGAAAGACAACAGCAATGACATATAACAATTGTGTTTATAACAGTGCGGGAAAAATAAAACCACTAAGAGGCAGAGAGATATTCAAACACTAATCATCTTCATTCATCAAGGGCCTGGGTTTCCAGGAACACGACCCTAGTGCAGTTCGATTGACGTCAAAGGCGAAGCTACCAAACTATAACACAAGATTAAATGGTACTGGATGCTAAGTGCAAGTACAGGAGGACAATACATTCTGTTTGTTTGGACATGGACATATATGTGTGTGTGTGTGTGTGTGTGTGTGTGTGTGTGTGTGTGTGTGTAACAGTCCATATTGTGCATTTGGCCTACTCCTTGTGTTTCTGTTGATTGCAAATCGTAAGTATTAATGAGCGTTAATTTCAGTACCATGGACAGTGGTATGGAAACTGCCCTTTTGCGGTCAGGTAGGTGTTGGTCCAAACCACTGTCCAGGGTACTGAAATTAACGCTCATTAATACATGTTATGTACTCAACAAAAATACAAGAAATCTCTCTCTCTCTCTCTCTCTCTCTCTCTCGCTCATGTGTAAATGTTCTTTAAAGCACTTAAACAAGTTCCTCCACAGAAAATAATTTTAATAATAATTTTAAAATATTATGATTTAAAATAATTTAAAATTAAAAATAATATTTAGTCTCGACCATTAGCTTTTATGACCTTGAAAAAAATATCACCAGATTGGCAAAGATTAATTAATTAGATTCAAGGATTCAAGGATATTTATATTTATATGTATATAAAGTAAAGCAATACAAATAACTTTTATTTAATACTTAGAATGCATGTAATGTATTGTAATTTAGGAGTATTAGATACAATTTCTATAGCTTAATTAAAAAGTGCTGCATTGGATTGCTTTATGTTGGCCCATAGGAGGCGCTCGAGAGGATTTCCTGTTTTAAACTTTATCACTTTTAAGAACATTTTAAATTTATCAAGGCGTACTGGAAAAGGAACAGCGTGTGTACAAAATTATTGAGACACCTTCGTATTCCACCTACAAGAGTAATTCGGTAAGCATTCCATTTCCAGTTGATCACTGTTAGGTTTAAATTAGGTGATGGTTGAAGCAGAGCACAGGGTCAGTCAATAACTGTCAATACAATAACAATGAAGGTTAAGGGCTCAGACTGGCAACTTTTGTAGACTTGAGTTTTTAAAGCCCAACTTTCGGCCTAAAACCATAACAACCGAGCTACCACACACACTCCTGTTTACATCTTTACGGGTCTTTCATTGATGAGAAAAAACTTTCTAAAAGAAAAGATTTTGTAGAATGAGATACTTAGGTTGGGACAAAAGCATTTTGTCACAACCTCCATTCTGTTTCATCCCAAAGGTGCTTGGTGATGTTGCGCCAGTCTAGTTCCTGCACACCAAAATAATTTAATCATGTGTCTTTGGTTTTGCTTTGTACACTGAGGTTCAGTCAGGCATGAATAGAAAAGAACCCAAACTGTACCTACAAAGCTGGAAACACATAGTTGTCTCGAATTGCAATAGCAAGTTGTTTGAGCTTGTAGCAATGGCATGGCATGAAACAGTTGGATTTAATGTTTGGTGGTGTGTCTCAGTCTGCTCGTCCATAGAATGTATCTCAATACTAATTTATGAATATGATGATGATGATTATTAGTGGTAATTTTAAGTAGGCGGCACGGTGGCTTAGTGGTTAGCACGTTCGCCTCTCAGCGCTAGGGATTCCCGGTTCGAATCCCCATCTGGGTGGAGTTTCCATGTTCTCCCCGTGTCTGCGTGGGTTTCCTCCGGGTTCTCCGGTTTCCTCCCACAGTCCAAAAACATGGATCAAGTCAATTGAATTCTCAAAAATTGCCCCATATGGAGTGTGTCTGTGTGAGTGAGTGTGTGCCCAGCGATGGATAGGCGCCCTGTCCTGGGTGTATCTGCCCAGCACCCGAAACGTTCTCCCCTGGATGGGCATGGGGAACCCCACCGCGACCCTAGTAGAGGATAAAGTTGGAAATAATGAATGAATGAATGAATTTTAAGTATAATTTAGCATTATTATTATTATTAGTAGTAAGTATTTAAGCAATCGAGGCTATGCATTCATTCATTAGGATCTTCCTCTTCTTTCCACTCTCTCCACTGTGAATGATATTTAACGCACAGGACAGCAGATGTCGCTCTTAGTGAATATTTTGCAAGTTATGATGCGGCGCCACAGGTTCAGCGCGTTCTCATCCCTTCACACCCAGCCTAATAATTCAGCATCCCTGTTGCAACATCTGAAGTCTAATGTAAGCTGTTGTAACCGACAGCGAAGCTTCTTTCTGCTGCTTTCAGGAGGCGAACTATCCAACACTGTGCGCTCGCTGTTGCACCGCCGCCTTTGCGCACTTGCCGTTTGCATTTTTCCGCGTTTCCCGTTTTAAAGGCAGTTTGCCGCAATGGATTTCGTCTATAAGCCTCTTTGAAACGCCGCGATTTTTGGCTCGCGGATAGCTGTGCAGGCGCTGTGAGCTGTGCGGATTCGCAGCGACGATTCTTTAAGGCGAAGCGAGGAATGTGATCTGAATGCAGCAGATGGTTTAGCGACGGAACGAGAGTCCAAACTAATTCCGAACTGCTGAAGGATCCGTGACGCGGTGCAGCGCCGTTAAACCGGCAGGATGCTGGAATGGGTCGTGTCGGCACTCGTGTGTGAGGAGAATTAGGGGAGGACGGCGTTCATCCTCCGACAGCGGACATTCGGCTCTCTGAGGCTTTTCTTTCCCCCCCCGAGTGGATATGTAACGGCAGCGATCATGGATTGACGGCACTTTAACGCGAGACTAAAGACACATACACACAAGGCGGTGTGTCGGTGCTTGCTGTTCGGGTTAGCCAGCAGCTGAGTGCGGGGCGCGTTGGGAGGCTTTTTCTGCACGCTTCTCCATCCTTGCCACATCAGAGAGGCAGGGAAAGGCTGGCCACGAGGGACACGACGGGAACACTTTACGGCTGGAGGCATTAATAGTCGGGCTTTATCGCTCAGGAAGTGGATTTAATGGTTTTCCATTGAGCGGACATCGATCGGGCATTTCACGTTGCCTTCTGCGGCGAGTGAGTGATAGGAAGCCATCAGTGCCGACAAAGGCGCTCACCACTGCATTTTTCGGGGCAAAGATAGACTGCGGATACCTGCTCTCGGCCTACATGGCTATGTAGCATCCATGGAGGAGGGCCAATCCCTTCGTTCCGCGGCATTTTTTTCTCACGATGCGTTATTAGGCCACCAGTAGTCGAGCCGTTTTTTCGCTTTCCCTCCGCTCCCCATAGCGCCAAATTCTCGGCAGAGGTAAACGCACCCAGCAGCGCGTCCCTGATGGCATGGACACTTCCGCACGGTCTGGCGCGCCGCCGTGCTACCGGAGCCCGTTCGCTGCCCGCCCGAGCCCGCGCCGAGCCACAGCAGGCGGCATGAGGCTCGAGCCGGTGCCCTTCTCCATGCTGGTCATCGGGGTCGCGTTCGCGTGCCACTCCCCGAGCCCGAGCTCGCTAAGGGAGCGCGCCCGCCACTCCGCCGTGGTGATCGAGGGTCGGGTGCAGTCTGCGCCCCACAATGCCTCGGGCTCCGAGCCGTACCGGGTGGACGTCGAGGTTCTGGACGTGTGGCCGCGGCTCAGCGGCGGCCTGCAGCGCGAGCAGCTCGTCACCGTGCGGGAGCTGGGCCCGGCGGGCGGGCCGTGCGCACGCGTGCTGATCGACCACCGGTACATCTTTTTTATGGACCCCACCGACGAGCCCCTGGTGTTCAGGGCGGCGTACGCGCCCCTCGACGCCAGCGGCAAGGATCTGAAGAAAGACGTCGGCAAGATTTTGTGCGAGGACTGCGGTGAGTGCAAGAGTGCCACCTGCGCGCGTTAATGCTTCTTGTCGTGCTCCAACTAAAGTAGGACAAAGTGACACCTAGATCTCTCTGGTAACCGCTGCCCAAAACACGAAGCTTCAACAGGGATGAGCAAATAATAATAATAATAATAATAATAATAATAATAATAATAGGCTTTACGCGTGTTTACTAATATAAAGGCACTGTGCGAATAGAAGAATGATTATTCGAGTTACAAGAATAACTTTGTCATAATCCATACACATGCAGAGAGTTGGTTGGTGCTGCTTGGTCAGCAAGTTGAGTTTAAAGTCTGGAGTTTGTCAGTTCATTCATATAGCCCACTTACAGACACCCTGTCATCCCTTTCCATGCGCTTTCCCTGTCATGTGGTCATGCCTGCCAAAATCTATAGTTGTTAAATGCTCGGGTGTCTCTGCAGATTTGCTGGACGCTTATAACCCGTTGTTGTCGCCAGCTGTTCTCGCAGACAGGGCCAGTCGGCTTCACGAGGCAGGATCGCACCTGCACGCTGCAAACCAGGCTAACAGTGCACACTGCATGTGTCAGTAATGAGTTTCTACACTGCATACTGTCGGATTCAGCAGTGGCGACCACAATTCCTGCACCACCGCATTTCCTATAGTACTCCAGCATCTGTTGGAGTTGGTATGGCAACCCCGATCCAGCACCACACGGGCCTTTCGCAGTTCAAACTACAGACACAGGCCTGCAGCCAAGTTGAAGTGTAAAATTCTCCTCGATGGCGGATTGCTGCAACTTTCACTGCGTGATTGCGGTTGACGTATCGATCCGAACAGAACTGTGTCGCGGCAGCTTTTTAAAGCTCTGTATCCGCAGCTTGTTAAGGCGGTTGCTCACGTTGCCGTGGGCGTGCAGTTCCGTTTATTGCGTTTCTATGGCATTTTTAATCCGTAGTCGAAGGTTTACCTTTCTTTTCAGATGCTGCTAAATAAAGAGCTGCATTCTCCCTATTGCAGAGGTCTCATCTGCCCATGTGATGGTGGGCCGGGTCCTCTGCAGAAAGCTTTTGTGGGCTCTCACCCTCCTATCAGTGAGAAGCCTGGAGAGTAAGCTGGACTTCCCTCTTATCGCTGTCCAGGGTGCTACATCTGACCGGTATTTTCCTATAACGCTTTATTTAAAACCCCCACAGCGGCATGTCGTTGCTACATCCTATTTAGTCTCTGTCCTAAATACTATTCACAACTTTTGTATTTTCAAAATGCAAAGACTCAGTTATTTAATGAGCTCTTTTTAAAGCAAGGATGGAGAACGGGGAGGGTGGAGGCGCTGGATTATCCCACTGCTGAAGGTGTGGAAACACCCCGGATAGGTTGCTACTATGGCCCGGTTTTGATGTCTGAAAAATAGGCTGACTGTTGGTAGTGCATGTGAAGGGCTTTTCACAAATGACTTTGCAGTTTTACAAATCACACAGGCATCATGGGTCATTACAGAAGTTTCTTTTACTGACATGTTTGCTCCATTAAAGCTCATTAATTTTTTCATTCATTATTTTCCACTTAATCCTCTACTAGGGTTCTCTATGCCCATCTATGTAGAACATTTCAGACGCTGGGCAGATACACCAAGGAGAGGGCGGCAATACATCACTGGGCCACACTCACTCACTGACACACACACACACACACACACACACACACACACACACACACACACACACACACACACACACACACACACACACATACTATATGTAGCTTTAAGAAGTTTTATAATGACTTTCAATCACTGCAACTAAATCCACATATTACTGAACATGACACTATACAGACTCTAAGTATTTGGACACCTCTCAAAGGTAGCTAAATTCAGGTGTTTCATTCAGACTCATTGCCACACGTACATACGATCGAACACATTTTGACAAGGATTTTGCACAAAGCCAAGAGTTTTTGGAAGACTAAATACTTCTCAACAGTAATATCCATCCATCCATTATCCTCCACTTAATCCTATACCAGGTTGCAGGATGAGATTCTCCGTAGTCCTTAAGATAAGTAAAGGCAGGAATGTCGACTTTCTTTCGTTGGCATTTGACTTAAAGTCAAATTTGTTGTAAATAATTTAAAACTAATAACTTCTCCTGCCTTAGTTAGAAATAAGTTGTTTTGTTTGCTTCTTGGTCCATTGGAGGAAGGTACCACATCACCCCCTCTGGAAAATGTATTTTAAGTGATGGGTGGAATGACAAGGTGTCACAGATACACAAACATCTCCTCTTTTATCCAGGGCTGATCAATGGCCTCAATGTGGGATCACTTTGAAACAACACTACTAACACATTCGTAATTTACTCTGAGTGTTATTTTTATATATATATATAAATATATATATATATATATATATTTTTTTTTAAAGAGCTTTCTTCATGTTGTCCTGTTACCCGTCATCTCATTATCAGTGATCTCAGCTGTGAAGCAGCGGCAGACCTAAATCTGCCTGCAGTGGATTTGCAACATCTCCCTGCTGTAAAAGTGTGACACAGGGACTAGAATAACTGCTTTTGATTGATATGCACTCAGGGAAGGGCATATTTTCATTGCTTAAAAACTGTGTCTGGGTCACATGTTTTCTTCTCCTTATATAGAAACTCATGTTCAACTTCAGGACGGGATGATTTTTTACAGGACCCCACAAGGGAGGAGTTTGTATGTGGAGCTAATTGCGGCATATTTCCCTTGAGTTTAAATGATGGTCACCGGAGGGATATCAGTAATTTAGTACATTAATAAGGTAGGAAAATGCCCCCGGAGAGGATGTTGTTTAAGGGAAACAATACAAAATGTCTATTACATTGTTTCGATCAATGCATTGAAGCTCTTATGAGCGTGATGGTTACATTTCAGTATGGGCTGTCAGAGCCTGAGTGAGTGGACAATTAATAAGTAATTATTTCTGGAACAAAGAGGTAATGACTAGCATGGTGGTACAGTAAGTGCTGCTCTTTGTGTACATGACTTGTAACTTTGGTTGAATTGATTACTGAATGGCACGGTGGCTTAGTGGTTAGCACATTCGCCTCTCGGCGCTAGGGATTCCCGGTTTGAATCCCCATCTGGGTGGAGTTTCCATGTTCTCCCCATGTCCGCGTGGGTTTTCTCCGGGTTCTCCGGTTTCCTCCCACAATCCAAAAACATGGATCAAGTTAATTGAGTTCTCTAAATTGCCCCATATAGAGTGTCTGTGTGAGTGAGTGTGTGCCCAGCGATGGATTGGCGCCCTGTCCTGGGTCTATCTGCCCAGCGCCTGAGACTTTCTCCCCTGGATGGGCATGGGGAACCCCACCGCGACCCTAATAGAGGATAAAACGGGAGATAATGAATGAATGAATACTGAATATACAAACCACAGTTTATTTTTAGCTTTAGGTTGTATAATATTTGGTTGTCAAATATTTGAACCGTACATGTGATTGTATAGTTTGTATAATTCATTCATTCATTATCTTCCGCTTTATCCTCTATTAGGGTTGCAGGGAGGGGGGGGAGGGGGTTCCCCATGCCCATCCAGGGGAGAACGTTTCGGGTGCTGGGCAGATACACCCAGGACAGGGCGCCAACCTATCGCTGGGCACACACTCACTCACACAGACATACTCTACATGGGGCAATTTGGATAACTCAATTGATTTGATCCATGTTTTTGGACTGTGGGACTAAACCGAAGAAACTGGAGGAAACCCACGCGGACACGGGGAGAACATTGGAGACTCCACCCAGATGGGGATTCGAACCGGGAATTCCTAGAGCTGAGAGGCGAACGTGCTAAACACTAAGCCACCGTGCCAGTTTGTAGAATAGAATTGTCAAATATTCCTGAAAGGATCAAATACTGCTAAATTGCCACTGTAACATCATTTCACCCAAGTCAGCAGGTCCAATCATACTGTACTCAACGTAATCATACCTCTGCACAAAATGGACTGTGTCCATACAGCTTGGAGACATAATGGCATGATTCCTTTGAGTGGTTGCTAGGTTAGTAATTCATGATGTTTAGTGAGGTTTAACAGGCGGTTCAAGAGTTCGCCGCCACCGTTCAACAAACAATCTGTCATGTGCAGAATTCCAGGGCCTTGCTGCATGTGGTGTGTTTGGTGTTGCCTTCCCTGGTTCCCCTTGAAATGGGGATGAGCCAATCCTCCTGGTACACTTCTCAGTAATATGAATTGACCGAACGACAGTGGAATACCAAAGAGAGATTTAGTATTGATCCTGGTCATGCATGATGATGAATGCTTGTGAAGATTGTTCACCATCCTCCTCTGGAGGAAGATTCATACACTGCACCCCCCATGGGTACTATCGTTTGTGTTGTTCTATACAAAGACTGACATAGAATGCATGAAAGGACAGGGAACATGTCTTTCTTACAGTCAGGGGTCTGCGCAGCTATCCAGACTTAATTGACAGCGCACAGATCTCTGTGTGAAAGCAGCTGGATGTTTTAGCTCTTGTTTGAATGTTCTATATTTAATAGCACATAGATAGAACAGGGTACTTAGATAGCATCACATATTTAAACCCGCACAAATTATTCAAATATAGTTGAATCACATGCACAGAGCATTTAGTTTGAGAGTATGGAATATGAATTGCTGGAACATGGAATTTGAATCTATTTTATTAGATTTGTCTAGTGATGCCTGGTTAATTTAATTACATATATTTGTTCACTATTTCAATTATTATTAAGATGTTTGCTCATGCCCCTCAAGACATTTATGGTCCTCTGCTGAAGTTCCCACAAATGTGCTGCACCTGTAGTTTCTTTCTTCATAATTTCTTTCTTCTGTCTAGTTCATTAAAACAAACTTAATGGGGTTTAAGTCTGGAGACTGTGCAGGACAATCCATTCCTTAAAGCCTTCCACCTATTGTTCCTGTCTCTGAGAAAAGTATGTTTTGGATTTATTATTTCCACGTAACTTTTATTTTAAAGTGTTTTTATTTAAGTGTATCTGGTAAATGCACGGTGGCTTAGTGGTTAGCACGTTCGCCTCTCAGCACTAGGGGTTCCCGGTTCGAATCCCCATCTGGGTGGAGTTTCCATGTTCTCCCCGTGTCTGCGTGGGTTTCCTCCGGGTTCTCCGGTTTCCTTCCACAGTCCAAAAACATGGATCAAGTCAATTAAATTCTCAAAAATTGCCCTATATAGAGTGTGAGTGAGTGTCTGTGTGAGTGAGTGTGTGCCCAGCGATGGATTGGCGCCCTGTCCTGGGTGTATCTGCCCAGCGCCTGAGACGTTCTCCCCTGGATGGGCATGGGGAACCCCACCGCGACCCTAGTAGAGGATGAAGCGGGAGATAATGAATGAATGAATGAAGGTATCTGGTAAATATGAACACAATTTAATAGCTGCAACTCAAAAGTAAGTTCCTAATCAGAATTGCAGAAAGTGCTGGACACCATGAACACCATGGGGCAAACAAACATACATGCACACATTTACACCCAAGGGTCTATTTAGTACCTCCAGTTGACCTACTAGCATATTGCACTATGGGAGAAAACCCTATTCCTCAGATGTTTAGAGAACACTGATCAGTTTGATTTAAGCCTGTTGTCTTTGCGTAGATTCTGTATGATGTAAAGAAAAAAAGCCACATGTGTCATTGGGACTGAACATTTGAACTTGGTAGCCATTTTAATGTAAACTGTGGATTGTCTTTATCATGCTGTTAAGCTTTGCTGACTCAGCTCTACCCTTCACAGTTCACCATTCCCTTTTATCTCTCTCATCTTCTTTTTATATGCTCACACAGTCTCCTCTAGCAGCCTGCCTGCTGTCATCACAAACTGCGAGTGCCTCATGCTGAGAATTTGACTTTGAACTGCAGTTAGGTTGTGTGGTCAGACCTGATGATTAGCATGAAATCTATACCATACATTCAGCAACACCTTTAATTACCCCAGTGTGTCCCGGAATAAATAGCTCTGAAAATGTGGAATGCAACTAATCCCGCATTATGTTTCTATACATTAGTCGCAAAATAGTTTGGTGCAACAGCATCTCCTGATCAAAATCCCCTAAACGTAGTGTGGTCCAACAGAAAAGGCAAGTATAAATTTGTTGCAGGTTGCCATGGCTTAACAAACCACCGCAAGGGTAATGGGTCGCTTTCTGGGCAGGTCACGGACAGCTTGTAAAAAAATAATAAATAAAGTTCATAATAATAATTAATGCTCATCTGATTTTGTACTCGTTTTTTTATATTGAAAAAAACTAAAAAAGAGAGGCATGCATCAGATGCACGCAGCATTGTCATGATGAAGTTTGGATGCGAGAACGTAACTTGGAGTGTTTGAAATGTGGATTTTCATCCATTGAGGACTTTGGGACTTTCATTCATTGAGGAATTTTAATTCATTGAAGTTTCTCAGTGGCGTCACGGTGGCTTAGTGGTTAGCACATTCGCCTCTCAGCGCTAGGGATTCCCGGTTCGAATCCCTATCTGGGTGGAGTTTCCATGTTCTTCCCGTGTCTGCGTGGGTTTCCTCCGGGTTCTCCGGTTTCCTCCCACATTCCAAAAACATGGATCAAGTCAATTGAATTCTCAAAATTACCCCATATAGAGTGTGTCTGTGTGAGTGAGCGTGTGCCCAGCGATGGATTGGCACCCTGTCCTGGGTCTATCTGCCCTGAGCCCGAGACGTTCTCCCCTGGATGGGCATGGGGAACCCCACCGCGACCCTAATAGAGGATAAAGCGGGAGATAATGAATGAATGAATGAATGAAGTTTCTCAGTTTCGTAAAAAAATTCACTTTGCATGCATGTTTATATTTAAATTTGTTTTTGAAGGTTATTTTTAAAATATATATTGTTTGGTTTGTATTTAATGAAAGTAAGCTGTGACTACGAGAGAATGTGGGTTCCGGATTAAGACCAGTTGAGAACCCCTCCTTTAAAAGCTTAGGGTTCCATTCATTAGCTATCATGTTGCATTTACAAGAAGTACATTTTGCTCCGTTAATTTTGGTTTGTTTTAATCCACTGTGTCTAATGTTTTAATAGTAGCAGTAAATGAATCTTATGATCCAGAACGTTCTTTGTCATTGGAGCTAAGTGGGAAGTTGTACAATTGGGATTATTTTTGGCTTAAACACTGTCACGTTTGAATTGTGACTATTGATTTTCTAGTCAGCAGTTTTTCTGTGAGCTCGAGCTGGATGCTTTTTAGCAGATCACCCCAGTGCATGCTCGGCAAAAACCTACCGACTTCCAATAAGCCAGAATGGAGTCATCTTCCATTAGATTAATAACCTGTTATTCATTTCATCCTTGTGTCCTAAACAGCGTTTCCATCATAATGTGATTTTACAGCATCTTTAAAAAAGTATTCCACTGATGTGTTTTTTGTGCCAAAACATTTGCAGTAGTAAAAACACAAACATACAACTATTCTTTTGAGATGTAGCAGTATTGGCTCTAAGCATTTACACACATACACAAGAATATGGCTACCCAGATACTAGATCCACATGTGTTCACTGAACAACTATTTTGTTATGGACCTTAATTAGGACATTAGTGCATTTTGTCAAACATACATAGACTAAACAATCATCTTGAAGTACAACGAACACCAACACATTAATCTTCCTTTCACCGGAGCTCTGGGCATCAAACCAAACCATTAAAAACTACTAGAACCAAAGTGGCTACACCAGTCCCGCCTGTCGTCCCTTCTGGCTAGTCAACTCAAGACCGAACCAACCATCTTGTCTTTATAGGAGGGTTAAAAAAAGATTTCCAGCTACTTGACATGCAAAATTTAAGTCTTTTACCACTTAGAAAAGACATTTTAAAAGAAAGTTTTGAGAACTTTAGGTAAACTTGTGCTAAATAAGCTGGGAGGCTTGGTACATAATTTAGTTAATGATCATTACATCAAAAAAACACTTTGAATCTATTTTTTAATTTCACTTCAGGATTTAAAAAAACATGCTTTCCAAGGTGTTGTTAGGCGCTGGGCATAACGGCACCTTGGATTTATTCAGAATAATGCTCATCCTCTTATTGCTTAAGGATAAGTTGCAAACTTTGTCTCATCTCATTATTGTCTAATCCATAATCCATCGCTGGGCATATAGTATATGGGGGCAATTCACATAGGGGCAATTTAGAGCACCAGCACTGAAAGACGAACACGGTAACCACTGCGTCACTGTGTCACCCACACTTTTTTTTTCTTTGGTAATTTAGACAAATCATATTACTGTTATAAAACCATTTATTGTTTTCTGTGTTAAAAAAAAAAAGATAAAAAAAACATCCTGTAAAGTTTAATATAATATTCATTGTTTTTTATTATAATTCCTGTACAAGGTGACAAAAAGTGAATTGATTGAATGTTAAACTCAAACAATAAAACAGAACATACATAGATGCTCTTTAAAAAAAAAAAAAAGTCCATCCATTGTTTGTACATCGTCTGAAAATCTCTAGTCTTTTACTTTTCAGATAAGATGCCACGCTATCCACTAGATCTGGTAATAACTTGAATAATATGTCATCTTTTCTGGATAAATGTCATCGCAAATGCCTTTCCCATGGGTGGCTTTCTAAACGGTCCATTAGCTTAACCAAAAGGAACTGGAAGGAGCCATTTCAGAGTTCCTATTGGAAAACGACCTTGTCGGATTACAATAGCACCAAAGGGCTCGTCTGTCAGTTGGGTAATAAATTTGATGACTTTTGTGGCTAGGTCTGTGGAGAGTACAGAAGCTATATGGCATTATAAGGGATTAGAGGCTACACTCAGGCAAGCCTGCATAATGCCCTGTAATTGACAAGCTGTAAATTTTCGGCAGGAACTATCAGTCGGCTGGAGTGCATTTAGGTACTTATTTTAGAGTTATTAAGTTTGAAATTTAGGTCAGACTAAATGATGGTTCTGCAAAATGGGGTTTTATTTTGCTGGTTGAATATGATCATAAAAGCCATACATTTTTCCTGTTTGCCCGTGGCAGCTGGACATCACTGTATAGAGAGTGAACATCAGAACATCTTCATCCGACTGTATATCACACACTCACTTCTGGAGACAGTTTTGTCATAGTATACTTAAAACACAAGGGAATGCATCACATTGACCACATAGAGGCAGTATATGTACAGGGTTTTGACTGGCCCTAAACCATTTCCCCAAAATCAGGGCTGTTTGAGCCCTGCTGGAACAGAGCATGTCAACTTTTACCAAATGGATTTACTTACAGTTAATCTGTTCAAACCACACGCAATAAAGTGCATTACTGGAGTTTAAACTATCCTACGTCTCAGCTGGAAGATGTTTGGAAGTCCTGCTTAGAGGAAATTGAAATGTAGCACGCATGTTTGGTTCAACTGTACCACACTTTATTCAGGGATATCGATTGTCAAAACTACCAAACATTCGTTATTTACTCGAGAAAATGAGTAAGCAGCAAAGGTCTTCCTGCCCAAATGAAACCCTGTGAATGTGAGGAACTCTCCATGTTTCAACAGGGAATCATTTGTACTCTTAAATACCTGTGCATTTCACTTTACAGTGTAAAACGTAGACAGCTGATAGTTTGGACTATGATGGCAGATCATGACAGTGAGAATAAACTGATATGCCATGCAAATAAAGAGACTATTCAAATGTAGACTTTCATGTTAGTCTTTTTAATCTTGCTCTCCATGTTCCCTGTTTCCAATGGAAACCAATTGGTTGAGGAATTCAATTTCACCTCTATTAAATTACTATGCTAATCACTCCAGAACAAAGTATCTCTTTTGAACATTGCTGCAGCGGTGTTGCTGAAGGAAAATTGAATCCCGTAACTTAACCAGCTCATATCAACCTCGTAACTTGTTTTCCCAGTTAGGACTTTTTAATTTAAATTTTTTTGCAACACAGCATTTTGTTATTTTTGGAAACATTATTATATCCTGTCTGGCTTTACACCAGATAGTTTTTTTTATTTCTTTTCGGCTCATTAAAATGTGTTGCTTTTTTACCTTAAAACACTCTTTCCAGAATGATTTAAAGGCAAATGAAATTAGGAACTGATCAGTAATTGACTATAATCTATTTTACTAAATTATTTCCATCTGATGTTGATCTTTATACTTTGACTTTACCACATTTCAGAAACTATTGTTTAATATTCTAGTCCATTTTACTTTTTTGACTGTATTATTAAGATGAATATTGTACATTGTCATAAACCAGCTTTACAGTATTGTGAACCCACAAAGAGCATGCCAAAGCCATAGTAACTCCCTGTTTTTTAAGAAAGAACCATGTGAGGACAGAGCCTCATCCTCATCCTCATCCTCCTTCAACAGCCAGGCAGTATCAACAAGTGTGGACACCAATATACAAATTGAGCAGTGATCAGGTGTCCATTTTCAAACATTAGAAAAACTATATCAATTCAGTGAGGACCGCAACCCGAGTCCAGCAGAAATCCAGGGTTGTCCATGTGCAGTGTCTCATTGCTCTGGAGAACTAGTAAAACAGTGAGAAACTGTTTTATAAGAAACAGATAATAAAAGAGGTCATAATAATACAATCTAAATCACTTATCTGATTCCGGAACTCATCGTTTTTCTTTTATTTGCTCTTCCTTTATAACTATCTCCTTTGAGATGTAGGTTGTTTTTACAGTTTAAAAAAAAACAGATTAATTATAGTACAAAAGTAGCTTTTTATGAGCAAAGGAGACAGATGATGGGTAATAGTAGGTTTTGGGTGGTGGTTGACTGAATAGATTCACTGCCTTTGCCTGAAAGCAACTCATGAACTATTTATCAGCAAAGGCAGTACACTCACCCACTGCAGCGTAGCATTATATGTGCTTGCATTTAGGATGTTCCCCCAACCTCCAACCTCCAAAACTATCACAGATGATCTCATTTACAAAGTAGCTTTTACCACAATCACCTAAATAAATATCTGTCAGCCGGGTAATAAAATCTAAGACTATATGACATGATAATGAATGAGACTTAGGGCTATGATATAAAACATATGCATCATCGCCGCGTCATCACATTTCTATGGTTTCTTATTGCTTTGTTGTTTATTCAGTTGTTTCGCAAATAACATTCTTTATGGCTTTATTTTTGTATTATTATTTTTTTTTCCAAAACATGGAGGCAGGCAGGAAATCTGCTCACAGGCAATGCAAACAGACATGTAAAGGGGTGAACATGACTGTTAACAAGAGAAACACTCCACCAAGACAAAATGAGAAGCTTGTAACTGAAAGTAGGGTTGTGACTATCACATAGTTGTGGTTTGGTATAAAAAGTCTGACATAAACCAGAACACTATTTTGCAAATTATTCTGCAAACCAGTCACATAACAGACTCAAAGACCACTAACCTCTATTGCATCTGCACAAGAATCACGTCAAACAGTAAAGAATCCACAGACTTAAAGCCCCAAACGCAAATCCAAGTGTTTAAACAAAGCAAGAAGCATTCGCCTGCAGTACTCCGTGTGACTGACTCATAAAACTGGAAAGAGGAAACAACTGAATAAGCGAGATTAAAAATGGACAAATAGTACATTATATTTTTATTACATGCCTAAATTCCGGTTTTCACAAGGGTTTTAAATAAAAGGAGAATATAAAAGTTGATTTCCTTTCATCTGTCAGACATATAATTCAAATAAGTGGTTTTCTTTTTCATTCATTCATGTTCTAAGCCTTTTATCCTGATAGTGCTGGAGCCAGGCTCAAAGCTTGCTGGGTAAAAAGCAAGGAAGTACCTCGAACTGGTTACCAGTCCATCGCGGGATAGACTTACAGACAGACACATTAACACACAGTTTTGTGTGTCCGGGGCATATTGCTATAGCGATGGATTGGCTCTCTGTGCTGGGTGTATTTGTTCTCCACCCAGAACGTTCGTTCACCTGTGTGGGCATGGGGAGATGACTAGCTAGAACTTTTGAGGATTATGTTCTGGTTGGTAGAGGGTAAAAAAAAAAACGATGCTTTTGTAACATTATCTGGAATGTACTGCATGTATTAAATGACTTTGTTCATTCATTCAGTGGATTATTCCTCAAATGGATCGGACATATTTTACGACAACAATGTCAGGATTCATCATGCTCAAATTGTGAAAGCGTGGTTCAGTGAGCACGAGGAATCACCTTCACACATAAATCAGTACTGACCTCAAAAATGTACCTCAGAAAAAAAAAACGTTGGACGACAGAGCAGTTCTACTCTTTTATAATCAATACAAGTTCGTAATTAATTCAGCTCTGAAAGGTACTAATTGTTGTGAGTCTGAATAAGCACGTCAAAATAATTGGAAGAGTGAAACGGTTTTTCGGCCGGACTCCAAACGCTCCGAGCGATTACTATGTTAGAATTGTGTTTGAAAAAACCTGTTTTCATGTCTTTGTTGACAAAATACTGTAATGTTTCTCCTCTCTGAAATCAGATGAGTCAGTCTTTTTTTTTTTTTTTCAAGAGATCTGCAGAACCATCAAAAAAGAAACATTTAAATTTATTACAATATGAGTTAATAGTAACTAATTATATGATAAAATAGATTCTGTCCCTTTGAAAATGGCCTTTGGCTTAGTAGTTAGAATTCTATGCATTCTTTAGCAGTTTCATAATATGGACAAAAGTATTGAGACACCTACACATTAACCAATGGGAGCTTTTATGTCGTCCCATTTTGAGTCGGTCCACCCTTTGCAGTTTTAACAGTGTGGGCGTCTCTGTGGAAGACGTTGCTCTTTCATCCAGAAGAGCATTTGTGAGGTCAAACAAACACTGATGGTGGATCAGAGGACATGCCTCAATAAGCGTTTATCCCAAAGGTGTTTGATGGCGTTGGGAACAGGAGCTCTGTATGACCAGACAAGCTCTTTTACACTAGACTCATCAAAGTCTCCACTGGATGGGCATGGGGACATCCCTCGCATCCCTTGTACTTTGTAAAGGATTAAGCAGATGATGAATGAAATGAGATGTATTATTAAGATATCTGCCCCAATACTTTTGTCCATCTGAATGTCCTGGATGATTTACATGGACAAAGTTTCAGCATCTGAATAAAACACTATCAGACTTTGTGCACTCACCACCCAGTTTGATGGCTTTAGATTGACACATTTCCAGACACACGGGAAGTGATTTTTTCTATGCTGTCCCCCAAAAAATTCCTTATACGGACTTTCAGGTCTTGAGATGATTAATACATGTGTAATGCCCAGGCGATTAATGCATGTTGTGCAATTATTTTATGGAATAAAGGCACAAGAAAGGGCATCTTTGGTTTGTGTTTTGTGTGAGTGTATGTGTGTGTCTACATGTGTACGTGTCCCTGAAAAAGGGGCTGCCAGCACTCCCTCTGGGAGTCTGCTGCTCTGTTTACGAACGTGTCCAGCCATGTTCCCCACTTGCACAATTCACATCCCCAACAAATGTTTGCTTCCTCAGGTATGCTGTAGGTGTGGAATGACGTGTGTCTTAATATGAAGTGGCTTAAAGCAGAATGAATAGTTGTTCTTTCCCTCGCAAAGAGAAGAATTTCTTTGGGTGGGATTGGAGCAGTGTCAAAGCAAAAGGTGAGAGCATGATAAATAGTAAAGACCACGTGATGGAGCTGGAAAACGCGATCTGTTTATACAGCCCGTTTCAGGTCTCAAGCCAGCAAAACTAGATGGTTGTCATAGAATAGGAAAGAATGGATCATTTGAATATTAAAAACGATTTCCGTTTTGCAATCAAAGTCGAAAAAATGGTCTCTTAAAGAAGACAATATTGCTAAGACTTTAATTGTTGAGTTGTATTAGGAAACGTTGACAATGTGCAGTTTATTAGCATCAAAGAAGCTTTAGAGTGATGCTGGCTGCATGCCGTGACAGTGACAGAGAGGAAAAGAATAGGAATAATGTTGCATACTATACATACTGGCATATCCGTTTCTGATTTCATGTGTGTTTACATTCTGCACAAAAGTTCAAGTGTCTTCAGTATTCGGGGGGGAATGTCGGCTACTTTCCCACGTATAGACTGACATTTTGTCTGAGTCGTCACAATAGGCCTTTTGCATCCTCACAGTGTTTTGTATTGCCGGAGTCCTTTTGAAAATCTCATTGATGTAGTATTCATCTAGTCAAGCGGTGGAGCTAGATGGGAGGCCATAGTGGCATCGGTACCTTTAATTGCTGCCCCAATAATGTGATTATGTGACACGAGGTCCTCATGATTCCAATGTGTGTTTATTTACGTTATTTTAGGAAGGAAACTAATGTTAACTGATGTGTTGTTTCAATTAAGATGCTCATCATAATTGTAAACTCATCATAGGTACATTAGTACTCTCTGCTAACTGCGTTTCTGATAAAAAAAATAAAAATAAAAATAAATATATATATATATATATGCTGGTGGTAGTGGTAGGAGTAATGTATGTGAGCTTGCTGTATTTGTTTTCTCTTGGATTTTACAGTCCCGGTATGTCAGCACACTCATATCCTCTTGAAGCCTTTATCGTTTCTACTTGGTGTGAGTGTGTTGTGTGTGTGTGTGTATCTGTGTGTGTGTGTGTGTAGGGGGGGTCTTAACTTTTGTCTCCTTTTTTCTGTTTTCTCTTGTAACCTCTTAACCAATGTTTTTTTTTGTGAGCACTAACTACTAGAACAATGTATTGCGCCGTGCGCTACAGTAAAAAAACCCTGAGCTGAGTGTTGGAGCTGTTCCCAGATCAGTGCTGATGAGGGCATAAAAGGCCCCAATGAAGAATGTGCCAAATATAGTCTTATTACCTTTATAGCTTATTTTGACTTTCTATCAATTTTGCAAGGGGCGTGGTTTGACCCTCATGGATTATAATTTGTCTCAGAGCCATATTTTATGTAAAACACCAGGACATCAGCTAGTATAATCCAGTGATTCGTGTTTTTTTCATACATATGGGACGGTTTAAGTGAGGTAAATTGAAGCCATCCAGACTTGCTGCTGGAGTGTCTCTATCTGCATGTGCAGACAGACGTTTTCCGCTCTGTTCCTGCACTTATTTTGTTGTTGGAAGATAAAGAGCAGTGAGTTGAGTAGCAAACTAATTGGTCCTGCACTGATGATGACTAGCATTACAGGCATGTCCTGCACCATGAGCAAAACGTGCCAGTGTTGAGATATTTCAAGGTTTTGGCAAGGTTTTTGACACTCCTGTGTCATATTTATTCATGTGTAAGATATTTAAGGCATCTGACATAAAGGCATTCCTTATGAGAGAGAATACAGAATTGACAGAGTCACTGATGCTCTTTATCGCAACTACAGTCTTATTTTAAATAGATAACAATTAATTAATTGATTAGGATATATTAACTGTTTTTAAATGTTTGATTTACATAAGCAGTCCATCCATTATCTTCCGCTTTATCCTATATTAGGGTCGTGGGGGGTTCCACATGCCCATCCAGGGGAGAACTTTTCGGGTGCTGGGCAGATAGACCAAGGACAGGGCGCCAATCTATCACTGGGCACACACTCACTCACACAGACACACTCTATATGGGGCAATTTGGAGAACTCAATTGACTTGATCCATGTTTTTGGACTGTGGGAGGAAACCGGAGAACCCGGAGGAAACCCATGCGGACACGGGGAGAACATGGAAACTCCACCCAGATGGGGATTCGAACCGGGAATCCCTAACACTGAGAGGAGAACATGCTAACCACTAAGCCACCGTGCCGCCCCAACATAAGCAGTCATTTTTTAAAATAATGTTACATAAATTACAGTGATAAACAGTCTTTTTATTTCTATATTGGTCATTTAGATGCCTGTGTGCAAGAGATATACTGTATGAACTCGCAGAACTCTAACTGTTTTGACAATATAAGATGAAACATGGACTACCAACAACGGCCGGCTTCTAAATCTTTGCAGATTCTTCACTTTGTGTTTTAACACATTGTAATGTGTGCGTCTGTATTTTGCTTTTAGAAGTTTCTCTCTTGAGGCTCTGGAATGCAAATAGTCTGCCACTGAGAGTAAGTGAATCAAGGTCAGGCCACAGCCGAGAGAATCTGGAATAGGGATCTGAGTGGCCTCCACCAAGTCCTCCTGCAACATTCATGTCATGTGGATGAATTTTTGGAGGATGGGCAGTCTTCCAAGTGTTCTTACATGAAAGCACTCGTGACATGCATGACTCTAGACAAAGTCGCAGTTTAAGTTCTTGTAATTCTTCGTTTGTAGACATGTAAACTAAATTTTAGGTTTTATTCACGTTGGCAGATTCATCAAACTTCAGGCTTATTGCTTTGCAGCTGGAATTATCCAGAACGTCTTAAGTTGTGAGAAGGTATCTATAATTTTGATTTATATTTATGATTTATATTTTGAGTGAAATGAGTCATGCCGGGTTAGTGGTTAGCACGTCCGCCTCTCAGCACTGGGGATCCAGGTTCGAATCCCAATCTGAGTGAAGTTTCCATGTTCTCCGCATGACTGGCTGGGTTTTCTCTGGATTCAAAATGTTTTTCATGTCCAAAAACATGGATTCAACAGGAATTGGCTGCTCTATGTTACCTCTATATGTGTGAGTGTGTGTGTGTGTGTGTGTGTGTGTGTGTTGCCCAGTGATGGATTGGCGTTATGTCCTGGGTGTATCTCCCCAGCTCCCAAAATATTCTTTGCTAGATGGGGATGGGAACCCCCTCGCAAACCTAGTAGAGGATTATTCATTTATTCATTATCTCCCGCTTTATCCTATATTAGGGTCGTGGGGGGGTTCCCCATGCCCATCCAGGGGAGAACGTCTCGGGCGCTGGGCAGATACACCCAGGACAGGGCGCCAATCCATCGCTGGGCACACACTCACTCACACAGACACACTCTATATGGGGCAATTTCGAGAATTCAATTGACTTGATCCATGTTTTTGGACTGTGGGAGGAAACCTGAGAACCCGGAGGAAACCCACATGGACACGGGGAGAACATGGAAACTCCACCCAGATGGGGATTCGAACCGGGAATCCCTAGTGCTGAGAGGAGAACATGCCACTAAGCCACCGTGCCAGTAGAGGATTAAGAATTGTATTTTTTTTATATCTATTTAAGGGGATTTTAAAACGCCAGCAGACTGCAGAGCGATGTTCCCTGTAGAAAACCTTTTGATAAAGGTTTTTAAGACTCAGGCATGTTTTTATTTAACTGATTGTAGACGAAAAGGAGTTGGACATTGACTTTGGTATTTGGTGTTGTTTTAAGTTGATATATAGAAAAAACAACATGGAAGAAGCACTCTGTCAGTGAATTCTTGAGTCGGTATCTGGACGTCACACCTGCACAGGAGACTGAGACTATACAGTCCATTTTCCTGTGGGACATTTGCGAAAGCAAACCGAAGCGGGCCTCGAGGCCGAGGAGAGCGCACCAGCGAGCCCACCACACTGTTTTTCGGGAAGAATCTGCATCACTGCAAAACAAACGGAGTGATAAGGAAGGCCCTCGATAACACGTAACTCTCCGACCCCAAAGCAAAAGCAGAAATGCAAATGACTGCTGTGGAATGGGGGGAGGTTTCCTCACTGTGACATGTTTGTGCCGGACTCCAAGTACATTCTCCAGATAAAGGATGAGCTGAGAGCATGCTAGGAATTTTATGCGATTTCTCGAAGCGCAAAGCGGACGTGTGCATACAGCCACGCCGATAAGAGCTAAAGCCGTTCCCATGTTCCCCTGTTTACGCTTGACTTCTGCCTGAACCAAAGTAAGATGTGCCATGATTCCGGCAAAGACCACAGAGTGAGTTTGGTTACGCACTTTTTCGTGGAAAACCCGGTGGGTATGTTTGTGTTTTTGCGAACCCGAAAAGGCCCTGTGTACATCAGTGTCAGGTGGGCGTGTTTGTGTTTACGTCGAGCCAAAAGACCAAGTATATACTTAAGCGTCAGGTGGTGAGTGTGTTGACGAGCTACACGCTGGCTCGTGTTCGAGTGTTTAGCTATGCGTGCATGTGTTTCCTTAAAGTGCCAATGAGCATGTGGGCGCGTGTTTGTTAAACTGTATGAGAGCGCGTGGGAGTGTTTGTCTGTTCATCTGAAGAGTGCAAGGAATCGAGCCAAAAAGAGATGAATTCAGTCTCCACCGCTCTCTATCTGCCGTGCCATCGGACCAGCTCACCCAGGTCGACCGCTGCAGACCGCAGGCCGAGGCCCCGGCTCAGGGACCGTGACAGGTGAGACAGAGCATTATAGCCAGTATTGCTAAATGGCCGGCCTTTTATCATGACCCAATGAGTGCTACCTTATCAATCCTTGTTTGATCCTCCCTTACATGTAGGCGACATTAATCCCGAGCACAAGTGGATTTAAAGTGCTGTTTGTTCATGATTAGTCTCTTAAGTAATGGTACCAAAGTTCCCCTTTGGGAACGAGAACAGTACAGGCTATTAAACCCATTCGTTTGTTTATGCTTTTGATCTTTCGTTCAAAATAGTAACAATTTCACATTTTATCAGACACTTAACTGTATGTGTGTGTGTGTGTGTGTGTGTGTGTGTGTGTGTCACAATAGTTAGTACACCTTTAAATTCCTAATGAATGTCTAACATGGATCTCCTTCCATTTATAAGTTATAAGTTATTTAATTAAGATGGGCGGCACAGTGGATTAGTGGTTAGCACGTTCTCCTCTCAGCACTAGGGATTCCCGGTTCGAATCCCCATCTGGGTGGAGTTTCCATGTTCTCCCCGTGTCCGTGTGGATTTCCTCCGGGTTCTCCGGTTTCCTCCCACAGTCCAAAAACATGGATCAAGTCAATTGAGTTCTCCAAATTGCCCCATGTAGAGTGTGTTTGTGTGCGTGTCTGTGTGAGTGAGTGTGTGCCCAGCGATAGATTGGCTTGGGTGTATCTGCCCAGCGCCCGAAACGTTCTCCCCCCGACCCTAATATAGGATAAAGCAGAAGATAAAGATAATAATTAAGATGATAAGAGTTATTGTTACAAAAAACAAAGAAGAAAATACTGTTGATGTTTCATCTGACTATCAGAGAAATAACGGCTTTAATAGCAACTAAAGATTTTAAGAATCCAATTTATAGTTAAAAAACTTTCAGAGAAACTAACCCCCTTTTGGTGGATATGTGTTGCAGGAATGGAGAATAATAATAATAGGGCTTTAAGGCAGATTTCATAGCGTCTTCTCCAGGGTAGGTACTTTCCCCGAGACAAATCAATGATGAATTACACAAACACATCACAGTGGCACGCAGCATCTTGGCACCTTTGGTTTACACGTGCAGAACTACCTGAAAAAAACTGTCCATGCTAGAATGGTCAGGACAACCAGAGAATAGGGATTATTTTGCTGAATGATCCTCAGTACTGCAGTTGCACCCATGTTGTTGTGGTGTGTAGGTGTGTTAGTTAATCAAACACAACAGTGCTGCTGAAATAATTACACACCACAGCTGTTTCCTGCTGTACAAGGAATGATTTCATTATCAACAATGATCAACCACCAGCATCCTGGATGCAGCCCTGTCCATAAGAGAGCGTAGTTGAGCCAAGGAAACTTAGTCAGTAACTTGTATTGTAAATACAAACTCTATCTGTAGAACTAATAAATAATATTAATAGTATTAATAGTAAACAAAGTGTATATGTCTTTATATTATATATCTTCTCACATTTTTTTTTTAAAGATTTAAACATTTTGAAGGCGGCACGGTGGATTAGTGGTTTAGCATGTTCTCCTCTCAGCACTAGGGATTCCCGGTTCGAATCCCCATCTGGGTGGAGTTTCCATGTTCTCCCCGTGTCTGCGTGGGTTTCCTCTGGGTTCACCAGTTTCCTCCCACAGTCCAAAAACATGGATCAAGTCAATTGAGTTCTCCGAATTGCCCCATATAGAGTGTGTCTGTGTGAGTGAGTGTGTGCACAGCGATAGATTGGCATCCTGTCCTGGGTGTATCTGCCCAGCGCCCGAAACGTTCTCCTCTGGATGGGCATGGGGAACCCCCCCGCGACCCTAATATAGGATAAAGCGGATGATAATTAATGAATGAATGAATGAATGAATGAATGAATGAATGAATGAATTTAAACATTTTGATGGCATGTGAGTCCAGTCCAGTCGAATCAATAGAGCTTAATGATACAGTTAGAACTAAAACCAAATGTTAATGTTCCACTTCTTTAATGACCTCTTCGTTCCTTAGTACGTAACCTCGGGTTGAGCAGTGACACGTCCAGCATTAAGTAGACAACCAGGTGATACTTTCCTCACTGTTTTACACAAACAAGGTGAGTTTAGTATGGGGGGGGGGGGATTAAGTATCTTTAATTCACCTGAATTGCCTGTCTATGATCTCTGGGATGAACTCAGAACTCATGAAGGAAATCACTCATAGTCTGAGTCATAGGCTGGAAACCCTGAGTATTGAACCAATGACATTATTGCCGTGAGGGCACGGCGTTACTCACTGCTCACCACGTCACCGTAGCATCATTGTCAAGCCAGAACCACAAAACAATCCACCTATAGGTCTAGCAGAGGCGGGCCGTGCATTTCACACCCGGGGCTTTAGTGATGCTCCGTTTGAATCAATCCACCTGTCGATAATAATTTTAATGCTATACAAACTTCTGATTATGCAGAAATGCAGTACAAAGAGCTGGAAAATCAGCAACAATAACCTCATAAAGTGACATTATTATTTAGGAATATAACACTCACCAAAAATGCTGATTTGTACCAAATCCATTAAATGGAGTTCAGTTAGTGTCCATCATAAAGTCCTTTTCTATTGCAATCGAAGCTAAAGCTAAAAGTCAAGTCGTATTTCTGGCACAAGATTTAATTCAATGAAAAAGTCACAGACGCAACGGTTTCTTTAAAATGTAATAATAATAAAAGAGTGAGGTAAGAAGATCGTCAGCTGTCATTTAATTAGGACATGCTAACGAGATCACCATGGACGTGACAGCAGGACCATTTCCTTACGAATCTCTCGGCTTGAATTCAGTTTCATTAATGACGGAGATTAAGAATCGCTTCAGCGGGAGGGACAGGAGTCCAGACCAATGATTGAGAACGAACTGATGGAACAAGAGGCAGATGAGAAAGTGAGCGAGTGGCTTGAATTTCATTTGGTTAGTGGCCTTGAGAGAGGAGCATACTTGGTGCAAGAATGTGTCATTCTCTCTTTGTCTTTTTTCTCTCTCCAACCACCCCCCCACCCCACCCCACTGCTTCCCCCATCCCTCCTCTTCTCAAGCTTTGTCTCTTTCTTTCTGTCCCCGCCTGCGCTGTCTTTCCTCTTAGCTGCAGTGTGTCCCTGCAGACTAAGCAATGGCTACCTCATGGACATCTGTGTTCTCACGTGGGCGCAGTGTCTCTCTCACTTATTACTCCTCTCTTTCACTTTTTGCCTCTCTGTCCTGAACCGTTTCCATGGTGACAGCTGTGTTCTGCGGAAATGGCCCAGAGCATGGTCCGTGCTAGAGCAGCTCGCTTTTAAGCCACTTTTGCGTAGATACTCGCACATTGCTCTACACTGCGAGCAGTTCTGTGCTAACGCGATGACCGAAGCTTCGCACACTCACCGGCCACTTTATTAGATACGCCTCCTCATTTCTAGACTTATAGAAATACTTTATAGTTGCACTATTACTGACTGTAGTCCATCTGTATCTCCAAATACTTAACAGACTATGTAGAGAATCAAACAGACTACAGTCTGTAACTATAGAACTTCAAGGTCCATTTATATATTTATATGTACATGTGAAACTGATCACTGGCACAACATGTAGAACCAAAGTGGCAAATCGATCAGTGAGTGTATTTTGTCATAATCAATGCAAGCGCCTGGTTGCATGCCTTCCATACTGTTTTGCTGGAAAGCCCTGCCTGATCGCATGCGCTCTGTGCGTCTTCTCGTCTGCAGTGCTGTGCCGCGGTGTTGTACAGGAGCCGCATCAAAGCAAGCTTTTTCTCTTCGTGTGGGCTGTCTCTCCTCTCCTTTATCGCCGAAAGAGATTTTATCCCTGGACTGATAGTGGTGGTGTGAGTAGAGGAGACATTCTGCCTTTTGGAGGATTATGTTTATGACGGAGTTCGGCAATGAGAGAGATCTTTTGTCCTTGAGACACGTTAAAGCCTCGAGTATGACAAGTCACATTGAAGAGGACAGATATCTTAGATCCAGTACATGCCCTAAAGTCTGGATCGATACACACGTTAAAGTTTACCCTTGAATTAAAAGCTAGACTGAAGGAGCTCTATATGGACAACAGTATTGCAACACTACATCCCATTCTCATTTCTAATTTTTTATTTTTTTTTTTACAAAGGCTAGAATCTAGTAGAGGATCAGGCAAAAGATGACGGATGGGTGGATGTATAGGATTTATAAAAGAGGTTCAGATAGAAACACACATCTAAAGTGCAAGTACAAGGTTATACTTGTGATTGACGGCTTGTCTATCCCCAGAAATCACGTGGTGCAAGACAACAATGCTTATTGAACAGGGCACTAATCCATCACTGGTCAGCAGACACAAATATTTCATTCAGGGACTTAAAGAGGGGATAGCCTGCATGCCGGTCACAGTGGCGTGCTTTGAGCGGTGAGATGAATTTAAGCGGTTGGTGAAAATGCAGGAAAACCCACATTGCAGTCTGTTACTCCAACACACGCCACATTTCCTGATATAATCTCACCTAAGGCACGTTCGGAGAATCCAGTTCACATGCGTTTAGAAAATTAGGACAGTTGAATTAATTTGTCCTGCATTCGTTTCTTCTCGAAAGTTCTTACATGAGAATCCATATCTGAAGCCAAATCTCGCTACAATTATATAACAACCTCCACCACAGTTATTATGATTATTATTGGTAATATTTTGATTTCCAGGCGGCACGGTGGCTTAGTGGTTTGGCATGTTCTCCTCTCAGCACTAGGGATTCCCGGTTCGAATCCCCATCTGGGTGGAGTTTCCATGTTCTCCCCGTGTCCGCGTGGGTTTCCTCCGGGTTCTCCGGTTTCCTCCCACAGTCCAAAAACATGGATCAAGCCAATCGAGTTCTCCAAATCGCTCTATATAGAGTGTGTATGCGTGTGTGTCTGTGTGAGTGAGTGTGTGCCCAGTGATAGATTGCCGTCCTGTCCTGGGTGTATCTGCCCAGCGCTCAAAACGTTCTCCCCTGGATGGGCATGGGGAACCCCCCCCCCCCCCCACGACCCTAATATAGGATAAAGCGGAAGATAATGAATGAAGGAATGAATGAATATTTTTATTTCCTGGAGGCGGCGCAGCTGTTAAGCAGTTAAAAAGGTTGCAGGTTTGCAAATTTGGCTCCAGCGTTTGTAACCTTTTATAGAAAAAACAACTTTCTGTCACCTCAAATTTCAAGGATGAACAAGCCCACCCCCACCCCTCCTCACTCACTCTCTCTCTCACTCTCTCTCCCTCTCCAATGCTTTCCCGTGCATTCTCCATCTCTGAGAACTGCGGGCTCATGTAAACAACCAGATGGGGTGTTTAAAACCATTACATCCCCCAAATAAACTCTTAGTTCTTCGAAATGGCAGCGGTGACTCGGGGCAATCCGTGTGATGATGTGCAGGTTCAGGAGGAGCCAGTAAAATAGGGGGGGGTGGGGTGGGGGGGGTGGTTAGCACAAAGAATGGGTGACTTATCTTTTTCCATCTGTGAAAAAAGTGTCAGATGGGGGTAGGAGTTTTGCGAGTTAAAGATGGGGCCTGGCGGAGCAGCACTCATACGGGGATTCGGAACCTGACTCCACGGAGGAGCCGAGTACCGTATCTCTTTTATTTACTCGTAATGTCGTGTCCAGCCGATCCCATCTGCAGAGCACGGGGCAGCGGCCGCTGAGAAACAGCAGATGCTTCTTAATGGAGGGGGTTTGAGAGTTGTTTCTGTTAAATAATGTGTGAGAAACAGCCAGAAGTCAGAGGATGCATGTATATGCTGTATGTATGTGAGGGGGGGGGGTGCATTTGAGCGCCAGCGTCTGTCTGTCTTGCCGCTCGTCTCCCGTGCCAAATTGCAAGTGGCTGTAACCGGCTCTGTCGCCGAACCACATGTTTTTCCCACATGGCCTCTTTTTCGTGTCGAAAAGCTGTTCAGCAGAGAAAATGAAACGGGCACGCCCTGTTGTTTGCTTCCATGATGTGATTCTGCAATTAAGCGTGCCAGCCTATTGCAACACGTCTGTTTATCACAACACTATCCCGTTTCCCCACCGTCCTACTTTCTGCCAGCTTCCTGCCACGTTAGCGAGCATGGCACGGTAGCGTCGCTTGCATGGCTTGTCTTCTCAAGAATGAACTCCAGTAACTTCCCTCTTTATCTCGCCGACGACACACGCAGACACGCACACTACACACACAAATGTATTATAATGCCAAAGCCGTGAGCACAACAGATAACAAGCTATGTCTTGCCTCTCTCTCGGTGTGGGAAGAGTGTTCTCTGACCCACACCCGGACTCACTGCCGATCTGTCGTTACCACTAACAGAGATTTGCTTACTTTGAGGAAGCTATCACACACACATGCAACGCATACAGAAAACCGCACACATGCAGTCATGCCACGCACAGTTTAGCTGCTACAAGGCTTTTTGAAGTTGTCGGAATGGCGTATGCTCGGGGGATGACTCGGCCTGCTGGGACACGACCTTCTTTTGCGTGCGCACACACACACACACACACACTACACTTACGCACACATACCCCATACACACACATGCACCTTTTTCTGAATGGTGACATGAGCCTAAAGACACACAGTTAAATGGAAACACCATACAACAAGACCGTTAAAACGACAGGAGCATGACTCACAACACATACAGAGGAATCCTCGATTCATTTCTCCAGGTCACTCTGTTTGCGAGTTTCTGTAACTGTGTAGGTGTCGAATCGAAACCAAACAGCTCTGTGCAGGAGAAGGAACTACAGCAGCAAGAATGTTTGATTAGGGTAGGGTGGTGAGGTGCTGCGAATGTTTTCCTTAACATGTTGTTACGTCTTAACAGTTGAATATTAGACAAGAAACAAACTCATGCCGTCATGTTAGTTACTATTTATTTTCTGAATTTAATGCACACTGTATGGACCAAAGTATAGGGACATACATCTTAATCACTGTGTGCTTTTAATATCCATCCATCCATTCATTATCTTCCGCTTTATCCTATATTAGGGTCACGGGGGGGTTCCCCATGCCCATCCAGGGGAGAACGTTTCGGGCGCTGGGCAGATAAACCCAGGACAGGGCGCCAATCTATTGCTGGGAACACACTCACTCACACAGACACTCTATATGGGGCAATTTGGAGAACTCAATTGACTTGATTCATGTTTTTTGGACTGTGGGAGGAAACCGGAGAACCCGGAGGAAACCCACGTGGACACGGGGAGAACATGGAAACTCCACCCAGATGGGGATTCGAATCGGGAATCCCTAGTGCTGAGAGGAGAACGTGCTAACCACTAAGCCACCGTGCCGCCCGTGCTTTTAATATTGTAGGAATAATTTGGAGATGAACCTTCAGCTCTAAAACGACGCAGGCAGAAGGCGTGAAAATAGACAGTTGGCGGGGTGTAAGTGAACAATAAGCTTCGAGATACACCGCACAATATGTAAGGTGTAAGAGAAGTCCCTTTCTGTAGATAATCTTTATCAGCAAAATTATTATGAGGAAAAATATTTCACAAACAACTGAATACTCATTCATTCATTCATTGTCTTCCACTTTATCCTAAATTAGGGTCGCGGGGGGGGTTTCCCCATGCCCATCCAGGGGAGAACGTTTCGGGTGCTGGGCAGATACACCCAGGACAGGGCGCCAATCTATCACTGGGCACACACTCACTCACACAGACACACACTATATGGGGCAATTTGGAGAAGTCAATTGACTTGATCCATGTTTTTGGACTGTGGGAGGAAACCGGAGAACCCGGAGGAAACCCACGCAGACACGGGGAGAACATGGAAACTCCACCCAGATGGGGATTCGAACTGGGAATCCCTAGCACTGAGAGGAGAACATGCTAACCACTAAGCCACCGTGCCGCATCAACTGAAAACTAAAAAAAAAACAATAGTGATACTTCTCCGTTGTGTGTATGAAGAATGCTTAATATGCGTAATGTGATTATTAATGCAGCGTAACGTTTATTAAAGGTTATTTATTTGTCTTTCCAGCTACTTTAGTATAATTTATTTGCATCGCAAACCTTAATGCCCAATCTTCCAAAGAGCAAGCAAAGGTGACAGTGACAATAAAAACACCATCTCATTACTCACACTGCGGTTTTTCCATCACCGCTACCACTTTCATCACATTAACTGTACAGACATTTGGTTATTTGTATTTCATTTGACTCTTAACTTTGCTCTCAGCTCAAACAGTCAGGTCATGCTGTTGTAACATCTTCATCAGAGCATCTCTGCTCACTAAACTAATAATAAGTGGAATTTTTTCAGCTTAAAACAGCATTGTGTAATGATTTTTTGTACTTAAATCAACAACTTCCAAACCGTTTTGATGGTACACTGACTTGTAATAGGGAGAACGACGCCTCTGTCATTAGAACTGTGCGCCTGGAGCACCTGTTCAAGCGCTGTGTAAATTTGCACGATCCTGCAGGAGAAGCGAGGAACACTTAACCATTCCTTGTCACACACCATGACATGTAAGAGTTATATCTGGTCATGTTTCTATATTATACAGCCTTGTCTGTTGACACTCCAGGACTGTAGGGGGAGCACAGGAGCAAAAAATACAAATTCTTTAAGATGAAAAAAGTCATGCTACTGATGCAAAAATGTCAAAACCCTTTATAAATATAATAAAGTTATTATAAAATCAGATATTTTATTTTAGCACAGATATCTTTATTATAATAAACTTATGTCACTTATTCCTTAAGAAATTATGTTTGTGATTGAAGCCAAAATTGAAGCCAAATTATAAATTTTTCTGTTTATATATATATATATATATATATATATATATATATATATATATATATTTGTCATGACTGACAGATTGTCACGTGCATCAAGTGATCTGTGCGTGAATCGCAGGAAAAGGTCAGCCCATAGGTGCTGCTGCTCTCACGATGGAACGAATGCATGTTCTATTTATATGAATTAGGAGAAATGCATTCACAATCTCCACCCAAAAACTCATATTTTCCATACATACTTATTTTTAGATCTTCTAAGAACTGCTGGCTGAAGTTCCTGTGTGAAGTGTTTTTGATCATTCGTAACTACGTCCTCATTAGATGTATGTAGGCTATAACTAAGAGTACAATGCTTTGAAAGTCGTCTATACTTTATTGTTCACCATTTTAAACTTGCGTCAATAGGCCTGGTTTGCGTGAGAGACAAACATCAGAGCACTTTCTGGAGTGTCTTTACATACTTCTTTGTTTATTGCTGGATATGACAGACCATTCTTGATAGACCTTTAGATTTGCGTGGCTTCTGCAGTGAGGACTGTTGGTTTTATTCTTGGTAGAAGAGAAGAGAAGTGAGGAAGGTTGCAGTTAATTAAGAAAGGTTCCTTAATACATTACAATGATAACATGATCTATTTTGCCTACCATGCTTACGCACGGTGGCAAGGTGGCTTAGTTGTTTAGCATGTTCTCCTCTCAGTGCTAAGGGATTCCCGGTTCGAATCCCCATCTGGGTGGAGTTTCCATGTTCTCCCCGTGTCCGCGTGGGTTTCCTCCGGGTTCTCCGGTTTCCTCCCACAGTCCAAAATTTCCCCATATAGAGTGTGTCTGTGTCTGTGTGAGTGAGTGAGTGAGTGTGTGCCCAGCGATAGATCGGCACCCTGTCCTGGGTGTATCTGCCCAGCGCCCGAAACGTTCTCCCCTGGATGGGCATGGGGAACCCCCCCCCACGAACCTAATAGAGGATAAAGCGGAAGATAATGGATGGATGGATGCTTACACACTGAGGAATTTGTCCTCCACATTTAATTGATCCATGCAGTGAAACACACACATACACACACACTGGGTGCAGTGAGCACACCCGGAGTAATGGGCAGCTAGGGAGCGGGAATCAAACTGGGGACCTTCAGGTCGCAAGGCTGGTTTCTTAACCACAAGCCTACCCCTGCCGCCTATATGATCTAACCGCAACTGCTATTTAAAATGGATTCATTCTGAGATAAAGCCGATTTGAACATATATACAACCCCAGTATGTAATTAATATATGTAATTAATCTATTAATCAAATTTTTTTAAGCTTTATGAGCTCTAAACTGTCCAGATGCAGATCCTTCAGGTTGAAGGTCCGCTCTTGTGGCCTCTTCCACTCAAATCGCAGCTTTACAGAAAGGGAACTAAGCATGGGGACTGTAATGAACAAAATCATGTCTACTTATTATCTTTGAAAAGTCCTTTACCGTCAGTCAGTTCTGATTCACAGATGAAGTTTGAAATGCAGGACGTCATTCTTTCCCCCGAAATGATGAGACATTGTGCTGTTCTAAGCTGAATTTCATCATTTTCGGAGTTATTGATGTTCAGACACTTTTGAACAGTAGATGTTTACTTAACGCTGATCTTAGTCTGGATAGTTTTCATATTTCATATGTACAATCAGACATTTTCCTTTTAAAAGCAAGTTGAACCATCGATCAGAAAATCGGAAAATCAATGTTTCAAAGTAAAGAGAAATATTACAGTCTGTAATCATAAAACTACAAAGTCCATCTACATGGTGTGTCCAAACGTTTGACTGGTACTCCATATACAGAGAGAGAGAGAGAGGGGGGGCGAGAGACAAAGTACAAGCATGACATAATCATTTCTTTGAAATTTGGCATCACTTGCTTGAAGAAAGTCTGCTTGATTAAAGTGATTATCGTAAGTGCAGGATCAGGAGCTATTCTTAAAGATAAAACTGTGCAAAGAATGTCTGGGCCTTTCAGTACCTCCTCACATAGCCATGCCTTTGTTTCTGGGCTGTGCTTTAGTTTACTAAACTCTTTGATGCAGGACTGATGTAACTCATCTAAATGTTTTGCTGGTGACATATGTGTCTATATCGTCAGAACTTTACCTCGTTATCAGTTAATCACAAGCACATCTTGATAGCTGTTCATTTTAAGGACGCCCTGATGCCCATGCTGCCACGATCCCTTACTCTTTTTGCTCATGCTTTATCTGAATGGAGGTGCTTCACTTAAGAGAACAATAGAGGGGCCTTCGGGATGGATTTGAACCTGTGGCCCTCCAGTCATTCAGTCTTATCTGGATTAAGAACTTGAAAGTGGAAATGAGTGGCATTGTTTGTGGGTGATGGTAGCTCAGTGGTTAGAGCGTTGGGCTATCAATCTGAAGGTTGGGGGTTCAAATCCCAGGTCCACTGAAGTTACCAATGTGGGTCCTTGAGCAAAACCCTTAACCCTCATTGCTCCAGGGGTGTTGTGATTAACCCTGTGCTCACCTTGTAAGTCGCTTTGGATAAAAGCGTCCAATAAATGACCAAATGTAATGTAATGTAAGTTCAAGTTCATTTATTAATACATAGTTCTGTTTTTTATAACGGCGGCATGGTGGCTTAGTGGTTAGCACGTTCTCCTCTCAGCACTAGGGATTCACGGTTCGAATCCCCATCTGGGTGGAGTTTCCATGTTCTCCCCGTGTCTGCGTGGGTTTCCTCCGGGTTCTCCGGTTTCCTGCCACAGTCCAAAAACATGGATCAAGTCAATTGAATTCTCAAAATTGCCCCATATAGAGTGTGTCTGTGTGAGTGAGTGTGTGCCCAGCGATGGATTGGTGCCCTGTCCTGGGTCTATCTGCCCAGTGCCCGAGACGTTCTCCCCTGGATGGGCATGGGGAAACCCCCACGACCCTAATAGAGGATAAAGCGGGAGATAATGAATGAATGAATGTTTTTTATAACAGGACATGTGGCAACAACAGTGGCAAGAAAAAAAAAACTCCCTGTTAATTTGTTAATTTGTTGGACGACACCTTGGCTCGGCGGCACGGTGGCTTAGTAGTTAGCATGTTCTCCTCTCAGCACTAGGGATTCCCGGTTCGAATCCCCATCTGGGTGGAGTTTCCATGTTCTCCCCGTGTCCGCGTGGGTCCCTCCGGGTTCTCCGGTTTCCTCCCACAGTCCAAAAACATGGATCATGTCAATTGAGTTCTCCAAATTGCCCCATATAGAGTGTGTCTGTGTGAGTGAGTGTGTGCTCAATGATAGATTGGCGCCCTGTCCTGGGTCTATCTGCCCAGCGCCTGAAATGTTCTCCCCTGGATGGGCATGGGGAACCCCCGCGCGACCCTAATAGAGGATAAAGCGGAAGATAATGAATGAATGAATAATGACACCTTGGCTCAGTGGGGGTCTCATCCTCTTTAAGCGTGACCTAAAACTCCCCGGTTTCCCACCAAATACTTATGGCTGAAGTTCCTTTGGGCAAGGCACCTAACCCCAATTGCCCCCGGGTGCCGTATACAGGGTTGCCCACCGCTCCAGACACCTGTGCTCACTTCACTCAGTGTGTGTGTATGTGTGTGTGTTTTACTGCATGTAGGCAAATAGATCACTTTATCACTTTTTATAGAGAGGACTTAAAAGCATAAAACACTTTAGAAGTGTATTAAACCTTTATACACTGACTGACTTGAAAAGTTCTTAAATCCTTCTAATCCGTGAACAACAATCCTAAAAATCCATGAACCGTTAGATGGCTGACGGATGCCACCTGATAGCATGATATACACAGAATGATACAGCCAGACAGGATTTCCTGCAGTCCGCTGACAAAGCTCATAGCACACATCTGTCAAGAAAGTAAAGCCTTGCTGAATTTTGGCGGAATCCAAATATATTTACAGTCGGATACTTTTATTTATTCGGCAGCTCTGTGCCAATTTTTATGAGTGTGTACATCCAAGATATACAGTACCAAGCAAAAGTTTGGACATGACTATTTCTTGCTCTATTGTCTGTTTCCTCCACTTAACATATAGATGGACTTTGTAGTTTTACAATTACAGACTGTAGTCCATCTGTGTTTCTTTGTTTTGTTAGTCCCCTGTTGGTTGTTTTTATAGAATCTGGTTTCAGTCAAAGTTGCAATAGCTCCAGGAGCTTACGTTTGCATTAGATAAAAGCAGAGGCTTTTTCCTGGTACGCCTTCTGCGTGGGTTATTATCATGGAAGTGGCATGTGATGCTTGTTTTCGACACTTTTGGTGACCCCCAAATTATTTTCTGGAATTCTCCAGCAGTGATGTTCAGGGATGTTCCATGTACCTTACCTTCCTCCTCAGTGTGTGGGGGCAAAATAAACACAAGACTTTAACCAGGCAAATAACCCTAAATATGGGCCATAACAGGTGAGTAAGAATTGAAAATTTGACCTCTGTGTCACCTTATAACATATTCAGTCACAGGCCACTTTATTAGAGACACCTTTTTATATTTCCTTTAAATTTGATCCTATAAAGATACATTTACTTGTCCTGCAGTTCTTTTCCATCCATGTTTTCCCTGCGTGTGTTTCCTCTCACAGTCCAAAAACATAGATTCAAGATAAATGGGCTGCTCTTAATTGCCACAAAATTGTGTGTGTGTGTGTGTGTGTGTGTGAGAGAGAGAGTGAGTGTGCGCCCAATGATGGATTGGCATCCTGTCCTGGGTGTGTGTACCCAGCGCCCTAAATGTTATACCCTGGATGGGGGGACATTGTAATCTGTGTAACCCTTTTTTTTTCTTTCTGGTCACACATTTCGTGAACACTGTTGAGATAAACTTGCACATCATGGTTGCTGGATTCATTCTTACAGACCACAGTTCTTCACTGCATGAGCAATGAGTATGCATTTATATACTGACATCCTGGTGGGGATTACCATCAACACTTGTCTTTCTTTAATGGATATTTATATTTGTATATAATATGATTATTAATATCTACTCAAACACTTATCATTATTTAACACACTTTATAAAACGATATCTGTACTTGTACTCAGGTATGAATAATGCTGTCTTTACACAAGACCGACCCTGACTTTATTGCTGAAAGCAGGGTGATTAGCTAGAAGGGAGTGTGCACACATGTGTGTGTGTGTGTGTGTGTGCAGTCAGCTTGAACTCTTGAGCTGTGTGCGTGTGTAGGGCTTCTCTCTAGAGATTGCTCATGACACTCTAGGAGGGGAAAACTACGAGCAGAAACACGCTGAGACTCGCTTACAGTAGAGGGTGGGAGACCGAACACAAAGGCAACGTGAGGGGGGAGGAGAAGAAGAGACAAAAAGGGGGAAACGGAGCAAATGTCTACAAGGAGGAAGGTCAGAGGAGAGGATGCGGCTCTATCCGGTCATGGTGCCTGCGCAGAATCTGGATTATCAGGCGATCTGGATGCAGATTGTATTTGGCTCTGTCATCATAAAAGTGCAGGTTCATTTAGTTTAAAAGGCTTCTATGGCATGCTGCTGTGGGGGCCGGCCGGAACGTCGTGCCCCTCCATGCCTTTACCTTTAAACTCGCCCAGGGACGAACGCTGAAACCTGGACCTGCTTTGTGCGGCGCAGCTTTGAGATGACTTTGAATTTATTTACCAAATTCTGAATTGTATTAATGGTGGGAGGAGACATAGCTCTCGTGGTGGTGTGGGTGGGGCAGCTACCTTATCCTACTGAGTGAAGGCACTTTATGGGGCTTCAGCCTCCGACTTGTTGCCTCAGGGCAGGCCTATTAGTGCAGGTAAGCCTGGTTGGATCTTTTCAAGGTTCCTCTGTAGTGCTCAGCTGCCTTAGGGCCTAAAAGACACACCATGCTTCTCTGGAGCTTCCAGTCAAGGAACAGTTAATTGCCAGACAGCAATGGGAAATACCTCCCTCTTTCTCCTATCCCTCCCATTTCTCCTTCTCTTTTCTCGGCTATACCTCTCCCTCCCCTTTTCCCTCTCTCTTCCATGTGCCTGTACTCTCTCTCTCTCTCTCTCTCTCTCGCTCTTTCTCTCTCGCTCTCTCTGTCACGAGTAGGTGTTTCCCTGCATGATGGGACAGAGTGTATATAGGGCACCAGCACTCTGACAAGTTCAGAGTCTCGAGTGTGCCTGCCACACGTATCTCCCCTCAGGACTATCCCTGCTTCTCATTTGGGGCAAAGTCTTTATTTTTGTTTTTTTTTTTGCCTCTGAGTGGATTAACATTTATACCATGACGCAGGGCGGGAAGAAGGAGAAGAATGGGAAGAAGAAAGGAGGGAAACGGGAGCGCAAAGAAAAGCAAGCGCAAGGTAATCGAAGACACAACATGTAAAGGTGTGAGCGATTGCGTGTGTGAGTACATGTCTGTACGTGTGCTGTCCAGGGTGTGTGAGACACCTCTCACCCTGACTTGCCAAAGCTTGCTGGGTGCTTTTTCAATACAGGAGGATTTCCTAAAAGCAGCTGGACGCTGTAGCCTCCGTTCGTAACGGTGCACCGAGTCATAGTGCTTGGCGTGTGGGATACCCGTTGCACTTGTCTACTCTGACTTGCTTGATCACTGCAGTCGGTAACTAAATTAGTGTAGGTAGTGGATTCTGGTGTATTTCTGTAGTTCCCCGTGTGTGTGTGTGTGTGTGTGTGTGTGTGTGTGTGTGCAGCCGCTTGGAAAGAGCAGATATTGATTCATTCACTGGGGGAATTATATACATGATCTCAGACCCTCATTGCAGCATTCTCACCCCTCAGCATCTGCAAGGAAGCCTTTACTACAAACTCAGAGTGTCACTGCTACATCTGAATGAATGAAGGAATGCTGCTGACTGGAACCTGGAGCACTTTGCTGGAACGCTTGATCAACATCCTCAGTCCCACATTGATCCTAATTTCTTGATTTTCTAAAAGTCCAAAAGTCCCTTTTTAAAGACCTGGTTACCTGGTAATTACTTATGGATTTCGGTAAAACTGACACAATCCCCTGTTATGATCAGTTCATCTCTGAAAAACTCAGAACAGGTCACTTTTTTGATATTAGGGTAAAGATATCAGTTGAAGACACTCTGATTTGTTCCTCTCCCCCCCCCACCCCCTTCTATTGCTATGCTCAACCGCAGCTCCCCTCATGGGAGGTTTTCTTTTGGCTGTCGCCCTGAGGCTCTGGTTTGCGTGACCTCCGAAACAAAAAGTTTCAGTGCACTTCTCTGTTCATTTTCCTCAGGTTGAGCATCGTTTTTCTCTTCACATGCAACTCTAATTGATCACACATTTGGGTTGGGCGCAAACGTAATGGCTGTTTCTGTCCCGGGATTTTCTTTTCTTTTTAATACACTGCCAACTTTATTTATCTACTGGAGATGAAGTAAAGCAACGAGGAAATAATAAAAAAAAAAAAACATCTGGAAATACAACTTTTCTATACTTTCTATCTGTATTTATTCTGTAAAAGTACAGAACTCAGTTGGTAGAGATATAAAGGAAGTGCAAGAAAGATTATTGAAGGTTGTATTTAGTTGGGATTAAATCATAGTTAGGGTCCGGGATCTTTGCTGACACCTTGGGTCTTTTAATCTTCAAAGTATTTATATTTATATATCATTTCGATCTGGAAACATTCTCTCGCAGAGTCAGCGTACTCTGAAATATGGGTTTGTACTTCAGCTTTCTTTAGATTTAGCACTTTTTGGCCCTCTTTAGATTTAGATTTCATCTTTGTTTTAAATGTGGATGAAATAGCCCGGGGAATCGTTAATAAGTGCTTAAGTTTATAAAGCCCCTCGGAGACACAGCTTATTTTTTGGCCTTAATATAAAAATGGATGAATCTTTCCCACAAACGCTGCAAACCTCAATAGCAAAAAAATAAAAAAATAAAAAAGTTACTAAGTTACTATTTTTTAAATAACCATACACATTTTTTAAATTAATTTCCAGACTTTTGCTTTTAGTTTTCCGAAATGCTGAGCTAAACATAAATAAATCATTTATCTGTACACGGCATTGCTGTTCTATTAAAAGCAAAACATGCCAAATATTTTTGTGTTCAAAATAATAAAAAAAAAAAGTTTCCAAAACCATAAAGAATCATTTCAGAATGTAGATCAGTTGTTCTGGTCTTCGATTCCAGGATTTTCAGTGAGCATATTTATTTAATTAAGACTTTGTAAAAGCACATTTTCTCTGTTGTACTTTTCCAGGCCAAATTTAGTAATGTGTGCAAGAATGACAAAGGGGGAAGTCAAAATAATGGTGGTTCGAGGTCTCCACGGTGCTGGAAAGCACAAGAGCATTTATTGGATTTAACATTAACATTATTGAATTATGTGGTCGGAGATGTTGCAGAAATCCGGGTGACTTCTTCTCTGCCAGAATCACGGCACGATGTTGCATGCAGAACAGCTTTGAGCTTCTCAGGCTTTTCACTTATTTTTTAATATTTTCCCGATGGAAAATGATCAAACGATAAAATGCGGACTGATGTTAATACAGTGATCCACTCATTCTGGCTGTGCATTATGGGTGATACCCCATCAGATCCCCTTTTTTAAAAAACCTGAGCGGATTAACAAAAAAAAATCTGTTGTTTTTTATACTGTTTTTTCACTTCTTTAAATTTCAACATGCTGACTCTGTTTGTTCTGAACGTTTCTTGCATCAAAATACAAAAATAATATATATTTTTTACTTATTGATGGCTAATTATTCTTACCCTAAAACAATAATTAAGCACTTATGAAACTATGTATTTTATCTTTCTGAAAGTTTTTTTATTTTTAATATATACGTTTTACTTTAGTCTGTAATATATATTTTGAGATTGATTTAATACGAGCACAATGGCAGGACTTTTTTGCTCGGTAATATGTATCTAATTATTCATTATATAATGGGGGAAATAATCTGTCCATGTTGTTTGTGTGAGAAGAACACAAAAGCTTTCAGTTTAGCTCCAAAGCTCGGAGTCAGATAACTCCCAGCCCTTCTCTTTATACATGCAAACGCAGAAAGATGAACTGAACAGTCATGAAAGCCTTATGCCTGAGCGTAAACAGGAACACCGTCTCTGTGATCTACCCAGGCGCACTGTCACAGTCACGGTGTGGTTCCTTCAGGTATCACTGACAGCAATCAGCTTTACGCAAATCGATTACCAATGAACCTTTTTTTTTTTGATAAAAACAATCCGACCCGTTTATTAAAAGCTGACACAGCAAAATATATCAAACCATTCTTATAGATGCATAGATTATAGATCTGTTTCATCTTAACTACATAATGAACTGAAGGGAAACATTCCGTTTGTTTTTATTTAAAATATTCGTAGTTGTTTTTGAGTAGCACTCAAAAGTTTGGACACATATCCCTTTTTGCTCCACTTATTGTTCATGTTCTCAGTTCCATCTGATCGTGGACTACAGCACATACTGTGTACTCTGTTATTTACTGGTCAGGACCCCAATAGTACCACCACAGAGCATTATGGTTGGTACATTATTCCTAAACCCCCAGCTAAAACCCCCTCACCACATCAGTGTCAATGCAGAACTGACAAAAATCAATCCACCACCCAAATGATACCTGTTCTGTGATGAACAATAGAGAACAGAGAACCAACGGGGGAGTAACAAACACAACGAAAACAGATGGACAACAGTCTGTAATTGTAAAACTACAAAGTCCATCTATATGTAAAGCGGAGGAAACAGACAATGGAGCAAGAAAGAGACGTCCATGGTTGAGATAACTGTGGGTCGTGTGTAGTTTACAGTTCATGAAGTGCCATTTTGATAAAAGTGGGTGAGAATTTTACGTTCAGAGGAGGTTTTTAGTTCTGTGGGGCTTGTTTTGTAAGTCTGTGCATGGTCTGTTTGTATGGTCTGTTTTACTGACGGCTGTTGCAGCTTCTGAACATTTCCAGTATCAGTGGAGAGTGACATTGCTGAGCAGCTTATGCCAGTTTATGGTTTATTGAGACAAAAAGTGCAAAACATGTCCTCAAAAGTACAACCATTATTACTGTAAATGGATAATAAGTATTTGTTCACTTGATGTAACATATCAGAAGGAAAAGATCTGATTTGAAGCATAACTCAACCCTTCACAACTCAACCCTTCACATCAGATTAAATGCTAAATGACTCACAGTTTATTTCTGCAAAACATTTTTTTTTTCCTTTTTGTTTTTAAATACCTGATCTGTTCCAACTAACCTGCAACTCAGGATAAATCATGTTCAAGAGCATGACTGAGTTTTTAATAGTTGCCAAAATAATGCCATCCTCACAGAACAGCTATGTGCTCAAGCAAATATATCAAATACTGTCCATGAACTGCAACATGAAGTAGCTTGGAACCAAGTTCTCGGAAAACGCAGCGGTTTGTAACAATTTTTGTTGCAGCTGAGCATATTTTGAATTTTATTTCCTCTTCAGATCCCCCCCCCCCCCCCTTAAAAAGCCACAAGGTGATTTAGCGGTTTGTAGTCTTGGCACCAGCCCTGAGGTTATGCATTTCCGAGTCATTTTTTAAATTATGGGCTGGGCCATGGAGAGACTGCGTCTCATAAAGTAAGATGGCTGTGTTAAAGGGCAGGTGAAATATGTGACCTGTGGGCTGCCCTTTATATGGTGCTATAGATACATGTACACAGGTAATGCATGCACCATGGCTTTGGTCAGAGTTTGGACATATACAGGTACAGTAATAGGTAGAGATTAATACCTATAAACCATCTATTAGTGCATTGTACACACTACTGTATGAAGTAGAGCCATGAGGGTGCTGTATTTCTTTTTTGGAACAATGTTCAAGTGCAGGAAAAAAGCCATTTGATGTAAGTAGATTATTCTCAGTCCAGCAGTGACACTAACATGCTTAACAATTCCAGGAGAACTGCTGCATCTGCTTTATTTTTATCAGCAACACACACAGCAATGTCACTGCCATTCTGAGCAAGATCGACCACCTAAATAATACCTGTTCTGTGGTGGTCCTGACCATTAGAGAACATGGTACACATTCTGGGGCTCAGCAATGTCGGTTCATACGGGCTGTTACATGTATGGTGGCATGTTGATAGACGCACCATTACGTTTGGACTTAAGGAATGTTTTTTTTTTTCTTTTCATGGATAGTAAGAAAAATAGAAGCCAGTGGTTTCCATGTTAATGGATGTTTTTGTTTTGTTTTAGCTTTTATTTCATTCATAGTTTGATTCGCTTTATTTAACTTATTTTGCTTCTTATATTTCAAAGCTATTATTAGTAACATCATATATGGTGTTCAGTTAGTGAGAATGTTTGCTTGGTGTCACTGTGTTAACAGATCATTAATATTTTCATTGTGTTATGTTCTGTGATAGCTATTCACTTCACGCCAGTCACACCCATGAATGTTGTACATTAGATGCCTTGAGAACATGGAACCTGATATGGTTTGAGAATGTACAGTGATCCTTGTGGATTTTGTCACTGTTATATGTTTTAAGATTCCAGGGATTAAGTCGTATAAATTGCCTTCTGATTCTTTATGTAGTGCAAATAAATCATGTACTTTAAACTGTTTGACAAGTAGGATGGGGATATAATTCCCTATTAGATAGTAACTCTCTACTAATATCAACCAATCTGTTAGGAATAAAAGTGTATAATGGTTTTACAGTAACAAGTATATATACATAATAATATATATATATATATATATATATATATATATATATATATATATATATATATATATATATATATATATATATATGCACTTTAGAAATTACATAACATGAGGTCATTTAGCAGACACTTTTATTCAAAGTAAGTTTTCCAACTTGATGGTTGGGGGTCAGAGGTTACAGGGTCAGCCATGATATAGCCCCCCTGAAGCAATGACCTTTTCTCAAGGGCCCACAGTGGTAACTTCATTGGACTTGGGATATGAACCTCCAACTTTCAGATTAGCAGCTTGATATCCTAAACACTGAGCTACCACTGTATCTGTCTTAATATACAGTGAATATACAATAAAGCGAATATACAATAAAGTTGGAGAATATTTCAAATATATGAAATTATTAAATTAAATATAAATAAATAAACCTCAACTCGATAATAAACAACCTTTAATAGTCCCCTTATTTTGAAAATAGTAGTGTATAAAAACTTTTAGGGGTGTTTTAGAGAGTTGATGTTGAAGATCTCGGGTGCGATATGGAAATAACAGATAGCGACATCATTAGCTAAATCATTGTTTGGATTTATAATAGAATAGAATGTGAAACTAACCAACCACCAACTAACCTCACAGCTACAGTATGCATGACCACTGTAGTTAATATCATGTTGGGACTGCATTAGTAAAGACTTGCAACATTTCAGATATGTGCAACTGCTAAACCCTGCAGGTTTCATAAAACACTAACCCGGGCGAGTGCAATACTGAACGTTATTAGTCTTTCTTAAATGCATTATTATCTACGATACTTCACAGACATATGCAACAGCACTTTGAACTTTGGCTTTCTCTGTTTCATCCTTAAAAATAGTACGTCTGTGAAGGTACTGGGAAAAAAAACAATCGCTTTGAAGTGGTGCCGCTTTTTGTCGCCTGTCAAAGCAAACTGAACCATGACACGTTGGTTCGAAGCCAGTCACAGACCCAGATGTTTTTAATTATGATTATTTAAAACGATGAAAGAATAATGTGACATGGGTATCATTTATTTCAGCTTCTTCGTTATAAAAGCTTATACAGTAGGGTTAACCCTCATACCTCGGCTGACTTCAGGTCGTCAGGGCGGGACCTGTCCTATTACTGCTCCGTCTGGGCATAGTGTGAAAATGTAACATTACTCACAATCCCTTTCTTTTACAGAAATCAGCAAACTACAGTCCGGTGTGAATAATTCTGGCAGCTTTGCGAGGTTACACAATGACAATAGCTGAGTACCTGAATGACCAGAATGATTCCAACAGTGTTTGTCTTAGTCTCCCACGTTTCGGGGTTGTGTTAACTGGTTGAATGTACTAATTAAGCACAGAATCAATCCCTCAGCACCTAGTGAAGTAGTTATAAAAGTCGCAACCTCATGTAGGAGATTTGGTTTAAAGTAAAAGTCTGCTGAAATGAGAATACAGGCTGGTTGTCAGGGAATTACAAGTACAAGTTGTGTGGCATGCTCAATGTATTGTGGGAGCTGAGTGATTTATGAGCAACCTGGATGTCCAAACTATCTTACATCACCATCACTACATTAACTTCACAGCCTCAGTGCAAATAATAAGCTAACAGAATACACTAAGCATGTGTTAGCTGATCATTCGCATATGCTGCCTGCGGAGAAATATGAGTTGCCTTTACGGCAGATGTGATAAATACTTAAAAATAATAAAAATCAAATCCTGTGCTGACAGTCTATTGCAATGTGTGTGTGTGTGTGTGTGTGTGTGTGTGTGTGTGTGTGTGTGTGTGTGTGTGTGTGTGGTCGGTCCATGCAGCCACTAGTAAGACTGGCCTCACTCACAACATGAGCTACATCAGTCAACACACTGTAAAGACTCCACACATCCTTAAAGTACACAAGGTACAGACCCGCGATTTAACTAAAGCCAGACGAGCTTTTCTCCCTCACTATCAGCACCGCACATAGAATGAACAGAACCGCGGGCCTTTGTTCATCACACTCTGTGAAGTATTAGCGATACAACGCTGAGCTGTTAGATTTCGAGGCTTTGGGAAAATTATAGGCTGCCTAGCTTTAGGAAACAATAGCATGGCTCTTTCTAAATATTGAGGTGTTGGAACATCAAGCTAAATTACCCTGGAACCTTGAAACGGTTGCAAAGCTTGTAGTAGTATGACGATGATGTCAGCTGATCACCTGAGTTCCAAAATGTGGAATAATAAAATGAAATTGTAAGCCAGATAAACAGGTGATCCCTGACGCTGCCCATCACATGAGTACAGCGTAAGTGTAAAGCTGCTCTTTGCAAACTGTGCAAAAGCAATTAGAATCATTTCTTCAATTAATGCCATCCTCGTGTTACCCGCCAGCTGTCTGAGGCTACATGTAGTTCCTCTGAGACGCATGAAGACGGTGATATCACACATCAGCTTAAGTCTTTCTCTACGTTCCTCTTTACTAACCCTTGGGCTGGCAAATGTTTGGCCAACAGTTTTCTATCTTTTAAGTTTGTTTTTCTCTCAACATGCATTTCTTGTTGTGGTAAAAGATGTTATACAAGTCCGTCGAGTGTCTTTGTTTTCGCTCGACCTGTTGTGTTCACATAGGAAGCAAAGGTTTATTGTTACTGCCTTTTTTTCCCAAACCGTTCTTGGGTCAAATGGTGCAGCACCAACCGACGGTGCACTTTCAACCTCGCAATCGTTGAAGCATAATTATAAACATCAGAAAACACGTGCATAATAAATGCTATCCAATGCAAACACAATGGCTTTGAGAGAAAATACGCACTTCTGCCCAGTTTTACGCCGTTTAAGGTGCAATTTAAGAAGCAAAATTACGTGAATTAACATAAAAATGTGTTTCATTAAAGAAATTGCACATTTTAAGCGATTAATTCTTTTTCTACCTTTTTTTAAATTATTATTGTTGGTAGCACTTTACCTAAATCCGGTTTTCATAATTATTAACACACTCATAAAGCTTTATAACATATTCATAATGCTACACATGTCATAAGCCTCTGTTAACGTACATAGATGTTCATCATCACAGTCATAAAGTGCATAATTACAAAATTATATAAGGATTATAAGGATAATGCATTATAATACAAAATTTGGATTCTTTAGATTTTTAATTTAAGAAAAATGAGGAATGAAGTCTGTATGAAGCATTTATTAGTCATTATGTACTAAATTTAATGGAATCTCCTTCATAGTAATAATAATCGACGACCATTTACCTCAAGCTTGTAAAGAAAGATTATAAGCTTTCATAAACAGTTAAACACAAACCTTATAAAACTTTGCTACTGGTCTCTACGATAAGTTGATGAACTGTTAAAATATACATTTTATAATGAAATATGTCACTTTGTGTTATAAAACACTTTCTGAGTGTGGTTATAAACATCTAAGTACGTTAACAGGCTAATGACAAATGTTATGAAGTTTTTATGAATACGGGATTTATGTAAAGTGTTACCTTATTTTTTATTATAAATATGCTGTTATAATGAGTGGGGAGGAATAAATCATAATGAAATATGTTTTTATAGAGGATGCATTAACATACTGACAGATAATGCCCAAAACATGTCATTTAAACAGGGGCTTTTCAACTTTTGCATGCGACTGTATTGTTAACATTAGATTCATAACAAAAACACAGACATGCATCGCTGAATGTTATGCCACTGATTATTAGAGGGAAATCCTTGTTGGCTCGAGAATACAGTGGTACCATTCGCTTAGACTAACATGAGGGTCAACACATATATTTGCACATTATATTTACTAACCTGTGGAATGAAAGCCGACATGAATGCTGGATATTTCTCTATGAAAAGCCTAGACAACACAAATAAGAGTACAAATAATGATATTACGTCTCAGTTTCTGGGAGGAGCTCCGTTTTTTGTTCGCTCCTGAATGTACATTAGTGGTAAAAGGGATTGTAGGAAGATCACGTTTAAATCAGGGAGACTATATTTTATTCTTCTGACCAAACATTGTTCTTTGCCTTCTGGCTGGAGCGATTTTTACCCCGGTTTCGCTCATGTCACCGTTCTGATGCTCATCCTAAATAAACACTTGCTAGGATACCAGTCATGATATTAGGGCATCTGAATTTCCATTAAACTCTCCATTCACTTTCTCATGAATACCAGCTTTCACCCCCCGTAGTGCCTTGTTGCTTGAGGTTAGTTTTTCTGTCTTGTATAATTAAATCGATTTTTCTGTCTTACTAGTTTCTGTCTGTGCTAAATTTTCAAGGCTGAGGGGTGTTACCAGATTAAAAAACATAAATCAATAATCAATATAGGGCGTCATGTTGGCTTAGTGGTTAGTATGTCCACCTCCCAGCTTTGAATCCTAATCTGGGTGGAGTGTCTATGTTCTCCTGTGTCCGCCGGGTTCTCTGGTTTCCTCACACAGCCAAAAACATGAAATGATAAATTGCTCTAAATTGCCCCTATTTAGTGTGTGTCTGTGTGTGTCTGTGTGTGTCTGTGTGCCTGAGTGAGTGAGTGAGTGAATGCGTGCCCTGAGATAAATTAGCCCCTGTCCTGGGTGTATCTGCCCAGTGCCCGAATTATCATAATCAATATATTTGATAATTGATCATTCCAGCAATTATTTGTTTATCATGTGGTCTTTAGCACTGCGAGTCTTAATACACCTGCCCTGGTACCTTATTTTTGTTCTCACTGACCTTTTTGCACCATGTTGTACATGTAAAATCAAATACAGTGGCTTATTTAATCCAGCACAATCTGTGTTAGACATCCTCTAATCCCTCAGCAGCGTTCCCAGGACGCAGAGGAAAAACCAAAACATAAAAAAAAGGTTTGTTTCGTAGATGCCTTTAGTTTAGTAACTCTGCATCATCAAGTCCACATCATTCACATACTGAGACTGAAATCTGCCATTGTCTCTGGTGACATCATCTGGCCGGATGAGAGGTCTGTTCACACTTAAACTTCCTCGCTGCCACCTGCTCCTTCCACACTTCAAATAAACTCCTTTAAATAAGCTCCTTAATGACATGTTTGCAGTGATACCGATCATGCAGGTGTAATGTAACTTTTTCTCTCATTCTCGTTTATTTTTCTGTAGGTGCTCCTTCATTAAAGCCTATGTTGAGCCCAGTGGTGGTGAAGGAGGGGAGCAAGCTAACAGTCAAGTGCGAGGCATCGGGTGCCGCACCCCTCACTTATAAGTGGTACAAAGATGGTACTACCCTGAATAAAGACGTCAGGATCAAAGAAAACAGGTACGGGCCTCGGCTTTTAAAAATTATGTGGGATTTGTTAGATATGTATTTATATATTTTATACAAAACAATCGATTATACAGTACCTATTAAAGATTTGGACACACCCCTTTTTGCTCCACTTACTATACATGTCCATATTGTCCATGATCCACATATAACAATTTACAGATACATTTATGTTGATTAATGTTCTTTGCTTCTCTAAACACACACACACACACATATATATATATTCATTCATTATCACCCGCTTTATCCTCTATTAGGGTCGCAGTGGGGTTCCCCATGCCCATCCAGGGGAGAACATCTCGGGCGCTGGGCAGATAGACCCAGGACAGGACGCCAATCCATCGCTGAGCACACACTCACTCACACAGACACACTCTATATGGGGCGATTTGGAGAATTCAATTGACTTGATCCATGTTTTTGGACTGTGGGAGGAAGCCGGAGAACCCGGAGGAAACCCACGCAGACACAGGGAGAACATGGAAACTCCACCCAGATGGGGATTCGAACCGGGAATCCCTAGCGCTGAGAGGCGAACGTGCTAACCACTAAGCCACCGTGCCGCCCACATATATACATATATATATATATATATATATATATATATATATATATATATATATATATATATATATATATATATATATATATATATATATATATATATATGTGTGTGTATGTATAACAGTAGTTTTATATATATTCACTCCTGAAGTTATTGATGGTTGCATGGCAGTAAATGAGTTGATATACTGACGTTGGAAAACATTTTTTCAGGGTTATTTCTATTGTGAACCTGTATTGTTAGGTTTGGTTGCTAGGTATGTTGTTAGGCTCCGACAATCCAGAGGAGTTTTTTTCCACCCATTTTTTTTTTCCCACAAGTCCCAACAAATTCCCATGACTCTTCCTTCCCTCTGATGCAGGAAACACTCCAAGGTTCAGATTGCTAAAGCAAAGCTAAAGGACTCTGGGGATTACATGTGTGTGGTGGAGAACAAGATTGGAAGTAGGAACACCACAAGCACCGTTCAAGTCCAAAGCACCTCAGATGCCCAAAGCCCCCCTCAAGCCCAAAGCCCCGCTCAAGTCCAAAACAGTAAGTAATGAGCTTAACCTCTGGCTTTATTGTAATACTGAGCTCTGTGGTCGTCCATTAGTGGTTTAACCTAAGTGTCAAAATCCTTGCGGGATCTTCTGTGGGGTCTATTGAAATAGTGACATTGATAAGATCACCGCTGAAACTTAATCTGAGATTTTAAAAAGATGAATTGAAAAGAAATCCTATTGTACACAATGCTGGGATGTATTAAAGTACATCTAATAACATAATGTTTCAATCATTAACCTGTGCTGTTTCTACTACTTGCTTCCTGAGGGAATTATATTACACTGCCGTCTCAAAAACAGTGATTATGCAACATGCACTGCAATGATGATACATTTAATTATGTGCTTAAAAATGTACTTTAGCATTGCCAAAGTAAACAGGGCTATTGTTGCAGATTGTCGAGATAATCCATAAATGGGACCTAAGAGCAAATACAAGACGAAATTTAGCTCCTTTAAGTTTTTGATACCATGAAGCCATTGTGGTATTTTACTCGCAGATCATTTACCAATACATCCGTTGTGAAAACTGCCACTGCTTCACGCGGACTACGAAACGTACGTTACGACGTAATGTCTAGACTCTGGAAATTGGTAAACCGAGCTGCACTATTAAGGGGACTTATCATAAAGCTGAACTGACTCCAATGAGAGTCACACCATGACTCTGTAGGTGGTGGTGGTGGTGGTGGCATGTCACTGCAAAATGTTTGTAGGTTCTTCCTGGGAACCTGTAAGTTGTCTTCTGGTTCCACCCATATGTTAAAAAACATACTGGACGAGAGATTTTCTCTAAATTAGAGAAAAGTATGTAGATAGTATTTAAATAGATCTGCTCTGCGCTGGACTGGGGACATGTTCGGATGGTTCTCCAGCTTTTAACACAATAAACTCTGGATTCAAGAAAAGAAAAATGGGTTCTAACTTACACCCTGCACAATACTCATTGCTATTCTACACCCCGCCCACACCTCATCTAGCTTCACAGCTTTAATGAGCTTTAGTTTGATCTCACAATCTACAGATATGTAATTCAGCTGAACTGCAGATAACCGCTATCAGGTGAATGAGTGAATGTTTGGGCTGTGCTTCTGTACGCTGGTTACATGCTCAGGGTATTTCAACTACATTTGCCTAATGAGCTCTGAGATAAGCCCTACTACTCTTAACCCTGATTGGGATTGGAACTTAAAACATGATGAACTTTACTAAATAGCTATAAATTATAAACCTCCATCGATGTAATTCGGTGCCATGCTTATAAGTCTGAACATTCTCATTAGCTGTGCCCTGTCATTGTTGCTTGTCCTTTCATCTAGACCATAATTTACATGGTTGGGCTGCTGGCACTGACTACACAAAGCATTAGTGCTTTGTTCGGAGTTTAATGTAAGTCTGTTACTAAGCCTGTGAAATGTGCATGGACTATTTGTTTGTTCACGTACATAGTAACCAAATGTCCACTCTCATCTGCAGCATTGATTTTTTTTTTTTGTTTTTTTTTGGTTCAGTTTGTTTCTGAATGACTGCGTTATTGGTCGGTTATGGCCCTCTTTCTTTCCGAATCGTGGATTTAATCATCGTTCCAGCTTAACAATTGTTGTTCTCGAGTTGGGTTTCCTTCATGTGCTAACTGCCTGTTAGTTCACATATAATCCTTCGGTCCAGCAGGTGATTTCCTAAAAACAGTGGCTCTGATTCATGTTTAGAATAATGATCTTAAATGGCTCCTCACAGGCATATTATTTAATAAAGCAAGAAATGCGGAGAGGGCATGCAGTATTGTGAGTCAGTGCAGAGTGGAGTACACTTACAATTCACAAGTTCCTTATCGCTTTTATAAAACGGCTACAAACACATTATAATAAAAAAACAGGTTTGATTCATGAATAATTCATGAATCATTAATAAACTGGTCTTTCATGACGTGATCTAGTCTGTTTTTTAAAGTGAACGTTGATCGCAGAGTAACAGGATACTGACTTAGTGCTTATCAGGAATCGGCTTAATGTTTATTTCCTTTTAAAGGTACATGATTTTAAATAATGTATAATACGCATAGGTCAGAGGTGTGCATTAGTGTCAATAAAAGACCCGGCTGGACAAACGGCTCAGCCAATCAGATAAAAGGAGCGGAACTACCCGTTTTATAATACAAGTTAAAGTCATCTGTAAATATATATATTTTTAAGATATTGTACGATGTTTCGTAATAACTTCTCATTTACTCACTCAGCTTAGTTCATCTTGATATTTCTTTCTGTTGTTTTGAATATTTGCTCTGCAGTGCAGTCCAGGTGCAGCGTTACTGGATTCATCAATTCTGAATCACTCCTTGACTCACGGTTGATTCAGAGTTTATCACTGTACTTCAAACCCAATCCCGTCTTCACCACCTTCATTAGCGGCTCGTCGTGTACTATGCCGTGCCTCTGTTGACCCTTTCATCTGTAAATGGCTTGAATCGGGATCTCCCTCCCAAATGTGCTGCGGTTACATTTCTAGGAACGCAGTCTTTGATCTTTTGCAATAATTTGACTGGAGATGCATTTGTAATCTCGTAAACATGCCACGCTAAAAGAGAACTGTGGATACTGTCAGGTTCTCATCCATTCAGTGCAAACAAAAGCTTGTTCAGCCAGATAATGCTGAATATCCACTAATAAAACAATCTTTCTGCTTATCTAGTTACAGATCTGGTTAATTAGATATAGCTGGATGTTAAGCCAGGCAGGTACAGTTAGCAAAATAAACCATGGCAGGATGATGCTGTATTTCATACCACTTATTTTACAGATATACGGAACCATCAAAAGTTAGGCCACGCCCACATCTTGCTCCATTGTCTATTTCTCCACTTATCACATAGATGGACTTTTTTTACAATTGTAGTTTTACAATTACAGACTGTAGTCCATCTGTGGTCTTTGATGTTGTTAGTCCCTGTTGGTTCTGTGTTCTCTATTGGTCAGCGCCATCACAGAACAGGTATCATTTGGGTGGTGGATTGTTTATTGTCAGTTCTGCAGTGACACTGATGTGGTGAGGGGTTTTTTAGTGCAGCAGTGCTGCTGGAGTTTCATTTAAACACCTCAGTGACACTGCTGGGATAGGAATAAATGCACCAGTGATTTATGAAATGTGGTAAGTTGTCATGTTTCTTTAATCACTGTGTGGAGTGACCTACACCATCAGAACTATATAATTACAGCCTATAAAATAGAAATGCAGCCCTCTGTATACTATTATAACATCTATAGTGTATTTAAAATATATAAACTGATTGCTTTATCTGCAAAAATACATTAAATAAACCAAATTGACAAAATAAGTTTGGTTTCCTGTAGTCTGGTCTGTAAGGGTACAGTGTGTTTCAATCGCTGTAACACAACTGGTGCCCTTATGTTCGGTCAATCACACATGATAGTATTCAACTGTGCTGTCTTAACTCAGACTGGCCCCCAGTCTGGTTCCTGTGGTTCGGTTACTAAGCAGCGATGGTCTCCACTGCTCTGATTACAGAATCCAACAACCAGGAGAAGACCCAAAAGCCACACATGATAGTGTTCATACCCCTCGCTTTGTTTCTTCTCCAAAAACAGCAAATAGGCCACAGACCAGCTCTGTTTCATTACGCACATCCACTTTTTGTACAGCTCGTCAGCATGTTGTCATGTTCGCGGACCAACCAGTCGCAGCCAACAAGACATGTGATTCAAAGCTGCTGATTGACCTCCTGTTGACGGGTTCGATCGATAGCCTTTTGGCTCAGTTAGCAGTTCGCCGGTTGGTGTGATATACATTTACACGGTATAAAATGCTTTAACCTGGCAGCACGGTGGCTTAGTGGTTGGCATGTTCTCCTCTCAGCGCTAGGGATTCCCGGTTCGAATCCCCATCTGGGTGGAGTTTCCATGTTCTCCCCGTGTCTGCGTGGGTTTCCGCCGGGTTCTCCGGTTTCCTCCCACAGTCCAAAAACTTGGATCAAGTCAATTGAGTTCTCCAAATTGCCCCATGTTGAGTATGTTTGTGTGAGTGAGTGTGTGCCCAGCGATAGGTACTGGGAGTGTCTGCCTGGCGAACGAGACGTTCTCCCCTGGATGGGCATGGGGAACCCCCCCGCGACCCTAATAGAGGATAAAGCGGAAGATAATAAATGAATGAATATGCTTTAACCCGTACTCAGAAGGATGGTGAAAAGTCATTCAGACTGTGAGGGTGTGGTAGCTCAATGCTTATCAATCTGACGATTGTTCTGAAGATGTTCAGATTCATGTGTGTGTGTGTGTGTGTGTGTGTGTGTGTGTGTGTGTGTGTGCCCAGCGATGGAATAGTGCCCTGCCCTGGGAGTATCTACCCAGCTCCCAAAAAGTTGGCACCCCACCCCCTGGGACCTTATTATACGATTAAGTGTAAGAGAGAAATATTAATGACAGAGTAAAACCTTTTCACTATGATCTTTGTGGACTAAAAGATCTGAAGGGGAACAATTTCACAGTTTCAGGTCTTTCGGCCTGAAAAAAAAAACACTTACAGCCACTTATAATGAAACATTTTGAGTATCCAGCCTCTTATTCAGTCCTGCACTGGTCTTGAGGAGTTATTATTGTCTGAAATGGGAGAGGAATCACCCTGAAACCAGTAACCAGTGTGTTTTTTTGTAAACCTATCACTACCTAACACTGAAATCCCACTCAAATCAACTCGAGACACTCAATACACAAATCACACTTAATATGGTAGGCTGTGTTGTGACATTTGGCTACAATAAGGTAAATCACTGAGGAAATAATGATGCAGGCAGGATTCAGTGTCTCAGAGCCATGCATTAAACAGTAATGACACAGTGAGCAACTGTACCATTACTGTAGTTGTAAGTGATTTGGGAAGCAGCCAAAGTTTGGGGTGTTCTTGTTCTCTCAGCATTTCTATAAGTCACTCGGGATAAAAGAGTCTGCCCAGTGACATCAATGTTTCCATGATTCTGTATTATGTCCCTGAAAACAGAAATAATAAATCAACACAGTCACGTTTCTTTTAAACATTATTAAGTGTTTTTGTAAGAAATAAAAAGCCCAAATAGTGTTATGTCTCCTCACAGATTGCCCTTGCAGAGCAATCTAATATATTGGTGAGGGTTGAAGGGCATGTTTCTAATCCCAAGAACTGCAACGAATCTAAATAAACCAGATCGTCTGTGGGTGCATGGCCACATGTGTTTCTCGGTGTGGCTTTCATGTATTTATGGAAGGCTTTTCTCACATCTGTAAGTGCATAGTTGGCCGCTTTTCCCCAGTAGGGTTATCCCAGGTATCGGAAACCCTTGATCGAATGAAAGCCAACATATTTCACGTGTACATCTGGAGAGGTACAGCATCACCGAGGTCAGGCACTCTGTGTGCGTGCAGACATGTGCACGAGCATTATAAAGGTATGCTACAGTTCTCAAACCTCAAAGTTTTAGCGTGGTTGCGGTGGGTAGTTGGCTGAGCCTCCAGGCCCCCGGGAGAGGGGACACACCCACATTAAGTTTTTCACATCGAGAAGCTCCCTGTGGAAAAGCTGAGCGCAGAAATGAACATTCTTCTCAGCCTCGGGTGACAATTGATTAATATAACAGGCCGGAAAATACCTTGAACTGACAGTGTTTCATAAAATTGATAAAGTGCTTCTCCTGCCTGACCAGGCGGGGGAGGGGATGTTGCATGTAAGCCATGGATTTGAATGATCTCGCTGCATGAGGCTGCGGCGTTGCAAGGTTGCTGCTGCAGCATGAAGCCGCAGTGCCGGCTGGTTATGATTGTGTCTGCCTGGCTCAGACAGAGCACTGAGAGAGAGCGAGAGAGAGAGAGAGCGAGAGAGAGCGAGAGAGAGAGAGAGAGAGAGAGAGAGAGAGAGAGAGAGAGAGTGTGTGTGTGTGTGTGTGTGTGTGTGTGTGTGTGTGTGGTTCAACTGCTGTAGAAAGCTGGCGCCCCAAATATTTAATATTGCTACTGTGCTTAAACACAGAGGAATCTGTCCTCCACATATAACCCATTTGTGCAGACACACACACACACACACACACATCTACACACACCGCTGAAATGAGCACACATGCCCAGACAGTGGGCAGCCCTGTATACGGCACCCGGAGAACAACTGGGCTGAGATGCCTTGGCCAATTGCACTTCACTCATAGTACTTGGTGGGACTCGGAATCGAACCGGGGTCCTTCAGGTCGCACGGCTGCTTTAATGTAGGTACCATGTAGCTAAAAGTACCAACGGCGTGAGTTTCTGTGGCGGTAATATTGCTCGAACACCCCGGCAGCATGCTGTTTGCGATCCTGAATTGATAACCTTAAAAATAAGATGCAAAAATGCAAATGAGGGACTGTGCTGATTAATAATAATCTCGGTCAGTTGACCTCAGTGGGTCAGAGCGAACATTTGCTCCAGTGATGGAGGAGAACAGCCGCATACGGACCGCGGGAGACAGATGAAGCTCTGCTATGTTGTAACAACAGTTAATGAAGACAAAGGCCTCCGTCATCCTGCTCGCCCGGGAGGCAAGTCGCCTTATGGCTGTATCTGAACACAGGTCTCTATAGGAAAAAAGCAGCATTCCATTCTTTAATCATTTTGGTGGCTGCTGCATTGTAGCATTGCACCAGTGGGTGGGTTTGAGTATTTGAGTGGAGTGTATCTGTATATATACTGTGTGTGTGTGTGTGTGTGTGTGTGTGTGCTCATACGTGTGTGTCTCTGTGTTTGAGGTAAAAATTGCTTCTCAAGATGGGGCTGGGTCATAGGTCTCTAAAGGGCAGGAACCTGACAAGAGAGCTCCCGGCACGTGTACACCAATAAATAAAGTGCTCATATATATATCTATCCATCCATCCAGCACCCGAAACGTTCTCCCCTGGATGGGCATGGGGACCCCCCCCCCGCGACCCTAATATAGGATAAAGCGGAAGATAATGGATGGATGGATGAATGAATGGTTGCTGTAGGAGTGTGTTAGTGTGTGTGTAGTGCTTGTGCTGTGCTGCTGGTACACCAATCAGAACAGACAAGGGTCTGATCCACTCGTACCATCATCCATCCATCCATTATCTTCCACTTTATCCTATATTAGGGTCGCGGGGGGGTTCCCCATGCCCATCCAGGGGAGAACGTTTCGGGCGCTGGGCAGATACACCCAGGACAGGGCGCCAATCTATCGCTGGGCACACACTCACTCACACAAACACACTCTATATGGGGCAATTTGGAGAACTCAACTGACTCGATCCATGTTTTTGGACTGTGGGAGGAAACCGGAGAACCCGAAGGAAACCCACGCAGACACGGGGAGAACATGGAAACTACAACCAGATGGGGATTCGAACCGGGAATCCCTAGTGCTGAGAGGCGAACGTGCTGACCACTAAGCCACCGTGCCACTCTATATATACAGTATATATATATATATATATATATATATATATATATATATATATATATATATAGTATCAATGAAAAGTTAGGCCACACCTCCTTTTAGCTCCACTTATTGCCCACTTACTGTAAAGATTGACTTTGTAGTTCTACAGTTCCAGACTGTAGTCCATCTGTTTGTGTTCTACAGAACATACTGTGTACGTCCCTTTTACTCTGTTCTGCAGAACATACAATAAGCAATCCAGTGGAGGAAACAGACGAATGGAGCAAGAAGGGGGCGTGTCCAAACTTTTGTACTGTGGGTATTTGTGCAAATAGAATAAACCTGTCATTTACGCGGGGCAGATGCTGGGGGTCAATAGAATTTTATATTATCCATGTCAAATGATCTCAGCCTGTTGGAAATCCGTCCTCAGCTGACAGTAATGTCTTCCATCTTCTCAAAGCCGAGGTGCAGTGGCTTTAATGCCGCAGGTCGGGCGGGAAACTGACGGGAAAAGATGGAAATCGCCCCTCATTATAGAAGTTAATGATTCCTGTTGGTTTGGAAATGAGAAATGACTTATAAATTGTGTGCAAACACATCTTGTCCTATGGGGGGCGCTGCCCCTTCCAGGATTGACAGTAAGAGCATGACATGAGAGGAATGTGGTGATGGAAAACGCAGCTGGCCGGCTGATTGTTCCAACCCCATCAGTCATGCTGGGGCCCACCAGCAGTCTCTCTGGCTTACATGCAGACACCGTTCCACACACTCACGCAGACACTCGCGCACTAATGATCAAATACACACCACACCTGGCTGCACACTGAAAGCTACTCCAATCCTGTCTGACGTTTTCAGTCCAAATCATCACTTCATTTTAATAAAGGGTTTAAACCTCCGTCGCAGATGAAGTGCCGGGATTCGTGGCAGTAATCATTCTGTTTCCGTCTGTCTCTCTGACACTCCTCTGACATTTCTGTCGTATTTAGCCCACTCCCTTTTCCCTCTGTCTCCTACACCTCATAAGAACATCACTTGCTTTGAGGGCTTTAAGGTGATTAACAGGATTTGAATGATGTTCTTAAATCTGGTGCTGGCAGACTAAAGGGTCACAGGTGGCAGGAGAATGTGGATTGAGCAGACGAAGAGAAAATGGAAAAATCTGTTAGCAGTTATTTCGATCGGCGTTCATCTACGTGACCTTCCAGCTGAATTCTTTGTACTTTTAAGTTTAATAAGTAGTCAGCGGTTCAAAATGCAAGAAAAAAGCAGGAATCAGTCAAAAATATATATAAATAAATAAAAAAACTGACGGTGGAGCATACTGTAAACTGAAATATTATATGCTATTACTTTATATCTATATTTTTATATTACAATTACAGTAGGCAATTTGACTACTTTATATTTCTTATGGTGCATTTCCACCTGTGTTCAAACAATCTGTAATTTGATGTTTTACAAAAACTTAAAAAAAAAGAAATATATATTATACTATATATATATATATATATATATATATATATATATATATATATATATATATATATATATATATATCCACAGTGATGGATTGGTGCCCTGTCCTGGGTCTATCTGCCCAGCGCCCGAGACGTTCTCCTCTGGATGGGCATGGGGAACCCCACCGCGACCCTAATAGAGGATAAAGCGGGAGATAATGAATGAACGAATATTTATATATATCCATCCATCCATTATCTTCCTCTTTATCCTATATTAGGGTCGCGGTGGGGTTCCCCATGCCCATCCAGGGGAGAACGTTTCGGGTGCTGGGCAGATACACCCAGGACAGGGCGCCAATCTATCGCTGGGCACACACTCATGCACACATACACACTCTATATGGGGCAATTTGGAGAATTCAATTGACTTGATCCATGTTTTTGGACTGTGGGAGGAAACCGGAGAACCCGGAGGAAACCCACACGGACACGGGGAGAACGTGGAAACTCCAACCAGAAGGGGATTCGAACCGGGAATCCCTAGTGCTGAGAGGCGAACGTGCTAAACCACTAAGCCACCGTGCCGCCCACTATTCAGACATCTCGCTGACAGCTGCATATATATCTCTGCATATATAAGATTCCATTAGTGTCTTTACACATATGAAAATCATCCATACTGTAGGCACTAATTCCCCCCACTCCATGACAGATGCTGGCTTCTGCACCTAGCAGTGTTAAACCTGAACCCTGAACAAACTTAAACCTGAACTCTGTTGACCACAGTAAAGTGTGCTATTGGTTTGCAATTGTTTTTTAAAAATTATGATGCCATTGTTTGTAGTTGAATTTAACAAATTGTTCCACTGTTTCTGGAAGTTCAGTTGTAGGGTAGTATTTTTGACAGTGCTGTTTGCCTGTGCTCAGATCAGCCCATTATCCTCCCCATCTGCCTCTTTTTAGTCAGTTGAACCCTTGTTGAGCCCCGAACACAGATGTGTTTTTATGTTCGAGTGTGTCAGTGAGAGTGTTTCGTATTATGACCCCGGACAGCAAACATGCTCAGACTGTTGGAGGGCTTGAAGCTATAGCTGACCTGTGAGGTAAAGGTTGTCTGAGACGATGAGCTTCACTAATCCTGCCGTCTGCTTTATTATATATACATGTATATTTCACATTTCTGTTCTTGTCTCAAAGGTCTATTGCCAAATGAAGGTGCTAGGGATGAGACAATAATTGTTGTAGTAATTAATCATGATTTAAAAAGTTACAATTAATTAGGCATGAGAGGGAGTCTCAAAGTCGTCATGACGATATTGTTAAGAGAAATAGGTATTATGCCGGGAGCCGGAACTTTAGACCAAGTGGCGCAGCTCACGCAGAACAAAAACGAAGGTTACACTTGCAGTCTGTTTACTTTGTCCTTAAAAGAAAAGAAATGGTTTTCTTTCAAATGGATGAGAATATATACTTCAAGGGACAAATATTTTAACATAATTTAATATTTTGTGTTAATACTCACTCTTTTTTTTTTTTTTTTTTTAGAACAAAATATTATTTCATGTTTACAATAAATAAATAATAAACATAAGAAACCGTGCATTGTTCCTGGCACTTTTCTTGGTAAAGTTAATTATTGCATATTATTCATAATAATAATTAATATAGTTTAATATTATTTTTAGACAATATATTTACTCTGTAATGGTCTCATGCCTAGTAAGCACCACGTCTGTTCCTCTTGTTTCACTCTCATTTACTTCAAACTAATCCACTCTGATGTTGGTTGTGTTACCTACTCGGGTTTTATTTCTTCATTAGTTAGGTCTGTTAAGGGGGTTTGCCTCTGTTTTAATCATCACTACATGGTGTGTGTGTGTGTGTGTGTGTGTGTGTGTGTGTGTGTGAGAGAGAGAGTGAGAACTGGTGGAGCTACAGCTGGTCATGATGGGCAGGGCAGCTGTGAAGGGGGCTGTAGGTTATTGCCGTGTTGGATGGGTGGGGTCAGACTCTGAGCTCTCCCTGAGGCGACCAACTCACCGCAGCACCCTGACGCCACCATTTCACGCCCATCGTTGCATGAGGGTGGCCGCATGTGCATACGTGTGCGTCTGGGGGATGGAGATCTGACGCCAGAGGCTGACTGTCACTCCACACCAGAGAGCATGAGTATGTGTGAAGGCATGTTGGTGGTGCAGTATAAGAGAACAGCAGGCCAAGAGTAATCGATTGGGATTTAGTGCTGAATTTCTTTGCTAACGGGAAGCAGGAAACGAATGGATTTTTTTTTAGAAAGGGAATTTCGAAGGCCCATATGAACCCCGGTGTGTCTGTGTATCCGTTATCTGTGCTGCTGGTAACGTTCTGTGAGGGCCAGAGACTGGCGGTCGGGACTGGGGTTGGAGTTGGATCTGGGGCTGAGGCTCAGTGGAGTCCGAGGCCCCAGACCTACCCTCACTTCCGGACTACTTGTGGACATCGGTGGAGGCAGTGCTTTAGGAGGCTGTATCAGGGCAGAGCTCTGTTCCTGCTACTCGTCTCGCTGCTGCTGGTACTAGTGCTGGGCACGTACCTCCTCCTCTTAAACCATGTCCTGATACCAAGCGGTAAAGATCTTCTTCGAGGTGATGAAGATGAGGTAGAGGCAAAAAAAGAGACTTCTGCCCCAACATGGACACTTATAACATCATCCGGCATCACCACCACTGCTAAGGTAACATCCTTCATTGGGGGGGGTGTGACCGAGCCTGCCCTGGCACCAGGAACAGCCTCATCCCTGGCATCCTCCAGCCTTACGCCCAGCAGCACCCCACCCCCTTTGGGTAAGTGCCCGGTCTACTCCTACGCGTGCTTCCTCTTTTGTCTTCTTGTGCAATCACATGCAACAGCATCCTTTGATTTCTAGCTGCGACGTCTCTGAAATGATTGTGGGAGGGCAAGACCAGGCACATCAGCTATGCAGCAGAAAAAAGGGTGAAGGGAGAGAGAGATAAAGGTATGCTAGTTTAGGAAAAATACTGAGGTCTTTTTCGGAGGGTGGCTTGATATTGCTCTTTTCGGTTTGGAGAGCCTCGCGATCTTCTGAAAAAAATGTCAGGACATATTGTTTACAAGCTGAACATTTTCTTCACATTCCACTTTGAAACTTGTTCCACTCTCAGTGCTGGAAATCCAGGTTTGAATCCCGATATCTGCATTAGGACGGCATGGAGGTGTTGCGATTAGCCCGTCCGCCTCTCAGTGCTGGGGCTCCAAGTTCAAATCCCCATCTGGGTGGAGTTTCCATGTTCTCTCTAAGCTTTTCTAAGCTCTGCAGTGATATTAAGATGCTAACAATCTTAGTATTTAGTATTTGTTGCTGTATGGTGGTGCTGTTGACGTATTTATCAGACTTTATTTTATTTTATTTATTTCTTTATCATTTATCATTTTTTCATTTCTTTATATTTTTCCGGTTTTTTAAACCAGGGTTAGGTGTACGCTTTGTAAACTTTTTTTTTTTCTTCATTTTTTTAGGATAATCAGAAATGAAAGATTTACTGTTTGTTTTCCTTCATTTTATAGCATCTTCGTGTTTTCGGTACGTGCCTGGTAACATGTTGTTGCATACTTTTAGACGAGTGGCTCTGTAGTAACAAGACCTGGCATTCGGTGGTTATCTTTCCCGAGAAAATAATCATTTAAATTACTCTTATTGATTCAAAACATGTCACCTCTAGACTTTTATTATAAACAGTGCAATATGCAGACTATTTCAATAATATGGAAATAAGAGGATACTTTGCTGTTGTGATCATGACGTTCTAGGAGGTTTTAAAGGTTCCAAAATGTTTTCCTCACTAAAATTCTTTCAACTTACATGTAAATGTAAGACGGGGTTTGTGTAATCATTTACAACCGCTTACCTTTAATTTTTTATAATCGATTGTAATGTCTGTATATGATATAATGGAGCTGTTTACAGATCCTGATGCTGTGCACAGTGGATGGTTCACGTGGGATTGATGTATATAATTTGCTTGCACTTATAGTCTTTGATGACAACATGAGGAAGGTTGTCAGTAACCGGCTCGGTCGTAGATCTTCAAGAGATAATGAGGCAGATGTTTTGTTTTGTTTTGTTTTTTTTTTCCTGCAGGAATGTTCTTTCTCTTCGCTGCATTGTGCATTGTGCAGAGTGTGGTCACATTTTTGTCATGTTACACACCTCTGACAAATTTCCCAGCGAGACCGTTATATCTCCGAGGTTATAATTATGTTTAGTGGCTTATCTTTGAACAAGAAGAGATTAAAGCATGTAGTTGGTTCTGCGGATGTTAGCTCCTCAGCCCGTATTTGACTCATGCTTCCAGACTGCACCACGCTGGAGGCTAATCAGTTGGTGCCCCACGGTCTATGTAAACTGTTTCTCCAAATCTGATCTGGTGAATTAGATTGTCTCTGTGGTAGGGCGCATGTGTTCATTTAGGGACCGCAGCAGTGTGATGATGCACATGGTACAGGATGTGCGAATGAGAAGACTGTTCTGGAGGATTTGGGAAGCGCATAATTGAAAGCACACGGAATCAGGAACGACTCATGAAGTCGAAATTGACCTTCTGGCTCGGTGATTAGAGGGCTGTGTACCTCACTGTAACAAGAGCCGTCTGCAGGACTTTCTGGGAAAGACTGCAGTACTGAGGCATGAATGTGACTTTGAAACATCATTTGTCATATTCTGTCCATTGTAGCTGCGGCTGCATTGTAATTGCAATGAAGTTCCAGACAGAACGCTGCTCACCCAACTGTCTTTGAAGTTAGAGTTGAGTCCCAGTGAGCCTTTGCACCGTGCACATTTCCAGAAGAAATAAAACATAAAGCACGAGAGGCCCCTCTTTCACTTTTATGCCTTTGTAGAGCCCTTAAGAGAGCGTGGAAAGATGGACATGTTATGAAAATTTCCAGATGGTCTCTTTCTTGGCCTCCCGAACTACCTCTGAAGTCCCGTTTCGTTTCCATAGCCAGAACGTTTCAACCTCAAAAGAAGTAGCAACGGTATCCAGGTCAGTGTGGATCCACCAGCTGAACCATCTCTAGGTATTCGAGACTTTATGTAGATTAATGTTGCTTGTGTGCGATGGAGTGATGCTTATACAGATTTCATATACGTGAAATATTCCAACAAATGTCCCGCTTCATTCAGTTAATTTATAGTAATATTTTATGGATATCATGCAAATGAGGTACTGTATTAACTGCTACTCTTTACCAGTATCAACCAGTATCGCTGGAGATCCAGGCCTGATTTTCTCATGGGATTTTCTCTGGGTTCTCCAGTTTACTAACACTGTCCAAAAACGTGGATTCAAGGTGCATTGGATGCTCTAAATTGCCCCTATTAAATAAACCCTATATAGTGAGTTGTGCAATGTGATGGATTGACGCTCTGTCTTAGGTGTATCTGCCCAGCACCTGAGGCATTCCACCCAATAAACACGTCTAATCCTCCGCACGTATCTTCGTTCTAATCCAGGGCCCTCTCTCAGCTGGGTACAAAGAAATACCCAGAAGGCATCGTACCAAAAGGCCCGAACCACCTAAACTGACTTTAATAACGTTCTGGAGTTCATATTCATGTGGAGGCTCATACTCATGTGTACCCCTTGTATAAGCGGTCACCGTTTTTATTTACTTTCAGCACTTGTTCCTGTAAGTTGATTGAAATCTGACGGATAATGCGAAAGCTTTGCCCTCTGGATCAACCCTGGCCTCACCACAGCCATCTGATACAATAGGTACATGACGGCTACCACCTCACCTTTTATATTAATATTTGTTTTTGGATTCAATGCTGCGTGATGTTACTTGTCCTTTATTAAGCGTGGGAAGAACGGTCTGTCATATGCCAGTTTAGCATGTTCTACCCACCAGCAGTGAGCTACAGTTCTGTCTGAGGTACATGGTGTCTCAGAGAATGAACACGTCACATATATACAAGAGGACAGCTATGATATAAAAAATAAGAAGACAGAGAAGATCATGACAAACACTGTAATGATTTACATTATATGGATGAAAGTAATGTTGGGTCTACAGAAACTTCTCTAAAAATCCTCTGACAACTTTTAACCCTGCACTGCACTACTTGCACATATATGCACAACACACTTATAAGACCATTTTAGTTCACATCGGTTACAGTGCAATAATTGTACAGTTTCTCTTTTTAAATTTTTAAAAATCTATGTCAAGTGCACAGTGGAAATACATATTTCATACATATTTCATTCATTCATACATTCATTATCTTCCGCTTTATCCTATATTAGGGTCGCGCGGGGGGGGGTCCCCATGCCAATCCAGGGGAGAACGTTTCGGGCGCTGGGCAGATACACCCAGGACAGGGCGCCAATCTATCACTGGGCACACACTCACTCACACAAACACACTCTATATGGGGCAATTTGGAGAACTCAATTGACTTGATCCATGTTTTTGGGAGGAAACTGTGGGAGGAAACCGGAGAACCCGGAGGAAACCCACGCGGACACGGGGAGAACATGGAAACTCCACCCAGATGGGGATTCGAACCGGGAATCTCTAGTGCTGAGAGGAGAACGTGCAACCACTCAGCCACCGTGCCGCCTCATACATATTTCTTCATTTTTTTTTTTTCATTTAACTTTTTTTTTATCTTTATTCATTTAACTTATGTGGAGATGAAAGAATTTCACTGCTGGCTGTACCATGTATATCTACGCATGTGAGAAATAAACCTGATTTGATTTGATTTTAGATGTCGGACTATAGGGCCTAACTTGCAATCTCAATTCTAGTTTACCCCAAAGGATTAAGAACTGGGTTCTGTCAGGAGTCTGTGATGCACGGTCAGTGGACTGTGGAAAATGACCTTCCCCATATTGTTTCCACACCTGGATTCAGAGATGTAGATGTGTGTCCTAGTTCTGTTGTCCATATAGTTTCTTTTAGTTTATCTTTTTTAAAGGGTGCCGTAGGTGTAGTTTTGTTCTCCAAAGGATCTTATATATATCAGAATCAAGCTTTAATAAAAGGTTTACTGACCCAAACCTCACTGTAAACCTTCTAAAGTGAGTCTAACTGTAAAAAAATAGTATTTTTACTCTGTGCTTTTCAGTTTAGACCCATTTGCTACAACAAACTGTTTTTTGGTGACATTACAATGATATGTCCTTGTAGAAAAGTTGCACAACCCTAACAGGTGCCAATAGTTTTGACACATGTGATTTAGTTTTCCTCAGACAGACTACGTGTTCTTTTACCTGCAGTGCACCGTGGGGCTGAATGTGATTTTTTTTAACAGGTAGCATGGCAAGCAGACCAATTACATGATGGGTGGTGTTAGCTTTGGCGCTCCTAAGTCTCTGTTGCCGCAGGCCCAAAAATGTGCCTGGCCTGTTGCTTCCTTATTAGGGCTTTCATTCCAACCAGAATGCAGTAACTTTTTTTCCTGTGTTGTTGTGAGCAACGTTTGCGGCGACTTTTACTGAGGATACGTATAAAAAACAGTAACCTTTCAATTTTAGCACACGACAGCTTACGGAACACAACAAACATAAAAACAGTGTAAGGAACGTTTAAACGACGATTCGTGCAAACGGGGTAAACATTACTTTCCCTGTAATCAGTAGGGGTGAGCTGCAATATTCGCTGATTCGACGATTCGATTCGGAGAACCGTAGTCGACTATGAACCTCATAGTCGAATGTACCATTTTGACCACATGGGGGCGCCCATGGCTGCTGCTAAGCATTAGTTTTTATATGAAATGTCTTTGTTTTCGTTATATATATAGCCTTTTGTCAAATAAAATCATCCTAATTTCTAGAAAAAAAAAAGAAAAAAGAAAAACAAAAAAAAAGGTTTTCTTTTGTTAGAAAAACAAGTAAAATATAAAAAACTACGCCCTTAGCGCCATCTTGTGGTGAAATCTTAACTGATTCGACTATCAGTCGACTATAGGGAAAATCTGACGAATCAGATTTGACTATGAAAATCTTTAGTTGAATACAGCCCTAGTAATCAGTGACCTTCTAGAGATTTTTACATCACCTAAATAAAGGTTCCCTCTGCGCGCAGTAGCACTAACCACTCTCTCCACCATTCACTGGTGTTGATGCTCCGACCGCATAAAGCTGGGGAGACATCTTGAGATCACTTCTTGTAAAAAAAAAAAATATGAACCTGGCGAGTGACATGCTGATTGGTTTATTGCATGTGACGCCCAAAATACACCCATGAATCACGTCGTCACGTTGGCGAAGACACACTGACACGCCCTAAATCATGCTGCGTTGGGTTTTGGTTGGCGGCGCTTTAGAGATCGCTAAAATAAAGCCCCTTCAGTTGCTTCTTGGTGGTTTTCTCAATGTCCACATGGGATTCCTCCATGTTCTCTGGGATTTTCTCATAGTCCAAGTACATGGATTAGTACATGGATGTGATGTAAAGTTGACTGCTATGTAGTGAGTGAGTGAGTGTGTGCCCAGTGACAGATAGCAATAGCAGAAGTTGATGGATGGATGGATGAAATCAGCCAGTCTGGTACCAACAATCATGTCAGAGACATAATAAGAACCCCCCAACATCCCCCCCCCCCCACACACACACACACACACACACACACACACACACACACACACATACATACATACACTTAACCCTGCTTTTTGATATCAGATGTGCATCCATTGCTCTGCTCTTGTCACTTTGATTGTTTAGATTTTCAGATTTAGATTTTAGATCTCCCCCTACAAAAGTGTGTGTGTGTGTGTGTGTGTGTGTGTGTGTGTGTGTGTGTGTGTGTGTGTGAAATATCTATGTGAAATAAGTCAACTATACTGACAAGGCGAACCACTTTCTGTATGATGGATGTGATGTTTCTGTCACCGATTATCAGCAACTCAATCCAATACTGATAAATGTTTAAAGTGACTGCAGCTCAGGCTCGCTCACATTTCTGCTGAGTCTTTTTAAGGCCTTTGTAGTCAAATATTTGACAAAATCCTAGGTTCTGCGCGTTTGTTTTCCTCTAAACGAGTGCTAAAAATGTCGAGCGGGAACAGAGTTTTTCTATCTCCTCCACTACGCCAACAGTCAAGTTCAAGGGGCACATAAACAGCGAAGGGGAGAAAACGCGCCTCTCGGAGGCACTCGGTGGCGTTGGGCCAGCTCTCTGCACGCTGCATGGAAGAAGTACAGTGTTATTATTACGATGTGCCTCTGTTACAACTCTGCATGACATTGTATCACACAGTGTGAACTGGATACATAAATACTATGGTGACAAATTATATGTTGATGAAGAAAACGCAGGAAAAAGAGACAAACGCTGACATATCGTGTCACCACCATGGCTGTGTTTCACGAGATAAATCAGCATTAATTGAATATGTTATAAGCAGATTTTTCCCTAATGTGGTAATTAAAATTTTAAACAACTGACATCATTGGCTTCTCACAAAGTTCCTTAAGGCATATCCAGGTCTGTACATGAACTATTTGCACTTCTTGTTGATTGTGTCGTGTTAAATTCAGAAAGCAACGAGCAGCTTTTACCTCCTGCTTTAAAAAAAAGTTTTTTATATGTTTTCTAATATAAAAGGTTTACAATAAATTGAAGATTTAAAGGAACTTTTTTAGCATTTTATAACATTTTATAAATGTTAAAATCATCTTTATACTCACATTTTAAAGAATGTTTTTCATTCATTCATTCATTATCTTCCACTTTATCCTCTATTAGGGTCGCGGGGGGGTTCCCATGCCCATCCAGGGGAGAACGTTTCGGGCGCTGGGCAGATACACCCAGGACAGGGCGTCAATCTATCGCTGGGCACACACTCACTCACTCAAACACACACTATTTGGGGAAATTTGGAGAACTCAATTGACTTGATCCATGTTTTTGGACTGTGGGAGGAAACCAGAGAACCCGGAGGAAACCCACGTGGACACGGGGAGAACATGGAAACTCCACCAAGATGGGGATTCGAACCGGGAATCCCTAGTGCTGAGAGGAGAACGTGCCAACCACTAAGCCACCAGAATGTTTTTTTGTGAGTCAATTGTATTTATTTATTTTATTATTATATAATATTTGTCTTTGACGTTTGGACGGGTCGTTTCGGTCAGCGGTCCAACTGGGTTTTCTGTCGTCGAGATAGCGATACGCCAGAAATGTACCGAAACACACCTCATTTCGAAGTGACCACGCCCATCAGAGGAGATATATTCACCAGCAGCGTTGCCATTTAAACAGCACAGGCAAAGGCGTTAAAATAGACTTTATGCAGGGTGTGAAACAGCAAAGAGCCTCGCGACGTGCCCTGCGCAGGGTGAAGGATAGGACCCCTTCATATAATACCATACACTTTAAACATTAATCTTCAAACAAGCCTTAAAAGTTTCGTCATATCCCGCTACATCAGTCAGTCACGGTTTGTCTTGTGGTGAATGATCTGACATTTGCGACTAATTTCGCTGTAATTATGTTCCTAGGCTGTAAAGCCCTCGTGAACCAAAGATACAAAGATGAAAGCAAACTCTGTAAATCTGTGAGAATTAAAAGCAGCTGAGGTTAAACACACTCTCCAATTCTTATAAAATCCTACACGTGTTCTACACATGCTAATGCTTATTTGCTTCGGAGTGACATTTTCATGGCTTGATAACCATGACAGTACTTACTGACATCATAATATCATACAACCAATAAAAGCCCCACAATCATGTGATGAAGAAAAAAAAAGTCTTTATGATTTATGAACCTCACTACACTCTGATGTTTCAGCCCTGGATAGACATGTAGCCGTGGGGGGGGGGGTGTAAAGACAGACAGACAGACCGACAGACCGACCGTCCAACCGACAGACAGACAGACAGACAGACAGAACACTTTATTTATCCCGGATCAAATTTAGCATAGAAGTTGCATTTTGTTCAATAAGAGCCAATGTTTTTTGTTCTGTTAATTTAATTTAGGGTCGCGGGGGGGGGGGTTCCCCATGCCCATCCAAGGGAGAAAGTTTCTTCTGTCTGTCTGTCTTCACCCCCCCCCCCCCCCCCCCCCCCCCCCCCCCCCCCCCCCCCCCCCCCCCGCCCCCCCCCATGGCTACATGTCTATCCAGGGCAAAAACATCAGAGTGTAGTGAGATTCATAAATCATAAAGACCTATTTTTCTTCATCACATGATGTGGGGCTTTTATTGGTTGTATGATATTATGATGTCAGTAAGTAAACGACAGACCGACCGTCCAACCAACAGACAGACAGACAGACAGACAGAACACTATATTTATCCCAGAGGAAATTTAGCATAGAAGTTGCATTTTGTTCAATGAGAGCCAATGTTTTTTGTTCTGTTAATTTAAACTGTCGTTTTTCGCTCGACGTTACGCCACCGCTTGCATTTAAAACCATAAAAAAATCCTAAAAGTCATTCAATACTGTGCAGTCCATAAATTATTGTTGTTTCTGTTGTATGTTATTACCTTTGACAGGAAATTACCTTCACAATGCCCGACTGTATACTTTTCAGCGAGCTGTAATCTGGGCTTTGTGTTGTGTGTTGACTTTTGTGGTGAGGTTTGCATGTCACAGTACAATTCTTTTGTAAATAGTACTGTATCTGTTCATCACTCTGGAAGTCGTTTGTGGTTTTCTGGACTATAGTTTTCTTTTTTTAATCACTTGCTATGTTCCTAAACGACTTTATGTTTGAATAGAAGTTTCCCAGAAGCAGAAAGTGTGTCATAAAATTTGAATATTAAAACATCTTTCTGTATTAAATGTAATTGTGAATGTAATTAAATGCAACACACACACACACACACACATACACACACACACACACACACACACACACACACACACAACCGTAGTATAGGATTAAGTGTAAGAAAATGAGATGAGAATAAAAAAATAAGTGAAATGTTACAGACATTTAAAACCTTCTATAAAAAACATTCTGTATCTTTGAAGCAAACACATCACGTGTGTCCTGTAATCCTTTTTTGTTCACGCCTTTAACAAAAAGTGAAATAAATATGTTTTATACATAATATTGTGAACAGGTTTGTAAATAAAGGACTTAATAGCGTTTGTAAAATTAAAAACATGCCTTGGTTTTAAAAATCTTTCTAATGTTCATCTTATGTTTCTCATTTTTGCAAAATAATTAATGATCTTATCATTAGTATATCAGCTATCTGCGAGTGCTTGTTATTCTTCCCAGAATGTTCCGTACTGCATCAACAGCACATGACACCGATCTGTGAGGTGCGCCGGTGGTCACCGGAGACATGGGCTGCATATCAGAACATCATATTAAAAGTGGGTTTATTAATCAGATAGACAAGACGCTTTAATCCTGATGCCTTAAACCTCCCAGCAGAAAGTCTTTAGCTAACAGATTAACAAATATCAATAATGTTGTTTTTTTATATATGTAAATGAGCTACCTGGACTTTTAGCCTATCTGCCACTTTATTCAGGTTTGTTAGATGTGTGTGGGTTCACTGTGACATCACACCCAAAGATTTTTGTCTGTATGGTGAATGGTGATAACAGTTAGTAACAATAAGTAAGAATGCAATCTAACTTATTCATTCATTCATTCATTATCTTCTGCTTATTGCTCTATCAGGGTTGGTGGTGGATGTGTGTTGGGGGGGGGGGTCCCATGCTCATCCAGGGGAGAACGTTTTGGGTGAAGATACACCCAGAACAGGGCATCTGTCTATCACTGGGAAAACACTCAGTCCATCAGACACACACACTATATAGGACCAATGTATCCATCCATCCATCCATCCATTATCTTCCGCTTTATCCTATATTAGGGTCGCGGGGGGGGGGGTTCCCCATGCCCATCCAGGGGAGAACGTTTCGGGCGCTGGGCAGATACACCCAGGACAGGGTGCCAATCTATCACTGGGCACACACTCACTCACACAGACACACTCTATATGGGGCAATTTGGAGAACTCAATTGACTTGATCCATGTTTTTGGGAGGAAACTGTGGGAGGAAACAGGAGAACCCGGAGGAAATCCACGCGGACACGGGGAGAACATGGAAACTCCACCCAGATGGGGATTCGAACCGGGAATCCCTAGTGCTGAGAGACGAACGTGCTAACCACTAAGCCACCGTGCCATCCTCTAGGACCAGTGTGGAGCAGCCAATTCACCTCGAATCCATGTTTTTGGACTGTGGAAGGAAACCGGAGAACCCGGAGGAAACCCACATGGACACGTTCTTTAAACTTGATGTATACTTTTTTTTTTTACCAGTAGATAAAACAGATAGTAAACCATGATAGTAAATATACTTTATCTTGCAGTGAGGTTGTAAGGGACAATATGAATGGGAGAGCTGTGGGTGGCATGTATTTACATGTGTTTAAAAAGATGCATCACTATTGTCTTGGACAAGCATCAGTTACTGAGAGGAAGACTTGTAATTCCCAGATAGAGAATACTAGAATAAAAACAAAGTTGTGTACTTGGGCGTGTTTACACTCGCCCTGTTCATTTATTAAATTTGTATCCATTTGGCCTGTGGCCATGTCACATGTAATTCTCATAGTAGATGTAAACGTCATGTACTTAATGGGAAAATCTTAATGTGTGTGCGATCGGCCCGGTGGACGGTGGGGAAGATGTTCCTGTACAGTTTGTTCTTCACAACCATTAGAGATTTGGTTAAAACAGAGTAATTACTCTGGGCTGCGATGAGATTTTGCAAACTTGCCCTAACACAATAGATGATAAATAGGAGTAGTGTGTGCCAGCAGGAAATGACTTCTACTGTCAGTCGTCACTTTTTTCTTGTTGTGTTTGAATGTCAATACAAATGCACATTTGTGTCCCAGGAGAAAGACGATTGAATGGAAGCCATGGAGGATCAAGCGTGCACTACAGAGTTAATACTTGCAAAGCCTGTTGTTTTTCACATGGGTCATCACTAGGTCCACATGACATAGCAATATATTTAAACCTGCTTTGGTACAATTGGTACTTACAACGTGAGTAATTGCTTTTTGTGGCACATACTGTGTGTATATATATATATATATATATATATATATATATATATATATATATATATATATATATATATATATATATATATATATATAGGGCATGGTAGTTCAGTGGTTAGGGTATTGGGCTATCAATCTGAAGGTTGGGGGTTCAAAACCCAGGTCCACTGAAGTTACCAGTGTGGGTCCTTGAGCAAGACCCTTAACCCTCATTGCTCCAGGGATGTTGTGATTAACCCTGTGCTCACCTTGTAAGTTGTTTTGGATAAAACTGTTTGATAAATGACGAAATGTAAATGTAAATGTAAATATATATATGTGTGTGTGTGTGTGGCGGCACAGTGGCTTAGTGGTTGGCATGTTCTCCTCTCAGCGCTGGGGATTCCCGGTTCAAATCCCCATCTGGGTGGAGTTTCCATGTTCTCCCCGTGTCTGCGTGGGTTTCCTCCGGGTTCTCCGCTTTCCTCCCACAGTCCAAAAACATGGATCAAGTCAATTGAGTTCTCCAAACAGCCCCATATAGAGTGTGTCTGTGTGAGTGAGTGTGTGTCCAGCGATGGATTGGCGCCCTGTCCTGGGTGTATCTACCCAGCGCCCGAGAGGTTCTCCCCTGGATGGGCATGGGGAACCCCCCCGCGACCCTAATAGAGGATTAAGTGGGAGATAATGAATGAATGAATGAATGAATGAATGAATATATATATATATATATATATATATATATATATATATATATATATATATATATATGTGTGTGTGTGTGTGTGTGTGTGTGTGTGTGTGTGTGTGGTTGCTTGATTTGAGTTTTCAGTTGTGTAACAGTCCACGGTCATTGATAAATATTCCATACTTGATGCACTGATGCATAGATTATAACAGATGTGGACTCAGTGCAGGGCAGTTAATAATGTGCTATAAAGCAATCCCATTGCAGAGTGTGGAGAAGCTTTTTCTTTCCCAAAAGACCAAATTTACCCCTGTTTTGATTTTCACTTCATGTTCAGACAGCAGGATTAAGATCATCATCCTCCAGCTTTGGCGTAACGGGGGTTAGTGTATTCTCCCACACAGACTGTTTATCTTTACCTGCTGAACATCTTGAGACGCCATCAAGGCGGTAGCAACGTGGAGGAGATTTGTGACAGTGACTAAGAGGTCATTGTTGGGAGGTGAATAGCTGCTGTCTTCCACAGTTTAGACACAGTAAAGTTGGCCATTGTGCAAACGGTATGGCCCGCATTATCTAAAGAATGTTATCTCTTTGCATGGTGTCATACGACGCCAGTTTAAAGTCCCGTTTAGGAAAATGATGAGTGCTTTATTGATTCTTGTCAAGACCTGCCTTTGTACCTGCTCTGGAAAGTTATGGTGCTGAGACTGTAATGTTCTAACTGTATGTCTTTCCTCAGTAACCACAACAACATCATCAGATTCCGGCCATTCCAGGAGATGCAATGAAACAGAGAAGGGGTACTGTGTAAACAACGGCGAGTGTTTCTTCTACCACGGTATAAATCAGCTCTCCTGCAGGTGAGTGTCTTTCTCTTGCTCCGTACCATGATTAATTACATTACATAACATCTTTTCATATCTGTATCGCACAATTGTTTATTCTCTTTGATTTAAAATAGTACTTAACTCTTCCAGCCACACTTATTCTGACCTTTTACCCACTACTCCCCTTTAAAAATGTATAGTTGTGTATTTTAATATTAATTTCTGCACTTTTATGAACACAAGGTTAGGTGGGTACTAACACACAACTTATTTTTGAATATCATCCTTTGTTCATTTCTATATTTAAAAAAATGATATTTATATATATATATATATATATATAAATATATATATATATATATATATATATATATATATATATATATATATATAAAAGAAACATAAAACTTTTAGCATCTTGTGCATTTGGTTTCAAATGTAATGCATTAAAAGACCTGAGAGTTTTTGATTGATGACGGGATGCGCTTGCAGTCATATAATTGTGGTTAGTGTGCAATGTGCAAACCACTCAAGTTCTTCAATACTACAATTAAATACATATTGATTGGTGTATCCTAAATGTGTGTGTCTGTGTGGGGTGTGTGTGTGTGTGTGTGGGGGGGGGGGGGGGGGGCATGTGATGTGCTTGGGGCTACCTAAAGTTGTAAGGATGCCAGATCTCATTTTCTTTTTCTGTGCTGCCGCCATGACATTTCTCTTTAACAGCTAGTTCTATACCCAGCATTTCAAGTTACACTTGGTTATTTAAGTGCGTAAGTAAACTAGCACGTCTTCGTCGCGTGCTATCATTCCAGGAAACTGTTTAAACTAACATGGAGTCGAATAACATTCTGATTTATACCACTAGCCTGTGCCATGTACATAGCATTCTTAAGCCTGTGTGCAGCTGCATGGCAATTAAATCGATTAAAGAAGCTGCAACACTTCCACTCATCATAACACTTGGGGGTTATAACAAAATTTTGGACACCCCTGTGTAAGGGACACATTTTGTAATGTAATGCTTTTTCCTCGACCAACATTCTTCAAAGGTCCCTACACTGCCTCTGACCCTGAAATTCATGTTCTCCAAATGGGGGTAGGGAACGAATCAGGCATGTGCAGTCTTTACACACCTATGTGAGAACCCTGCACATCACCTTGAGCCAAATCAGCTGTAGTGTAAAAGGGAACTATGAACATTTTTTTTCTTTAAGAAATATGCCGCAGGGCTCGTAACACCTGCTCAGTGTGTGAAGAGACCAAAAAGGTCATGCTTAAATGAAATGTTGAGGTGCCAAAAGGCTTGGAGAAGAATTTTGTGCCATCGGAACCAAATATAGAAGTTAGGCTCAACAAATGTTTTTTTTATTGTAAAGAAATGTACAATTCCATCCATTATCTTCCGCTTTATCCTCTATTAGGGTCGCGGTGGGGGGGGGGGTCCCCATGCCCATCCAGGGGAGAACGTCTCGGGCGCTGGGCAGATAGACCCAGGACAGGGTGCCAATCTATCGCTGGGCACACACTCACTCACTCAGACACACTCTATATGGGGCAATTTGGAGAACTCAATTGATTTGATCCATGTTTTTGGACTGTGGGAGGAAACCGGAGAACCCGGAGGAAACCCACATGGACACGGGGAGAACATGGAAACTCCACCCAGATGGGGATTGGAACCAGGAATCCCTAGCGCTGAGAGGAGAACATGCTAACCACTAAGCCACCGTGCCACCCAAAATGTACAATTATTTTTTTTAGTTATTGAGTAAACAGCAACTGTGCACTAACTCATTCATTCATTATCTCCCGCTTTATCCTCTATTAGGGTCGCGGTGGGGTTCCCCATGCCCACCCAGGGGAGAACGTCTCGGGCGCTGGGCAGATAGTCCCAGGACAGGGCGCCAATCCATCGCTGGGCACACACTCACTCACACAGACACACTCTATATGGGGCAATTTTTGAGAATTCAATTGACTTGATCCATGTTTTTTGACTGTGGGAGGAAACCGGAGAACCCGGAGGAAACCCACGCAGACACGGGGAGAACATGGAAACTCCACCCAGATGGGGATTCGAACCGGGAATCCCTAGTGCTGAGAGGCGAACGTGCTAACCACTAAGCCACCGTGCCACCAGTAAACTAACTACTTTTTAAAACTAAGTTTTGCAACAGTGTTTTTTTTTTTTAAATAGCACAAAAAACAACAAGCCGACGCAAGAGTGGCAAAAAAAAAAAAACCTCAAAACCTCCCAATTTATTATTTAAGGAAGAAACCTTGAGAGGACCGAGGCTCAGCGTGGGGGAGGATCGAGTGTCATTTTTCACAATAACAATTAAAGTTCTTAATTTTCCTGACATGCTGTTCTTCGTTGACCTTGTCAGGTCTAAATAAACCGACTGACTGATTTTCCTGCCAGAGTTGGTGTGTGGAGTATCGCTGATTTCCTCCACCTGTTTGCAGTTGTTTAAACGAATCCACACGTTACACAATTTTGCCGTTTGGAGATTTTTTTTTTGTTCGCATTCTGATCAGTGCGTGATTTTATTACGTAACCTCACGAGCACAAGCCAAGTGATATCCATCAAACCATCATCTTATTTATTCAAGCCGTCCTCATTTACTCCCTCCATTGTAGTCTTCGGCGAGCATCCCGCCATCGCCCCCTGCTTTTCGGCTTGTTTGGGTCCCAGCAGGTTGACTCATTGGTGCAGATGTTTATGAACATGATTTGTCTCCTTCCCCTTTGATGTGGCTGGCAAACGCAAACGCTGGGCCTCTCGCAGCACACCAAAAAGACCGTGCTTAGCGTGCTGGAGGAAAGTGCATTCGACTTTTCGAAAATGCTATGTCACACTGGTTTAGAGCTGGTGCAAATATTTATGAGAGGTAGAGGCCTCTTGAGAAGGTTCATGCTTACATTTTGGTTTTAGTGGGAAAAACAGGCTGCTTTCTCAAAAATGCTTGTTGGATTAGGTCTTGTTTTAACATTTTGTCCCTTGTTACTAAAAACAATCTACAGACATGAGGTAGCTGCCCGGGACAAACACAAATAGGACATGGGGTTCAGGCTAGGGATGAGATGATTAATCGTTTTTGGAATGAATCGTGATTAAAACATTGCAATAAAATAATTGGTACCTCAACATCGCCATGACGACATTCATACGCATGAACAAAAGTTATAATTACACTTGCAGCACACTTGTCTGTTTACCTCGTGCTCACGGCACTTTTAAATATATTATTTTATATTTTAAGGGTGGCTTAGTGGTTTAGCATGTTCTCCGGTTCAAATCCCCATCTGGGTGGAGTTTCCATGTTCTCCCCGTGTCTGCGTGGGTTTCCTCCGGGTTCTCCGGTTTACTCCCACAGTCCAAAAACATGGATCAAGTCAATTGAGTTCTCCAAATTGCCCCATATAGAGTGTGTCTGTGTGAGTGAGCTGGTGCCCAGTGATAGATAGGCGTCCTGTCCTGGGTGTATCTGCCCAGCGCCTGAAACGTTCTCCCCTGGATGGCTATGGGGAACCCCCCCCCCCCGGAACCCTAATAGAGGATAAAGTGGAAGATAATGAATGAATATATTTTAAGGAACAACAATTTAATTATTATTATTTTTTTAATATATTTTTGTGTTAATAAGAATAGTTTGTGTTAATATTCAGCAAAAAAAATTATATATTAATTAAAAATTATATATTTATAAAATAAGAAATCTAAGAAATCGTGCATTTCCCTGTAATTTCTGGCACCTTTTTGTTACTTATTCAATAATAATCATAATAATCATGAATATTTTTGACAATATAATGGTTTACAATACTACTACAGGACTACTATGTATAATCTGTAGATGGACATGTGCCATGCTGGATGTCGTAGTCCTGCTCAATGAGCAAGCGACAAAAACATGACTGCAGCGGCCATTCAAAACGCTGTGTACAAATTGGAGTGAGCAATAACTCAATTGCTGCAGCTAATTCACTCACGACAGAGTCTCAGGTCCAGAAAAGCCAGATAATGCAGTCAAGGCCTGCGGGGAATTGTTGCCCCAAAGCCATCTCATTCAATATAGGTTGGGCTTCCATAGATATTACTCACTGGCTGAACAAGTTGGGCAGACAACCTGCCTCATATTTATGCCACGGTCTTTCACTTTGAAATATAAGGTTCCTCACACATCGGCCAGAAGGGGGTAATGGATGGACCTGGTTGTAATTATTCGCCTGCTGTGAAGGTAGAGGGGTGTATTTCACGGCTTGGCATGTTGGACCTGCCACACATGGACATTGTTGTCACACGGTGTAGAGATAAGGAGACGACAGAAGCCGGCGAGCAACCAGATTGATGGTCTTGTTCGCAGAGATCTATTACGCGGCCTGTCTGATCTGAATGGAGCGCTTTTCCTGCGTCTTCTACGATAAATCAGTGCTAAACATAATGCAGTGAAGTTACTAAGCAAACAGGAGTGGACATAATGCTTATCAATGAGCTGTACGATACGCCGAAAGCCATTAAACACGGACATTAAAGAACACTGGAAGATCATCTGTCATTCGTGACTGCCGTATTAAATGACGTTTTTAATATAAACTACTGAACTTAAAATGACTTACTATCAATGATGAGGTTAGAAGATGGTCTACCATAACATGACCACTGAAAAAAAAATCGGAGTAAATTTAGTTTAAGGTTCATTCATTCATTCATTATCTTCCGCTTTATCCTCTATTAGGGTCGTGGGGGGGTTCCCCATGCCCATCCAGGGGAGAACGTCTCGGGCGCTGGGCAGATACACCCAGGACAGGGCACCAATCCATCGCTGGGCACACACTCACTCACAGACACACTCTATATGGGGCAATTTTGAGAATTCGAATGACTTGATCCATATTTTTGGACTGTGGGAGGAAACCAGAGAACCCGGAGGAAACCCACGCAGACACGGGGAGAACATGGAAACTCCACCCAGATGGGGATTCGAAGCGGGAATCTCTAGCGTTGAGAGGCGAACGTGCTAACCACTAAGCCACCGTGCCGCCTGAGTTTAAGGTTCCACAACAAAAAAAGGACGTCCTTCAGATCCAGCAACCGTAGATACAACCAGGACAGGGCGCCAATCCTGTCCATCTCTCAGACACACACAGAGAACCCATCGCACAGTGCCGTCTAAGAGGAACAAAGAAAACACATTCAGTGGATAGGTTTTCATGAGTTAGAATTATTGTTTTAAAAAGAGAACTAATGTTAAGCATGAGGCGGCACGGTGGCTTAGTGGTTGGCATGTTCTCCTCTCAGCACTAGGGATTCCCGGTTCGAATCCCCATCTGGATGGAGTTTCCATGTTCTCCCCGTGTCCGCGTGGGTTTCCTCCGGGTTCTCCGGTTTCCTCCCACAGTCCAAAACATGGATCAAGTCAATTGAATTCTCCAAATTGCCCCATATAGAGTGTGTCTGTGTGAGTGAGTGTGTGCCCAGCGATGGATTGGCGTCCTGTCCTGGGTGTATCTGCCCAGCGCCCGAGACGTTCTCCCCTGGATGGGCATGGGGAACCCCACCGTGACCCTAATAGAGGATAAAGTGGAAGATAATGAATGAATGGATGGATGGATGGATGAATGAATGAACGTTAAGCATCATGTTCACACCGAAGAAGAACTAAGTGTTGGCTTTTCTATAGAATGCATAGAAAACAGCAGGGTTCTTCAGAGCTGTATTGGTGTTTTGCACGTTATTTTAGTCTGATAGTGTATTTTGACAGATGCTGATCACATCCCTTTAGTAATAAATCACTATTTGCATACAACAGTAAGTTGTAGACACAAGCGTTAGGTAACCGCCACCAAGAGGACTCAAAGGAAATGGAATTATTAAAAACAGGACTTGGTGAGATCCTGGCCTGGTCTTCCAATCAAAGACGTCATGAAACTGAACAGTAGCTACAGGATTTGCCTTTGCTGGCATCTCCGCCGTTAATCACCGCACCATGAAGGTTCTACAGTACAGTCAACATCACAATGCTCAATTACCTAGAACACAAAATGCCCTATATCTGCCAGGTTAAAATGCATAATGGAAAAGGTGTGTGGGGGGGGGGGGTGGAATGGGATAGAGACCCAGCTGCATTCTTAATGGAAACAGACAGAAGGAAAATCCCATAAATCACAATGTTAACGGCGGAGCGATACAACTTCAATCCCCGAGCACTACATTCCTGAACAATTTATTCCCACACGGGTTCAAATGTAATTTAAGTCAGTTTAATGTCGGGATTAAGACGTGTGGTGTGACAGAGGATGGAAACGACCAAACTGCACTCGTACTTTGGAAGTGCCCCGGCGTGAGTTGTGTGCGGTGGGGGGAACTGTTCACTTTATTAAGACGTATTATGTAAAAGAAAGCAGATTGCAGTTAGCATGTCCACCTCTCAGTGCTGGGGATCCAGGTTCTAATCCTGATCCGGGTGGAGTTTCCATGTCCTCCCCAAGTCCACGTGGCTTTCTTCTGGGTCCTTCAGTTTCCTCCCACAGTCCAACAACATGAATTCAAGGTAAATTGGCTGCCCCTATTTAAATTGCCCCTATTAAGTGTGTGCTCAGTAGTGAATTGGTACTCTGTACATAGCAGACGATTTTATCCAACACGATTTACAGATGAGAGAACAACACAAGTAGTAGTTAAGGAAAAACCAGCTACACTGTAGTATAATATAAGCCCTGTCCTGGGTGTACCTGGGGACCCCCCCCCCCCACGACCCCAGTAGAGGATTAGATGGAAGATAATCAGATGAGATAAGATAAACCCAGTTTGACTTTAATATCCAGTCATTTCCTTTGTGGGGGAATATAGAGTGTTTGTGTGAGTGAGTGTGTGCCCAGCGATGGATTGGCGTCCTGTCCTGGGTGTATCTGCCCAGCGTCTGAAACGTTCTCCCCTGGATGTGTATGGGGAACCCCACCGCGACCCTAATAGAGGAAAAAATAATAAAGCGGAAGATAATGAATGAATATATTTTAAGGGACAATAGTTTATTTATTAATTTTTTTACAAAAAAAAATATATATATTTTTGTGTTATAAAGAATAGTTTGTGTTAATATTCAGCAAAAAATTATATATTCTAATCCTGATCCGGGTGGAGTTTCCATGTCCTCCAGTTTCCCCCAAGTCCAAACATTGGGCTGCCCCTATATAAATTGCCACGTATTGGCAATTGGCTGCCCCTATATTTCTTCTGGGTTCTCCAGTTTCCTCCCACAGTCCAAAAACATAGTAGTTAAGGAAAAACCAGCTACACTGTAGTATAATATAAGCCCTGTCCTGGGTGTACCTGGGGAACCCCCCCCCCCCACGACCCCAGTAGAGGATTAGATGGAAGATAATCAGATGAGATAAGATAAACCCAGTTTGACTTTAATATCCAGTCATTTCCTTTGTGGGGGAAATATTCTGGATTTCAATCAGTATGGCGGCGCGTCTTTACTGTACGACTCGTTGTATTTAAACACCGCAAAACCCGGCTTAAGTCAGAAGTATTTTCCAAGCCGGAGTTAAACAGATCGAATTCTCAGCCAGTATTATTATTTTTTTTTATTTTAGTTAAAGGTTTGATTAAACAATCTGCCATCAGAGTGAAAAAACAGAGCCAGGATTCAGGTGAGACAGACGTCTCCTTGTTTCTGGATTAGGATGCCAGGTACAGATCCGTCTCCCTGGTGTTAAAGTGACACTGAGCAGGAGAACAGACTGTGCCAGCTCCTGCTGCTCTCTCACTCCCGCATTAGCAGCTTGCTCTGGTGTATATCTCACAACTGCACCGCCGATAAAGCAATGAGAGTTATTATATACATGTGAACAGAGGACGACTAAACAGTAGGAATAAAAACAGTGTTTGGCTCACTGATATATATCTCTTCATGCAAACACACGATGCCTTTTACAGATATACAGCGAGTCCAACTCGACTTTTTCAGCTTGCGTATCTTGAAATCAGGCTTGGGTTTGGTTCTCAGCTTTCTACATTTGAATGATCACTGATTAGAACCCAGTAATTACAAATTGTTTAGTAGAACATAGTTTATACTGGGTAATATGCTCCAACATTCTAAAAACCCATTGTATAACTAATTAGGAGGGTTGAAATCCACTGTGGCTTGTTTTAGGGCTTCGTTAATTACTGCACTGGCACCTGTGACACGCTCGAGTAACAACAACAATCAGCATAGAGACGTAAGGCCCTGAAAACGCAGCGTTTTATACATTGTAGTGTGTTCAATTGTAAATGCACTGGGTTTCTTGCGGGTCGTTCTGGTCTCTAAGCCTGTGGACAGTAAATGTGAGCATGCTATTGGACTGACGAAGTTAAAGGTTAGGTGGTACCAACAGAAAACACATCTTGCTACATTACAAAACAAATGTTCCGTGTTATTATAATATGTTATTATGTCCATCCATTCATTATCTTCCGCTTAATCCTCTGTTACGTTCGTGGGGGGTTCCCCATGCCAATGATTTGTTTGCTGGATGACACCCCAGACAGGGCACCAATTGATCGCAGGGCATACACTCAACTACTCATACACTATACAGTGAATTTAAAGCACCAATTCACCTAGAAGTCATGTTTTTGGACAGTGGGAGATGGGCGGCACGGTGGCTTAGTGGTTAGCACGTTCGCCTCTCAGCACTAGGGATTCCCGGTTCGAATCCCCATCTGGGTGGAGTTTCCATGTTCTCCCCGTGTCCGCGTGGGTTTCCTCCAGGTTCTCCAGTTTCCTCCCACAGGCCAAAAACCTGGATCAAGTCAATTGAGTTCTCCAAATTTCCCCATATAGAGTGTGTATGTGTCTCTGTGTGTGTGTGAGTGTGTGCCCAGCGATAGATTGGCGCCCTAAAACGTTCTCCCTTGGATGGGTATGGGGAACTCCCCCCTGCGCGACCCTAATATATGATAAAGCGGAAGATAATGGATGGATGGATGGATGGATGGACTGTGGGAGGAAACTGGAGAACACTGGAAGAAACCCACGCATTCACTGGGAGAACCAGGAACCTCCTTCCATATTGGGATTCAAACCTGGATCCCCATTTCTGAGAGGTGGACATGCGAACCACTAAGCCACCCCACTGAAACAAAGCTAGAGCCCATTTCCAGTTCCATTGTGCTTCATGACCTACACAGTTCCATGCCTCTTTTTTTAAAAGACGCCTTCTGTGTGTAGAGGGACACCACCTCACAGGTTCCTCACCTGCTTACAGCCGATTCAACTACCACCATAAAGAACCCCCTCTCCCCTCTTTATTGGGGTTCCTTTGTTAGATCGTAACCACCTACGGAGTTTTTGTGCCTGTTCAACAAATTAATTTAAACGAGTCCAAGCCTCAGTTTTTTAAGCACCCCATAAAGTGCCTATAAGCTTATCTTATAGACATATGGATCACATTTGCCGTGTCATCTCTCACCCCCATGAGCATTAGAGGCATTAGTTAAAGGTCCCTGGAGGGTGAACAACATGGTAAGTGAATCTGCAGCCTCCCTCAAGTCTAAAGTGGAGGTGAAGAGGTTTTAAAGATCTCCTGGGGACTCGAGGGGACATGTTTGGATCTTTCATGGGCTGTCTGCTTGAAAGTCCTGCATACAGCTAAACGAGACGAGGACGTGAACGCGCTCCTGAACGGCTGAGTGAATGAAATGCACGCCGTGTATTTGGTTTTTTGTCATCTTGTTCCCCTCTCTTCCTCCAGATGTAAAAGCGGATACTTCGGGCCACGATGCTTGCAGCCAGAGCCCCTGCGGCTGCGCATGCCCAAACCTACTGAAAGTATGTTGACCTCACGCAGAGGACTGGCGTTCTGCTGTCAGCACCGCAGTGTGTCGCGGTGGACTCTTTAGTGTCGCGGTGGTGCTGACAGCTGGACTCTATTGTCTCTGCTTTCCATAGTGCTGCTCTTGTTCTAATTTCATGTTTTCTCTGCTTTCTCTCCCTCTCTCTCTCCCTCTCTCTCTCTCTCTCTGTCCCTCTGCCCCTCCTTTTTTGTTGCATTTCTCCTCCTCCTCCTCCTCCTCCTCCTCCATTCATGTCTCTTCTTCCTGTCCCCGCCCTCCTTTTCTGTGGTTCTGTTTCTTTCCATCAGGTGTCCAAATGACTTTACTGGTGATCGCTGTCAAACCTACGTTATGGCCAGTTTCTACCGTATGTCCATTTCTATTTCTGTCTGTCAGTGCTGCATGCCGGAGCTGCTGCTTAGAATGAGCTCCTTGGTGCTTTCTAATAGTGGATGCTGTTCTTCATGCTCTAACAAACTGCCATACTGTCTCCGTTACTCTGTGGTGCCATATGCATCATCATCATCTTCATCATCATCATCATCATCATATAGTAATACCCTCATTTAGAATCCAAACCATGTCGGTACTTAACATCAACCATGTGCATGGTTCTGAATATGACTGCATGTGTTTCTCCAGGACGTTCTCCAGGTTTGGTTAGTGAGCCATCATTACATGCATCTGATGAGTCTACTGTATGCAGGATTACCAAAAACGATGTAACCGAATAGCCACTAAAAAAAGTTCAGACTAATAACCAGTACTAACTAAAACAAACCCGATCAAAGGTTTCAAAATACATGTAATCATTTAATAAAGCCGAAACGAGCAGGTTAATACATTAATGTGTTTGCATTAACTCTTACCAGTTGCATCGTGCCGATGTTAACAGTAGCTATTAACAGTAGTTGTGATTTTTTTTGCAGACAGACACTCAACATAAAGAACTAAAAATCCTCCGGAGAGGAAAATTAATCAAGAGACAAACTAGAGCTCACTGCACACACGTGTAACTACGTTTCCGAGTCCAGCCCTCAGCTCAATAAATCTAAAGGCCCTAATCTTAATGTATTAGTGTCTCTAATTAGATTATTCCAAGCCTTATTTCAGAATCAGAATACTTTATTGATCCCAGGGGCAAAATTTTAATTATTTAAATAATTTAATAGTTTTTCTTCCTGATATTGGCTAGTTATATACCTCGTACGATGCTGCCATCATAACCTGTTTTTAGACAATGACTATGACCATAGACGACTCAGATTAAACCTTGATTAAACCGGGATTATACTCCAATCAGCATATCAGGTTTGAGTACATACAATACACCGCTTCAGTCGGCTTCATTCAACCAAAATGAGCCTCCCCCGAGGGAAAGATCTTCCAGATACCCTCATGTCCATTGTAGTTCCCAGACTCACCCCTTAATTATAGTCAGGTGATGAATTGCATCTCTTCCCTCAGGTAACAAGCTTTAACCCTGCTCCACACGGATTGCTCTAGCTCACATGTTCACCAACTATGGAATTAGGCCAAGAAAAGGTGGAGCAGAGGAAGGACTTGGGCTTGACAGTTCATAGCCCCAGGTTATTGGCACCTACGTACGGCCGCGCTTCACACAGAACCGTGGCTTTGTACTTTCATCAGCGTTGCTATGCTGGCACTGTTTACCTTTCAACATGACCCCTGTGTTAACACATGTTTATTTGCGAGAGGACAGCAGATAAATCATGCCAGGATGGATGTAAACAAAACCTTGGAAGGACTAGAAGATTACGGAACTATACCTGGCTGAAAACAGATTTCCTGTCCAAATAATAGAATAAAGGAGCTGTAATTTATGGGATGACACTAAGAAGGTAATCGAAATGGCGCACAGCGAAAAGTATAATTTGACACAGAGCCTATTAACATGTCATGTTGTGTCCTGACATGGGATTTATACCTGCAGAATGGTTACCTTTGTTCAGGTCACCTATCAAGTCTTTGCACGTTAGTTTTTGTTACTCGCTGCACTGTCGAAATCTAGGATCGGTTTTCGAGGCTTGTTTTGGGAGGTCCGGTGCAGAGTGCCTGCATAATTAGAGACAATGCAGGTAGCATTAACACACCATCTTAAACACATTGGTTATGTTTCATTTTAAAGGCGTTATTTGTGCGTCTTGTTAGTGTCATCAGGTAAATCATCACCTGAGGAGGGCGAGGCCTGCCCCGATTCGGCATGTTGATGGAGGTTTTAGGTCATCTTTAGTGGTTTTAGATTAGTTAAATGAAATAATGCTTCGAAATAAACCATGTGGATGAGGTTCAGAAACCTAGACCTACATTCAAAATGTATATTATAGGATGTAAAGAGTTCATCTGTTAAAAATAACTATTTCTATTAAACTAGGTATCATTTCAGACACAGGTGGGTTGTTTTAACTAATGACAGAAGCAAATTCCCCCATGTGAGGTCAGTTTTTTTTGATATTAGAACACAGGGTCAGCCCCCCGGAGCAATGGGGGTTGGGGGTCTTGCTGAAGGACCCACAAATATAACTTCAGAGAGCAGATGAACACAGGAGAGGATGCTAATCCATTGCAGGACACACGCACAATATATAGGGGCAATTTAGAGCAGCCAGTTTATCGTGCATCCATGTTTTTGGACTGTGGGAGGAAACCGGAGAACCCGGAGGACACCCACACAGACATGGGGAGAACATGGATACTCCACCCAGATGGGGAATTGAGCCCTAAGCCTTGGTCTTAAAGTAAAAGTATTAGTTTATTCACAGTTAACGCCCCCCGTTCCATGTTTTAAATCAAGTCCTGTAATGAGGTATGAGGCTGTCGAGGGTCTTTAACATTCAGCTGTCTTTAACATAAACATGTAATAACGAATTGCAGTGAAAGCAACATTTAAATGATATTAAACATTTATAAGATGATATGTGGGATAAACAACGGGTCTGAGCATTTCATGTGTCAGGTCATTAAAGCCCACACCTGCTTTCCTTTATTTTATAGAGCTATAAAGTATTCAGTTTATCTTTAACATGAATAATTTTTGGCTTCGTTAAAAAGCTAACAGATCGGTTTCTGTTCGAGTTGTTTATCATTAAAAGTGTCTCAAAGATGGTTATGCTGAAGTCGTATCATGTTGCAACAACACATCCCCGCAGCAGGTTGTCGTCATGGTGGGTCTCCTGACCTTAATACTGTGTGCGGGTTCATTAAATAGGTTTATAGGTTTTTGTTTCACTGCGCTGGTGTTTAACAGGTTTTGCTGTAAAACTGGAACCTGCGATGCCTTGAAAATCAACAATAACGGCTTTAGTGTCAAAACACATTTGGGATTTCTGAGTGTTGTGTTAAGAATAACTCACACAAGTCAGTTTGTTTTGATTAGACAAGTGTGTTTTTTGCAGATGAACTCTTTCTATATATAAAAGGCAGAGGGAATAAAGTGCTCTAATAAGGTGCTGGAACATTATCTGTGAAAGAGATGGAATGTTATTGTTGGTGTAATAAGCTTCTCATATTGTCATCACCAAAATGCATGTATTGTGAAGGTCATTGACAATCAAAAGGCCTCAAAGAAGCTTGTAGAATGATCCGAATCTCTTATCAGATGATGGGTCGTCAAGTGTAATTATAAGCGCTCAGCCTAGCCACTTAACAAAAAGCCCTGTGATTACTGAGCCAAGCGGTTTAATGCACAAGAAGAACAAAAATGGACCGGGAACTGAACCCTGGGGAACCCTTGTAGTAAAATGATAAAAAAAAAAAAAAAAAAAAAGAGACCGCTTCAGCATGACTGGACTGGAAATTGTAGGAACCATGTCAGATTGCAGTGTCTGTGGCCTAATTCAGCGAAAATGGAAATAACTAAGCACCTCAGTTAGCCAGGGTCTCAGATGAGTGAGCTGTCCTAACAACCATGGGGATCTGCAGCAGTCTGTGTTCAGCTGTCTGGAGAAAGTCTAAAGCCCTGCAGAGGAGCAGTCTACTAACTCCAGCACCAGCGGCACAGTGCGTGCGCTGTAATGAGGGCATTTGGCTGTACCACTCACATTGTCACATTATTAGGTTTATTAGCAATTGCAGAAAAATAATACTCTATGAATCTGATCGTTATACTTAATACTTAAACTTAATATGAACTGTTTATGTAACTTTGTGCTTTAATGTGTTTTATAGTGGGACCACACAAACATAGATTACCATCATTCGTTATAGAAAAAGATCAAAAGCTTATATATCGGCAATGTAGGGATTAGATTACATACATAATCCAGATTTGTAAGAGTGGCCCAATGTAGCTGTAACCCTTTACTGCCGCGATTTAAAATATTCACGTTTCATTAAAAATACACATCAATCTCACAGCAAACAAGAAAGTTAGAAATGCAAAGAGTCCAAATAGATTTAATGCTCTCATCATCTAACTATACAGAGTGCTTACTCTTACATACTTCCATAAAAATTCGATGTAGAACCAACAGAGAACCCATTTTGGCTCTAAGACAATAGAATATAATTAGGTGGCTATATGCAGTTAAGTAAGCTGTAATCGCTCGACGTGTTACGGGTTTATTAATCAGCTTTATTCAGGTTTTACAAGTTTCAATATTTTGAATAAATAGAATCTAATCATGTTGAAACAACCGACAGTTATGTAATGCATCCGTTACTAACAATTTGTCAATAATGCTCTAATCACATTGTATTATAGGTTTAATATGAATAATTGTTTTATATAATAAGTAACTAAGCTGTTATCACTTTAAATAAACACATATTCACGTCGCCTTTAACGAGTTATCAGTTTACATTTAATATTTGTCCAATTTGGAACCGTGGAGCAGAAGGTAAGATCTAAAACAAAGCTCAAAGTAAAGATGTAAAAATCTTTAGGATGTATTTAAACATATATAATACGGAACGGGTGGCACGGTGGCTTAGTGGTTAGCATGTTCTCCTCTCAGCGCTAGGGATTCCGGTTCGAATCCCCATCTGGGTGGAGTTTCCATGTTCTCCCCGTGTCCGCGTGGGTTTCCTCCGGGTTCTCCGGTTTCCTCCCACAGTCCAAAAACATGGATCAAGTCAATTGAGTTCTCCAAATTGCCCCATATAGAGTGTGTCTGTGTGAGTGAGTGTGTGCCCAGCGATAGATTGGCGTCTTGTCCTGGGTCTATCTGCCCAGCGCCCGAGACGTTCTCCCCTGGATGGGCATGGGGAACCCCCCCGCGACCCTGATGTAGGATAAAGCGGAAGATAATGAATGAATGAATGAATAATACAGAATGAATACTGTATTCACACGCAGAGCATGCACCCAAAATATCAGCAAGCCCCTGGATGGGCATAGGGGGTTGCCCATGCCCATCCAGGGGAGAACGTTTCGGGTGCTGGACAAATCCACCCAGGACAGGACGCCAATCTATCACTGGGCACACACACACTCACACAGACACACTCTATATGGGGCAATTTGGAGAACTCAATTGACTTGATCCATGTTTTTGGACTGTGGGAGGAAACCGGAGAACCCGGAGGTAACCCACGCGGACACGGGGAGAACATGGAAACTCCACCCAGATGGGGATTCGAACCGGGAATCCCTAGTGCTGAGAGGAGAACATGCCAACCACTAAGCCAATGTGCCTCCCAATTGCAGAAGTTTGATATATATAATATTTAACACACATGCTTATATTCAGAACGTTTTTATTTATTAATCTGATAGATCTTTGCTATCTAACCTCTTAACATAGAACTAGAACATTTAAAGTTAAATGATCCTACAATGACTGTAAACTTAACCCCAAAGTAACTCTTTTAATTAACTGGTATAGAAACGATGAGCACTAACCCGACTGCATTTACATTCATAACCTTACATAATGGATCGCTGCCAAACCCAACTACGCAACTCGCAGTGTATTTGTTGATCATTATAATTCCCTCCATAGCCCCATTTCCTACCTGTTAATCTAGAAACACATTCTAGCCTATAGGGCAGCAAGTGGCATGCCTGCCTGCCCCGGCATGCTCTAACAGCTCGCTGTTGACATAACACTCTGGCGCTTCTGAGCGCGCTCAGCTGCAACATTGTTCTTCTCTTACCGCCTGACTCACCCTTCTAATGGCTTCTCACGCCACTCACGCAATGCTCATGTGGGCCTCTGTATGTTGGAATATCTGTCTCTTAAACTGATCTGTTGTGTTTCCCCCCCGCTACCTGTCACCTCGCTGTAATGGCAGAGTCTCTGGGGATTGAATTTATGGGTATGGACTGAATTTTCATCTTGATTCTCTGTTTAACTTGAGCTGTATTGTTGCCACTGCCATTGCCATGCCTCCACCATCACTTCTCTCCTGTGGGCTCGAAAGCAACTGAAGACCTTCACAAACAAACCCATCTGTCTGTCAGCACTTGCCATGTTAAATTTAGACGCTATTTTACGGTGGCAGCATGAGAATTGGTATCTGCCGCCCTTATTCTGAAAGGATAAGGTATGACGGGGGAGTCCATTTCTTTTTTCATTCTCCTTAATAGTATTCGATGGGGTTCGGGTCAGAGCTCCAGATCTTCCACTCCAAACTCACCCAAGCACGAATTTATAGATCTTATTTATGCACTGTGGTACAGGAGCAAAAAGGGCCTTCCCTAAACTGTTCCCACAATGCATACAGTGCTCAGAAATCCTTGACGAACGTTTGGACACACGAAAGTTTGCCCCATTCTCTATTTCCTCCACTGACCATACAGACGGTCTGCCTTTAGAACAATATATGTTTCACTGAAAAAGTAACAGTTTGTGCTTCGGATACCTTAAATACTGTTATAGTACCAATCAAAAGTTTGGACACGCCCCCTTTTGCTCCATGTTATCAGTTCCACTTATTGTAAAGATCCATCCATCCATCCATTATCTCCCGCTTTATCCTCTACTAGGGTCGCGGGGGGGTTCCCCATGCCCATCCAGGGGAGAACGTTTCGGGCGCTGGGCAGATACACCCAGAACAGGGCGCCAATCCATCGCTGGACACACACTCACTCACACACTCTATATGGGGCAATTTGGAGAACTCAATTGACTTGATCCATGTTTTTTGGACTGTGGGAGGAAACCGGAGAACCCTGAGGAAACCCACGCAGACGCAGGAAGAACATGGAAACTACACAAAATTGGGAATTCGAACCAGGAATCCTTAGTGCTGAGAGGAGAACATGCTAAACACTAAGCCACCGTGCCGCTATTGTAAAGTTGAACATTGTAATTCTTTGTAGTTCTACAATTACAGACTGTAGTCCATCTGTTTTCTTGTTGTTGTTAGTCCCCTGTTGGTTCTCTGTTCTCTGTTGGTCAGGACATCACAGAACATTTGGGTGGTGGATTGTTTATTGTCAGTTGTGCAGTGACACTGATGCAGTGAGGGGGTTTTAGTGCAGCAGTGCTGCTGGAGTTTCATTTCAACACCTCAGTGTTTATAAAGTCTGTAAATGTAGAACTACAAGGAATTACAACGTTCATCTTTACGATAAGTGGAACTGATAACATGGAGCAAAAGGGGGCGTGTCCAAACGTTCGATTGGTACTGTAATACTATTTAAGTAGTATTTATTTTATATTTATAATAGTATTTAAGGTATCCGAAGCTCAAACCGTTACTTTTTCAGTGCAACATATATTGTTCTAAAGGCAGAAACAGCAGGCTCTTTATGATCTCCTCTGTAAAATGCACCTCAGGTGCTGGGGCTTAACGACTGCCCCTAATCCCCTTTCTTCGAGCCTGATGCAGGGGTTATTTCCATAAACCTCCGCAGCCTGTCATTTGCATCTTAGCGAGCACAACAAGCGAACAGCTTAAAGTGAATTTGTTTGTACAACTGTGCTAAGAGTGTAAATAAGTTCCACCTGGCGAGCGCCGACCCGAGCTGCGCCTCCCGCCCGTCATCCCTGCCATCGTATAAACTTCCCCGAGCCTCCCCAGCCGAGCTTGATTATACTATTAGCCATCATCCTTTTTAAACCCGTGGCTTGTTTACTAAACACCGGGTGAAATCTCACGAGTTGGACGGGGCCCGCACTCCGACATGTTTTGAAGTGGGGACAGGATGACGTGAATGGACACGGGGTTCTACACCCGAGCTTAATGATAACCACTTTACTCAGTCTCCTTCATTTAATTAAGTTCATTTAAAGTTGGCGGCACGGTGGCTTAGTGGTTAGCACGTTCTCCTCTCAGCTCTAGGGATTCCCGGTTCGAATCGAATCCCCATCTGGGTGGAGTTTCCATGTTCTCCCCGTGTCCGTGTGGGTTTCCTCCGGGTTCTTCGGTTTCCTCCCACAGTCCAAAAACATGGATCAAGTCAACTGAGTTCTCCAAATTGCCCCATATAGTGTGTGTATGTGTGCGTGAGTGTGTGCCCAGCGATAGGTTGGCGCCCTGTCCTGGGTGTGTCTGCCCAGCGCCCGAAACGTTCTCACCTGGATGGGCATGGGGAACCCCCCCCCCCCCCACACAACCCTAATATATAGGACAAAGCGGAAGATAATGGATGAATGAAATAAAAATAAAGTGATCATGTGATCTATTTTGACTACTGTGCTTTGCACACATAGGAGTGTGTCCTCCACATTTAACCCGGAGCAGTGGGCAGCCCTGTACACGGCGCCCGGGGGAGCAATTAGGGTTAATTACCTTGCCCAAGGGCACTTCAGCCGTAGAGTTGGTGGGAATGGGAATCGAACCAGGGACCTTCAGGTCGCAAAGTTGTTTGGAATTAACCTTAAGTCCACAACCACCCCATGAGGACAATAATGACAAGTGCTCCAGATAAGACAAGTGCTCCCATCTCGTCATCTTCCTCCTTTCTTTTCATCTTGCTTTACATTGGACTTCCTCCATCACTCTCTTTATTCCTTCCCCACGTCCTCCACCGTGTCCTGTATATCTCCCTTTTTTCGCCACCCTCTCACTGCAACCTGAGCCTCAACTCGTTCTCCTCTCTGAATTTGGACACCATCTATGTTTGGTTTCGCTGGCTCTGATTTCGTTTTCGGTTATTGAAACGTTCTCCTCTCTGCTCTGCCGGATCTGGCACGCCAGGCATCGTTTTAGTGCGCTGGCTCACTTGTTTGTTTGTGCTTGTTTTCTTTTAGGAGAAGACAGTTTAATGCTGGATAAACTCTTACAGAAGGAACAAACAGCTGTAGTCAAACGTTTGCATCTCACACACGTGTTTCCACAGCACTTTTTTTGTGCTCGATTGATTGGACACCGGTGCACGTTGAATGTAAAAGCCTTAAAATGGTGTACAAATATTATTCTAGAAATGTAATAAAAATAAATGTTAAAAAGCCTTTAACTGTTATCACACTCCATTATAAACACGTGCAAACTTCTGAGCACAGCTGTGTTTAGTCTGATGTGCCAAACGTATGCCAGCATTACAGTTTAACTACCACTCTGCCTACCAGATTATTAGGTTCAGGTTTTAATTGTTTAACAATAAACTCATTTCATATAAATGTTTAATATTGTGTAAGCTATTTTGTGTTCGACTTAAAAAGTCTATATTATTAGGAAAAACCTGTGGCCTATAATCTCATCATGAATCACATCAGCCTCTCAGTGCTGGGGATCCAGGTTTGAATGCCGATCTGGGTGGAATCTTCATGTTCTCCCCATGTATTTTCCCAAGTTCTCCAGTTTCCTCTCACAGTCCAAAAACATGGATTCAATGTGCATTGGCTGTTCTAAATTGCTCCTATGTAGTGTGTGTGTGTGTGTGGGTGGCCCCTATATAATGTGTGGATTGGCACCCTGTCCTGGGTGTATCTGCCCAGAACCCAAAATATTTCCCCGGGATGGGCATGGGCACCCGCTCCCAGGAATCCTGTTGATGTCGGCATTTACATTGCATTACGTCCAAAGAAAAATAAAAAAGGGTTTGCCTCAAACCTGGATGCTTGCCCTATATGATTACATTATATAGCCATTACTGAACCATCTTCGATTACGCTCGTCTCTAGTGAAAATCTAGACCCAAAAATATGGAAAAATTGAATCAAGGCTAAAAAATATCACCGTATCCCTTTAACATGGGTTAAATACACTTGGGCTTTTTTTTCCTGCTGTAATTCTATTGGGGTACCACCATTAAGCACACTATGTAGTAAATTAGTCTGAAATATAATGCCCTCCAGTGGACAAAAATGTCTACGAAATCAAAGAGATAGGTTCATTCGAGCCTGCAGGGATTCCCTCGGCACAGTCTGAGCCTGGCTTGATAATGATGCACACTGTATGGCCTACTCAAGCATTTTCCACTGCTGAGCCGATCCTTTAGAGAGAGGAGCCGAGGGCCTGGGCATGTTCCATCGCTGTAATTAACGATCGGCCTCATGTGGCAGGAAAGTGTGCGGATCCTCAGCACTGTGGCACAACCCGAGTCATTCTTCACAAGAACAGCACACAGAAAGTGCAAACCTGGCCCAGGGGTAGCGGTGCTTAGGACTTAACCTGTGTATTCCCACTACGGCAGTTAGAAAAAGTTCTGTGGGTGAGGACGGAGAGGAGGGGGGGGGGGGGCTGAAGGGATGAGAGGGAAAGTTCTGATGTCTTTTCCAGTGTGTATTGGTTTGTAACTGTATTGCTGGTTTTGCGCAGAGGCGGAAGAGCTCTATCAGAAGAGAGTCCTGACAATCACAGGCATCTGCGTGGCTCTGTTGGTGGTGGGCATCGTTTGCGTGGTGGCCTACTGCAAAACCAAGTGAGTACATCGCATAGCAACCACAACAAAGAACTTAAGCGCGTAGACCTTATACTGTAAAGCCATCTTTCACCAACAAGGTGCCAGTGCAGGTTTCACAGTCACTGTCCCACCTGAAAACCAGGACCCAGACCATTATACATTTTATAGATTATTTCAAAGTTGCAGGGCGGCACGGTGGCTTAGTGGTTAGCACGTTCTCCTCTCAGCTCTAGGGATTCCCGGTTCGAATCCCCATCTGGGTGGAGTTTCCATGTTCTCCCCGTGTCTGCGTGGGTTTCCTACGGGTTCTCCGGTTTCCTCCCACAGTCCAAAACATGGATCAAGTCAATCGAGTTCTCCAAATTGCCCCATATAGAGTGTGTGTGTCTGTGTGAGTGAGTGTGTGCCCAACGATAGATTGGCGCCCTGTCCTTGGTGTGTTTGCCCAGCGCCTGAAACGTTCTCCCCTGGATGGGCATGGGGAACCCCACCGTGACCCTAATAGAGGATAAAGCGGAAGATAATGGATGGATGGATGGATTTCTTTCTAATTTATCCGCCATTATATACTTATGTGGGCGGCACGGCGGCTTAGTGGTTAACATGTTCTCCTCTCAGCACTAGGGATTCCCGGTTCGAATCCCCATCTGGGTGGAGTTTCCATGTTCTCCCCGTGTCCGCGTGGGTTTCCTCCGGGTTCTCCGGGTTCCTCCCACAGTCCAAAAACATGCATCAAGTCAATCGAGTTCTCCAAATTGCCCCATATTGAGTGTGTATGTGTGTGTGAGTATGAGCCCAGTGATAGATTGGCGCCCTGTCCTAGGTCTATCTGCCCAGCGCCCGAAATGTTCTCCCCTGGATGGGCATGGGGACCCTAATATAGGATAAAGCGGAAGATAATGAATGAATATATACTTATGTAGTTATTGAATATTTTGTGTAATAAAGAATTTTATATTAATATTTTGTAGGACTATTTAGCTATAATCTTTTTTAAGAGCAAAATATTATTTTGTATTTAGATCAAATACACAACAAAGTAAATTATTATTAAAGGCAATTATAGTACCATCAAAATCTGCAATCTCAACCCTGTTCCTGAACCACTGTTTAACGATGTGAGGCTGATGAATTCTGCCATTCTGTCTGGAATAAGGAACCATATACCAGATTCTGCTGCTCAACTGATTTTATTCTATACTGAATTCCGTTGAAGGCAATTTAAGATCATAATTTAAAAGTCTAGGTTTTTTGGCCAGACACTGTGCATCAGTAAATTGACCGACCCTGACCTCCGATTACCAAAGATTTGCCTTTTAAGCCAAGAGACCACGAACCATTGCTGGTCCCCCTGAACATGCACTGACACCGAGTGGATTGAAACGTGCTAATACTGTAGCTCGGCGTTATCGGATATGTGTTCTGTGGTCAATGCGATTCTGGGTCAGTGTCCAAAAGAGTGACGCTGCCTCACTATAGCCTGCCCCCTAGGAAACAGAGGAAGAAGATGCACAATCACCTGAGGCAGAACATGTGTATGGATCACCCCAACCGCAGCCTGGCCAACGGGCCCAACCATCCAGGCCCAGGCCCGGAAGAAATCCCTATGGTGGATGTAAGTCTCTTTAATGTCTCGTTTCGAGTACCTTAAATAGGAATTGGATTTGTGAGACCGATAATGTGTCGTCCTCCGTTTTGTAGTATATCTCGAAGAACATCCCATCCACTAAGCGAGTGATGAAAAGTGGAGCCGAGCAGTCGTTTCCCGGCAGCCGTCATTCATCTCGATCCCACAACTCGTCCACCCGAGCCCACTCCACCACACAGAGGTCTGACATTTGATTCATGATGTTTATGTCTAAGCTCAAAACAGCTGAACCATTAGGAGACGTATATTCACATGAGGATTTAGATAACAGTGTTGTTTCAGCCCAGTAATCAGCCTGTTTATCATCTATACCGCTATTAATATATATATTTATTGTGTTTGCATAACTATAAAATAGACCGAGTGGTGCAACGCTCACGTAAAGCTGGAGGATTAATCTAAAGATTTACATTTGTACCTGACCGTACCGTTGTGTTCAGTATGAAATCAGTTGTGTGGATGTAGGGAATTCTTTACATCTACATTTGGTCATTTATTGGATGCTTTTATCCAAAGCGACTTACAAGGTGAGCACAGGGTTCATCACAACATCCCTGGAGCAATGAGGGTTAAGGGTCTTGCTCAAGGACCCACACTGGTAACTTCAGTGGACCTGGGATTTGAACCCCCAACCTTCAGATTGATAACCCAACACCCTGACCACTGAGCTACCACTCCCTACACACAGCTACCTTGCCCTTCTTCACATCTTGCTTTTTATAACTTCATAAATGTATTAATTTATATACATTATTTATCTATAATATAAAAGCTTAAGGGCGGCACGGTGGCTTAGTGGTTTAGCACGTTCTCCTCTCAGCGCTAGGGATTCCCGGTTCGAATCCCCATCTGGGTGGAGTTTCCATGTTCTCCCCGTGTCCGTGTGGGTTTCCTCCGGGTTCTCCGGTTTCCTCCCACAGTCCAAAAACATGGATTAAGTCAATTGAGTTCTCCAAATTGCCCCATATAGAGTGTGTCTGTGTGAGTGAGTGTGTGCCCAGCGATGGATTGGCGCCCTGTCCTGGGTGTATCTGCCCAGCGCCCGAAACGTTCTCCCCTGGATGGGCCTGGGGAACCCCACCGCGACCCTAATAGAGGATAAAGCGGGAGATAATGAATGAATGAATGAATTAAAGCTTAAGGGCAGCACGGTGGCTTAGTGGTTTAGCACGTTCTCCTCTCAGCGCTAGGGATTCCCGGTTCGAATCCCCATCTGGGTGGAGTTTCCATGTTCTCCCCGTGTCCGCATGGGTTTCCTCCGGGTTCTCCGGTTTCCTCCCACAGTCCAAAAACATGGATCAAGTCAATTGAGTTCTCCAAATTGCCCCATATAGAGTGAGTCTGTGTGAGTGAGTATGTGCCCAGCGATAGATTGGCGCCCTGTCCTGGGTGTATCTGCCAAGCGCCTGAAATGTTCTCCCCTCGATGTGCATGGGGAACACCCCCCCCGCTGCGACCCTAATAGAGGATAAAGCAGAAGATAATGGATGAATGAATGAATAAAAGCTTAAGGTTAATTCGATCCCATACTTCACTCAGGCTGGGTTTACATACGTAAAGGAAAGTGATCTATTTCACCTTTTGTATCCTCCACATTTAACCCAGCTGTGCAACACACACACACACACACACACACACGATGAGTGAAGTGAGCACACAAGCCCGGGGTGGTGGGCAGGTCTGATACATATCAGATTAAGGACCACATGTGCGCGTGACTCCAAAACTGATTTGAAAACATCTGTCCATTCAGCCATGAAAAGATCAGATCTGAGTTCAAAACAAATCCGTCTCGAATCGCTTCAGCATAAAAGTGTGAACAATAACATCAAAGCCCCGAGTCAAAAGCCATAAACACCTTTCTTTTCATTTTCTTGACTTGCAGGACTGCTGATAATGTTCCTCATTGTTAATTCCGTCCCTCTCACTGGTTTCTGCCACACAGACACGAGGACAGGACATGGAGTTTGGAGCGGACGGACAGCCTGCTGTCGGACTGTCCCTCCGGCGTGCTCTCATCCTCCGTGGGGACGAGTAAGTGCAGCAGTCCAGCCTGCGTGGAGGCACGAGCAAAGCGCTCCGCTCCCTGTGCCTATCCCGAGTCCCGCCAGCCGCCGATGCGCTACGGCGACTCCTTCGACTCGCTCGGAGATTCACCCCACAGCGAAAGGTGCGTGACCACAAGGACTGACCCCCAGCCCTGGTCCTGAAGACCCCAACCTCCGTCCACCACACCTCTGATTGGCTCTTTAACCTTTCATGCGGCCCCCACTTACCCCAGCATTCTTACCCCCCCAGCACCCCTGCAACCCCCCCCCCCCCCCCCGCGACCCCAATATAGGATAAAGCGGAAGATAATGAATGTATGGAAATTGCCCCATATTGAATATGTGTCTGTGTGAGTGAACAACCCAATTGGCTCTTTTACCTTCCATTCGGCCCCCACTTACCCCAGCATCCTTACCCCCCAGCACCCCTGCAACCTCAGCATCCTTACTCCCAGCACCCCTGCAACCCTCCCCCCCCCCCCCCCCGCGACCCCAATACAGGATAAAGCGGAAGATAATGAATGTATGGAAATTGCCCCATACAGAATGTGTGTCTGTGTGAGTGAACAACCCGATTGGCTCTTTAACCTTCCATGTGGCCCCCACTTTACCCCAGCATCCTTACCCCCCAGCACCCCTGCAACCCCCCCCCCCCCCCCCCCCCGCAACCCCAGTAAACCAACCCTGGTGCCCCCCCCCCTGAAGACCCCAACTGCTCAGTCGACCCACACCCTGCTTCAGCACAGTGACCTCTTTAGAACAACCCGATTGGCTCTTTTTACCTTCCATGCGGCCCCCACTTACCCCAGCACCTTACCCCCCCCCAGCACCCCTGCAACCCCCCCCCCTCCCGCGACCCCCAATAGAAAAAAAATAGGATAAAAGCGGAAGATAATGAATGTATGGAAATTGCCCCATATAGAATGTGTATCTGTGTGAGTGAACCAGCCGTTTGGCTCTTTTACCTCCCATGCGGCCCCCACTTACCCCAAGCAACCTTACCCCCCAGCACCCCTGCAACCCCCCCCCCCCAACCCCAGTAAACCAACCCTGGTCCTGAAGACCCCAACCTTAGTCCACCACACCTGCTTCAGCACAGTGACCTCTTTAGAACAACCCGATTGGCTCTTTTACTTCCATGTGGCCCCCCCCCCCACTTACCCCAGCATCCTTACCCCCCAGCACCCCTGCAACCCCCCCCCCCCCCCCCCCCGCAACCCCAGTAAACCAACCCTGGTCCTGAAGACCCCAACCTCAGTCCACCACACCTGCTTCAGCACAGTGACCTCTTTAGAACAACCCGATTGGCTCTTTTACCTTCCATGCGGCCCCCACTTACCCCAGCATCCTTACCCCCCCAGCACCCCTGCAACCCCCCCCCCTCCCGCGACCCCAATATAGGATAAAGCGGAAGATAATGAATGTATGGAAATTGCCCCATATAGAATGTGTATCTGTGTGAGTGAACCCAGCCGTTGGCTCTTTTACCTCCCATGCGGCCCCCCCACTTACCCAAGCAACCTTACCCCCCAGCACCCTGCAACCCCCCCCCCCCCCCCCAGTAAACCAACCCTGGTCCTGAAGACCCCAACCTTAGTCCACCACACCTTTGCTTCAGCACAGTGGACCTCTTTAGAACAACCCGATTGGCTCTTTTACCTTCATGCGGCCCCCACTTACCCCAGCATCCTTACCCCCCCAGCACCCCTGCAACCCCCCCCCCCCCCCCCCCCCCCCCCCCCCCCCGCGACCCCAATATAGGATAAAGCGGAAGATAATGAATGTATGGAAATTGCCCCATATAGAATGTGTGTCTGTGTGAGTGAACCAGCCGTTTGGCTCTTTTACCTCCCATGCGGCCCCCACTTACCCCAGCATCCTTACCCCCCAGCACCCCTGCAGGTTGTGGTTGGAATGAAACTGCTTTAAAAGTAATCACTTTTTGTTTCGGAGATGGAGGCTAGTCCATTTTCATTGATTCAAGGTAAATTGGCTGCTCTAAATTGCCCCAGGCACGGTGACTTAGTGGTTAACATGTTCTCCTCTCAGCGCTAGGGATTCCCGGTTCGAATCCCAATCTGGGTGGAGTTTCCATGTTCGCCCCGTGTCGGCGTGGGTTTCCTCCGGGTTCTCCGGTTTCCTCCCACAGTCCAAAAACATGGATCAAGTTAATTGAATTCTCAAAATTGCATTGAATGTGTGTCTGTGTGAGTGAACCAGCCGATTGGCTCTTTAACCTCCCATGCGGCCCCCACTTACCCCAGCACCCTTACTCCCCAGCACCCCTGCAGGTTGTGGTTGGAATGGAACTCAACATGATGTTTAATCTTCAGGATGAAAGCCGGTGATCCCTGTTTATACACTTCAGCATTAAGATAATAAAAGCGGAGTACTCGACTTTTTAAAGCACTGTTTTGGAAGCGAGCGCCTCTGTAGGTTCACTCTTTAAAGAGTGGACAGGTCAGCCTGAGTGCAGCTGCTTGAAAGTAATCACTTTTTGGTTCGGAGATGGAGGCGAGGCCACAGCCAGCTGTATTTACAGTTATCTCTCCTCTGCCGGCCACCCCCGCCGTCGAGCAGCAGCCAAAACAGCAGGATTTATACCGCACCGGGTTCATCGAGTCAACAAGAGCTGAACAACACGTTATCTCTGGGGGTTCTGCAGATCTCCTGTGTCTCCCTCTCTCTCCAGCACATCGCTCGCTTGCCCCAGGCTCTTTAAAAGGCTCTAATAAAATAGTCCATTATTAATTTCCCACGTCTCATGACTCACGTTCCTCTTACTGTATGAGAAGCCTATTCAATATTCAATACAATGGAAATATCATGATTTTACATTGATTCAAGGTAAATCGCCCAATCTAAATTGCCCCAGGAACGGTGGCTTAGTGTTTAGCACGTTCTCCTCTCAGCACTAGGGATTCCCGGTTCCAATCCCCATCTGGATGGAGTTTCCATGTTCTCCCCGTGTCCGCGTGGGTTTCCTCCGGGTTCTCCGGTTTACTCCACAGTCCAAAAACATGGATCAATGTCAATTGAATACTCCAAATTGCCCCATTTAAAGAGTGTGTGAGTGAGTGATAGATTGGCGCCCTGTCCTGGGTGTATCTGCCCAGCGCCCAAAACGTTCTCCCCTGGATGGGCATAGGGAACCCCCCCCCCGCGACCCTAATATAGGATAAAGCGGAAGATAATGGATGGATGGATGGAAATTGCCCCATATAATATGTGTTTCTGTGTGAGTGAGCGTGTGCCCAGTGACAATATCTGTATCTGCCCAGGGCTCTAAATGTTCTACCCTGGATGGAACCCGCCTGTGACCCTAGTCTCTAGTGTTGGATTAAGGTGAAGATAATGTGATGAGATAATGAGATAATGAGATATTATTGTATTTGAGTGGGATGGTGGCATAGTGTTTTGAATCCCACCCTGAGTTGGAGTTCAATGTTCCTCCTGGCTTTCCTCCTGCAGACCAAAAACATGGATTTAAGGTGAATTGGCTGCTCTAAATTGCCCCTTTTTAAATCCCTCTTAATATAATGTGAGTGAGTGTGTGCCCAGCACCCGAAACGTTCTCCCCTGTATGGGTGACCCTAGTAGAGGATTAAGCAGAAGATAATGAGATGAGTTAAAGGGGTTATAAAGAATTCAGCCTGCAGTTACACAAACCCAAAGAACATCAGTGTTTATCTAAAGTCAGATACAGACGAACAAATCATCAACGAAGCAGCGAACAAAAGCACATGTGCAACACTAACGAACACATTCACTAACCTTATAAAATGATTACTGGCAAAGGGACGTTTTATAAAGTACCACTAACTGTGACGTAGATTAAACAGAATTGTTTCCTGATAAGGGCGGCACGGTGGCTTAGTGGTTAGCACGTTCGCCTCTCAGCGCTAGGGATTCCTGGTTCTGGGTGGAGTTTCCATGTTCTCCCCGTGTCCGCGTGGGTTTCCTCCGGGTTCTCCGGTTTCCTCCCACAATCCAAAAACATGGATCAAGTCAATTGAATTCTCAAAATTGCCCCGTATAGAGTGTGTCTGTGTGAGGGAGTGTGTGCCCAGCGATGGATTGGCGCCCTGTCCAGCGCCCGAGATGTTCTCCCCTGGATGGGCATGGGGAACCCCACCACAACCCTTATAGAGGATAAAGCGGGAGATAATGAATGAATGAATGAATGAATGTTTCCTGATACGGCATTTCATTTGCCTCTTCTCTAACTCGGGGTGTAATCAGGGTCCGAATCGGCTATAGAGGCTTTAAAATGGAACTCTGCGAACTCTCCGAGGCCACACAATTGGGATAACCTCTGCACATTTTTAACAAGCCGTTTATTTAATGGTTTCTATCAAATTGGCAGGTTTATTGACCAAGTGCACTATGAGAGGGAGAATGCGTACGCAGGAAATGTAGTAATCACATCTGTCCGTGCGCTGTGGTTACACTTAAACTGCACGACACTGGCTGACATCATTATTTATGGCAGTGTTAACATCTGTTCTCATTTGCAGAGTTTCTCAGCTGCTGGTTATTAATCTACGTGGGTTGTTTTTTTTTTTTTAGGGAAAAGGGGAAAGCCTGTTTGGATCGTCAAATAACAAACTCTACGCAAACATTAAAACGTGCTTTCTTCACTCACGCTTCATTTTACTAGCTGTATGTACAATGTAGGTTGGCTTTGTAGTTCTATGATCACAGACAGCGGGACATCTGGTTCTCTGTAGCGCATGTTTTCGTCTCTGTTAAGCCGTGTTTTAATGGGATGGTAGTATTTGGCTGGGGGTTCTTTCTTTCTCGGTGGTGCAGTGATGCTGATGTGGTGGTAACCCTCCCGTGGTCCTGTAGTAATGGTCCCAGTCGTTTTCGATTGGAAAATTATAGCACTGAGATGTCTGATCTAAATGAACTACAGCAAAACATGCTTAATGCTCCACCATAACAGTTTCTGTCTCTTATAAAAAAGCCTACAAATGCCCCATTTTTCTCCCCACTTGCAGGTATGTGTCAGCACTGACCACACCAGCCCGCTTGTCTCCAGTGGACTTCCATTACTCACTGCCCCCGCAGGTGCCTACCTTCCAGATCACATCTCCAAACGCCAGCCACGCCATGTCCCTGCCGCCGGCTGCTGGCAGCCCCTACCCACCAGAGGAAGACCAGCCACTGCTGCGCTGCTACCAGATGCCTCTGCACGAGGCCCAGAGGCACGAGCCCTACCAGCAGCGGACACAGCAGCAGCGGGCACGCTCCTACCTGCAGGACAGTGCAGGCAGTCTGCCCTCCAGCCTGTACCGGCTGGCCCAGGACGACGACGAGTATGAGAGCACGCAGGAGTACCCACCCTCGCTGGAGCAACCAAAGAGAAGCAGCGGACACTGGCGCAGGTCCAGACTGAACGGCCACGTGGCCCCGCGGGGTTACCGGCCGCCCCGGGACTTGGGCTCGCGCAGCTGCCTGTCAGATAGCGAGTCAGAGGAAGGCGAAAGCACTCCCTTCCTCAGCATGCAGAACATGAACTCGCCTGAGCCTTCAGCCATCTACAGGCCCGCACCGGCCGCACACAACACACGGACTTCCCAATCACAGAGCAGACACACGCAACAGCACGCGAGGTCCAAAGCGGACGGCGGCGCCCACTAAAGACACAGGCCACCTACCCACCCTACGAAATCTATATACCTATAGACCTGCACCTATAAGAAATATTTTTTATTTTATATAACTAACAGATATTCTAAGCAAATGAAATATTTATTTTCATTTTAGCAAAAAAGTTGTCTACTAGTTAACAGCAAAGACTTTTTTATAGGGAAAACTCTATTTATATGTACATTTTGATTTACAGCATAAAAGAGACGTGCCAATTTTTTCACAACTTAAAGAAATAGAATAATATTGTGGTGCCTTTTGCTGTTTGCCGATGCCAGAGGGCCAGTGGAGTTTTTGTAGCCTTTCTTATAAGGACACCTCATTTTTTATACACACTTTTCTTTTTCTTTCGTTCTTTTTTTTTTTTTTTTTTTTTTTTGATTTCCTCGTTCTTTTCCAGATTGTGTTCGGGTGGGAGCTGAATTGACAGTTTGAGCAGTGACATTGCCCCCCCCCCCCTATCCCTTTCCACATCATGCAATATAAATCACTCCTAAGGTATATGTTTACAAAAATAGAACTCACATGTCCAGTGATTGTGTTACTTTTCTAACTTAAACTCAGTGACGAGTGTTCCTAAGAATCGAGAGGGCGATGTGGGTGGACGTCCATCACACACGGGTGAAATATGGGAGGTGGTTGTGGGAGTGCGAGTGCTTGTCCAGGCTGGTGTCTGTCTGAAGTTGAAAAGGATGTTTAGAGACAGAAATAATCCTGTACCTTTGTTGCAGCTAATCAGGAGTGTGTGGTTCAAGTTCAGCGCTGCTTCCACTCCATTCCGCGAGCTTGCCTCCTGAATCCCGTCGCAGGTCTTTTTCTGCTTCTGTGATAACCACAGCTCGAGGGACTGAGGCGGTACTGAGAACAAAAAAACAGAAAATCACAACAGGTTAATGTAAAAACATTATTTTAGACATATGAACGCACACGCTTGCAAACTTCACCTTTAAAACCTGTATCTTTGCTTTAATTAAGTATTAGAATTAGGGCGGCACGGTGGCTTAGTGCTTAGCATGTTCTCCTCTCAGCACTAGGGATTCCCGGTTCGAATCCCCATCTGGGTGGAGTTTCCATGTTCTCCCCGTGTCCGCGTGGGTTTCCTCCGGGTTCTCCGGTTTCCTCCCACAGTCCAAAAACATGGATCAAGTCAATTGAGTTCTCCAAATTGGCCCATATAGAGTGTGTCTGTGTGAGTGAGTGTGTGCCCAGTGATAGATTGGCGCCCTGTCCTGGGTCTATCTGCCCAGCGCCCGAAACGTTCTCCCCTGGATGGGCATGGGGAACCCCACCGCGACCCTAATAGAGGATAAAGCGGAAGATAATGAATGAATGAATGAATGAATGAATAATTTGGTGCCATGGTGAAGTAACGGTTAACAGTTCTGCCTCTCAGTACTGAAAAGTCCTCTCAGTCCTCAAAGCAGAAAGACATGGATTTAAGGTGAATTGGCTGCTCTAAATTGCCCCTATATAGTGTGAGTGTGTGTGTGTGTGTCTGTGTGAGTAAGTGTGTGCCCAGCAATGGATTAGCACCCTGTCCTGGGTGTATCTGCCCAGCACCTGAAACATTCACCCCTGGATGGACATGGAGAAACCCGCATGACCCTTGAGATTAAATGGGAGATAAAGATCTAAAAACATTTTAGATCACATGATTGTGACTCAAGCCGTCCCTCGCCGTCACGCTGTCGCAGTGCTAAAGACGAGACCGTCACTGACTGTTGAATGTGTCCCTGTTAAAGCTCTCTGTCCCACTACCTACATGCTGAGAAATGAGAGTCCACACTCCATCACGACAAGAGAAAAGGCTGTGAATCCTCACCGAGGTCATGAAACCTGTCGAATATGCAAGCTCTATCTTTTCCTCAAAGTTTCTCGACATTGAACAGTGCACTGTGTGAAACTGTGTTCTTCATCTCTTGCTTGACCCTCAGTCCCCGATTATTTCCCACCGATTTGTTTGTACTCCGTGAGACCTCGTTGAGCGTCTCATCCCGATTAAAAAACGGCCGATCATGCTGCATCTCACGAGTTCCAAGACTTCCTGGCCACCGAATCGGCCACTTTTGAAAATTCCGTCCCGTCGGGCCGTTGGCAACAGCTCCATGACCGTCCATATTAGACCGTAGTTATGATTTGAAGGAACACGTCATTGAAATAGAAAATACCAAACCAGGATAAACGAGGAGATAATGAGAAAAAGAAAAACGTTGCATATTTCTTCCATTTAAAAGTGAAAAAAAAAAAACAGTATAAAGTTGTGATTAATCTAGTTCAACAAAAGGAAAACTGTACAAGGTAGAGCCTACGATGCTGTATTATAACAGCAGAGATTTCTTTTGTTTTCCATGCTTCGAAAAAAAACTAGGTCCGTTTCTCTGTTAGTTCCCTGCCTGGTGTTCGGATCCTGTTCGTATGTTTGAGAAATGCAAAACTGGACAGTGGTTCTTTAGTTAGTTTAAATGTGAAACCCCTCCCGTCCTTATATGTCCCTCTAGAAGGTTACGTTCCTACCTGTTCTTCCATTTGGGTTTGCTCCTCGCTTGAGAAGTTTGAACACCTCTCCTCTGCATGTCCTTGTGGTCAAGGTTAAATGGGTGCATGGTAAAAGCAGCAGATCTTTATTTTGCTCCGAGTCAGTGAAAGTGTATTTCATTTAATATTCAGCAATAAAAAAAGAGAATCTTTTTTCCCCATGTCGATTCTTGGAATATGCTAGAACAAAAGAGAATTACATGCCAGATTGTCTTAGATTGTAAACGAACATTTAAAAAAAAAAAAAAAAAAAAAAAAAATGAATCCACGTCTTCACATAAAAAAATAAACCTTTGTATCATTTAAACGTGTGCACATGCTGTTGCGTGTCTGGGTGTGTGTGCTTCTGAATCGCACTGATGTCACCTGTTTTCATAGTTTTCATTTCCACTTTAAGGCGACGCTGTCATTTCCAGTAAATCAGTTTTACATCGATTTTCTAATTAGCAGAGCGACATGCTCGTCTGCTCGCTCGCTGTAACAGGCAGCGCTGGAGATAAAGCTCGGGAACACGGTCTGAATACTTTTATAGAAGCATGCCGCCGATATGTGCATGCACACTTTAGATGGAGGATGCTGACTGTTCCGTCATATCTGTTGCTCGCGGATGCAGAAGTGGAATTTTGTCCCGTTCCTGTTTTATGCAAGACGTCTGTTGCTCCATTCTGCTGTTGTCTGATTTAGAACGGCCTGAGTTCTCAATAGAACCCAGATATGGACTCCAGACAAGTCATTCAAGCACACACATATTTTTGGCTCACAAAGCCGTCCCGCTGTAGCACATGCTGAATTAGCTCTATTCAAATAAACACGTCATTCCAGGAAAGATGGAGGCATATGTTCCTCTAACTCCCCTAAAGCAACTTGACAAATCACAGTACAAGTCACAGAGGATGTGAGTACTGATGCACCTCCATACCATGACAGATGCAAGCTTTTGCACCAATCACTTGTTACAGCTTAGATAATCACGTATCACGTTGGGTTAAGTTCATGTTTATGGATTTATAGAGCATTTTTTAAGGATTCTATTCTGAGCCTGAACCCTTAAAGAGCAAGCCAAAGTGATAGTGGCAAGAAAAAACTCCCTGTTAAATTGTTTTGAGGATGAAACCAGCATCAACATCGGCATCGCTTCGACAGTGATTTGGTGTTCGACAGTTTACACAATGTGGTAAGTCACAAATGATCACTGTGATTAATTAATGTAGATGTTTCTAATATAATGCGGTTAAAACCCGTTTGTTATATGCTTGTAAGTCTCAGTTTGTTAATTTGAAGGTACAGATGTACATTTGCAGGATCTAAATGATTGTTTGTGTGTGAGCGAGAGAGTGAGGGAGTCCTAGACAGACTGCGGTGGAGACAGACGTGGGAGGGTGAGAGAAAAGGTCAGAAAGTGGGTACAAGGGAGGATGTGTAGCTCCAGCTGCACCAAGGTGATGCGTCAAAGAGGCGATTCTTCCTGTCTTATGAAACACTGCCAAGGCATTCATCTGGCTCCTATCAGCGCTAACACTTTCCTCTCAATGATGACCCTGATTGACTATCAGTGGACTTTTTCTCTGCTTTTCATCCTCTCCGGGCCGCCCTGACAAACCTAAACACGGAACAGATGGTTAACGTCCTCGCTAAGCTGCCAAACCAGTCGATACCGATGGCTCAGACCAGTCGAATACGGGCAGGGAGAGTCTCCACAACAAATCTACACGTGATTTAAATTATGGAATGTGTTCCATGTGTCCTGATGAGGTTTTAAAGCAACAGTTAGCAACTGAAACAACATTCTTGTATATCCGAACACAACGTCGGAGTACCTGCTAAAATAAACATCTCCAAAGTCCAGTGTCTGATGAGAACAATACGTCTGGTGTTCATATGACCATGTGACCACCACAAAAGCCTTTCAATCAGTTTGCAGACCTGGATAAAGATTTATAAATCCCAAACCGTCAGAATTATAGTCTTTGCTTTACTGTACAGATATAAAGTCTCATCTTCGTATATTCATTCATTCATTCATTCATTATCTTCCACTTTGTCCTATATATTAGGGTTGCGGGGGGGTTCCCCATGCCCATCCAGGGGAGAACGTCTCGGGCGCTGGGCAGACACACCCAGAACTGGGCGCCAATCCATTGCTGGGCACATCTACGTATATTTCTGCTTAATCCTATTTTAATAAAAATATACACATATGGTCAAACAACGGTGGCTGGTGGTGGTCGGGGGGGTTTCCCATGCCTATCCAAGGGAGAACTTTTTGGGCGCTGAGCAGATACAATCAGGGCACCAATCTATCGCCACACTAATCGGCATCATTAATGGGGGGTGTGGTGCTGAAATGATGCTGTTCCGGGGCTCCATCTCAACTATGTAGAGTCTGCAGTATCTGCCTCTTTTAGTTCTGCTGCTCTAGTCAGTGATGCCGGAGTCACATGCTGCACTGTGTCAATCAATCACTTTATTAATTAAATGCTGTGCTTTATTATCAGCATTTAATTTATTATCTTTTGAGGTGTGACGGCTTCATGGAGATCTTCATCCATGGCTCTGCTGACGAATACTGCACGGAACCTGAATATCAATTGGACTGCAGGACCCCCATAATGGACTCACATATAGTTCTCCAGTTGTTAGTTTTTCCATTTGTTAAATATCTGTACATGGCTGTCCTACACTGTTGTTGTTGTCTGTCCACTCAAGGAGGACGAGTCCCCCACTGAGTCTTGGTCCTCACAAGGTTTCTTCCTTAAATAACAAAGTAACAGGGAGTTTTTTCTTGCCACTGTCGCTTCGGCTTGCTTTTGGGGGTTTAAAGGCTTTTCATTCTGTAAAGCTGCTTTGTGACAATGTACTGCTGTAAAAAGTCTGTCTGTTTCTTTTGAGGTGTCCCCCGGCTTCATGGAGATCTTCATCCATGGCTCTGCTGACGAATACTAGATGGAAACTGAATATCAATTGGACTGCGGGACGCCCATAATGGACTCACATGTAGTTTTCTATTTGTTAGTTTTTCCATTTGTTAAATATCTCTCATGGCTGTCCTACACTGTTGTTGCTGCCTGGCCACTCAAGGAGGACGAGTCCCCCACTGAGTCTTGGTCCTCCCAAGGTTTCTTCCTTAAATAACAGAATAACAGGGAGTTTTTTCTTGCCACTGTCGCTTCGGCTTGCTCTTTGGGGGTTTAAAGGCTTTTCATTCTGTAAAGCTGCTTTGTGACAATGTACTGTTGTTAAAAAAAAAGCTATATAAATAAATAACTTGAACTTGAACACACTCACTCACACACACATATTATATAAGGCTCATTATTCTGATTAAGTAATGACCTAATCACATTTTAGGCCCAGTTTGATTGAACAAATCGAATGGTTGCACAACAGTCAGATGAGTCAACATTTCCACGAACGAAGCGCAACGAGAACTCTCCGTGACGGCCGAGTGGATGTCGCCGATTCACCTTTCACGAAAGAATGAAAAACAAGGAAAAGCAGAGGAGGAAGTGTAAATTTAGATGGAAGAATATAAAGTCAGAGGGAAAATGTTGGGACATGAAACATTGCAAACATTTGCATAACATGACCATGCTTGTTGTAGCAAAGTGCCTGAAAAAGAAACACATGACAGAAGAATGCAGCGGAGAGAATTAACATTTACAAACAGTCGTTCCCAAGCGAAGCGGGAAAAAAGCCATACTGACAGAAATAAATGCCGTGCAGGCTCGGCGTGGGCTGCTCGAGCGCTCGGCTGCGACAACGCCGGGTTGCACAAGTCTGCGAGAGCCAGGTGTCACCGCGAGCAAGCCTCTGCTTCCACAGCTGGACACTTCAAGGCTTTGCAAAGCGCTCATGTCCCAGCTGGCACTAGCAAGCTCACTAATTACACGCCCGACACTCTCCTTCCATACACACACTCATCTTCGTATTCCCTGATTGAAAGGCAGGTCTGCTCTTCTGGCAGTTGCAAATACTGTGATATATGAGCAGGAGATAAACCGAGCCTGAGCGTATTAAGCCTTCAATAATGACAACGAATGAAGAAAAGGTAATTGCCACAAGTCACTCCACTCCAGATGTTGGATGATAACACGGAGGGTACATCGGACATGGATGGTAAAAATCAAAGGCAGGCCTAAGTAAACACTGCTTGTATGCGCTGTGTGAATACCTGCTGTAATCACTACCATTGACCTTCTTTAGCATCCGTTTCTAGACATGCAAGCACGGTCTTGTCTCGAGGCAACACAGGGCTGTGTTAGTTACAGAGATAGGAAAAGTATTCGGAGCTGGTGCTTTAGTAAAAGTACCGATAAAGCAAAAAAAAAAAAAAAAAAAAACTACAGGGAAACAACTTTGACCCTCTGTTCGATATGGCTTCATAAATTTAACAGAATTAGTTTATACATTGAGGTTTTATCTTCTACATGGTGCATGTTACTGCTGTAGCTGATTACATTACATTACATTTGGTCATTTAGCAGACGATTTTATCCAAAGAGACTTACAAGGTGAGCACAGGGTTAATCACAACATCCCTGGAACAATGAGGGTTAAGGGCCTTGCTCAAGGACCCACACTGGTAACTTCAGGTAACCAGCTGATACACTGGTTTTACTTTTACACAGTTCACATTTTGTAATTTCACACACACTTTTATCCAAAGTGACTTCATCTTCTGCTTTATCCTCTATTAGGGTCACGAGGGGGTTCCCCATGCCTATCCAGGGGAGAACGTTTCAGGCGCTGGGCAGATACACCCAGGACAGGACGCCAATCTATCGCTGGGCACACACTCACTCACACAGACACACTCTATATGGGGCAATTTGGAGAACTCAATTGACTTGATCCATGTTTTTTGGGCTGTCGGAGGAAATCGGAGAACCCGGAGGAAACCCGGGGAGAACATGGGATCTCCACCCAGATGGGGATGTGAACCGGGAATCCCCAGTGCTGAGAGGAGAACATGCTAAACACTAAGCCCCAAAGTGACTTATGAGATTAAATTCTGATCTTTTGCAGATCTAGAAGAAAAAAAGCCCAAAACCCAACAGCTTATGTTCTCATGTGAACAACATGGAAGCTCCACCCAGATCGGGATTCAAACCTGAATACCCAGCACTGAGAGGCGGATGTGCTGAACACTACACAATAAACTAGTACCCTATTTATTGCCCTTATTTCAAATCATTTCATTTAAAAAGATGACAAAATGAATATATTTACCAATCACATCCTCTAGAAAGTGGTCAAATTCACCAACACAAATTTTATGATCGATTATTAATATATTATTCATATTATATATTATATATATTATATAATATATTATATTAATATTATTCATTCATTCATCCATTATTTTCCGCTTTATCCTCTATTAGGGTCGCGGTGGGGTTCCCCATGCCCATCCAGTGGAGAACGTTTCAGGCGCTGGGCAGATACACCCAGGACAGGGCGCCAATCTATCACTGGGCACACACTCACTCACACAGACATACACACTCTATATGGGGCAATTTGGAGAACTCAATTGACTTGATCCATGTTCTTGGCCTGTGGGAGGAAACCGGAGAACCCGGGGGAAACCCATGCAGACACGGGGAGAACATGGAAACTCCATCCAGATGGGGATTCGAACCAGGAATCCTTAGTGCTGAGAGGCGAACGTGCTAATCACTAAGCCACCGTGCCGTCCCCAATATATTATACTAATAATTTCATAATAAAAGCTTTCTTCTTGATGAAATTTGTTTTTTTTTTCTGTTTACTTAAGACATGAAGTTTCTCGAACATTCCGGAGCTTTCAAGCATCACGAAAAAACCTTGAAGTAATTCAGCATTGCACGTTTTGCCTCAGATCTAAGAAACACGGTGATACAGATATGCAAATGTGACTTATGTCATTTACTGGAAAAATAGATTTGCTAACACAACCAATTATGAGCCGCATACGTCTTTCTAATCAACATTCACAATAATATTTGTAGGAGTCTGTTTGTGGAAAAGTAATAACAGTGCGAGATCGCTCCATATGGACCCATTTGTTCAATCATGATTGTAACAGTATTGATTTAGGAGCATTTTGTAGTGCTATTGTATTACACGCTTACATCTGCAGGGTACTTGAGAGCGGGGCAAGACGCCAGCAGCCGACACCATCAATTAGAAGGGTGGAGGAGGTAAAATAAAGCAAGCTTTCAAAAAAATTTCGAACAGTCCAATTAACAGAGCTCTACATTACACTCGGTCTGTATAACACACCGTGTGAACACTTCAAATAACAATAAACGAGAAGTCCTAAATCATTACGCTGGCACAAAATCATAATTCATTACATGATCTGAGGAAGAAAGAGATGAACGATTGTCCTGCTGTTCATCAAGCAAATATTTATGAATCTGCCAGACAGTAAAATGTTAATCATAGAGACAGAGACAGAGATTGATGTCCACCGCCCCCAAATCTGATGTCTGTGTGCTGTACACCCAACCAACCACCACCTAAAATGATGCCTTCTGATGTTGTACCTTCAGAACCTTCAGATTCAGAGCCAAACCCTCTAACCACTGAGCTGCATTTTTTTTTTTTTACATTTCTGACATTCGACCCAACTTATTATTATCATTATAGAACGTTTTACAATGACATCCATCCATCCAGCCATTATCTTCCACTTTATCCTCTATTAGGGTGCGGTGGGGTTCCCCATGCATATCCAGGGGAGAACGTTTCGGGCGCTGGGCAGTTACACCCAGCACAGGGCGCCAATCTATCGCTGGGCACACACTCACTCACACAGACATACACACTCTATATGGGGCAATATGGAGAACTCAATTGACTTGATCCATTTTTTTGGACTGTGGGAGGAAACCCATGGGTAGAACATGGATCAAGTCAATTGAGTTCTCCATATTGCCCCATATAGAGTGTGTATGTCTGTGTGAGTGAGTGTGTGCCCAGCGATAGATTGGCGCTTTGTCCTGGGTGTATCTGCCCAGCGCCCAAAACGTTCTCCCTGGATGGGAATGGGGATGAATGGATGGATGAATGGATTTTTGGACTGTGGTAGGAAACCCATGGGTAGAACGTGGAAACTCCACCCAGATGGGGATTTGAACCAGGAATCCCTAGCGCTGAGAGGCGAACGTGCTAACCACTAAGCCACCGTGCCGCCCCCCCATCCATTATCTTCTGTTTAAACAACTATTAGGGTCACGAGGGGGGGTTCCCCATCCTGGGGAGAACATTACAGGCACTGGGCAGATACACCCAGGACAGGGCAATTTAGAAAGAAGCTAATTATATTTAATAAAACTTGCCACGCATGTTTCCAATCATGTTACATCAATATTTTAAGATAAAATAAATTAAGTACTAATCTTAAAAACTTTCTATTAGTCCGATTTTTTTATTGAATTTCACTAAGTGTGTCAATATTGTTCAGAAATGGCGTATTTACGTAACCAAGTGTACAAATCTGATTACTGCCAACAGAAAAAAAGATGTGTGTATTTCTCTGACCCCGTTACCTTAACCCCGTGAAATAAATGCTAAGCAACAAAACCCCGGGTTGTAAACCAGCACATGACTTTCAGAACTTTCACTTGAACATTGCCCTTTAGCTAATAATAACGAAACCCTCATTGCTCTTATCATGTGACAGAGGATTGGTCATTCCGGTTCAGACTTTATCTGGTCATCTGTAATTCCTTGTATGCACCTGCCAGTGGCATGCAGCGAAAAAGGCATCAAGATACGACGAGCAACAAACAAATACGAAGCTGTAAATAGATGCAACATGCTTTGACACGAAGTCCAAAGCAAGACCACCTAAGTTCTTCCACTGGTATTTAAACTGTGTGCCAAGCCAAGATTTTAGTTACACTTGCACAAAAATAGTCATCGAAAAACCAATCAGCACCTTTAAACAGTCACATGCCAATTTGAACATTTATTAGAACCATGGCAGGGTTATTTTTAAGACCACACAGTTGGGCTAAAATTCGAAGAATATGTGCAACATGTTTGTAATGAAAAAATTACGAGTCATAAAAAATTGGCTTCTTTTCAGGTACATGTAGAAAACGTCTTGGAAATCTGACGAAAAGAATAAAAAGCGACGACAACAATCACCACAACGTGGAAAACGCAGGTTGTTTGGTGTAACAAATGGTCAGGCTTTTTCAAAACAAGAGCCAAACAATAAAAAAAAAACTGAGCAAATCATCAAATCATTTAACACTGCCAACCCATCCATATGGAACGATCCTCTCACTAAAAGAGGAATAATAACGCTGTACATAACATAACACAGACATTTCATCTAACAGGCATCCAGATTCAGCAGGTTAATGATCCACTACAGAGAATCAGAGTTTGGACTGTAACCCAACCCATAAACATGTGAGTGCCAGGTTAGTGAGAGGTAAGAAAGAGAATGTGGAGAATGCAGCCGAGCTGACCTGACCAGTACGCTTTTATTTTAGGTGAAAACCTCTCTGTGTTCAGTTCGGCCGGGCTGTTGTGGAGTAACCATGCAGACGATCCTTCTCCTTACGTTCAGCCTGCTGAGTCTGCTGGGTGGCGTGGTCGCTCAAAAACCACATCGATGCAGTGAGTGAGGAAGACCTCATCAGTTTTTATTATTATTATTATTCATTTTAAAATACGGTTTGAATGATTAATGATATGAAGATGTTCGAATAGATTTTTCTTAACAAATAAATACATTCATTCATTCATTATCTTCAGCTTTATCCTATATTAGGGGGGGGGGGGGGGGGGGGGTGGTAGGGGATTCCCCATGCCCATCCAGGGGAGAACGTTTCGGGCGCTGGGCAGATACACCCAGGACAGGACGCCAATCTATCGCTGGGCACACACTCACTCACTCACTCACACAGACACACTCTATATGGGGCAATTTGGAGAACTCAATTGACCTTGATCCATGTTTTTGGTCTGTGGGAGGAAACCGGAGAACCCGGAGGAAACCCACATGGACACGGGGAGAACATGAAAACTCCACCGAGATGGGGATTCGAACCGGGAATCCCTAGTGCTGAGAGGAGAACGTGCTAAACCACTAAGCCACCGTGCCACCTATAATAAATACAATGTATGTAAAATAATGTTATAGTTATTGATTCATCAAATGTAATGCATGCCCAGCGATAGATTGGCACCCTGTCCTGGGTGTATCTGCCCAGCGCCCGAAACGTTCTCCCCTGGATGGGCATGGGGAACACCCCCGCGACCCTAATATAGGATAAAGTGGAAGATAATGAATGGATGGAAATGTAATGCACACATATATACAAAGCAGGTGTTTCAACGACAGCAACTAAAACCCCCTCAGCACATCAGTGTCACTGCAGAACTGACAACAAACAATCCACCACCCAAATGATACCTGTTCTGTGATGCTCCTGACCACAGAAACCAACAGAGAACCAACAGAGGACTAACAACAACAAAGAACACAGATGGTCTACAGTCTGTAATTGTAAAAATACAAAGTCCATCTATATGATAAGTGGAGGAAATAGAGAGTGGAGCCAGAAGGGGGCGTGTCCAAACGTTTGGTAATGTGTAAAGATAGTTATATAGATATACTGCAGGCTGTATTTGTAGAAGTACAAAGTGCATCTGTAAACAGAGCGATGAAACTGATCACATGAACAGTTAGTGTACAAACAAGGAAGTGTAAATAATATGTGCTTGGTGAGGGAATGTACCTGCATGCCCTTGCGTGCCGGTGTGTAAATTGGCAAAGCGAATCAGTGAATCACTCTTTTTGCCGAGTCATTGTTTTGGTTCAGTATGTTCTTCCCCCAACACCATGACCCCAGTAAAAGATTAAAGGAGATATATATATATATATATATATATATATATATATATATATATATATATATATATATATATATATATATATATATAGGCGGCACGGTGGCTTAGTGGTTGGCATGTTAAATAAATAAATAAATTGGGTCATTTATTGGACGCTTTTATCCAAAGCGACTTACAAGGTGAGCACAGGGTTAATCACAACATCCCTGGAGCAATGAGGTTTAAGGGCCTTGCTCAAGGACCCACATTGGTAACTTCAGTGGACCTGGGATTTGAACCCCCAACCTTCAGGTTGATAGCCCAACGCCCTAACCACTGAGCTAACCCTGCCCTGTTCTCCTCTCAGCGCTGGGGATTCCCAGTTCAAATCCCCATCTGGGTGGAGTTTCCCCGTGTCCGCGTGGGTTTCCTCAGGGTCCTCCGGTTTCCTCCCACAGTCCAAAAACATGGAACAAGTCAATTGAGTTCTCCAAAATGCCCCATATAGAGTGTGTCTGTTTGAGTGAATGTGTGCCCAGCGATGGATTGGTGCCCTGTCCTGGGAGTATCTGCCCAGCGCACGAAACGTTATCCCCTGGAGAACCCCCCCCCCCTCCCCGCGACCGTAATATATGATACAGCGGAAGATAATGAATGAATATATATATATATATATATATATATATATATATATATATATATATATATATATATATATATATATATATATAATGTAAAGAGCTGTGACGTTATTTTCATTCTCTTTATGACTTCCACAGAGTCACCTCCATACCTTGAAGGCAAGGTAGTTGTGGTAAGTAAGACTGCGTCATACACTTAAGCAATTATTAAATTACATTACATTTCTAAAGCGACTTACTACTATCCCAACATAGGGATAAAGGTCAGAGCACTGGGTTAGCTATGATAAACCATTCCTAAAGCAATGAGGAGGGCCGTCTTTAAGGGCCCACACTTGTAACGTTTGTGGACATCCAACCTTTAGATTGATAGACCAACACAACATCCACTGAGCTCCTTACACAGAGGGACATTCAGCATTAACACCGAATCTGAGGAAATCATCTAAACACTTTTGTCTTGCACAGATTTTTCCTGAAGGACACACAATGCTGTATGAGAAGTTCTACTATGATGCTGTGGAAGAGAGGATCCGTGTTTTTGCCTCTGGAGGGAATGGATCCCACCGTATGCATGCAGACGTCCTCCTGCTTTACAGAGAGGTCAGAATACTTACAATTTTTCATTCATTCATTATCTCCCGCTTTATCCTATATTAGGGTCGCGGTGGGGTTCCCCATGCCCATCCAGGGGAGAACGTTTCGGGCGCTGGGCAGATAGACCCAGGACAGGGCGCCAATCCATCGCTGGGCACACACTCACTCAGACAAACACACTCTATATGGGGCAATTTAGAGAATTCAATTTACTTGATCCATGTTTTTGGACTGTGGGAGGAAACCGGAGAACCCGGAGAAAACCCACGCAGACACGGGGAGAACATGGAAACTCCACCCAGATGGGGATTCGAACTGGGAATCCCTCGTGCTGAGAGGAGAACGTGCTAACCACTAAGCCACCGTGCCGCTACTTACAATTTATATATATATACTTAAACTTAAAATGTTTTTTTAGTGTTATACATCCCTGAAAAGTGATTATTATTGGAAAAATCTGTCACTTCAGATGTCTCATCTCTTTATCTTCCACTTAATCTATACAACAGTCATGGGGGGAGGGGGGCACTGGGCAGATACACATAGGACAGGGCATCGATTCATCACTGAGGACACACTCACTCACACACACGGTATATGGAGTGATTTAGATCATTTGCTAATTGGCTGCTAATTTAGAGCAGCCCCACTTTTAAGTAATGTTCAGATGTGAAAACTGCTAATCTGGGTGTTGTGTTGTTTTTTTCCAGCAAGTCTACTATATGATAAATTATCACAACAAAACCTGTACTAAGGCACCACTGATGACCGCCTTTACCCCTGTCGCCATTCCCCCTGATGCCCAACATACCGCCCAAGTCGTTCTGGGATCCCTGTCTGCTCCTGGACAGGGCCTTCTGGTGAACAACTGGGTGGGATCCGTTCCCGAGATGAAAGGTAAAGCTCGACACTTTTACTCCACATCGTTCATATGTTTATCCAAGAGGTTCATTTCATCTCAGGCAAGTTGGAAGTCTACTCTCCCACTCAGATTATTTGCTCTGCTTGTTTTCCAGCCAACTACTCCATGACCTTCACAGAGTTTGGCTGCATTCCTGTCACCACTATCTCCAGTGTCCAGGGCACCGGCCATTTCATCTCAAGGTTGGTGTTCGAAAACATGCACTAAACACAACTCACCACAAAACACTGGCACTCTGTTCAGTCCAAAGCAAAGGATCAACATCCAAAATAACTGATCCAGTCTGTCATATCAGAACAGTGAGCCATGAGAGGGTGTGCTTTACATCGTGCCTACTGACACCCCTTTCCGTGATTTATTCACAATAATACACAACCTCGAGCTACTTTTAAAAACAACAGGCTTAGTGCTGATCGGGAATCGGCTCACTGGTTAATTCATCTGTATTTTATTATAGAAAATAATGTGTTGTATGGCGGCACGGTGGCTTAGTGGTTAGCATGTTCTCCTCTCAGCACGATTCCCCGGTCGAATCCCCATCTGGGTGGAGTTTCCTCCGGGTTCTTCGGTTTCCTCCCACAGTCCAAAAACATGGAGCAAGTCAATGGAATCCTCCAAATTGCCCCATATAGAGTGTGTATGTGTGTGAGTGTGTGCCCAGCGATGGATTGACGCCCTGTCCTGGGTGTATCTGACCAGCGCCCGAAACGTTCTCCCCTGGATGGGCATGGGGAAACCCCCCGCCGCGACCCTAATATAGGATAATTCTTTCATTCATTCATTATCTTCCGCTTTATCCTATATTAGGGTCGAGGAGGGGTTCCTCATGCCCATCCAGGGGAGAACGTTTCGGGCGCTGGGCAGATACACCCAGGACAGGGCGCCAATCTATCGCTGGGCACACACTCACTCACACAGACACACTCTATATGGGGCAATTTGGAGAACTCAATTGACTTGATCCATGTTTTCGGACTGTGGGAGGAAACCGGAGAACCCGGAGGAAACCCACGCAGACACGGGGAGAACATGGAAACTCCACCCAGATGGGGATTCGAACCGGGAATCCCTAGTGCTGAGAGGAGAACATGCTAACCACTAAAGCGGAAGATAAAGAATGAATGAATGTGTTGTACATCACAAATTAATACAAATGTAATTAGTGTGTCAGATTTAAGGACCAGAACTCCATATTTATTTTATAAATCTTGTTAAAGGACTGGTAAAGGAACATCGCAGTGTGATCTTAAACTGATTTATAAATGCATAGACGCATGACGTGTTGTTACAGTATGAATGAACACAGTAAACAATCAGGCGAATCTAAATACCCTGCGGCGGTTCCCTGCAGTACTCATGGCACTCGGTGCAGAGGGCTTACCATCACATCTACACCTCCAAATTTAAAGGCTGGGTTTGAACTGCAGACTGACAGACTGTGGAGATAAACCCAACAACAGACAGTTTAAGGTTCTGATGCAACTCTGTGACTTACTAATGTAACAAAGTCATCATTAGAACATTTGATTTGAGACATTTTTGCACGATGACCAATAAGAAAACACGTCAACATGTTAGACTTTGTTATCTTTAAGTTGTTGAAGGAAGTAATTAAAAGCGAAACAGACAGAGCAGCCCCCTCGCCGCAGAACATCATTAATTCTGTCTGAGATTAACATGAAAGAACTGTGGCAAGTTCTAAAGGCGGCTTTGAGGTCACGCAGTACACCCAACAACCTCACACCACATTCATTAGCCTTATAAAATAACTATTCATTAAGGAATTTGATAATTATTTTATCTTATATCATTATCATATTTAATTCTTTACTAGGGCGGCACGGTGGTTTAGTGGTTAGCATGTTCGCCTCTCAGCGCTAGGGATTCCCGGTTCGAATCCCCATCTGGATTGGGTTTCCATGTTCTCCCCGTGTCTGCGTGGGTTTCCTCCGGGTTCTCCGGTTTCCTCCCACAGTCCAAAAACATGGATCAAGTCAATTGAGTTTTTCAAATTGCCCCATATAGAGTGTGTCTGTGTGAGTGAGTGTGTGCCCAGCGATGGATTGGCACCCTGTCCTGGGTCTATCTGCCCAGCACCCGAGACGTTCTCCCCTGGATGGGCATGGGGAACCCCACCACGACCCTAATAGAGGATAAAGCGGGAGATAATGAAGGAATGAATTCTTTACTAGTGTTACTAGTGTCAGGAGGGGTTCTGGGTTCCAATACAGTTACACCCAGGACAGGGTGCCAATTTATCCCTGGGCACACACTCACTCACATAGACACACTATATAGGGGCAATTTAGAACAGCAGGTTTACCTTGAATCCATGTTCTCCATGTCCACCCAGAGGAAACCCATGCAGGCACATGGAGAACATGCATACTCCACCCAGAATGAGATTCGAACCTGAATCCCCTGTGCTGAGAGGTGGACGTGCTAACCACCACATACGTTCTCCAAATGATCCTTGTACCTATTAACACCACCCAACACGTTGCAGATACACCCAGGACAGGGCACCAATCTATCGCTGCGCACACACTCATGCATACACACTCTATATGGGGCAATTTGGAGAACTTACTTGATTGATCCATGTTTTTGGACTGTGGAAGGAAACCGGAGAACCCGGAGGAAACCCACACGGACACGGGGAGAACATGGAAACTCCACCCAGATGGGGATTCGAACCGGGAATCCCTAGTTCTGAGAGGAGAACTTTTACTCTGCAGCTGACATAGAACAACCCAGAGACTTTCAGAAGCTCGGGCTGATTCATATAGAACTCGATTCCTCATGCGCTCTGAACCACACGATCACAATTTTAACCTGATACAAAAAAACATTTACTAATAATATAATGTTTATAGTTACTCACCTCATGGGGGGGGGGGGGGGTAGGTGGTTCCACCCCTGTGCTGAGAGATGAACGTGCTAACCACCACACCACTCTACCGCCCTTTGATAAATATGCTTTCTCCAAATGATCCTTGTACCCATTACCACCACCCAACACGCTGCAGGTTTACCACGTCTTAAAAATGACATTATCTTTTCGTCTGTGGAAGATGAAAGGCTCGGCCCCTGACGTAGCAGCGAGCCCTTTCGTTCACAGCCAGCGTACTATTAAGTAATGCATCTTAATATTTTCAGAGGACCACCAACCGTGCCATTTATTAGTTGTGGTTTTGTGGAATTAGATCTGGTTGCACTAATGAAAAACATGATGACAGCTTGATAAACTTAGGACGAATGCACGAATCAGCTTTTGGCCCCAAGGAGCAGTCATGGGAAACACCACTCCTCCACTGGGCTGGGTAATTGAAACAAGCTGCACTCATCAAAGCCATTGTATAATGTGGAACAGTGTTAGCCGTCGTGAAGCACGCTATCCATCTAATGAGTTACTGCGGCGCAAACATCAGGAGTCACCTGTTACGTTTCCAGGAATCATGCAGTCACAGTTTGTGCTTAGAAATAAATAAAGTGAAAAACTCTGAAGTGACATTTAATGAACTTAAACATCTATGATTATTTTCATCCATCCATCCATTATCTTGGGGGGGGGGTTCCCCATGCCCATCCAGGGGAGAACATTTCGGGCGCTGGGTAGATACACCCAGGACAGGGCACCAATCTATCGCTGAGCACACACACTCACTCACACAGACACACTAAATGGGGCAATTTGGAGAACTCAATTGACTTGATCCATGTTTTTGGACGGTGGGAGGAAACCGGAGAACCCGGAGGAAACCCACGTGGACACGGGGAGAACATGGAAACTCCACCCAGATGGGGATTCGAACCGGGAATCTCTAGTGCTGAGAGGAGAACATGCTAACCACTAAGCCACCGTGCCCTATGATTATTTTAACCTGTTTTTTTTTACTCTGCAGCTGACATAGAACAACCCAGAGACTTTCAGAATCTCGGGCTGATTCATATAGAACTCGATTCCTCATGCGCTCTGAACCACACGATCACAATTTTAACCTGATACAAAAAAACATTCACCTAATAATATAATGTGCTAGGGATTCCCAGTTCGAATCCCCATCTGGGTGGAGTTTCCATGTTCTCCCCATGTCTGCGTAGGTTTCCTCTGGGTTCTCCGGTTTCCTCCCACAGTCCAAAAACATGGATCAAGTCAACTGAATTCTCAAAATTGCCCCATATAGAGTGTGTTTGTGTGAGTGAGTGTGTGTCCAGCGATGGATTGGCGCCCTGTCCTGGGTGTATCTACCCGGCGCCTGAGATGTTCTCCCCTGGATGGGCATGGGGAACCCCACCGCGACCCTAATAGAGGATAAAGCTGGAGATAATGAATGAATGAATAATAATATAATGTTTATAGTTACTCACCTCACCGGGAGGGGGTGGGGTTCCATCCCTGAGCACACACTCACTCAGACACTCAGCCAGCCTTGCGACCTGAAAGTCCCCAGTTTGGTTCCCAATTCATAGACAATTTATATTTAGCTTCTGGTTACTTGATCAAAACCACATCATAATTACATTGAAAGCATGTATCAGAGTATAACTTCTACTGTTTGTACTGTTTTGTTTTGTCTTCCAGCTTCTTTGACATGATTCTTGGATTGTCAGATCCTCAAATCTTCATTCCCCCATCATTCTGTGATTCGGCAAAGCTTGTGGATGAAGATAAAGCGGACTTCTTCGCTGCTCTTTTAAAAAATCTTAGTGTTTAGTTCTTTACTGTGCGGTTTCTACTTTGCTCTGCAATAGAAGTTGAGGGAAAAAAAAACGAGCTTGAAACCAAAAGCTTTTTGTGTAATGTTTCCAAAATGTTTGTTTCTTTAACGGAGCTCTTTAAATGGTTCTGTTGACTTAGTATGAGATGAGAAAGCACAACCTTCAGGGAAGCATGATGGGAAGTTTAAGATCAGTTGCACTTCAGCGCTTTTCTTCATGTTGGGATTAAACTAGAAATGAGCAGCTTCACTGAGACATTCTGTCATGAGATTCTGTCATCTGTTGGAGTTAACATTTTGAAAGTGCAGTAATAAAATTTGGCACGGGCGGTTACCAGATGACCTGAAGTCCTCAGTTTATTCCAGCCTGGATCTGTTTTTATTCCTCCTTCAGATTCATACGTCAAACATCTTCAGAAACCAGCCTTTAAATTTATTCATCCATTATCTTCTGCTTTATCCTCTATTAGGGTCACGGTGGGGTTCCCCATGCCCATCCAGGGGAGAACGTCTCGGGCGCTGGGCAGATACACCCAGGACAGGGCGCCAATCCATCGCTGGGCACCTTTAAATTTACTGAGCGATCAAATGGAACAAGTTGATTAAAGGACGTTATCATACATCAGTACTGCCAGCGCAAGTATGCAAAAGGGGGCGGGACAACTGGATGGAACCTGATACTGGATGGAACCGGAATATTAATTGGACTTGCGGTCCTGCAGGACAACCTTAAAGGACTCATATAGTTCTCCAGTTGTTAGTTTTTCCATTTGTTAAATATCTCTCATGGCTGTCCTACACTGTTGTTGCTGTCTGGCCGCTCAAGGAGGACGAGTCCCCCACTGAGTCTTGGTCCTCACAAGGTTTCTTCCTTAAATAACAACATAAAAGGGAGTTTTTTCTTGCCACTGTCGCTTCGGCTCGCTCTTTGGGGGTTTAAAGGCTTTTCATTCTGTAAAGCTGCTTTGTGACGATGTACTGCTGTAAAAAGCGCTATATAAATAAATTACTTGAACATGAACTTGGATGTCACATCCAGTAGCTCAGTGGTTAGGGTGTTGGGCTCTCAATTAGAAGGTTGGGGGTTCAAATCCCTGGTCCACTGAAGTTACCAGTGTGGGTCCTTGAGTGAGACCCTTAACCCTCATTGCTCCAGGGATGTTGTGATGAACCCTGTGCTCAGCTTGTAAGTCGTTTTGGATAAAAACGTCCAATAAATGACCAAATGTAATGTCACATGAGTACACGCTCACTCACTTACACACACAATATAGGGGCAATGTGAAGCAACAAGTTTACCTTGAAACCATATTTCTGGACTGTGGGAGGAAACCGGAGAACCCAAATAAAGGAAGAACATGGTAAATGATCGGGACCCAGATCGGGATTTAAACCTGGATACCCAGTGCTGATCCCCATGCTAAAAACCAAGCCACCCACCAAATAAATAATAAATAATGGAAATAAAGTGCTCCAAGCCATCGCTGGGCATACACTCACTCACACACACACACACACACACAGACACACACTCACACACTCACACTCACACACCCCATCTTACTATAAAGAGGCAATATAGAGCAACCAGTTCACCTACAATCCATATTTTTGGACTGTGGGAGGAAACCAGAGAACATGAGAACATGCAAACTTCACCCAGATTGAGATTTGAACCTGGATCCCTAGTGCTGATCCCCATGCTAAAACCCAAGCCACCCACCTAATAAATAATTAATAATGAAAATAAAGTGCTCCAAGCCATCGCTGGGCATACACTCACTCACTCACACACACACCATCTTACTATAAAGAGGCAATATAGAGCAACCAGTTCACCTACAATCCATATTTTTGGACTGTGGGAGGAAACCAGAGAACATGAGAACATGCAAACTCCACCCAGATTGGGATTTGAACCTGGATCCCCAGTGCTGATCCCCATGCTAAAACCCAAGCCACTCACTCACTCACACACACACTCTTACTATAAAGAGGCAATATAGAACAACCAGTTCACCTACAATCCATATTTTTGGGCTGTGGGAGGAAACCAGAGAACACGAGGAGAACATGCAAACTCCACCCAGATTGGGATTTGAACCTGGATCCCCAGTGCTGATCCCCATGCTAAAACCCAAGCCACTCACACACACACACTCTTACTATAAAGAGGCAATATAGAGCAACCAGTTCACCTAGAATCCATATTTTCGGGCTGTGGGAAGAAACCAGAGAACACGAGGAGAACATGCAAACTCCACCCAGATTGAGATTTGAACCTGGATCCCTAGTGCTGATCCCCATGCTAAAACCCAAGCCACCCACCTAATAAATAATAAATAATGAAAATAAAGTGCTCCAAGCCATCGCTGGGCATACACTCACTCACTCACACACACACACACACACACTCACAAACACACACTCACACACTCTTACTATAAAGAGGTAATATAGAGCAACCAGTTCACCAAAATCCATATTTTTGGACTGTGGGGGGGAAACCAGAGAACACGAGGAGAACATGCAAACTCCACCCAGATCGGGATTCAAACCTGGATCCCCAGGGCTGATCCCCATGCTAAAATCCAAGCCACTCACACACACACACTCTTACTATAAAGAGTAATATAGAGCAACCAGTTCACCAAAATCCATATTTTTGGACTGTGGGGGGGAAACCAGAGAACACGAGGAGAACATGCAAACTCCACCCAGATCGGGATTCAAACCTGGATCCCCAGGGCTGATCCCCATGCTAAAATCCAAGCCACTCACACACACACACTCTTACTATAAAGAGTAATATAGAGCAACCAGTTCACCTACAATCCATATTTTTGGACTGTGGGAAGAAACCAGAGAACACGAGGAGAACATGCAAACTCCACCCAGATTAAGATTTGACCCTGGATCCGCAGTGCTGAGAGGCAGACGTGGTAACCACTACACCGATATGAATGGTGAGGATGTTTCTGTTCGGTGCACACACAGTGGAATGAACCGGTTACAACAACACGTTTCTTTAATGACCTGTTTAAATTTAACAGCAAAACACAGCAACTTCAAAAAAACAAACTTGGGTCTCTTTCTTAATGAAAAAGCCCTGAACCTGTAATAAATCCAAACGTTTGATCACAAGAAAAAACCCGAATCCATCAGAACGTGTAAAAGGATGCCGGGTCATACGAAATAAACAGAACTGTACAACGTCCAGTGTCTGAAGTCAGAAATCCGGGTGTCCATCGTCGTGGTGAGAGTGAGAGTGAGGGTGAGAATGAGAGTGCTGGGCTTTGAAGTTCCCGTTTCACAGCTTTCACGCCCAGAGCATCACGCGGCGCTGCCCGTCTAAAGCCAGAGGTCGCAGCTCCGCGGGAACTACTTGTACAAAATGTCATAGTGGCCCGGCCGGTACAGAAGAAAGATTTTGGGTTCACCGTCCTCAGGAAAGACATGGTGGTTGACCGTCCCTCCCTCCCCTCGGTCCATGTACTCCACCAGGATACACACACTCAGGGCCTGAGCTAGAGCGATGATGTGAATGTGGTCGCTCTCTTTGGACATGGGCTCCACCTCCTGGTTAACACAGACAAAAGCACTCTGAGGCGGCGGTGCATGTTTGCTATGGCGACATGTCAGTGATGTTTACATTTACATTTAGTCATTTAGAAGACGCTTTTATCCAAAGCGACTTACAAATGAGAACACCACAAGTCAGAAGCCATGGAGAAAAACAACTATACTGTAAATTCATCAAACCTGATTGTTATTGATGCTGCGGCCCCTCCCCCTCCCTTTTTTTTTTTTTTCTACAACAGGTATTTGTTAAAGAGATATAAATTGATGTTATTCATTCATTCATTATCTCCCGCTTTATCCTCTATTAGGGTCGCGATGGGGTTCCCCATGCCCATCCAGGGGAGAACGTCTCGGGCGCTGGGCAGATACACCCAGGACAGGGTGCCAATCCATCGCTGGGCACACACTCACACACACAAACACACTCTATATGGGGCAATTTGGAGAATTCAACTGACTTGATCCATGTTTTTGGACTGTGGGAGGAAACCGGAGAACCCGGAGGAAACCCACGCGGACACGGGGAGAACATGGAAACTCCACCCAGATGGGGATTCGAACCGGGAATCCCTAGCGCTGAGAGGCGAACGTGCTAACCACTAAGCCACCGTGCCGTCCAATTTACAAATGATAATTTATAAATTACAAATGTTCTCCGGCTGTCAGAAAGAAGTGCAGGAGTCATCGAACGGCGTCGGGACGGGCTTTTTGCTCTGTATTTACAAAATGCAGCCAATTTAAACATCCATTCCATAATTATACTCTCACGTCCAAAGTGAACGATGAAATAAACATGTCCACTGAATAATGGATTCTGCCACGACGGTTACATGATGTTGTACTATTCCAGCTTCTTTATCTCCTACTTTATTTGCTTAGATGACACATTTTCTTCAATTATTCTCTGAGACAGTAAACATTGATCGTGTATGTAATAATAAATATAATACATTCCGCCAAAGCAAATGCAGTTACTCTTTTTTCAATATATTATGTCAAACACGATCAAAATGATCACAGTTTCCAGTTCAAACATTCAGACATCCTGAACACTGGAAAGGCTCAGACGTGATGATAGAGTCATGGTTCAGTTTTACACATTTATAATAAGAAGCTGGCAGCTCAATCCAGTAACCATGGGCTCCTTTAAACAACGGTCTAAATTAAGATGATTTAATAAAGCAATAACGTGTGAGAGTAAGGTATCATTATGAATAAATCAGGAGGAGAAAGTGTTGTTAGGCACCATGCACAGTGGAGCGTTATCCGTTTTATAAACATCAATAATTAATTAAATAAGGAATCAAAGCCCTAAAGGCAAAGAAAGGCTATGAGATTATATTCAAGAATTTCAGCACGTGGTTTCTCGAGCATGGAAAGAAACGATCCCGCTTCGAATCCCCATCTGGGTGGAGTTTCCATGTTCTCCCCGTGTCCGCGTGGGTTTCCTCCGGGTTCTCCGGTTTCCTCCCACAGTCCAAAAACATGGATCAAGTCAATTGAATTCTCCAAATTGCCCCATATAGAGTGTGTCTGTGTGTGTGAGTGTGTGCCCAGCGATGGATTGGCACCCTGTCCTGGGTGTATCTGCCCAGCGCCCGAGACGTTCTCCCCTGGATGGGCATGGGGAACCCCACCGCGACCCTAATAGAGGATAAAAGTGGAAGATAATGAATGAATAGAAAGAAACGGCAAGTTTCGCTGAGTCAGGTTTGTGATGCGCCATTTATACTCCACATATTATCTTCATAGAGGGGTCATCACACAAATAATTGGACACGTGCTGTGGACTTATAGCATCTAAACAGACGTTCTTACCTCAACATTAGTACACACACACACACACACACACAGGTCGTACGTAACACCGGTCATAATTAATAAGACTAAGGTGCTTGGAATAAATGGATCGGTGCTGGTGGACTTCATGCCAAAAATGCACTTCAATCCTTTCTTATCAGTCGAGACCTTCATCCTCAAGGGTGGGTCAGAAAGAGGAGAGTGATATTAAGTTACCCACCTGTTGGCAGAACTCTCGGACAGTGCGTCCACCCTCTATGAAGTACTGGAAGAAGTCCTCCTCTCTCTGCAGAAAGCCGGAGGTCACCAAGCGCAGATACACCACTAAATAATCAGACACAGTCTGTTCATTGAAAGAGCTGAGCAGTTCACCCACTGACGGCTGTTTATCGCACAGTTCAATAAGATCCATGAACTAGAAAAAGTCAAAAAAAATAAAATAAAAATAAAACACAGGACATGTTTACTTACATCAAGTCCTAGAGAAGTGAAGTGTATTCGTGTTTAGTATTATTAGTATTAAGTTCTGTATGGGGCGGCGCGGTGGCTTAGTGGTTGGCACGTTCTCCTCTCAGCACTAGGGATTCCCGGTTCGAATCCCCATCTGGGTGGAGTTTCCATGTTCTCCCCGTGTCCGCGTGGGTTTCCTCCGGGTTCTCCGGTTTGCTTCCACAGTCCAAAAACATGGATCAAGTCAATTGAATTCTCCAAATTGCCCCATGTAGAGTGTGTCTGTGTGAGAGAGTGTGTGCCCAGTGATAGATTGGCACCCTGTCCTGGGTGTATCTGCCCAGCGCCCGAAACCTTCTCCCCTGGATGGGCATGGGGAACCCCCCCCCCCCCCGCGACCCTAATATAGGATAAAGCGGAAGATAATAGATGAATGAATGGTGCTGTGTATCTCTCCCCATTAAGGTTAAACACTAATAAACACACTGAACACTGGCTCACATCCCCGCCCTGTGTATGTGTGGGTGTGTGACCAGCGATGGATTGGCGCCCTGTCCTGGGTGTATCTGCCCAGCGCCCGAAACATTCTCCCCTGGATGGGCATGGGGAACCCCCCCCGCGACCCTAATATAGGATAAAGTGGAAGATAATGAATGAATGAATGAATGAAAGTTCTGTATGACAATGTGCTAATTAATACATGTATTAAAAGTTCTATGTTTGTAGTTTTCACGGTGTCTGAAGAAAAAGAGAGAAAAAAAAAGTTCTAAAGACATGTGTGTCTCGCTGCTGTTATAACATTGGATATACAAAAAAAAAAAAAAAAAAAAAGCGGGAGGGGACGCAGCATCGAATAACAATCAGGTTTGATGAATTTACAGTATAGTTGGTTTTTTCCATGGCTTCTGACTTGTGGTGTTCTCATTTGTAAGTCGCTTTGGATAAAAGCGTCTGCTGAATGACTAAATGTAAATGTAATGTAAATATACACAGGTTTATAAAGACTGATTATAATAACATACTGTATTGTAAAAGTCTTCGATTGTGAACTCGGTAAAACCTTGGCTTATGAGATCCACTTTGCTCTTCGCAGCAACGGCTTTGAACCTGAAAGATAAATGACTTTTCAAAATAAGGACTTAAGTATTTATAATTTTGGGAAGACATTGCTGATTTGCATGTAACTGGTGCTGTGTAATGCGGCACGGTGGCTTAGTGGTTAGCACGTTCTCCTCTAGGGATTCCCGGTTCGAATCCCCATCTGGGTGGAGTTTCCATGTTCTCCCCGTGTCTGCTTGGGTTTCCTCCGGGTTCTCCGGTTTCCTCCCACAGTCCAAAAACATGGATCAAGTCAATTGAGTTCTCCAAATTGCCCCATATAGAGTGTGTCTGTGTGAGTGAGTGTGTGCCCAGCGATGGAATGGCACCCTGTTCTGGATCTATCTGCCCAGCGCCCGAGACGTTCTCCCCTGGATGGGCATGGGGAACCCCCCCCCCCTTGCGACCCTAATAGAGGATAAAGTGGGAGATAATGAATGAATGAATGAATGAATAAATGAATGAATGAATGGTGCTGTGTAATGCCTCACGGTGGCTTAGTGGTTAGCACGTTCTCCTCTCAGCACTAGGGATCCCCGGTTCGAATCCCCATCTGGGTGGAGTTTCCATGTTCTCCCCGTGTCCATGTGGGTTTCCTCCGGGTTCTCCGGTTTCCTCCCACATTCCAAAAACATGGATCGAGTCAATTGAGTTCTCCAAATTGCCCCATATAGAGTGTGTCTGTGTGAGTGATTGTGTGCCCAGCGATAGATTGGCGTCCTCCCCCCCCCCCCGTCACACAGTTATAGTTAAACACTAATAAACACACTGAACACTGGCTCACATCCCCGCCGTGTGTGTGATTACCTCTGCAACTCTTTACTATCGTCCAGCAGAGACTCCAGGTATGAAAACCCGAAGGCTCTGTAGAAGCAGTTCCCATCTGGGCGGGTTCTACGTATAAAGGAGTAGTTCTTCTGTAGATCCTATTTAAATAAACATGCATTAATGCATTAAAACCAATCTCATTCCCAAAATGAACACATCGTACAACGATAAAGAGTGCAGTTAGACAGTCATGAAGCAACATTCTCCTCACCCTGATTTTCTGCTGATAAATAAAATCCTCCTCGCCGTACTCCTTTTTAAGAACGGTAAAGTCATGCTGTTCGGATACAAGAGGAATGCTGGTGGCGATCTGGAATAAAAATAAATTTTAAATGAGATAAAATAACAGAACAGCAGACATTTTCATCCCCATAATATAGAAATCCCCGTCTGAGGTCCCTCACAGCAGGGTTATCTCAAAGAGACACATGAAGCAGTTTGCTCTCAGTGACCCACACAGAGCCCTGACCTCAAAGTACTCTAGTACCATTAAAATAAACATCCCAAATCTAAAAAAAGAGCCTTTGTAGAGGAGTAAATAATTCATAGCTACAAAGAAAAAAAACAACGTAAGCTCCTGTAGATGGTGTCCTTATACTTTTAGATACAGTGCACAAACAACGAGAGCAAAATTTGTGAAAAATGTGAAAAATAGCTTTTACCTCCTTCTGAATCTTGTCTTGTTGTGCGATTATAGCTTCATCATAAGCAGAACTGTTCAACCCTGTTATAAGATAGAACAACATAACACAAAGAAAATATTATTATATAAATATATACATATATTATATTAAATAAATATTATATCTGCTCTTGATTAGGTGGCACGGTGACTTAGTGGTGAGCATGTTCTCCTCTCAGCACTAGGGGTTCCCGGTTAGAATCCCAATCTGGGTGGAGTTTACATGTTCCCCCCGTGTCCGCGTGGGTTTCCTCCGGGTTCTCCGGTTTCCTCCCACAGTCCAAAAACATGGATCAAGTCAATTGAGTTCTCCAAATTGCCCCATATAGAGTGTGTCTGTGTGAGTTAGTGTGTGCCCAGTGATAGATCGGCGTCCTGTCCTGGGTCTATCTGCCCAGCACCAAAATGTTCTCCCCTTGATGGGCATGAGGAACCCCCCACTCCAGTTACCACACTCCAGTAACCCTCATTACTCCAGTTGTGCTAACCCTGTGTTCTAACCATAATCATCAAATTAGGATATCTGTAAAATCATCTCATGTAAACATTCCACTTACATTGTCTATAATGGGCTGCTAGAGCCTATCCCGGGAGTCATCCCATGGCTGATACATAAATACACCTTGGTGCAATTTACAACCTTAATCTTATTTTCTTTACTGTGAATATCAAACTACAACCTGACACTCATGAATCAACTAAACTAAATCAACACTTGGTTTTTATATGACAGTATTTTATAAGACGCCATTATTAGGACTTAACAGTAATCCGGACTTCGTCGTTACTGCGCTTTGTTCTTAACAGTTCTCCGTACAAACTCAAACTCTTTAAAAAAATATAAATAAAAAATGTCGTTTGTTAGAGTTCAGTTTTATAATTAGGCGGGGTCTGTACGGAGTACTGTTAATATCATTACAAACAAGCCATGTTTATATTACAGCGGGGGGCAATTAGGTGTACGGATAACGATTAAAATAGTATAGTATAAGTCAATATATATATAACATTTCTCCGTACAAACTCGAACTCTTTTTTTTTTTTAATCGTCGTTTTTTAGAGTTTAGTTTTGAAACGTGTAATTAGGCGGGGTCTGTACGGAGTACTGTTAGTTATTATTACAAACAAGCCATGTTTATATTACAGCGGGGGGCAATTAGGTGTACGGATTATGATTAGAATACGCCAAGCCAATATATATAACATTTCTCCGTACAAACTCAAACTCTTAGAAAAAAAAAAACATCGTCGTTTTTCATATGGCAGTGGGGCAATTAGGTGTACGGATTATGATTAGAATACGCCAAGTCAATATATATAACATTTCTCCGTACAAACTCAAACTCTTAGAAAAAAAAACATCGTCGTTTTTCATATTACAGTGGGGCAATTAGGTGTACGGATTACGATTAAAATGCGATGTCAATATGATAAATGAATTAACCCATACTCAGACTGAAACCCGTGACTTTAACGGACTTTAGTTAAGATATGAAAGTAGATAAAACGTTGTTTAAATATTAAATTTAACTACATTTAATAACACGGTTGTGTCGGCGAGCCGTTCTCTGAACTAACTCCCGTACAGCTGACCGTGTTAAACTCAACCTGCGGCCCCAGGCCGATCGCACACAGGTTTTAAACTCTGAGTTTGCAGACAGTTTAAACTCTGAGTTTGCAGACAGTTTAAACTCTGAGTTTGCAGACATGTCCTCACCGTCTCCATCTTTCTGAGGAATAGCACCGTCTCGTTGAGCTTCCTCCGCCATGTTGCCTGCTGAAGCATCCGGTCACGTGCTCCGGGTCCCATAACAATATCGCTCCCTCATTGCAGTCGCTCTCAAAACCAAAACCATCAAACCCCCAAAGCGGTGGCTTAGTGGTTTAGCATGTTCTCCTCTCAGCACTAGGGATTCCTGGTTCGAATCCCCACCTGGGTGGAGTTTCCATGTTCTCCCCGTGTCTGCGTGGGCTTCCTCCCACAGTCCAAAAACGGACCAAGTCAATCGAGTTCTCCAAATTGCCCCATATAGTGTGTTTGTGTGAGTGAGTGTGCCCAGTGTTAGATTGCCCCCCTGTCCTGGGTGTATCTGCCCAGCGCCCGAGACGTTCTCCCCTGGATGGGCATGGGGAACACCCCCGCACAACCCTAATATAGGATAAAGCAGAAGATAATGGATGGATAAACACCCAAACCCAATAATGACGCACTGGTCAGGTTTAAATAAAGGTTTATTTCGATAACAACGTTAGGAACAGCAAGCTGATATCATCAGAGATACTGCAACCAACAGACAGTTTGTAAGAGACTGAAGTGAACAAACAGGGTGAGGGGGAGGTAGATGGGAGGTTAAGAGCTGTTCCAGTGGTCCCAATAAGGTTTGACGGGAGAGGACATGACAGACGTCTCTTTTTCCCCAGGACAGCTGGATCACTCCCTCTTCTTGTAGTTCTCAAGGTTAGCCAGGATCCAACCGGACGGCCCGAGGATGGCCAGCGCAAATAACCCAATGCCGATTGTGGTCTCCTGCATGAACACAAACATGAACATAGTCAATTAGAGAACAAAACACATTAAACTCCTAATGCCACTTTCAGTTTACTTAAAAACTTTTATACACAGCATCAGTCAAAAGCTTGGACATTCCCCCTTCTCGCTCTAGTGTCCATTTCCTCCAATTACTATGTAGTGACTTTGTAGTTTTACAATTACAGACTGTAGGACATCTTTTTTTGTGTGTTTGTTAGTCCCCTGTTCTCTAATGGTCAGGAGCATCACAGAACAGGTATCATTTGGGTGGTGGATTGTTTGTTGTCAGTTCTGCAGTGACACTGATGTGGTGAGGGGGGGTGTTAGTGCAGCAGTGCTGCTGGAGTTTCATTTCTCCACCTCAGTGACACTGCTGGGATAGGACTAATGCACCCACCCAATAATCCCTGCTCTGTGGTGGTACTATTGGGGTTCTGATCATTAGAACAGAGAAAAATAATAATATCTGTTGTATTCAAAGGGTTCAACACCCATTTTTATTTATGATTTATTTATAAATGTGATGTTTGGAATTTTAATTATTCTAAAAAACACACGTTGAAAGCTTATTTTACTGAACAGAAGAGTTCGGCTGTCATTACATATAAAATGTTATTTTAAACATTTTTATTAGTTTTTTTTTTAAATGTAATTTTATAAATATAACTAAATAAACAATTATAAACAGGGGAAAAAAGAAATACTAAATAAACAATTATTAACAGAAAAAAGAAATACTACATGTGGAAGTATACATACAAAAGTACAAGTATAAAGTATGAGTATAAAGTACAAATATAAAGTACAAATATAAAATATTAATTTAAAGTATAAATATAAAGTACAAATATAAAATAGAAATATAAAGTATAAATATGAAGTATAAATATGAAGTATAAATATGAAGTATTAATATGAAGTATTAATATGAAGTATTAATATGAAGTATTAATATGAAGTATAAATTTAAAGAATAAATATAAAGTACAAATATAAAATATTAATTTAAAGTATAAATATAAAGTATAAATTTAAAGTATAAATATAAAGTACAAATATAAAATATTAATTTAAAGTATAAATATAAAGTATAAATATAAAGTACAAATATAAAATATAAATTTAAAGTATAAATATAAAGTATAAACATAAAATAGAAATATGAAGTATTAATATGAAGTATTAATATAAAATATAAATATAAAGTATAAATATAAAGTATTTTTAGTATTAAACGTCATGACTTAGCTCGTTAGCAGTTAGCTCTATAACATTGCGATGGGTGACCTTTTGCTAAGCTAACGCTAAAACTCAACCCTTTTCTACGAAATTTAAACATTCAGCTTTGTCTTTAACAATAAAAACGACATGATAAAAACACAACGTTTTAAACTGCGTACACACACACAGTTATACAAACACAATATAAATATAATTATAAAATATCTCCTTTACTTCACCACGTTAGCTAAAGCAGCAACACGGCTGTGTCCCAAACCACATACTGACGCCTTGAAAGGCAACACGTCAAAAAAGTAACGCAGTCAAAATCAGTAGCCCTACAGAGGGCGATTTGAGGGATTTGAAACACAGCCGATGCTATTTGAAGGTTACGCCAGGCGAGTCCCCGCGCCCCCGGCTCGGATACGTACCACGGCGCCGATGGGGTGCTTGGCGGGCTTTGCGGTGAGGTTCGCCCGCGGAGTGAAGGTGATGCCCCGCAGAGCCGGAGCGCAGCGGATCCGCGCCATTCCCCGCAGCAGAGCAGACATGATGCCGAATGAAGCGAGCTTCCACAGGCGAGCTGAAGAAACCACACCAGCAATGCACTCTGGGAAAGTGCGGAGGCCCGAGGGTTTATGGGTAGTGGAGTCCATAATGTTTGGGAGTAATAAATTAATTATGGGTGGAGTTTCCATGTTCTCCCCGTGTTCCTCCGGGTTCTCCGGTGTCCTCCCACAGTCCAAAAACATGGATCAAGTCAATTGAGTTCTCCAAAATGCCCCATATAGAGTGTGTCTGTGTGAGTGAGTGTGTGCCCAGCGATGGATTGGCGCCCTGTCCTGGGTCTATCTGCCCAGTGCCCGAAACGTTCTCCCCTGGATGGGCACGGGGAACCCCACCGCATCCCTAATAGAGGATAAAGCGGAAGATAATGAATGGATGGTTTACAATTGTAGTCCAGCATTGATTTTATATATATCCATCCATTCATTATGGATGGGGGGGGGGGGGTTCCCCATGACTATCCAGGGGAGGACGTTTCGAGTGCACACACTCACACACACACACACACACACACACACACACACACACTATATGGGGCAATTTGGACAATTCAATAGAATTGATCCATGTTTTTGGAATGTGGGAGGAAGCCGGAGAACCCAGAGGAACCCCATGCGGACACAGGGAGAACATGGAAACTCCACCCAGATTGGGATTCCAACCGGGAATCCTTAGAGCTGAGAGGAGAACATGCCAACCACTAAGCCACCATGCCGCCCCGATTTTCCATACATCCATTATCTTCCGCTTTATCCTATATTAGGGTCGCAGGTGGGGTTCCTCATGCCCATCCAGGGGAGAACATCTCGGGCGGTGGGCAGATACACCCAGGACAGGACGCCAATCTATCACTGGACACAGACTCACACACACACAGACACACTCTATATGGGGCAATTTGGAGAATTCAATTGGCTTGATTCATGTTTTTGGACTGTGGGAGGAAGCCGGAGAACCCAAAGGAACCCCATGCAGACACGGGGCGAACATGGAAACTCCACCCAGATTGGGATTTGAACCTAGTGCTGAGAGGAGAACATGCTTACCACTAAGCCACCGTTCCGCCCCGATTTTCTTGTATATATTTTTTTAATTTTAGTAAACATTTAAATGATGCAATATCTCATTAATATCATCCTCAGTGGGTGTATATGTGTGTTTGACTGCAGGGATAGGTTAAATGTGGAGGATAAATTCATCTGTGTGTAAGTACAGTAGTTAAAATAGATGACTATCACATTAACGTTACAAATGTTGAACTCAGTTCTTAATCTTACGATGTTATAATGTAGCTAAAAGAGTTTTCCAATTAGAGACTTAAGATTAAAGAGACAAGTGTTTTCTGTTTTCACACAATTTAATAATTTACATTGAATTCATCAGCATATTTTACAATACAGAATTATCTCCAAGCAGCTTTACACAAACCCGAGGCATTAACAAGCAGAAGATCCAAATGAAGCTGAACTCCAAAATGCCGCTCAAAAACAGGCGATACACCGGGTCCCTGTCCTGAGAGTATCTGTCGAGTGCCTGAAACATTGGCTTTGAGGTTGAGTTTTATCTTTGTGGCTTCGGATATTGACACTATTATGTTTTTAAAATAAGGACACAGTGTTTTTTAGGTCAGCGGATTGACTAACATCGTCTGTGCCTCGGAGCTCCAGTGCCAAAATAAACAATCAGAACCTGAATGCCAAGTATGTCTCCTCTGATTAACCGAATTTATCAGACAGTATTATAGATGGTAGTTTTTAAGTATAAATGAAATAAGTTCAAACGTTAGCTTTGGTGGCTTTCTCTGTGTTTACATTGTAGTTCATGTTTCATCACAGCATTCAAAACTAAGAAATGTAGCCTAATAATATTCAGAAACCTACCACTTGCATATATATATATATATATATATATATATATATCATTCATTCATTCATTCATTATCTTCCGCTTTATCCTCTATTAGGGTCGTGGTGGGGTTCCCCATGCCCATCCAGGGGAGAACGCTTCAGGGCTAGGCAGATACACCCAGGACAGGGCGCCAATCCATCGCTGGACACACACTCACTCACACAAACACACTCTATATGGGGCAATTTGGACTCTTTGAGCAAAGTGCTGAGAGGCGAATGTGCTAACCACTAAGCCACCTATATATATATATATATATATATATATATATATATATATATATATATATATATATATATATATATATATATATATATTCTCTTATTTGCTAAATTGGATATCCTGTAATTAACAGATGATGTATAAAACTAATACTGGACTGAAATATTAACAGTTCTAGTGGCTGTGCAAGCTTTTAAGCCCAATTGTATGGGACATTAATATAAAAGTGGAAAGCCATCGATATATACAAATGCATTAACATCTAATATTATAATAAAAATACAAAAGCTTCTGTACAAACCTCGGGGTTTACACTTTGCGGTGATACTGCGGTGTCATGTGTACAAGTCTTTATATCCTGTTTGCATTTTGTAAACTTGAGTTTTTGTGCACTGGTTGCTTAAGCCTGTTCCTTCATGGGTATAATCCCGGGGTCCTGTAATTCTTCTTTTTCAGGTGATATTCTGGATCTATTCCGTTTAAAACCCCTAAAAATGAAAAGGAGAAATACAACATTTAGTTTTACACTATGTATCCTAACAAGTTTTATTAATATTATTAATATTTTCATTAAGGGCAGCACGGTGGCTTAGTGGTTAGCACGTTCGCCTCTCAGCGCTAGGGATTCCCGGTTCAAATCCCCATCTGGGTGGAGTTTCCATGTTCTCCCCGTGTCCGCGTGGGTTTCCTCCGGGTTCTCCGGTTTCCTCCCACAGTCCAAAAACATGGATCAAGTCAATTGAGCTCTCCAAATTGCCCCATATAGAGTGTGCCTGTTTGAATGAGTGTGTTCAGCGATGGATTGGCGTCCTGTCCTGGGTGTATCTGCCCAGCGCCCGAAACGTTCTCCCCTGGATGGGCATGGGGAACCCCACCGCGACCCTAATATAGGATAAAGTGGAAGATAATGGATGGATTTTTTCATTACAAACTACAAATATATTTCATTGCATAGATATATATATATATATATATATATATATATATATATATATATATATATATATATATATATATTTTTTTTTTTTTTTTATTGGTTACTGTACTTTTATCAAATCATACAATTGAATCACATATGGTGATATTAAATTAGGCTCAAACCTAATAACATACAAAACTATAAGAGCTTGATGATGTATTTTGATGCCAAATAGAGCTTTCTGTTTTGCTAACTATAAAGTAGTTCCATACACAATGAATTTGCTAGATTAAAAGGGCAGAAGTTGCCTAAAACAAATAAACAGGGACTGAATGTGCAATGGTGTGATCCACTGGTCTTGTGAATTGAGGTCACACTGCTTTATCAGAACGGAGGGCTGATAGCATTCTCATTTAAGTGCATTCACCTTTTAACTGATGTTGTGCAAGAATGTGAAAAAAGGTCATTTTGGGTACACGAGCATAAGAGCAGCCGTGAAAGTCTTTACCCTTTTATTTTACATTTCATTTTCGGCTCTCAGATGAAAAATTAGTTTTTTTTAAAAAGAACTGAGGCGGCACGGTGGCTTAGTAGTCAGCACGTTCTCCTCTCAGCGCTAGGGATTCCCGGTTCGAATCCCCATCTGGGTGGAGTTTCCATGTTCTCCCCTTGTCCGCGTGGGTTTCCTCCGGGTTCTCCGGTTTCCTCCCACAGTCCAAAGACATGGATCAAGTCAATTGAGTTCTCCAAATTGCCCCATATAAAGTGTGTCTGTGTGAGTGAGTGTGTGCCCAGCGATGGATTGGCGCCCTGTCCTGGGTGTATCTGCCCAGCGCCCGAGACGTTCTCCCCTAGATGGGCATGGGGAACCCCACCGCGACCCTAATAGAGGATAAAGCGGGAGATAATGAATAAAGGATAAAAATATATCATTTGTAGTTGTTTAAAGCACACTGGCTTGAATGTAAAGTCGTGAATTGTTGAAGGATGTTGGGTTTGGTTTAATTAAAGGAACTGTTTGCAGATGGGGCGGCACGGTGGCTTAGTGGTCGGCACGTTCTCCTCTCAGCGCTAGGGATTCCCGGTTCAAATCCCCATCTGGGTGGAGTTTCCATGTTCTCCCCGTGTCTGCGTGGGTTTTCTCCGGGTTCTCCGGTTTCCTCCCACAGTCCAAAAAACATGGATCAAGTCAGCTGAGTTCTCCAAATTGCCCCATATAGAGTGTGTATGTGTGCGTGCCTGTGTGCGATAGATTGGCAGCCTGTCCTGGGTGTATCTGCCCAGCGCCCAAAACGTTCTCCCCTGGATGGGCATGGGGAACCCCCCCCCCCCCACGACCCTGATATAGGATAAAGCAGAAGATAATGGATGAATGAATAAACAGAACTGAAACGTACCTGTCCTTTGCATCCTGGATCGTTTCTGGAAGTGGAGTAGAAAGTGTCTCTGGCAGGAAATACGCACAAATCCCAGACAAGATGGGCGCCCCACCATAGATTACACCCGGGATCCATGAGTACACCTCCCCCATCAGGAGGACCATGGGAGCCACCATGGCTCCAAGACGACCAGTCATGGAAACCCACCCCATGCCATTTTGTCTAAAATACATAAAATGGACTAATCAATATATATATCAATATATATCACAAATTCTACAACTCAGAAATTCTGTGGTCATACTTGTCTTCCACTATGTGGAAATAAATAAATGATGAAGAAAACCCATGCCATCCAACACTACTTGACCTTCTTTAGATTTTATTAGGTTAGTGAAGTGTTTTTAGGGTCATTATTTTACTTAAAGATAAAAAAAATCTAGATATTATTAATTAATTCATTCATTATCTCCCGCTTTATCCTCTATTAGGGTCGCGGTGGGGTTCCCCATGCCCATCCAGGGGAGAACGTCTCGGGCGCTGGGCAGATAGACCCAGGACAGGACGCCAATCCATCGCTGGGTACACACTCACTCACACAGACACACTCTATATGGGGCAATTTAGAGAACTCAATTAACTTGATCCATGTTTTTGGACTGCGGGAGGAAACCGGAGAACCCGGAGGAAACCCACGTGGACACGGGGAGAACATGGAAACTCCACCCAGATGGGGATTCGAACCGGGAATCCCTAGCACTGAGAGGCGAAAATGCTAACCACTAAGCCACCGTGCCGCCCGATATTATTAATGCCAAATAAATATATAAACGGGCAGCACGGTGGCTTAGTGGTTAGCATGTTCTCCTCTCAGTGCTAGGGATTCCCGGTTCGAATCCCCATCTGGGTGGAGTTTCCATGTTCTCCCCGTGTCCGCGTGGGTTTCCTCCCACAGTCCAAAAACATGGATCAAGTCAATTGAGTTCTCCAAATTGCCCAATATAGAGTGTGTCTGTGTGAGTGAGTGTGTGCCCAGTAATAGATTGCCCCCCTGTCCTGGGTGTATCTGCCCAGCGCCCGAGACGTTCTCCCCTGGATGGGCATGGGGAACCCCCCCGCGACCCTAATACAGGATAAAGCGGAAGATAATGGGTGGATGGAGATATATAAACATATAAACCCAGTTAATAACACTGCTTCATAGGTAGTTAAGTGCAGCATGAGTCTAGTTTGAACATTTAAAATAGTAATAAATAATTTTGTAGGTACTGATCGTTTGCCACATCGTCTCTTGTTGGTTCAATTGAAGTGCATTTTGCTCGACATAAGACCCTGATGAAATTACCGGATCACCGTGGGGAATAATTCGCCTGAGTACAGATAGCAGCAGTTGAATGAAGCAGCCAAGCAGCCCTTTCCAACCACCGCCAGGCTGGTACGCAACATTTGCAGATCTGCACAAGAATAAACAAAAAGCACCATCATGCCAAGGTATAATGTTAGAACATCCCACAAATGTCCAAGTAATATGACATAATAGCATCAATAGCTTAGTGGTTAGCATGTTCTCCTCTCAGCACTAGGGATTCCCGGTTCGAATCCCCATCTGGGTGGAGTTTCCATGTTCTCCTCGTGTCCACGTAGGTTTCCTCCGGGTTCTCCGGTTTCCCCTCACAGTCCAAAAACATGAATCAAGTCAATTGAATTCTCCAAATTGCCCCATATAGAGTGTGTCTGTGTGAGTGAGTGAGTGAGTGTGTGTCCAGCGATGGATTGGCGCCCTGTCCTGGGTGTATCTGCCCAGCGCCCGAAACGTTCTCCCCTGGATGGGCATGGGGAACCTCGCTACCCTAATGTAGGATAGAGCGGAAGACAATGGATGGATGGATGAATCAAAGGTCCTTCAACAAGGTGTGTTGATCTTCAGATATCCTGGATTAACTCTAATATTGCATGTTTTTGTAAAAGGTCTTAATTCACCAAATGCATCATTCATTCATTCATTATCTTCCGCTTTATCCTATATTAGGGTCGCGGGAGGTGGGGGGGGTTCCCCATGCCCATACAAGGGAGAACGTTTCGGGCACTGGGCAGATACACCCAGGACAGGGCGCCAATCTATCGCTGGGCACACACTCACTCACACATACACACTCTATATGGGGCAATTTGGAGAACTCAATTGACTTGATCCATGTTTTTGGACTGTGGGAGGAAACCGGAGAACCCGGAGGAAACCCACGCGGACACGGGGAGAATATGGAAACTCCACCCAGATGGGGATTCGAACCGGGAATCCCTAGTGCTGAGAGGCGAACGTACTAACCACTAAGCCACCGTGCCGCCCCAAATGCATCAGTACTAGAAATTTGCAACCTCCAGAATATAGTCAGTGTTGTCGTTCTCACCATAAGGCACCAGCTGATTGACGAGGATAATAACACCAGCCAGTATAAGCGATGCGCACTGTGAAAACCTGCGTCCAATTAGACTCATGGAAATCGTGATGATGATTTTGGCTGGAATGTCCACTGCTCCGAAGATCACCTGAATTAAATAGATGTTCACCCCAAATTTCTGTAGATCCATGGACAGGCCATAGTAAGCAAAGCTTGTGGAGAACCTGGGTGCAACAGGTCAGGAATTAAACAGAGAATCACTGGTTTGTAGTGAATATCAAAGCTTAAAAAAGAAAATTAAGAATTCTACCCCCCCCCCCCATTAAGTGCCATAAATCTCTCATCTCTTTATCTTAACCATTTAATCCTATATTGACAGACATGGTGTCACAGCTGCCTGGGGCACCTGTCCATCGTTTGGGTCCTTAATTACTTTAGCGGGGTGATTGGTTTGTTTCTGTGCACGTGTTTAGTTGGTTTGTTATTTAGTTTTCGTTTTCCCTCGGTTTGTCGCACGTCTTTGTTTGTGGTTATCCTACCCAAATGTTACTTTGTTCGTTTTTTCCCCCCTTTTTGTTGGTGTCCCGTCACCACGTTTTAATAAATTCGAGTTTTGGATTTTATCCCGGTGTCTCTTGGAATTCGTGGGAGCGTTTCGTGGACCGACGTACGCATTATTCCCCGTGTGGTCGGTACCCGGGAAGCGCTCACTAGGTGCAAGCGGTCGTACGCATTTACTCCACGTAGCCGCCCTCTTCCGGGGAAGAACGGACTATTCGGTAACACATGGGGAGAACATGGAGATGCTGCTTCCTACCATAATCTTCTGTTTATTAGTTACATAGATTCTCTAAATTGATCATTAATCAGGTGGCACGGTGGCTTGGTGGTTAGCATGTTCTCCTCTCAGCACTAGGGATTCCCAGTTCGAATCCCCATCTGGGTGGAGTTTCCATGTTCTCCCCGTGTTCGCATGGGTTTTCTCTGGGTTCTCCAGTTTTCTCCCACAGTCCAAAAAACATGGATCAAGTCAAATGGGTTCTCCAAATTGCCCCATATAGAGTGTGTGTGTGAGTGTGTGCCCAGCGATGGTTTGGTGCCCTGTCCTGGGTGTATCTGCCCAGCGCCCGAAACATTCTCCCCTGGATGGGCATGGGGAACCCCACCGCGACCCTAATATAGGATAAAGCGGAAGATGGATGGATGGATCATTAATCAGAAGCGATATTGAACTGACCGGGGTCATCACTCCTGCTCTCTGTATATAGATGTTTCCCATAACTTATCATGTCTGAGTAAAGATAAAAAAAAAAAAAAACTGACCACACAGCACAGAGACACACAGTGATGGTTCTCATGATTCGTGTTCGTACAAGATCCACAACACTGTGAGTTTCCTGCGAGCTAAACATTTCCTTTTGCATCGACTTCTGCAGGATCTACAGACAAAACAAAATACAGACACGCAATAGTCAATAGTCAGGTGATGTATTTCTCAAGGAGACGGTTCATTGGAAGGTTCAGATCAGAAGTCCAACTCACAGCTGGAGTTTATCAATGAAGTATAAAACTATAAAGACCATGTCAACATACGTCCTCATGGTAAAGCAATAAAACTCCGACTTTAAACAGGGGTGCTCAAACTTCTGCATACGACTGTATAGCCCTCTCGATAATCATTACCTCCAAACTGATTGTTTCCCCCTCAGCTTTGTGGCCGTTCATGCGAGCGACATATTTGAGGTTTTCTACAGCTTTCTCCGGCTTCTTAGTCAACACCAGCCATCTGGCAGACTCCAAGAACCACCTATAGATGTGGAGAAATATGTATAGTACGAGTCAAAATCAATAAGACGTTGATTTTACGAATAAAAACACATCACGTGGTTAATCCAAAAAATATATTGTATATTTATTTAATAGGCCAAACTATGCTCTATGCTTTATGCTCTATTAGGGTCGCGGGGGGGTTCCCCATGCCCATCCAGTGGAGAACGTTTCGGGCGCTGGGCAGATACACCCAGGAGGGGACGCCAATCCATCGCTGGGCACACACTCACTCACACATACACACTCTACATGGGGCAATTTGGAGAACTCAATTGACTTGATCCATGTTTTTGGACTGTGGGAGGAAACCGGAGAACCCGGAGGAAATCCACGTGGACACGGGGAGAACATGGAAACTCAACCCAGATGGGGATTCGAACCGGGAATCCCTAGCGCTGAGAGGAGAACATGCTAACCACTAAGCCACCGTGCCGCCCCAGACATAACATTCATTCATTCATCATTCATTATCTCCCGCTTTATCCTCTATTAGGGTCGCGGTGGGGTTCCCCATGCCCATCCAGGGGAGAACGCCTCAGGCGCCGGGCAGATAGACCCAGGACAGGGCGCCTATCCATCGCTGGGCACACACTCACTCACACAGACACACTCTATATGGGGCAATTTGGAGAACTCAATTGACTTGATCCATGTTTTTGGACTGTGGGAGGAAACCGGAGAACCCGGAGGAAACCCACGTGGACACGGGGAGAACATGGAAACTCCACCCAGATGGGGATTCGAACCGGGAATCCCTATCACTGAGAGGAGAACGTGCTAAACCACTAAGCCACCCTGCCGCCCCAGACATAACAAATCCTTTAAATCCCTCCTGCTTCGCTCACTGTTTACATGAATCCATTTAATGATATCACTGACCATGAGTACAGAAAGAAGAAATAGAACGGAAGAGAAACAGCCAGGGTGAGATAGCGCCAGTCGCGGATGAAGTACGCCACCAGTGCCAAAAGTAGTTGCCCAATGGTGTAGCAGTAACCGGTCCCTGTGCCCACCATGGTTCTCACATGAGTTGGAATCCATTCCACAACTAGATGAGGCACAAACAGAAAAGAGGGTGAGAAATTCAGCTTGCAACAATGAATTCATGTTCATCTTTACAAAGTTCTAAACAATTTTCAGTCATTTCTATTGTATGATATTGCTTCACCTTTCCCAACAGCACTAATTATAATTAGAAGCTTAGAACACCTAATTAATAAAACATGTTTTAATTAGTCTTTATTGAATGCCCTGTGGCGGCACGTTGGCTTAGTGGTTAGCACGTTCGCCTCTCAGCACTAGGGATTCCCGGTTTGAGTTTCCATGTTCTCCCCGTGTCTGCGTGGGTTTCCTCCGGGTTCTCCGGTTTCCTCCCACAGTCCAAAAACATGGATCAAGTCAATTGACTTCTCCAAATTGCCCCATATAGATTGTGTCTGTGTGAGTGAGTGTGTGCCCAGCGATGGATTGGCGCCCTGTCCTGGGTCTATCTGCCCAGCGCCCGAAACGTTCTCCCCTGGATGGGCATGGGGAACCCCACCGCGACCCTAATATAGGATGAAGCAGAAGATAATAGATGGATGGATGAATGAATGCGCTGTCTAGGTATTCCTGGTTCGAATCCCCATCTGGGTGGAGTTTCCATGTTCTCCCCGTATCTGCATGGGTTTCCTCCGGGTTCTCCGGTTTCCTCCCACAGTCCAAAAACATGGATCAAGTCAATTGAGGTCTCCAAATTGTCCCACATAGAGTGTGTTTGTGTTTGAGTGTGTACCCAGCAATAGATTAGCGCCCTGTCCTGGGTGTATCTGCCCAGCGCCCGAAACGTTCTCCCCTGGATGGGCATGGGGAACCCCACCGCGACCCTAATATAGGATAAAGCGGAAGATAATGAATAATGAATGAATCAATGCGCTGCTTTTGCTTCTGAGCTGCATTGTTTTTCGTCCGTCAGTCGTGTCATGTCCGACTCTTCACTCTGACCCCAACCATCAAATTGGAATACATGTGAGTTTAATGACTTAATGCCTGAAAATCACACATATGTTTGAAGTGTAACTGCATTGGTGTGTAGGTGTGAACGTGGTGCATTCTCACTGAGGGAAAAGGAATTGAGGATCAGTCCAGAGAGGGCTATGCCTGAGAACAAGCGGAACAGGCAGAAGAGGGAGAAGGAGGTTGCAAAGGCAGCACATGTCCCTGACACGGCCATCATCAGGTGAGACATCAGGAGAGAGATGCGCCGGCCGAACCTTGAACAGAAAACATTGCAATCTTTTATTTTTTTGCAATATTAGAAGTCCTTTTCTATTGCAACTGGAGCTTAATGCTGAAAGTCTGCCATAGGTTTTCTGCCAAAGCGCCTTGGTGTCGGCCATGAAAAATCTGATTGGTTAAATGCTTTAATAAGAAAATACACATCTGGAAGCGGCACAACCTGGGGAAACGCTATGAAAGGGAGCTGACGGACCATTGGGAATTACTAGATAAGTGTTCATAGACAAGCGATAGATTGGCGCCCTGTCCTGGGTGTATCTTCCCAGCGCCCAAAACGTTCTCCCCTGGATGGGCATGGGGAACGACCCTAATATAGGATAAAGTGGAAGATAATGGATGGATGGATGTTCATTCATTCATTCATTATCTCCCGCTTTATCCTCTATTAGGGTCGCGGTGGGGTTCCCCATGCCCATCCAGGGGAGAACGTCTCGGCCGCTGGGCAGATAGACCCAGGACAGGGCGCCAATCCATCGCTGGGCACACACTCACTCACACAGAGACACTCTATATGGGGCAATTTTTGAGAACTCAATTGACTTGATCCATGTTTTTGGACTGTGGGAGGAAACCGGAGAACCCGGAGGAAACCCACGCAGACACGGGGAGAACATGGAAACTCCACCCAGATGGGGATTCGAACGTGCTAACCACTAAGCCACCGTGCTGCTATGGATGGATGTTCATAGACAAAATATGATCGGCTTGTGATTCAGCTGTTTTTTTAGCTACCACCTAGAACCCATAAGACTCTAGCAACAGGGGTGACTGGAGGAACATCGTCTTTAGTACATGCACTTCTCTTGTTATCAGTCACTCTCCATGGTACTCATACCTGTCAGATAGACCCCCAAAGATCACTGCACCCATGAGCACCCCGCCCATGTAGATGGTTTGTCCCATTTGCTTGAGCGATCGCAAATCACAAACCAAATCCCACTGTATGAGAAAGAAAACATGAATATTGTTAGAATCCACAGTGAATATTCCTTCATATTTAAGTCAATGATGGTGATTACCTCTGTGATAATGGTTGAGTTCATTTCGGTCATTTCATAGTTCCACCCATCCACACAACCCTGCAGTTCAGTAAGGTTCTTTCCGCTTTCCTCTGACTGATGCTCAGAGATATTCGTATCCAGAAGATTCCATTGTGGATGGATGTACCGGTGGCAGCGCTGTGGTTTACCACCATGGTCCAGGGGGACGGTGAGACGGATGATGTCAGCAGCACCCAAAGCTGGTTCTGACAAATTAATGTGGGCAGCGCAGTGGTGTGGAGGCACAAGAGCAACAAAGTTCTGCAAAAGGTTATGGCTGGCCAACAACAGGATGGGCAAAGAGAGCAGCGTCACATGCACCACCTGGAAACGACCCGTGCTGCCCACTTGCTCCAGCAGGTCTCCGAATGCCATGGTTCTGTGGTTTTTCTTTAAAAGTTAAGAAGGGCTGTAATGTAATCAGCCTCTAATTAAATATAAAGCACACACACACACACACACACACACACACAGATATATATGAGCTCTTCAAATTGCATTAACACTTTAACTCTAAAATGCTGAATACTGACTTACAGCTGACCTGTGTACCTTTAACAAACTTTTATAGTCTTTTATATTCAGTAACCACAGTCATTTTCACAAGTCATTCACCTGCAGCTGTGGCAGTAAATATATAGAGTCTCAGCAAAATATAGATGTTCTGGTCAAATTCCACCTTTTATTGATTTTAAGTGAGTATAAGATAACCAAAGTAAAAAAAAACCAAACGTAATTCTCCCACCAAACGTAACCAAACGTAAAAATCACAGTTCTATTTGAATGCATTTACTTTCGGAAACCTACTGAATTGATTTGAGTATATATATATATATATATATATATATATATATATATATATATATATATATATATATATATATATATATATTTACTGTATATATATATTCATTCATTCATTCATTATCTTACGCTTTTATCCTATATTACGTCTCGGGCGCTGGGCAGATACACCCAGGACAGGACGCCAATCTATCGCTGGGCACACACTCACTCACTCAAACACACTCTATATGGGGCAATTTTGAGAATTCAATTGACTTGATCCATGTTTTTGGACTGTGGGAGGAAACCGGAGAACTTAGAGGAAACCCACGCAGACACGGGGAGAACATGGAAACTCCACCCAGATGGGGATTCGAACCGGGAATCCCTAGCGCTGAGAGGCGAATGTGCTGACCACTAAGCCACTGTGCCGCCGATATATATATATATATATATATATATATATATATATATATATATATATATATATATATATATATATAATTTTAATAAGCCTCCGTGAAGCAATGATTTAATATTAGAACAGCAGTAATCATGTTAACGAACAAACACCCAACTCACTGTATGTTACAACAAGACATCAAATACCACAATAAAGAATCATATTAATAATACTTTGCTTTGGCTTCTTCTTTCTTGACCGACTCCCAGATGTGAAGAGTCTGGCTGATATTCCGGCTCCGATGACAAAAACTTCAGAACCGTTAAATGGACTGCAGGCAGAGAAAAGCAGTTCTCTTAAAGCAGGCTGTAGAGTGCTGCATAATCAGCTCTGAAAAGTTCTCTGGAGAAGTTTGACACGACTTAAGACTGGATTAAAAATCCCCCGGCTGAAAGTTTTGCAACCTGAGTAACTTTTCTACATCACTGTTACCTGTGGTCTCTGTTCTCTAAATGAATGGAACCTCCTGAAGCACCTGTGCTGCCTTTAAATACTATCTGAGCAACTATTGGTTGGTCAAGGTCCATACGACATAGTGTCTGGTAAAAACCGAGCTCTCTCTCTCTCTCTCTCTCTCTCTCTCTTTCTCTTGTGTGTGTGTGTGTGTGTGAGAGAGAGAGAGAGAGAGAGAGAGATTTATTGGCGAATGGGGTTAAGTTCTTGGCTGGACATAGGTACTTACAAGGGACAAAGGTAATTTGATGTTTATTTTTTGTAAAAATGTGAACAGTAACCTGCATCAGAAAATAAACATAATATAAGCTTTATAGGCGGCACGCTGGCTTAGTGGTTAGCATGTTCTCCTCTCAGCGCTAGGGATTCCCGGTTCGAATCCCCATCTGGGTGGAGTTTCCATGTTCTCCCCGTGTCCGCGTGGGTTTCCTCCGTGTTCTCTGGTTTCCTCTCACAGTCCAAAAACATGGATCAAATCAATTGAGTTCTCCAAATTGCCCCATATAGAGTGTGTTTCTGTGAGTGAGTGAGTGAGTGTGTGCCCAGCGATAGATTGGTGTACTGTTCTGGGTGTATCTGCCCAGCGCCTGAAACGTTCTCCCCTGGATGGGCATGGGGAACCCCACAACCCTTTTCATTCATTCATTATCTTACGCTTTATCCTATATTAGAGTCGCGCGGGAGTGGGGGGGGGGGGGGGGGGGGGGGGGGGGGGGGGGGGGGGGTTCCCCATGCCCATCCAGGGGAGAACGTTTCGGGCACTGGGCAGATACACCCAGGACAGGGGGCCAATCTATCGCTGGGCACACACTCACACACACAGACACACTCTATATGGGGCAATTTGGAGAACCCAATTGAAACCAGAGAACATGGAAACTCCACCCAGATGGGGATTCGAACCGGGAATCCCTAGTGCTGAGAGGAGAACATGCTAACCACTAAGCCACCGTGCTGCCCCCCCCCCCCCCCCCCCCCCCCCCCCCCCGCAACCCTAATATAGGATGAAGATAATGGATGGATGGATAAGCTTTATGTTAAATCCTCCTTTACCAGGATTTCCTGGCAAGCTTCCCTCATCCCTAATTCTTCTAATATCAGCTACATTTAATACAATCTTTATTTATCTTTGATATCATTTGAATTTGGTCAATCTGTGTTACTAATTGTCTTTAATTGCTATCCATTGACCTCGGTTCCATCTGCCCCCAGTACTTCCACCCCTCTGTCACAGGGTTACCGCTAAAAATCTTCCTAAAACAGCAAATCAAGACTAAACCGCACTGCTGTCAGGGCAGAGCAATATGTTTTCTAACACTTAGCTTGTCATTATGTATCAAAAGCTAAATCCCAAACTGCAACCTGCATGAGATGTGAGTCTTAGTGTTCGTAATGCTTTATTCTTATTGTCCAGCATGCTGCACATGGGCTTAGACATTAAACTGCTTTGACTTTCTGTCTGAAATCCCCTCTCGTGGTGTCAGTGGTTGCATTATGTACCGTGGAAAAAAAACATCTCCAGGTTCTGCGAACGTGTTGTGATGAGAAAATAATAGCCTTCATGCTGCATTCCAAAACATTTCTATTCATGATTTACTGTCTGCTCTGATTCCACACAGACAGATGGCAACCCTATTTAGATGCTGCCTCTTTAAAGCCACATTTCTGCTTTTAACAGGAGAAAAATATAGAAGTTTTGAAACCTTAAAAGCTTATACAAGCATGACGCTTTCAACCTGTAACACAGTCTCACTGGAACCACATGACGTGACATTATTGTGATCACACCATTCAGATGATCTAAAAAGTTGTCCATTAATAAGTTTATGTAATCGAAGCTGTCAATGATACACTATTAAATAATGAAAACAGAGGAGTGTGTGGGTTTTTTTTTATTTTGTGTGTGCAGCCCCTCGCAGATCTGCACTTTAATCTAGATAATTGCATAAGAGGTGGGCAGTGCGTAGGTTAAAACCCTAACTGGATTAAAGGTGTTTGAATAAAGGCCTTTAGGATGAAGACTGCGATTAGTTAATTGTTCAGCTGTTTGGAACCATAGTTTAACATTACATAACACACTGAGCTGAACTGTATGGGGCATTTTACTTCAGCCCAGAAGTTGTGCATCCAGAGAACCACAGAAATCCAGCTCATTAAACTGAAGTCAAATAAATAATTAATAAATCGAGTCAATGAATGCACATTAGCAATTAATATGATGAGTTAGCTCTTATTACTCTTCATGTAACCTTTAATCATGTTGTTCTGCTCCTTAAATCAGCCGTGACATTATTGCCAACAATGCGCACCTATTGTAACAATCACCTGCGGCACCTGTCCCTCGTTTCGGTTTCTGATTATCTAACTTGGGTGATTGGTTGGGTTTGTCACGTGTTTAGTTGGGGTTTCTATTTAGTCTTCGTTATCCCGGTGTTCCAGTTGCCTCCTTCAGCATTTCTGCTGTTCCTAACAAATTATGAATACATTATTAATAGCTGACTCTAATTTTAAAGATTCTTAAAGAAACTGGGGTTGGAATGCCATGTTGGGTGTAAGTACCTGTCATGGTGCATTAGCATATTGACGATGTCCTTGAAGAGGTCAGGCTGCTTGGGGCTGAAGAAGCCTCCTGCAATCTGGTCGATCGCCTGCTTCAGCTCGGGGATGCGGTTATAATATTCTGATGCATTATTATAGTCTTCGTTTCCCTGTGATTCTGAGCACGTCTTTATTTTGTGGTTATACACCCTATGTTGCGTTTGTTCGTTTACCCCCTTTCTGTTGGTGCTTCGGCACCACTTTTTAATAAATTGTCGTTTTGGTTTTTATCCCGGTGTTCCAGTTGCCTCCTTCAGCATTTCTGCCACGGTGTGTCGCTGCGCATTCGTTCCGCGCAGGTCACACTCGTGGGAGCGTTCCCCTCTGTTTTGGACCGGCTGACGCTGTGGCTCACGCGTAGCCGGTGCACGGGATCGCTCATTATGCGCGAGCGGCGTTCGCGATTTCCCTGCGGAGCCGCTCATCTCCGGGGAACAACGGACATTTGTGACACCTATCCTGTTACTCAGCGATCAACATTCACTTTAAAAAAATCGACAGGATTTTGCGTAAAGACCGGATTATTACTGATTTTATTGAAACACATTTATGAATCAAACTTTTTTTTTATTTCTTATTTGTGTTTTTAAACATTTATAAAAGCGATAAGGCACAGAGGGTTTTATATTATTGTGAATAAATCACAGGAAATAGGTGTAACTGTACTCCACTTTCATGTCATGCCTAACAACCCCACTCCTGTGATTTATGCATAGTAATAAATGCCCTCTCGTACCACTGGCTTTAGTATTATACAGGACCAAAGAATGGCAGCGCTGTTTCAACCATCCACCATCCAGATTGCAGTCCATGACCTTAGTGACTACTCCTCAGACAGAAGTGTCTTGACTCTATCAATGGTGAAGAAGCGAAGAGAAGCAGAGGACCTGAAGGTAAACCCACAGCTTTAGGAAAACATCTTAGATTTCATAAACACATTGATTCTGTACGTGTGTGTGTGTGTGTGTGTGTGTGTGTGTGTGTGTGTGTGTGTATGTATGAGTATGATTTGATACATACAGTACAAATTCTACAAAGACCAAACATCGATGTATTTTATTTATTAAAGCCACGTACTCTGAAAACAACATCACTTTTTAAAAGGTTTAAAGATCATTCTGTGAACTTCATGAACTTCATTCGGGTGTTCGAATGTAGGACACTCTCTTCTCAGCGTGTTGCCAGATTTTCCCCTTTAACAAAAATGTATGTCCAAGATGAACATTGTTGGTACTAAGTGTCATGAGGACATTTTATATTAATAACAAATCTTGCTCAGAGGGAACACACAGTCTTATCAGGAGGTTCGTCATTACCGCGTACCACTTCATCCACTGTACCACCGCAGACCCCTGACTGACCCATACATCATCGTTAATGAACCTTTTGTGTAAGAAAGCATGAAAACAGACACGCCATTAAAGATTAACTGAATTATGTGCGAGCTATTTCATGGGATGCACTTTCACCTTGGAAATTACTCAACAGGGTTTAGTCCCTGAATCTAAGAAAGGCAGCAGATAGCATTCTATGACAACAGAATGCCACTCTGTATGATAAGAATCAGACTGGAGATAAGATAATGTGAAATGAAGCTGGAACGTGTCTATTCTATGGGATTGGGATTCTGTGCACCAATAAAGGAAACAATTGCTTTATGATACAGGGATGATAAAGCAATAAAGAGCAGATGCCTATTGGAAAAAATGTTTAATGGACAAATGACGAGGGATAAAGTCATATTGATATTAATATATAGACAATTTGAAAGGTTCACACTGCTTCAGAATCACTGCGTGTCTCTATACATTTAAGTGCGAAGATAAAAAAGCCGTTAATTTTAGGGGAACTAGCTACAGTCATATGCAAAAGTTTGGGCACCCCTATTAATCATTTTAGTTCTAAATATTTGGGTGTTTGCAACAGCCATTTCATTCATTCATTCATTATCTTCCGCTTTATCCTCTATTAGGGTCGCGGTGGGGTTCCACCGCGGGAGAGATGGAAGGGGAGAACGTTTCGGGCGCTGGGCAGATACACCCAGGACAGGGCACCAATTTATCGCTGGGCACACACTCACTCACACAGACACACTCTATATGGGGCAATTTGGAGAAATCGATTGACTTGAACCATGTTTTTGGACTGTGGGAGGAAACCGGAGAACCCGGAGGAAACCCACGCGGACACGGGGAGAACATGGAAACTCCACCCAGATGGGGATTCGAACCGGGAATCCCTAGCGCTGAGAGGCGAACGTGCTAAACACTAAGCCACCGTGACGCCAACACCCAAATATTTAGAACTAAAAATGATTAAGATTAATAGGGTGCCCAAACTTTTGCATATGACTGTAGGTAGGTTAAGTCCTAGGTTTCAAAGTAAAGCTTAGTGGTGTGTAGGTGCATCAGGGGAAATCAAGCTTGATGATGTTTAAATGATGATTTAAACATCAGTTAAAGTCAGAAACACAATCCAATTCGTTCTGCTTACATCATATAGGTGGTACACTAGAGAGAGCACTGACTTTATTTTGGGTCATCGGGAGCTGAGAGCTTCTCCAGACTGGGTTCTACACCCCAGATCTCGCGGGCATACTGAGCGATGGTACGATCACTGGAGAACTTGCCAGACGCGGCGATGTTGTAGATCACCTTCTTGGTCCATTCCTTGGGTTTCTGTTGAAATAGATTGTTGGAAATGAAAAGGCGAAGACATAGAAAAGCAAACCGACCAAAATGTAGTGAGTATAAAGGGCACTTGCCTTGTAAAGGGCACTGACTTTGTCTTGACATTTGATGTAATCCTCATAGTCTGCAAACACTTTGAATCTGTGTGCGGTGGGGGCAGAAAACGAGCAGATACAGTGGAATGAAACCAACGGGGCTGAAATTCGAATGATGGAAGGTGGTTTGGAAATCTGTATTAATTGGGTTGTTGCTGTCTAATGTCTGAAATCTGCCTGATTTCGACCCTCAAAGCAAAACCATATCAGCATGACTGACGCATAAACTGAACGTTCTGGATCATTACACTAAATAAAAAAAAAGATGAGGGCCTCAGTTTTACTCACAGACTTCAGTTAATGTTTAAAAAAACACAGATGACTTTTTAAAAGTTTGCAATTTCTGTTAGCTGGCTGGTGGCTTAGTTGCTTAGTGGTTAGCATGTTCTCCTCTCAGTGCTGGGGATTCCAGCTTCCATTCCAGCTTCTCCCCATGTCCGTGTGGGTTTTCTCTGGGTTCTCCGGTTTCCTCCCACAGTCCAGAAACATGGAGCAAGGTCAATTGAATTCTCCAAATTGCCCCATATAGAGTGTGTATGTGTGAGTGAGTATGTGCCCAGTGATAGATCGGCGCCCTGTCCTGGGTCTATCTGCCCAGCACCCAAAACGTTCTCCCCTGATGACCCTAGTACATTTACATTTACATTTGGGTCATTTATTGGACGCTTTTATCCAAAGCGACTTACAAGGTGAGCACAGGGTTAAGCACAACATCCCTGGAGCAATGAGGGTTAAGGGCCTTGCTCAAGGACCCACACTGGTTACCTCATTGGACCTGGGATTTGAACCCCCAACTTTCAGATTGATGGCCCAACACCCTAACCACTGAGCTACCATCACCCACAAGTCGAGGATAAAGTGGAAGATAATGGATGGATGGTTATAGGCGGTCCATCCCAGTGGCTTAGTCATTGGTACTTTCACCTTCAGGTTCAACTCCCACTCTGGGTGGAGTTTTCATGTTCTCACTCAAACCCACAGTATAGCGGGACCATTTAGAGCAGCCAGTTACAAAGAGGTGTTGCAGCCTATCCCAGCAATCATTGGTTGAAAGGTTGGAAAAGGTCATGAATCCATTTTTGTACAGATGCACATACACATTAATACGTAGAAGCTCTCAAAGGAACATTTTAACTGTGAGGCACCACAGTGGGCTGTTCCTAACAAATTATGAATACATTATTAATAGCTGACTCTAATTTAAAAGATTCTTAAAAAAACTGGGGTTGGAATGCCATGTTGGGTGTAAGTACCTGTCATGGTGCATTAGCATATTGACGATGTCCTTGAAGAGGTCAGGCTGCTTGGGGCTGAAGAAGCCTCCTGCAATCTGGTCGATCGCCTGCTTCAGCTCGGGGATGCGGTTATAATATTCTGATGCATTATAGCTGTAAATGAGATGCAATATGTTATTCATCAGCTCGCATCTGTTGTTCTTTACAGTGTGCATCCACCTATAACATAAAAGTCATCACATCGGGATGCAATCGCAAATTAATAAGATGCAGCTGCATATTTCAGCAGGATAAGTTCAAGAGTCATCAGTTTTAAAGTGTGGGACAGCGGTTTAGAGAACATGAGCTGCTCATATCGGTCAGCAGCGACTGTGCTTTCGACCGAGCATGGACGGACATGAGTGGAAATATATAAGAATAGATGTTTAATCATGTTAGCTGCCCAGCCAGGTTCTGTTCACCAGCCTCACGATTTTGGACTGCTGTGCTAGGGCCGTGTGTTCCACTGCGATAAGCTTCTCACCCCTTCCTGTCCATGGCGTCCACATCATCCACTCTCATGCCAAAGATAAAGAGGTTGTCTTCTCCCGCCTCCTCTGCCATCTCCACATTGGCGCCGTCCATGGTGCCGATGGTCAGGGCGCCGTTCAGCATGAACTTCATGTTGCCCGTTCCAGATGCTTCGGTGCCAGCTGTGGAGATTTGCTCGGAAAGATCAGCGGCGGGGATGGCTGCAGAGCAGAGAGGAAGAGGTGGTGAAGCTTCTCCACGTCGTTAAGCATAACCGAACCAGAAAACGCTGTGATGGGTGCACCACCTTTTTCAGCTAAGGTCACTCTGTAGTTCTCCAGGAAAATGACTTTGAGCCGGTCTCCCACTACGGGGTCATTGTTGACCACCTCACCGATCGCGGTTATCAGACGGATGATCATCTTCGGGCGCTGGGCAGATACACCTAGGACAGGACACCGATCTATCACTGGACACACACTCACTCACACAGACACACTCTATATGGGGCAATTTGGAGAACTCAATTGACTTGATCCATGTTTTTGGACTGTGGGAGGAAACCGGAGAACCCGGAGGAAACCCAGGCGGACACGGGGAGAACATGGAAACTCCACCCATATTGGGATTCGAACCTGGAATCCTTAGAGGCTGAGAGGCGAACGTGCTAACTACTAAGCCACCGTGCTGCCCGATGATCAATATTAATAATAATAATAATAATAATAATAATAATAATAATAACAATAATGCTCAGTGGTTTGCACGTTCGCCTCTCAGCGCTAGGGATTCCTGGTTCTAATCCCCATCTGGGTGGAGTTTCCATGTTCTCCCCGTGTCCGCGTGGGTTTCCTCCGGGTTCTCCGGTTTCCTCCCACAGTCCAAAAACATGGATAAAGTCAATTGAGTTCTCCAAATTGCCCAATATAGAGTGTGAGTGTGAGTGAGTGTGTGCCCAGCGATAGATTGGCGCCCTGTCCTGGGTGTATCTGCCCAGCGCCCAAGACGTTCTCCCCTGGATGGGCATGGGGAACCCCCCCGCGACCCTAATAGAGGATAAAGCGGAGGATAATGGAATAATGAATGAATAACAATAATAAATAGTCATTCCGTTTACATGATTGTGTTTATATGGTTATAAATGGTTTTAATTCCAGCATAAGCTCATTAATACCTTTCCTCCGATCATAACAGTTCTTGGTGTCCACTGCTTCTTGGGATCCTTCTTGATGCCTGAAGTGAGGGTTTATAATGAGCTTCATAAGAAAGCAAGATAGAACACTGGAGGAAAGCACGGCAGCAGCTCTTACGGTTATAGAACGTGATCATGTGCAGGCAGTTCAGCAGCTGTCGTTTATATTCGTGGATTCTTTTGACCTGGACGTCAAACATGGAATTTGGATTGATCTTCACTTTGTAGTGTTCCTCCAGATGTGTGGAGAACTTTAGCTTGTTCTCCTGCAGCCAAAGTAAAGACCAATATACTGTCATCACACAGAAGATCCACTGAATCCAGACACTGGCGCTGGACCAATTACAAATCTAAATCTATATCTGAAAAGCCTACAGGTTTTATCTTACCATTTGTAGAAAATAGTGTAGGTCAAGCAATGTGATCTGTAACTTAAATCTAAACATGATGCTCTTTGCAAAGTTTAAGCATTCATGGCTTAATGAAGTGGTTTTGTGAGGATTTGCATTATTTATTTAAGGCTCCAAACATATGCCTTTGTTTTGTACTGTAACCTCTGATATAATGAGATGCAATTAAATAAAGGTATTTCTGTACATCGTTAATTTGAAGCTAACAAACGCAGGGAATCAGTTTAATTGGAACCAAGAAGTTAAAAAAACATCAATGTTAAACGTTTTTAAATGCCATGACGCTCACCTGCTTGACCTTGGCGACGTCGCGGATGAATGCTTCATCGTTGATGAAGTTGTGCAGCTTCTTCAGCTGGCTAAGGTCACGGATGAACTCCTCTCCGATTTTCTAGAACACACAGCCAACACAGAACTTTAGGACCAGAATGGAGGGGAATATCCCCCGTACCCACCCCCATCATCTCTCAATCCTCTGGTGGAGGTTCCCAATGCCCACTCAGCGGAGAACGGCTTGGTCAGCAGATACATCCAGGACAGGGTGCCAATCCATCGCTGGGCACATTCATACACTCACACAGACACACATACACCATATAGGGGCAATTTTAAGCATTTAATTAAACTTGAGAACCTGGGGGAAACCCACGCAGTCACAGGGGGAGCATAGAAACTCCACCTGAATCTGGATCCCCGGAGCTGAGAGGTGAACATGTAAACCACTGTGCTGCCCTACTGTCCCTTTAGTTTTTTATATACATGTTTACATATATATATATATCTCCATTATCTTCCGCTTTATTCTCTATTAGGGTCGTGGTGGGGTTCCCCATGCCCATCCAGGGGAGAACGTCTCGGGCGCTGGGCAGATACACCCAGGACAGGACGCCAATCTATCACTGGGCACACACTCACACAAACACTCTATATGGGGCAATTTTGAAGAATTCAGCTGACTTGATCCATGTTTTTTGGTAAGTGGGTAAACCGGAGAACCCGGAGGAAACCCACATGGACATGGGGAGAACATGGAGACTCCACCCAGATGGGGATTCGAACCGGGAATCCCTAGTGCTGAGAGGCGAACGTGCTAACCACTAAGCCGCTATGCCACCTATATATATTTATATATATATATATATATATATATATATATATATATATATATATATATATATATATATATATATATAATGTATACAATATATATATATTAATTAAAGTAATGCTGCAATTTCAGTTCACATTTAAAAAATAAGTCCTTCAGATTGCTTTGCAAATCTGTGTGTAGTTCTGGCAGTAAGTCGCGGTTGCTGTCTCTCTGGATGGTAAACAGTCTTTGTTTGAGGATTAGGTTTTCGGTGGCTCAGTCTAATTTTCCTTTAACTCTGACAAGTTTTGCAGTTTATGTAAATGAAAAATGTTTTTCCCTTCATCTCGGAACGTGTGCAGCGCTTTGCTGTTGTTTCAGTTCTAAAAACAAACCCCCGAACAGCAATCACGTCTCAACTAGACTCATATCTCTGACCTGGAGAGTGGACAACTCCAAAAACTTGCAGATGTAAAATTACCTCCGCAATGACTTCAGCCAGACCAGGGTTGCACATGACCAGCCAGCGCCGGGGGGTGATGCCGTTGGTCTTGTTCTGGAACTTGTGTGGGTCCAGCTCGAAGAAGTCCTTAAATCTGAACCACAAAATGCACAGAGTAAAGGAGATAGGACCATGTACCTGTGTGTGTGTGTGTGTGTGTGTGTGTGTGTGTGTGTGGGTGTGTCACTTACACAGTAGCTTTGAGGATGTCTGAATGGATCTGCGCCACACCGTTAACTGCGTGTGAGCCAACGATGCACATGTGGGCCATGTTGACCCTCTTAATGCCTCCCTCCTCAATGAGAGACATGCGACGCATACGGTCGAAATCTCCGGGATACAGAGAAGCCACTCGCTGTACAGGAAACAAACCCGAGGTTGTATCAGTGCTGAGATGTTGAAACACTTTTCTAGAGGTTTCTAGAGGTTGTATCAGTGTTGAGATGCTTAAACAGTGGCGTTCACCACTGCAAAATGGTGGAACGATCTTCCCAAATCTGTCCGTAAGGCAGAATCTCTAAACAGTTTTAAGAAACTACTGAAGATGCATCTCTTTAACAAATACCTGTTATAAAAAAAAAAAATAAAATAAATAAATAAATAAAAAAAGGGGGGGCAGCTTCGAATAACAATCAGGTTTGATGAACATACAGTATAGTTGGTTTTCTCCATGGCTTCTGACTTGTGGTGTTCTCATTTGTAAGTCGTTTTGGATAAAAGCGTCTGCTGAATGACTAAATGTAAATGTAAAGTAAATGTAAACACTTTTCTAGAGGTGTGTTGACGTGAACGCTCAAGATATTGGTGCTGTTTCACCTCCATGTGTCGACGGTTAATCTCAAAAATGATCTCAAGGTGGCGTGGTAGCAGGGTCTGGAACAGATCGATAGGCCAGCGCTCCAGGGCCTCGGGTAGAACGGTGTGATTGGTGTAAGCACATGTCTTCACGGTGATGTCCCAGGCCTGAGAGAACAAGTCAGGACATGCATTCAGTAGAGTGTCCTGTGATTATTGGGCTTTGCTGGAAAATAATGAAAATAATCGTTTCCTCTCTGTTAGTGGTTTAGCATGTTCTCCTCTCAGCGCTAGGGATTCCCGGTTCGAATCCCCATCTAGGTGGAGTTTCCATGTTCTCCCCGAGTCCGCGTGGGTTTCCTCCGGGTTCTCCGGTTTCCTCCCAGAGTCCAGAAACATAAATCAAGTCAATTGAATTCTCCAAAAATTGCTCCATATAGAGTGTGCCTGTGTGAGTGAGTGTGTGCCCAGCGATGGATTGGCGTCCTGTCCTGGGTGTATCTGCCCAGCGCCCAAAACGTTCTCCCCTGGATGGGCATGGGGAACCCCATCGTGACCCTAGTCACTAGAAGATAATGGCTGGATGGATGGGTTTCCCCTCTGTATTTTGGGACACGTGGCTCAGAGTAATGTTCGCACACCAGGGTGACCCATGGGCTCTATGCAGTTCTCCACTGAGCAGCGGGCCAGCGGCGCCATGTCACAGCTAGAAGTGACCCACACATGTGATCCACATGCCGACTGTGAGTTACGGCATGATGCTAAACTAGTTAGTTTTAGTTAAAACTAAACACACAACACACAAACAGTATATGGGGCAATTTCGTATCCAAATTGCCCCTATAGAGTGAAACTGTGTGTGTATCTGTGTGATTGAGTGTGTGCCCAGTTATGGATTGGTGCCCTGCCCAGCACCATGAAGATGTGCGACTTAGAGAAACGTTGGAGATGCTGATCATTGTTTACGGCATCTTTATCATTCATTCATTCATTATCTTCCACTTTATCCTCTATTAGGGTCGCGCGGGGGGGGGGGGGGGGTTCCCCATGCCCATCCAGGGGCGAACATCTCGGGCGATGGGCAGATACACCCAGGACAGGGCGCCAATCCATCGCTGGGCACACACTCACTCACACAGACACACTCTATATGGGGCAATTTTTGAGAATTCAATTGACTTGATCCATGTTTTTGGACTGTGGGAGGAAACCGGAGAACCCGGAGGAAACCCACGCGGACACGGGGAGAACATGGAAACTCCACCCAGATGGGGATTCGAACCGGGAATCCCTAGCGCTGAGAGGCGAACGTGCCAACCACTAAGCCAACGTGCCGCCCTGGCATCTTTATATTCTCACAAATGTCATTTTAAAAGCAGATGTTTACACAGTTTAGTGATTTCACAAACCTTCTCCCATTGCAGTTTCTCCTCATCAACCAGCACCCTCATTAACTCTGGAATAGCAAGAGCAGGGTGGGTGTCATTCAGCTGAATGGCCACCTGATGGCAGGAAAGACACATGTTTTCAATGTGAACCTTCAACAGGGAGTCTGCAGATGGAAGCTTTCTCATGTCTGCAGAACATGTAGAGTAAAGTCTGTAAATCTGAATTTAAGGTGGACTGCAGGCATTATGGACATTATGATTATATTCATAACCCTTCACTCTACCAGACATTTTACATGTTGTTGCTATGACCTTAAATACATAATTCTATTGTAGTCTCACATATATGAGGGGTCTAATGTGGGACCCACCTTATCGGGAAGGGCAGTGAAGTCAGTGCGCACAATCTCCCTGGAGCCAAATTTGGAGGCCTTGAAGCGGCGAATGATATCTTGGAGGGTAGCAGCCACCACAAAGTACTCCTGTTTCAGACGCAGCTCCTTTCCTTCGAAAAACTGTAAATAAGAGGGAATTTACACAGAATGCTTTTATTATAGAATACAATTTCTAAGCCGCTTATTTTAACTCGGGTAACTGGGACACTGGCACCTGCATAAGCATCCATTGGGCAGGAAAACCCATTTCTGCACACATTCACACCTGGGGTTGGTTTGGTTTATTTAGAGTTTAAGGTCAAGACAGCATCACCGCCTACTTCCTGACATGGGGCAGTTTATAGTACCACCAATGTACCCATCAGTACAATGTTTCTGGTATTTGGGAGGAAACTGGAGAACCTGGGTGAACCCCCCTCAGCTACAGAGGGGACATGCAGGCTTCGTTTTATTAGTATTCATCTCGTCTCATTCTGTTTAATCCTGTATTAGGGTCGCGGGGGGTTCCCTGCTCATCCAGAGACACCCAGGACAGGGTGCTAATCTATCACAGGGCACACACACTCACACAAACACATATAGGGGCAGATTAGGGAGCCAATTCACCTTGAATCCATGCTTTTGGACGAAATTTTGATCTGGATCCCCAGAGGTGGACGTGTTAACCATTACGACATTGTGCCACCCCTGTTATTATTATTATTATTATTATTATTATTATTATTATTATTCATTCATTCATTATCTCCCGCTTTATCCTCTATTAGGGTCGCGGTAGGGTTCCCCATGCCCATCCAGGGAAGAACGTCTTGGGCGCTGGGCTGACCCAGGACAGGGCGCCAATCCATCGCTGGGCACACACTCACTCACACAGACACACTCTATATGGGGCAATTTGGAGAATCCATGTTGACTTGATCCATGTTTTTGGACTGTGGGAGGAAATTGGAGAACCCGGAGGAAACCCACGCGGACACGGGGAGAACATGGAAACTCCACCCAGATGGGGATTTGAACCGGGAATCCCTAATGCTGAGAGGAGAACATGCTAAACCACTAAGCCACCTAAGCCGCCCTGTTTCAGAACATAATAATAATAATAATAATAATAATAATAATAATAATAGGGCGGCACGGTGGCTTAGTGGTTAGCATGTTCTCCTCTCAGCATTAGGGATTCCCGGTTCAAATCCCCATCTGGGTGGAGTTTCCATGTTCTCCCCGTGTCCGCGTGGGTTTCCTCCAGGTTCTCCGGTTTCCTCCCACAGTCCAAAAACATGGATCAAGTCAATTGAGTTCTCTAAATTGCCCCATGTAGAGTGTGTCTGTATCTATGTGAGTGAGTGAGTGTGTGCCCAGCGATAGGTTGGCACCCTGTCCTGGGTGTATCTGCCCAGCGCCTGAAACGTTCTCCCCTGGATGGGCATATGGGGAACACCCCTCCCCCCCGCCCCCCGCTACCCTAATAGAGGATAAAGCAGAAGATAATGGATGGATGGATGTTCTGAAACACACAGGAATAAATATAATAAACTAACGTTGTCATTGGGATAAAGCACTCGAGAAATGTTCTCGGCCAGGTTGCGGTCCAGCACGGCCTGGATGTAGCCTCCAACGTTAACTACAAACAAAACATGACAAGGAGAAATTGATTTTGTGTTTTGTGCAAACATTAAACTAATGTTCGTATACAAATCCTGTTTCCATGACTTACAGTCTTTCAGGTTGAACTCGCAGGGTGCCTTGGCTGACCACAGTCTCATGGTGTTTACCACATTGTTTCTATAACCTGGCACAGGAGTGTCGTATGGCAAGGCCAACACCACCTACCATCCAAACAAGAGAGGGGCTCAGAACAGCATGGTTTACCACGTGCTGAAGGAGTCTTAATGCACTCTATCTCAGCTTACCTGAGTGTCCACCCATTTCACTCCGTCCGGATGATGCTCTGTCCTGCCGTAAAAGTGCACAGGGCGCATGTACTCAGGACGGGCTTTCTCCCAGGGGTTTCCGTACCGGAGCCAATCGTCAGCTTCCTCCATCTGATAGTAAAAAATTGGTCATAATGTACAAAAAGAGAATGTAAGGATCACTTTTAATTAACACAATAATAATAATGTAGGGCGGCACGGTGGCTTAGTGGTCAGCACCTTTGCCTCTCAGCACTAGGGGTTCCCGGTTTGAATCGCCATCTGAGTGGAGTTTCCATGTTCTCCCCGTGTCCGCGTGGGTTTCCTCCGGGTTCTCCAATTTCCTCCCACAGTCCAAAAACATGGATCAAGTCAACATGGATTCTCCAAATTGCCCCATATAGAGTGTGTCTGTGTGAGTGAGTGTGTGCCCAGCGATGGATTGGCGCCCTGTCCTGGGTGTATCTGCCCAGCGCCCGAAATGTTCTCCCCTGGATGGGCATGGGGTACCCCCCCCCGCGACCCTGATATAGGATAAAGCAGAAGATAATGGATGAATGAATGAAGAACATGAATAAATTGTCTACATAATTTTTAACTGTCCTCAAGGACAGTCAGTATTGGTCAGTAAATGGATATCACTGATGTGTACAATACAAAGTACCTGCCAGCCATTAACAATCTTCTGATTGAAGATACCAAACTCATAACGAATTCCATAACCATACGCAGCTAAACCAAGAGTCGCCATCGAATCCAGAAAACAAGCTGAAAGTGAAGACATGAATGTTAAAAATGTATGGATTTTTAAAATATCTGTACCATTAATACACCAACTAGATTTAGTTATATTATGTTTTTCACAAATTAATAAAAAAAAAATTAACTTGAACTCATAGTTAACCCAACCTTTCACATGTATACAAACAAACTAGACCTGTTTCAATGACTGAACTAAACAAATGAGACAGATGGATTCACTAAGCTCATACCAGCCAGACGGCCGAGACCTCCGTTACCCAGACCAGCATCTTCTTCAACATCCTCCAGCTCCTCCATGTCCAAACCCAACTGACAGCACACAAAGAACAACCGTGTGGCTAGCAAACCAAAATACCTTTAGATATTCTTAGGCAATGAGATGAAAATGGACCTGGTACACAGCCTCGTCACAAGCGTTCTCCAAAGCCAGGTTCACCATGGTGTTCTGCAGAGTACGACCCATGTAGAACTCCAGAGAGATGTAGTATACACGCTAAACAAACAAAAAATGTCAATTGTAAATAATGTAATATATAGAATTTTGGACACACCTCCTTTTTGTTCCACTTACTGTAAAGATGGACTTTGTAGGACATACTGTGTACTCTGTTCTAATGGCCAGAACCTCAATAGTACCACCACAGAGCAGGGGTTATTGGGTGGGTGCATTAGTCCTATCCCAGCAGTGTCACTGAGGTGTTTATATGAAACTACAGCAGCACTGCTGCACTAACCCCCCCACCACCCCATCAGTGTCACTGCAGAACTGACAACAAAAAATCCACCACCCAAATGATACCTGAATGATACAGAGAACCAACAGGGGACTAACAACAACAAAGAACACAGATGGACTACAGTCTGTAACTGTAAATCTACAAAGTCCATCTATATGATAAGTGAAGTAAATATATAGGTTTGTGTGTATATAGGTTTCTATAGGTTATATATTCATTCATTCATTCATTATCTTCCGCTTTATCCTCTATTAGGGTCGCGGGGGGGTTCCCCATGCCCATCCAGGGGGGAATGTTTCGGGCGCTGGGAAGATACACCCAGGACAGGACGCCAATCTATCACTGGGCACACACTCACTCACACAGACACACTCTATATGGGGCAATTTGGAGAACTCAATTGACTTGATCCATGTTTTTGGACTGTGGGAGGAAACCGGAGAACCCGGAGGAAACCCACGCGGATACGGGGAGAACATGGAAACTCCACCCAGATGGGGATTGGAACCGGCAATCCCTAGTGCTGAGAGCAGAACATGCTAACCACTAATCCACCGTGCCGCCCTTAGGTTATATATACAGAATAGGTTATATATATATAGGTTTGTATATAGGTTTGTATATAGGTTTCTATATATTGTCTGTTTTAAGATTTAGCTGATTTGGTCAATCAGAAAAAAACCCTAACATTTAAGAGAAGTTTTCATTTGAAGAAGTTGGGATTGTTTTGGACTTTTTGATCACGTAGTTCCTCATTTCTATTTTTTCAGCTCAGCGTTTATTGGATATTAATATAGAATTTCAAATCAAACAACTCAGCGACGCTGGTCGAGGATCCTGGTATAGACGACTTCCCAAAAGAAATCATTTAAATAGAATCTCGCGTTTCGTTCGCCTCAAAAACGGAACGTCTCTGTGATATAATGCCCTAATGCATATTCTCTCTGACCCTCTGTTCATTAAAGCTATTTAATAACGGCTGTATTACATGATTTGTTTGATGTAGAACTGAAAAGAGCTGCGCAGACATACAGAACTGCATACCTCTGTATTATATGTTAAAGGGCACGGCCATTTAGTTACATTAAAAGATGAGAGCACATCTGAGCGATAACATAGTTAATGGTTTCTCAGGGAGTGGCCTTTTATCTCGTGGTGCTGTTTTGAATATGCTATGCATTTCCATTCCTCTGTACACCGAAGAACCCGGAGAACAGACGCTGCTTATGACTGAGGGAGGGATATGAGGTACTTAATGTCACCGGAGGATATTGGTTGTAAAACAGGGAGCTCCATGATGTTCAAGGGCAAAGAAAGGATCTCAGCAAAGACCGAGGGAAGTATCGTGAAGTACCATGATGCAGCTGGAGAGCAAACCGGTCATAGTGCCATGCAGGTGGATGGGATGGTTCCAACACCCCAAACACATGTGGTGTCATTCAAGGACCAGGTGGGTGTGCAGAACCTAAAGGCAGGTACATAACACCACAGTGTAGAGTGTGAGCTAGAAACCTAATGCACTGCTTATTCTCTCTGAAGAATGAGCCTCGATCCTCCTGGTGGGTGTTGGTGTCACAGGGTGGTGTGGAGGTGGTGTGGAGGAAGACACTGCGGAGGATAAGAGCAGATGGCTTTATAACAAAATCAAACACCATAACTGAAGAGGGCTGTGCAACATCCATTGGTACTGTTCTTCGTCCCCATCCTCGATTTCCTTTCCCACTTAAGCAGCCATGTCCTTTCTCTGTGGAATGGTGACCCTGCGCCACCCGAAAAGTCCAGGAATCTTCTGATGGATCCTGGCTTGGTGGTATCTGCTGACCTTTCCCATCATCTTCTCTTGGAAAGTCTTCAGCGTTCAGCCTGGAGGGTTCAACCGAGGCTCTCTCCGCCTCCCCCCGTTTGGCTGCGTTGTGTTTTTGGGTTCCACAGTGTTGCCCGTGCTTCTGTTGACTCTTTGTTGTGTGTTTCTGTTCCTGCCACTTTCATGATTAGTTCGGTTAATTTGTTATTTGTTCCACCTGCGCCCCGCAGCTAATTCTGTTCCCGTTGATTTCCCCTCGTGTATTTAGTTGCTGTCTGTCTGCTTTCAGTTGCAGCTCTTTTGTTCCAGCTAAGTGGTTTTCACTGCTGTTAGCTCTTTGGTAGAAGTTGCACATCCCGGCGTGCTTTTTATTCTCTTAATAAATCTACACCTACTTCTTTAGTTTAGCTTCTGGTTTTTGTCCGCCTGTGTTACCTCCAAGCTCGGCTGAATCAATGAGAGGAGTAAGTCTGAAGCATTTTCTATATTCATTCATTATCTTCCACTTTATCCTCTATTAGGGTCGGGGGGTTCCCCATGCCAATCCAGGGGAGAACGTCTCGGGCGCCGGGCGGATACATCAAGGACAGGGCTCCAACATATCACTGGGCACACACTCACTCACACAGACACACTCTACATGGGGCAATTTGTAGAACTCAATTGACTTGACCATGTTTTTGGACTGTGGGAGGAAACCGGAGAACCCGGAGGAAACCCACGCGGACACGGGACGAACATGGAAACTCCACCCAGATGGGGATTCGAACCGGGATCAAGTGTATTTAATTATATAGTGTTTTTTCAATGGTAAATTGTCTCAGAGCAGCTTTATAGTGTTCTGTTCTGAAGATAAAGGTGAAACTACAGTGTTTTTTGAAGAAGAGGAACCTTGTGAGGACCGTGGCTTAGTGGGAGACATCCTCCTCGAGTGGCTCGGCATCGCTGACAGGGCGGGACATCAGTGTACACTCTATATGGGGCAATTTGGAGAACTCAATTGACTTGACCATGTTTTTGGACTGTGGGAGGAAACCAAAGAACCCGGAGGAAACCCATGTGGACACGGGGAGGACATGGAAACTGCACCCAGATGGGGATTCGAACCGGGAATCCCTAGTGCTGAGAGGAGAACATGCTAAGCACTAAGCCACCGTGCCGCCCTCATCCATGATCAAGTGTATTTAATTATATAGTGTTTTTTCAATGGTAAATTGTCTCAGAGCAGCTTTATAGTGTTCTGTTCTGAAGAGAAAGGTGAAACTACAGTGTTTTTTAAAGAAGAGGAACCTTGTGAGGACCGTGGCTTAGTGGGAGACATCCTCCTCGAGTGGCTCGGCATCGCTGACAGGGCGGGACTTCAGTGTACACTCTATATGGGGCAATTTGGAGAACTCAATTGACTTGACCATGTTTTTGGACTGTGGGAGGAAACCGGAGAACCCGGAGGAAACCCACGTGGACACGGGGAGGACATGGAAACTCCACCCAGATGGGGATTCGAACCGGGAATCCCTAGTGCTGAGAGGAGAACATGCTAAGCACTAAGCCACCGTGCCGCCTGCATTTTCTATATTGTGTTGAGTAATAAGCAGCTGTGCAGTCACTGCTTCCTGTTTTAACAGACAGAATGAAGAAACTCTTGTGGTTGATGTTATTTCTGAAACAATCCTGATTTTTTACAGTTTCGCGGCACAGATCACAAAAAGATCACTCTCCACCTCACTTCACTCGTGAGGGTACTGTGATGGGCCGGCCAATTAGAGAACAGGCCAAAGGACGCTTACAAAGTATGTAGACAGACATATCTGTAAGTGTAGAACCACAGACCGCGGTGGAACTGATAAAATGATTGATGGTTGTGTAACTAATATAGAATCCACTCAGTATATCGACTCACTGATGACAGTGTCAGAGACGAGGATGCTGTCTAGCCTGAAGACCATTATGGACACCCACTCTCTGACACAACGCTAAGACACATTTAGTTTAAATGTGTCTAAATGCCCCACAGAGCACAGGAGTCATTATTACCTGTGGCTATCAAGCTAACAAATCTCATGTTATCATATACTGTATGCTTAATCTGCTAGATTTTTGATTCATATGTGCGAAACTATAATCAGTGCAATATTCATTACTTTATATGATTCACAAGTGCAGAACATTTCAATATATAAAACTTTTGCATGGTGGCTTAGTGGTTTAGTATGTTCTCCTCTCAGCACTAGGGATGGGGTTCAAATCCCCATCTGGGTGGAGTTTCCATGTTCTCCCCGTGTCCGCGTGGGTTTCCTCCGGGTTCTCCGGTTTCCTCCCACAGTCCAAAAACATGGGTCAAGTCAATTGAGTTCTCCAAATTGCCCCATATAGAGTGTATGTGTGAGTGAGTGTGTGCTCAGTGATAGATTGGCGTCCTGTCCTGGGGGTATCTGCCCAGCGCCTGAAACATTCTCCCCTAGATGGACATGGGGAACCCCACCGCGACCCTAATAGAGGATAAAGCGGAAGATAATGGATGAATGAATGAATGAATGTGCGAAACTATAATCAGTGCAATATTCATTACTTTATATGATTCACAAGTGCAGAACATTTCAATATATAAAACTTTTTGCACGGTGGCTTAGTGGTTAGCATGTTCTCCTCTCAGCGCTGGGGATTCCCGATTCGAATCCCCATCTGGGTGGAGTTTCCATGTCCTCCCCGTGTCCACATGGGTTTCCTCCGGGTTCTTCGGTTTCCTCCCACAGTCCAAAAACATGGATCAAGTCAATTGAGTTCTCCAAATTGCCCCATATAGAGTGTGTCTGTGTGTGTGAGTGTGTGCCCAGCGATAGATTGGTGTCCTGTCCTGGGTGTATCTGCCCAGAGCCCGAAACGTTCTCCCCTGGATGGGCATGAGGAACCCCCCCACGACCCTAATAGAGGATAAAGCGGGAGATAATGAATGAATGAATGAATGAATGTGCGATACTATAATCAGTGCAATATTCATTACTTTATATGATTCACAAGTGCAGAACATTTCAATATATAAAACATTTTGCACAGTGGCTTAGTGGTTTAGTATGTTCTCCTCTCAGCACTAGGGATGGGGTTCAAATCCCCATCTGGGTGGAGTTTCCATGTTCTCCCCGTGTCCGTGTGGGTTTCCTCCGGGTTCTCCGGTTTCCTCCCACAGTCCAAAAACATGGGTCAAGTCAATTGAGTTCTCCAAATTGCCCCATATAGAGTGTGTATGTGTGAGTGAGTGTGTGCCCAGATAGATCCTGGGTGTATCTGCCCAGCGCCCGAAACGTTCTCCCCTGGATGGGCATGGGGAACCCCCCCCGCGACCCTAATAGAGGATAAAGCGGAAGATAATGGATGGAAAACTTTTTGCGCTTATTATTAGTACTTTTATACTTTTCTGCTTTTCTGGATGATAAAACTGTAAATGAGGCATCTTTCCCCCAGGGATTAATAGTGTTCTGATTCCTTAAAATATATAATATATATATATATATATATATATATATATATATATATATATATATATATATATATATATATATATATATATATATATATATATATATATATATATATAAAAAATATAAATATATATATATATAAATATATATATATATATATATATATATATATATATATATATATATATATATATATATATATATATATATATATTTATATTTTTTATATTTTTTATATTTTATATATATATATATATATATATATATATATATATATATATATATATATATATATATATATATATAGTGTTATCACTAGTGGAATGTAATGATATAGTAAACTATATTGTGCTTTGCCTTTCGTTCTGTTTTGTCCCTGCAGTTAGAGACAGTTAGAGATTACTATGTAAGCAAAAGTGTAAGAGACCCGAGACTGTCGTAAAGGGGGCAGAAAAAGGTCACTAGTATTATGTAACACTGGCATTTTGTTGCTGGTAAAAATAAACACCCGGAGGTCACCGGCAAAGGTTAGGAAGTCTGAAATTCAATTGAAATTCAGGACAGATGTATCGGAACAGCAGGTATTTGCATGAGTAAGTTTTAGAGCAAAGATTACTGTGATTCCTGAGGTGACCCAGATGTTAATCAGGCTGAAGACGATCAAAATAGATTACGAGCCAGATAACTGGAGCCTGCAGTTTTTTAATGAAAATTAAGCTTAATGTTATTTTTAAAAATGATGATCATTATATATATATAAAAAAAAACATGAACACCAACCACCCCTCAGAAACCACCCCTCTGAAACCACCCCTCAAAACTCCACGCTTGAACTATTAAATCTGCTTTACATGCTCGTGACTACCAGTCATAATATTAGTGAATATATGTTTCTGTGGTGACCTTTAATTAAAGAAGTGACCCTTGCCCTTCGTACCGAAGATACTTTAAACCTGCAACGGTTTTCATTTAGCTGCAATGAGAAATGTCAGAGGTGAGCCACTGCTCTGAGATGATCCCTCATTAATAACCTGAACTAATGTTCCCTCACTGTTCCCGTGTAACAGGGTCCAGTATGAATAACAGGGTACAGTATGAATAACAGGGTACAGTATGAATAACAGGGTCCAGTATGAACTGTACAGTGTAAGAAGGTCCAGTATGAATAACAGGGTCCAATATGAATTGTACAGTGTAACAGGGTCCAGTATGAATAACAGGGTCCAGTATGAATAACAGGGTCCAGTATGAATTGTAAAGTGTAACAGGGTCCAGTATGAATAATAGGGTACAGTATAAACTGTATGGTGTAACAGGGTCCAGTATGAACTGTACGGTGTAACAGGGTACAGTATGAATAACAGGGAACAGTATGAACTGTACAGTATAACAGGGTACAGTATGAATAACAGGGAACAGTATAAACTGTATGGTGTAACAGGGTACAGTATGAACTGTACAGTATAACAGGGTACAGTATGAATAACAGGGTCTAATATGAATTGTACAGTGTAACAGGGTCCAGTATGAATAACAGGGTACAGTATGAACTGTACAGTGTAACATGGTACAGTATGAACTGTATGGTGTAACAGGGTCCAGTATGAACTGTACAGTATAACAGGGTACAGTATGAATAACAGGGTACAGTATGAACTGTACAGTGTAACAGGGTACAGTATGAATAACAGGGTACAGTATGAACTGTACAGTATAACAGGGTACAGTATGAATAACAGGGTACAGTATGAACTGTACAGTGTAACAGGGTACAGTATGAATAACAGGGTACAGTATGAATTTTGTAATGCATGGTGTATGTGCGTAATCTATAATCTGAATGCTCAGACTATACAACTAATATATTGATGGCATTAGGTGTGTGTGTGTGTGTGTGTGTGTGTGTGTGTGTGTGTGTGTGTGTGTGTGTGTGTGTGTGTGTGTTTGACATAGTTAATTTTTAGGACCCTGCAAAAGTTTATATGCTCTGTACAACCACCAAGAAGCGTCTCAAGACGTCTCACCATCTCAGTGTGGTACGAGCAGCAACACCATCAATCTGTGGCAGAGCAGTCAGTGCTACAGTGCACAGAGGGAACTTATATTTAGGTCACGGGGACGTTGTTACGTTTGGTGTTTTTTTTCTCTCTCTTAGTTAGTTTTATAAAGTTTCTTTTTCCATGGAACTACCTGGGAAACCTCATCACCACCACCAGGCAAAACTTTAAAGGACTCATTATCCCAGATCAGGAATCCAGATTCAACATATTCCAGCACCACCACTCAGCTGAGTGAACCACCACCCAGTAAATAGTCCACCACACAATTACTATAGTTCAGTATTAATGATTGTTGGTGATAATGTGGTTCTGGTTAGATGTTAGTTTGAGTAAGTGCTTGTTAACCGATGGGAAGCATCCAGTGATCGTGGAATCTACCAAACTTTATGGTGCGTGTTGCAGCTTTGCGGCTGATCCTCGTTGAACTGTACTTACTTTGGGGTCTTTCTCGTAATAGTGCTGCTGGGTTCGGATCCACCTGCCCACCAGGTGATCCCGCACTGTGTTTGCCAGGGCAAAGTAGTAATCCCGCTTGGTGGCCACATTGCGGTCCTTTACCAGAGTGAAGTGCAGGTGCCGGTTGAAGTTGGTCTTCAGGTCGGAGACGTTCTCCACGCCGGCGAGGCCCCGTACTGATATCTGTTTCCTTTTCTCATGGTCTGACAGAGGCTTCGACATGGTGCCTGTGGACGAGCCGAAAATAGTGAAGACACACAGACACACACGAACACACACACAGACGGAGTCGTTTGCAGCAGCCTGAAGCTGTCACAGCAACACTGCTGCCACCCTGACAGCTCAGGTCATTTAATATCAGCTGTATTAATATTCATTAGTGGGTGGGCTTGATGGAAGAAGAGCCAAGTGGTGCTCTTGTCTCCCAAATGTATCTGCACTGCAAGAACATATTGGGCCGAGGTGACACAGCGGAATCCAGACAATCATTTATTATTATTGTCTTATATATTTAGTGCTTTCAGCAAACACGGTAAATCGACTACAACTCCCATGAGCCACCATGAGCCCGATTCACGCCGAAGTCCGAACCGAGCAAACATTAATAGCCACTATGACCCATCCCAAAGGCCGTGATATTTAAAAGGCATGCTCTGGAAAAGTCATAGGCTATCTGCTCTCATCCAGAGCTACACGTGCAGACCCCCCCCCAACCCAGAACAGTAAGTACAATAATAATAAAGCAGCAAAGAACGAGTCCACTAGTCAATAAGCCGACTTCACAGTGAGCAACAAACGCTTCGCAGTCATATTTTCATTATTTGTCTGTGTGATGTCATCAAGGAGTAATAAGGAGGCCATTATGGAACACACATTATATAAAAGTGATACAGTCTCATGCAAACATTTGCAAAGCCCTGGTTCAAAGACTCGTCTGTTATTATAAATATAATCTCCGATGACTCTGCAATTTTGGCTCCTGCAAAATTTATTTCTTACAGAAATTACATAAACGGCGGCACGGTGGCTTAGTGGTCAGCATGTTCTCCTCTCAGCACTAGGGATTCCCGGTTCGAATCCCCATCTGGGTGGAGTTTCCATGTTCTCCCCGTGTCCGTGTGGGTTTCCTCTGGGTTCTCCGGTTTCCTCCCACAGTCCAAAAACATGGATGAAGTCATTTGAATTCTCGATTTGCCCCATATAGAGTGTGTCTGTGTGAGTGAGTGTGTGCCCAGTGATGGATTGGCGCCCTGTCCTGGGTGTGTCTGCCCAGCACCCGAAACGTTCTCCCCTGGATGGGCATGGGGAACCCCACCGCGACCCTAATATAGGATAAAGTGGAAGATAATGGATGAATGAATGAATTAATTACATAAACAGAGCATATTTTATATTCTGTTAGCTGTGAATAATCTCATCTTATTATCTGCCACTTAATCCTTTACTAGGGTCAGGTCGGGGGGCTGGGGGGGGTCCCTATGCCCATCCAGGGGAGAACATGTTGGGCGCTGGGCAGATACACCAAGGACAGGGTGCCAATCCATCGCTGGGCACACACTCACACACACAGATGCACACATGTATGGGGAAATTAAGATATAGCAATTTAGAGCAGTTAATTCACCTTGAATCCATGTCTTTGGACGTGAGAGGAAACGGAAGAATCTAGAGAACCTGGAGAAAACCTACGGGGACAAGGGGAGGACATGGAAACTCCACCCAAATCGGGATTCGAACCTGAATCTCCAGCGCTGAGAGGTGGATGTGCTGACCACTATGGCATGGGAAGATGTGAAGTTAAAACCCCAAACACACACACACACACACACACACACACACACACACACACCTCTGTCATTTAAAGACATTTAACTCATTCATTCATTCATTCATTCATTATCTTCCGCTTTATCCTCTATTAGGGTCGCAGTGGGGTTCCCCATGCCCATCCAGGTGAGAACGTTACGGGCGCTGGGCAGACACACCCAGGACAGGACGCCAATCCATCGCTGGACACACACTCACTCACACAGACACACTCTATATGGGGCAATTTGGAGAACTCAATTGACTTGATCCATGTTTTTGGACTGTGGGAGGAAACCGGAGAACCCGGAGGAAACTCACGCGGACACGGGGAGAACATGGAAACTCCACCCAGATGGGGATTCGAAGCGGGAATCCCTAGTGCTGAGAGGAGAACATGCTAAACCACTAAGCCCAGTTACATTTAACTGTTTTTGTTAATTCCATTTGACTCTTTGGATTAACGTTCTCTGTTATTATACTGATTCATTTGAAAGCGAGTGGATCATTTCTTTCGGTGATATAAATACTTTTATCTAATTGGGGCAAAGATGTTGTGAAAGGTGGGAACTCTTCGGTTAATAACAGGAAATGCAATGAGTGACTTGCACAACATGCAGGAAACCGAGTCTCTGCCACACAGCTGTGCTCGAGGTAAACTCCAGCCCCGAGTGCACTTCTGGTTCTCACACTCTGAAGAACACATCGTCCTCCTCCAGAGAAGCCATCTGTGCTTTAGGATCTCAGCGATGTAGTGTCCCTAGGATTACAGATCAGAACAGTGAGTAATTCTCAAAACGGATCACAGATCATTATCACTGATGAATTGCAGGTCGATATGTCTGTTATACGGCCTCCTCGCCCGTCTGTGGGTGGAGGTTGTTTCTGATTATTGTAACATCCAGCTATATTGCTTACATCCAGAAAACTCTGCCCTCAGCTTCCTTATTTCATCTGAAGTTTTTTTTTTTTTTTTTTTTTCGGTCTTCGGCGGCGACTCACATGTTTCTGTCACATTGTTTCTGCCGACGAACAAAGACGGATCAAAGAGAGGTGTGGAAAATTGAGGGAGAAAACAGGGGCAGAGGGACGAGCCAGAGGGGCAGAGCGAGGAGAAAACGATGGAGAGCATTTCATCGGATCAGTCTGCAACTGTGGATGAGCTGGTGGAGGCCTGCATCAAAGCCTTCGGTCAGTATTCCCACTCGCGTCGGGTGAGCTCACTTATCATGCCGCTCAGCTACAGAGCTGCTCGGCTCTCTCACTTCGCTTCAGAGGAATCCCCTCTCTCTTTGTTTTGCGACGGCCCCGACGTTGGCCTCGTTCGGTGCAGATTTTTGAGGAACGGGGCTTTAAATACCGGGGTTTTCTTTAATTAGGAGGATCAGCCACGAGCAGGCGCTTAAATCATTATTCTAAATGAATCATTCAACAAAGAAGCGTTGAAAATGGATTTCTTTATTTCTGTTCTTATTACAGAATGCTGACATTAAAATGTTCAGTTAATACTGGAAATCCATCCATCCATCCATTATCTTACGCTTTATACTCTATTAGGGTCGCGGGGGGGCGGGGGGGGTTCCCCATGCCCATCCAGGGGAGAACGTTTCGGGCGCTGGGCAGATACACCCAAGACAGGGCGCCAATCTGTCGCTGGGCAATACTGAAAATAAAGCATTATTATTGGATGTTTTTTTGGATTTATGAAGTTCAGTATGAGGTGAGGGGGGCACGGTGGCTTAGTGGTTTAGCACGTTCTCCTCTCAGCACTAGGGATTCCCGGTTCGAATCCCCATCTGGGAGGAGTTTCCATGTTCTCCCCGTGTCCGCGAGGGTTTCCTCCGGGTTCTCCGGTTTCCTCCCACAGTCCAAAAACATGGATCAAGTCAATTGAGTTCTCCAAATTGCCCCATATAGAGTGTGTCTGTGTGAGTGAGTGTGTGTCCAGTGATGGATTGGCGCCCTGTCCTGGGTCTATCTGCCCAGCGCCCGAAACGTTCTCCCCTGGATGGGCATGGGGAACCCCCCGCAACCCTAATATAGGATAAAGCGGGCGACAATGAATGAATGAATGAATGAATGAGTATGAGGTGGAGGCCACATGGTGGCTAAGTGGTTGGCATGTTCACCTATCAACGCTGGGGATCCAGGTTTGAATCCCAATGTTCTCACATTGTGGGTTCCCCATGCCCATCCAGGGGAGAACGTTTCGGGCGCTGGCCAGATACACCCAGGACAGGGCGCCAATCTGTCGCTGGGCAATACTGAAAATAAGGCATTATTATTGGATATTTTTTTGGATTTATGAAGTTCAGTATGAGGTGGAGGCCACATGGTGGCTTAGTGGTTGGCATGTTCACCTATCAATGCTGGGGATCCTGGTTCGAATCCCAATGTTCTCACAGTGTGGGTCCTCTGATTTCCTCCCACGGGACAAACACATGGATTCAAGGTAAATTGAATGCTCGTAATTGCCCCATATAGAGTGTATAAAGGGTGAGTTCTCCAAATTACCCCATATAGAGTGTGTCTGTGTGAGTGAGTGTGTGCCCAGCCATAGATTGGCACCCTGTCCTGGGTGTATCTGCCCAGCGCTCGAAACGTTCTTTCGAACCCCCCCCATGTCCCTAGTAGAGGATTAAACAGAACATATGAATGAATGAGTATAGGTTCGAATCCCGATCTACATGGTTTCCATGGTTTCTCCATGTTCTGGTGGGTTTCTCCTTGATGTATCTGCCAGCAAGCACTCATAATGTTCTACCCTGGATGGGCATGGAGACCCTAGTATCCTGAGAACCTTGAGGATGTTCTCAGATTGACATTTGAACCTGAATCCCCAGCGCTGAGAGGCAGACATGCTAACCGCCGCACCACCGTGTCGCCAGCACAACACGTATTTTGGTTTATGATCTTGAATTTAGGTTGGAAGGTAAACGTAGGGCTAATCCTCACACTCAAGCTCATTGTTCCCTCTGTCTTTGTCCTTCTCTCAGATGATGAGGGCGTGTTGAAGGACAGCTCTGTGGTGCGGATGTTTCTCATGATGCATCCCTGGTATCTTTCCTCAACCGACTTTGCCAAGAAGCTCCTGGAAAAGTATCCTTCTCCCCTCCGTGCAGCGTCCTCTCCGTCCAAACGATAATTTAGCGCCCGGGTGTCCTGCTCCCGCCGGGCGGTTTGTCATGACAAGGCTGTCATGGCAGGAGATCCTTGACACTGTGACATGTTCATTTCTCAGGCCTTTTTTTTTATTTTTATTAAACCAAGTTACACTGACAACATGGAGATTGACCATAACAACCCACCAGGTCTGAGAACGGCTCTGCGGCTTGCTGCCCGCAGATTTGTCATCTTGTCAAGTAAGTCAGTAATCAAATCAAGAATGCCTTGTATCCGCTGACCTGTTAAAAAACCTTCTTCCGTTTGATGCACCTATATATCGTCGGCGCTCGCAGGAAATGGCTCTGTCGAGGCTGCCGGAGGGGCTCATTGTTTGTGGGCTGCACTCAGACCTATTTCATGCATAGCTGAGCTGCCATCGCAGCCCCCCCCCTCCCCCTCCCACCACTTCCTCCCTTTCTCTCTCTCCTCAGGTACTGGATGGGTGAATTCCCAGCCGAGTTTGACCTTAACCCCGAGCTGGCTGTGCAGATACGCTGTCTGAAAGAGCTGTTGGAGCAAAGCGGTGATGTGAGGCGCAGCCTACTCATCGACGTTGACAGTATGTGAGTCGGAAAACTCAGCCCCAGTCTGCCCTTTGAACACAGACTGATAGTCCCATCATAAAGAGCATGATATATATGTATGTTAACTTATGATCAAAGTAAACACTGCCGTATATGAGAAACGCAGTTCTCTGAGAGCGCAGAACGTCAGCGCCACTAGAAATGATTTCAAACCCCGATCGATGTCAGGATTCCTGTCTAAATGGCCTTCAGCTCGCAAAATACATTTTCGGGGGTGGAATTTGGAAACAGGGTGGCACGGTGGTTTAGTGGTTGGCACATTTGCCTCGCAGCGCTAGGGATTCCCGGTTCGAATCCCCATCTGGGTGGAGGTTCCATGTTCTCCCCGTGTCCGCGTGGGTCTCCTGGATCGAGTCAATTGAGTTCTCCAAATTGCCCCATGTAGAGTGTGTATGTGTGAGTGAGTGTGTGTCCAGCGATAGATTGGCGTCCTGTCCTGGGTGTATCTGACCAGCGCTGAAATGTTCTCCCCTGGATGAGCCTGGGGAACCCCCCCCCCCCCACGACCCTAATATAGGATAAAGCGGAAGATAATGGATGGATGGATGGATGGAATTTAGACCATGGGCGGTGCGGTGGCTTAGTTGTTAGCATGTTCTCCTCTCAGCACTAGGAATTTCCGGTTCGAATCCCCATCTGGGTGGACTTTCCATGTTCTCCCCGTGTCCGTGTGGATTTCCTCTGGGTTCTCCGGTTTCCTCCCACAGTCCAAAAACATGGATGAAGTCAATTGAGTTCTCCAAATTGCCCCATGTAGAGTGTGTATGTGTGAGTGAGTGTGTGCCCAGCGATAGATTGGCACCCTGTCCTGGGTGTATCTGCCCAGCGCCCGAAACATTCTCCCCTGGATGGGCATGGGGAACCACCCCACTGTGACCCCAATTTGTAAAAATTGATATTTGTATCATTCTCAAAACTTTTGGCAATGACTGTAGAGTGTGTCTGTGTGAGTGAGTGTGTGCCCAGCGATAGATTGGCGCCCTGTCATGGGTCTATCTGCCCAGCACCCGAAACGTTCTCCCCTGGATGGGCCTGGGGAACCCCCCCGCAACCCTAATAGAGGATAAAGTGGAAGATAATGGATGGATGGAATTTGGAAACATCTTTCTGGCGAATGTACTAAACACCACGGAAAGACATGAAATATGGCGTTACGTTACCTAACCCTGACTTTTAACCTTCTCCTTTATGACTCTGCCAAGTCATTGTGTTTAATTCTCGGCAGTCTGTCCGCCTCACAGTCATCTCAGTTTGGATAAATGTCCGTCGTCTTATAAATAGAGCTCCTGATCATTCCTGCAGAAGCCGTGATTTATCACAACCTGACCCTCCAAAATCGACCGCTCCGTCCTCTGCCCGCCCGGTCGGCTCTGTCCGTAATCGGGATTTCACAGCTGACATGCAGCTAAAACAAACCGAGCAGGTCATATAAACAGCCCATTTCTGCAGACTCATTCTCGAGCACATTAAGATCAGACCTTTTCAGACCGCAAGTCCAAACCCTCATCCTATCAACTGTGAATTGTGAATTTCCCATCGTGGGTCGAATAAAGGTCTATCTTATCTTATCTTATCTTATCTTAACTTACCAACGCAAGGCATCGTCTGCATGTCTCTCATTTTACTCTCAGCTGATCTGAAACTATGAGGTCATTTAGCAGATGCTTTTTTTTCCAAAGGCAACTTACAAGTGTACCAACTTACCGACAAAGCAGAAGATTAGACATTCAATGTTTAATGTTGTTTTGACACACGGACACGGGAGAACATGGAAACTCCATCCAGATTGGGATTTTAACCTGGATCCCCAACGTTTAGAGGAGAACATGCTAATCACTACACCGCCAACTCACCCTGCCCATACAGGACTATTAAAGTTATCATCAGGATTTAGCAGGTTTAACTGTTTGCTTACACTGTGAGCCTCATCCTCAATCTATTAAAAGAATATATGAGTGAAAATAAAATATAATTTATATTTTGAAATGAATATATAATTATTTATTTATTGTGCTTATTTTGCTCTTCAGTCCATCTTATGAATGGAAGCGTGAGATTGTTTCTAGTATTCAGAAGAAGAGTAAGACCTCTCTGCTGTTTGACCATTTGGATGCTTCTACATTGGCTGAGCATCTCACCTACATGGAGTACAAGTCCTTCTGCAAAATCCTGGTGAGTTGCCAGTTCAGGTCAGAGTTTCTGAGATAATCCCACAGTCCTGACTGAAGATAACTAGCAAAGGAACCCAAAATGATTATCACTAACAACACCGATCACCGGAAGCTCAAAATTCTGGTCAGCAAATCTATGAGCAAAAGTATTTTATATTATCAAAATATACTTAATTAAACCTTTACACTCGAGCATTTAGACTGAAGTTTTTAAATGTACCCCATGCCCATCAAGGGGAGAACATTTTGGATGCTGGAGAGAATATTCCATATAATACAATTTCTGAAGTTTGATTTCTTGTAGAAATGAATGTATATATACAAATGAGCACTGATAGCTTATTTTTGCTCATATTATTATTGTTATTATTATTATTATTATTATTATTATTATTATTATTATTATTATTATTATTATTATTATTATTATGTACTCATGGTCAGTGATATCATTAAATGGATTCATGTAAACAGTGAGCGAAGCAGGAGGGATTTAAAGGATTTGTTATGTCTGGGGCGGCACGGTGGCTTAGTGGTTAGCACGTTCTCCTCTCAGCGCTAGGGATTCCCGGTTCGAATCCCCATCTGGGTGGAGTTTCCATGTTCTCCCTGTGTCTGTGTGGGTCTCCTCCGGGTTCTCCGGTTTCCTCCCACAGTCCAAAAACATGGATCAAGTCAATTGAGTTCTCCAAATTGCACCATATAGACTATGTGTGTGTGTGTCTGTGTGAGTGAGTGTGTGCCCAGCAATGGATTGGCGTCCTGTCCTGGGTGTATCTGCCCAGCGGCCGAAATGTTCTCCCCTGGATGGGCATGGGGAACCCCCCGCGACCCTAATAGAGGATAAAGCGGAAAATAATGAATGAATGAATGAATGAATGAATGAATGAATTATTTTAATTATAATAATTATTATTATTATTCTTGGGTTGTAAAGCTAATAACGTTCTGTCTCCAGTTCCAGGACTATCACAGTTTTGTGATGCATGGCTGTACAGTAGATAACCCCATCCTGGAACGCTTCATTACCCTGTTCAACAGCGTGTCACAGTGGATCCAGATGATGGTGCTGAGTAAACCCACCGCCCAGCACAGAGCCAATGTCATCAATGACTTCATTAAAGTGGCACAGGTTAGAGCGAGCTCATCAGCACTCCAGCCAGACTCATCCGTACTCTGGAGATCTCTTTACTTAGGCCAGCATGCAGACTTATTTCAGCTCTGTGTGTGTGTGTGTGTGTGTGTGTGTGTGTGTGTGTGTATGTGTTCATAGAGACTGCTGGAGCTGCAGAACTTTAATACACTGATGGCAGTAGTGGGGGGACTGACCAACAGTTCCATATCCAGACTGAAAAACACTCAGGCTCTGATTAGTAGTGATTCCCGGAAGGTAACAAAACATCTAACATTCATTCATTCATTATCTTTTGCTTTATCCTCTATTAGGGTCGCGGGGGGGGTTCCCCATGCCCATCCAGGGGAGAACGTCTCGGGCGCTGGGCAGATACACCCAGGACAGGACACCAATCTATAGCTGGGCACACACTCACTCACACAGACACACTCTATATGGGGCAATTTGGAGAACTCAATTGACTTGATCCATATTTTTGGACTGTGGGAGGAACCGGAGAACCCGGAGGAAACCCACGCGGACACGGGGAGAACATGGAAACTCCACCCAGATGGGGATTCGAAGCAGGAATCCCTAGCGCTGAGAGGAGAACATGCTAAACCACTAAGCCACCGTGCCGCCCAACATCTAACATCGTATTCCAAATGTTTATCAGATAATTATTTGTAGAAAACAGTCGAGGCATGTGTTTTAAGGTTACCCAACAGACAGCCCCTTCTTTTAACATGACTCTCTCAATAGGAAGTATTATTGTTTTAACAAATATTTTGTTATTTGTTGAAGAACTTTGCGTCGGGGAACTTTCGAAACTTGTGGGGATGATTCCAATCAATCCTCCGTCTCTTGGAGTGTGAGATCAAGTAACATTGGTCTCACACTCCTGACATTGGTCTCAGTTGGGCACAGTAGCTCAGTGGTTAGGGCGTTGGGCTATCAATCTGAAGGTTGGGGGTTCAATTCCCGGGTCCCAAGTTACCAGTGTGGGTCCTTGAGCAAGACCCTTAACCCTCATTGCTCCAGGGGTGTTGTGATTAACCCTGTGCTCACCTTGTAAGTCACTTTGGATAAAAGCGTCCAATAAATGACCAAATGTAAATGTAACATCAACAGATTTGGGAGTCATTTGTGTGTTTTTCAGAATTCTGTAGTCTGGGATTCATTTTCATGATTGTTTTCAGCTTTTTGAAGGTCTCTTGGAACTGATCACGTCAACTGGAAACTACAGCAAATACAGACAACGCTTCTCTGAGGGCACCGGCTTCCGCTTCCCCATCCTGGGGGTCCATTTAAAAGATCTGATAGCTGTTCACGTAGCACATCCGGACTGGACCGACCCGGAGAAAACCCAAGTCAACCTGACCAAAACCCGACAACTGTATGCCATCCTCCAAGAACTGGCGCTTGTCCAGAGCACCCCACCTAAAATCAATGCCAACCGGGACCTCCTCAACCTCCTCATTGTGAGTCCAGAAATAAAGCAGGCTTCTTAAAGAACCCAAGGGAAGCCAGGTTTCCATTGATGGGCTGTTTACCAATCAAGCGATTTAACTTGGATCTGGGCTTCTATCGGCGGCACGGTGGCTTAGTGGTTTAGCATGTTCTCCTCTCAGCATTAGGGATTCCCGGTTCGAATCCCCATCTGGGTGGAGTTTCCATGTTCTCCCGTGTCCGCGTGGGTTTTCTCCGGGTTCTCCGGTTTCCTCCCACAGTCCAAAAACATGGATCAAGTCAATTGAGTTCTCCAAATTGCCCCATGTAGAGTGTGTCTTTGTGAGTGAGTGTGTGCCCAGCGATAGGTTGGCGCCCTGTCCCGGGTGTATCTGCCCGGCGCCCGAGACGTTCTCCCCTGGATGGGCATGGGGAACCCCCCCGCGACCCTAATATAGGATAAAGCGGAAGATAATGAATGAATGAATGAATGAATGATCTTCTAATCCCTAATAGGGGCAATTTGGAGCACCCAACTTACTGTTAATCCATGTTTTTGGATTGTGGGAGGAAATCGGAGAACCCGGAAAAAACCCACACTGACATGGGGACAACATAGAGACATGGGGACAAACCTGGATCCCCAGCACCGAGAGGTGGACGAGCTAACCACTAAGACCATGCTGCTCCGCCACCCCGCCGCCCCGGGGGACACAAAATAAAACGAAAACACATGTACAGCACATTGTGACATCATGTGACATCATGTCATCTTCACTGAAATAATAATCCCTATGTTTTGAATCGTTTTGTATTGGAATGAGGATAGGTATCACTGGACCAGTACCACACGGAGGAGGAAATCTATCAGCTCTCGCTACAAAGAGAACCCCGCAGCCTAAAATCATCTGTGAGTGTCTCCACCAAGCTCCGACCACAGCTGAGTGACGGCATCTTTAATTAGAACCACTTACGACATGCTTTGACGGATTAATGTACCGATTTTAATTGCATAATCCACTTATTTAGGCTTTTAGACCAGAACTTCCACAACTAACCCACAATTATTCTTTTCAGCCCACAGACGGGAATGATTTGCACCGACCCATTAGTGCCATGTTTTATTCCACCGTATTGACTGCGCCTTTTGTTTGGCGTTTCAGGCGTCCACCTCCAAGTTACAGTCCCCTCTGATCGAGCAGTGGTCGTCTTCAGTCAAACCTAAAGCTGATCCCGTCATCATCAACACACATATAGAGAAGATGGTGGAGGTAAACTGTTCATCATCTCGATTCATTTCTCATTCGATGGAAGGGGTTCCCCTATGCCCATCCAGTGGAAGAACGTTTCGGGCGCTGGGCAGATACACCCAGGACAGGGCGCCAATCAATCGCTGGGCACACACTCACTCACACAGACACACTCTATATGGGGCAATTTGGAGAACTCAATTGACTTGATCCATGTCCTTGGACTGTGGGAGGAAACCGGAGAACCTGGAGGAAACCCACGCGGACACGGGGAGAACATGGAAACTCCACCCAGATGGGGATTCGAATCGGGAATCCATAGTGCTGAGAGGAGAACATGCTAACCACTAAGCCACCCCCGCCCACTGTAGGAATATATATATTCATTCATTCATTCATTCATTCATTATCTTCCGCTTTATCCTCTATTAGGGTTGCGGTGGGGTTCCCCATGCCCATCCAGTGGAGAACGTTTCGGGCGCTGGGCAGATACACCCATGACAGGGCGCCAATCAATCGCTGGGCACACACTCACTCACACACACTCATGGAAACTCCACCCAGATGGGAATTTGAACCTGGATCTCCAGCGCTGAATATATTTGTAGAAATGGCATCAGGAAATCAAATAACATTGCCCTGCTGTTTTCATTCCTAGTCAGTCTTTAAAAACTTCGACACCGACGCCGATGGCTACATCACCCAGACTGAATTCGAGAGCATCCGGAACAACTTCCCATACCTCAGCAAGTTGGATGAGCTGGATAATAAACAGTGAGTGTGTGAGTGTGTGAGTGTGGTACTGAGCTGGGGTGTGTTGGACCTTTTGATTTTTTGAAAAGGCAGAAAGAACAAGCCGATGCTAGACGGTCATCTCGACTTATTTATTGAGAATAAAGAAAACTCTTCATGGACACCGTCAGTAAGTAACGCTGGCCAGCGGGTCTGACTCGTTTAGCTATCAGGTGCTCTGAACGCCTCCGTGGTCTGAGAGAGACCGCCAAACACCGCCAAAGACCGCCAAACACCGCCAAAGAACGCCAAAGTGCTCACCTGTGCATATATCCTTACGTCCGGTTCCCGCCCCGAACTATCTAAGCCAATCACAAATTACCGCCCTAGTTTTTAAATCAGCCAATCCATCCCCAATGTTTTGGTTCAAATCTAGCTTGCCCCATCCCACTTCCCAATGGCGGCAAGAACACAGAAAAATCCTTTGTTTGAATACAAACTTTCGGCCATTTTGGAACTCTTATTATTCATTCATTCATTCATTCATTAACCTTCGTTTTTTCCTCTATTAGGGTCGTGTGGGGGTTCCCCATGCCCATCCAGGGGAGAACGTTTCGGGCGCTGGGCAGACACACCCAGGACAAGGCGCCAATCTATCACTGGGCACACACTCACTCACACAGACACACTCTATATGGGGCAATTTGGAGAACTCAATTGACTTGATCCATGTTTTTGGACTGTGGGAGGAAACCGGAGAACCCGGAGGAAACCCATGCAGACAGGGGGAGAACATGGAAACTCCACCCAGATGGGGATTCGAACCAGGAATCTCTAATGCTGAGAGGCGAACATGCTAACCACTAAGCCACCATGCCAACTCTTATTATTCATTCATTCATTATCTTCTGCTTTATCCTATCCTAGGATCGGGGGGGGGTTCCCCATGCCCATCCAGGGGAGAATGTTTTGGGCGCTGGGCAGATACACCCAGGACAGGACGCCAATCTATCGTTGGGCACACACTCACTCACACAGACACACTCTATATGGGGCAATTTGAGAACTCAATGGACTTGATCCATGTTTTTGGACTGTGGGAGGAAACCGGAGAACCCGGAGGAAACCCACGCGGACACAGGGAGAACATGGAAACTCCACCCAGATGGGGATTCGAACCGGGAATCTCTAGCCAACTCTTATTATGTGCAGGTAATTTTAAATTTCTGAACATGTCTTTATTTTGTCTCTGTCTCTATTTGAATTGAAGGGGTGGACGGATCAGTCGGGACGAGATGATCGAGTACTTTGCGAAAGCGAGCTCCATGCTGAACTGTAAGATGGGCTTCGTACACAATTTTATTGCCACGAACTGCATCAAACCCACAGTCTGCCAACACTGCTCACGCATCGTAAGTATGCTCGCACAGATCACTGATAATTCATTCATCAAGAGAGACCACACGGCCCAGTGACCGAGGAGACTAACAGCATCAACAGAACTCCAGCTGAACGGGGCTTCTGTGAACTGCTGCTGCGTTACTGTAACTGACCTCCACCACACTTTACACCATGAGTTTTATTTCACTGCATTAGTGAGATCGGAATCCCAATTCATCTCAAAATGCTGAATGAGTTTGACTGAAGGCGGCACGGTGGCTTAGTGGTTTAGCACGTTCGCCTCTCAGGCGGTTCGAATCCCCATCTGGGTGGAGTTTCCATGTTCTCCCCGTGTCCGCGTGGGTTTCCTCCGGGTTCTCCGGTTTCCTCCCACAGTCCAAAAACATGGATCAAGTCAACTGAGTTCGCCAAAATTGCCCCATCTAGAGTGTGTCTGTGTGAGTGAGTGTGTGCCCAGCGATGGATTGGCACCCTGTCCTGGGTGTATCTGCCCAGCACCCGAAACATTCTCCCCTGGATGGGCATGGGGAACCCCCCCCCCCCCCACGACCCTAATATAGGATAAAGCAGAAGATAATGGATGGATGGATGGAGTTTGATGGATATTGGGTTGGAATTGGGACAAAGTGTGAGATCAGTAACATTGTCCCAAGTGGTTTATGATTAAGACATTTACATGAACGTTGGAACTGATCACGTCAACTGGAAACTACAGTTCCCACAGTTCCATCTGCAAACATCTATCCATCCATTATCTCCTGCTTTATCCTCTATTAGGGTTGCGGTGGGGTTCCCCATGCCCATCCAGGGGATAACGTTTCGGGCGCTGGGCAGATAGACTGTGGGGGACCAGGACGAAACCCACGCGGACACGATCTATCGCTGGGCACACTCTCACTCACACGAAACACACTCTTTATATGGGGCAATTTGAGAACTCAATTGACTTGATCCATGCTATTTTTGGACTGTGGGAGGAAACTGGAGAACCCGGAGGCTAAACGCCCACACGGACACACAGGGGAGAACGTGGAAACTCTCCACCCAGATGGGGATTCGAATCGGGAGGAATCCCTATTCGAACCGGGAATCCCTAGTGCTGAGAGGAGAACATGCTAACCACTAAGCCACCGTGCCACTCTATATATTTTTAAAATTAACACACAATACCAGTCAAAAGTTTGGACAAATTTGGTCGATATACCCACTTACCATATAGATGGACATTGTAGTTTTATAATGACAGACTGTTGTCCAGCTGTGTTGTCTTCGTTTGTCCGCCGTTGGGTTTTTCGGTTAAAGGGTTGTTACTATGTGGGAGGGGCAACTTAACAAATCTCATCTGAAATGCTTATGGTGTCGTTGCATAAACGTCCTAACACATGGCTTCAGAAATAAACAGACAGAATTCAGATTGTGGACGTCTCTTCAGTGAGGGGCTGTGAGTGTGAGAGAGAGCACATGAACTGGAACCGTGTGGGAGGGTGTGACCAAGTACCACTTCCTGTTATTTGACTTCCTGTCAGAGAGACCCTACTTTTCCATTTGTCATGTTGCGTTTTTCACAGCTTTTTATTTATATATCAGAGGCGGGACGTCAGGGGCGGGACGTCAAGGGCGGAACGTCAGGGGCTGTGAGGTCGTCTCTGAAGGCCTAAACATATACCAATCACAAACTAATTATGAGAATTGAATTTAGACCATGGGCGGCATGGTGGCTTAGTGGTTAGCATGTTCTCCTCTCAGCTCTAGGGATTCCCGGTTTGAATCCCCATCTGGGTGGAGTTTCCATGTTCTCCCCGTGTCAGCGTGGGTTTCCTCCGGCTTCTCCGGTTTCCTCCCACAGTCCAAAAACATGGATTAAGTCAATTGAGTTCTCCAAATTGCCCCATATAGAGTGTGTCTGTGTGAGTGAGTGTGCGCCCAGTGATAGATTGGCGCCCTGTCCTGGGTGTATCTGCCCAGCACCCGAAACGTTCTCCCCTGGATGGGCATGGGGAACCCCCCCCCACCTGCAACTATAATAAAGGATAAAGCAGAAGATAATGGATGGATGGATGGAATTTAAACCATGGGCGGCACGGTGGCTTTGTGGTTTAGCATGTTCTCCTCTCGGCGCTAGGGATTCCCGGTTCGAATCCCCATCTGGGTGGAGTTTCCATGTTCTCCCCGTGTCAGCGTGGGTTTCCTCCGGCTTCTCCGGTTTCCTCCCACAGTCCAAAAACATGGATCAAGTCAATTGAATTTTCCAAATTGCCCCATATAGAGTGTGTCTGTGTGAGTGAGTGTGTGCCCAGTGATAGACTGGCACCCTGTCCTGGGTGTATCTGAAACGTTCTCCCCTGGATGGGCATGGGGAACCCGCCCCGCGACCCTAGGATAAAGTGGAAGATAATGAATGTATGGATTTAGACCAGCAATACTAATTAAATAATTGTGTGTTTAGCAGAGTTATAAATCTGCGATGCAACGGCTCTTTATACTGCGTTTCTGAATAATGGGATGTTTTTATAGCCATAGAATTATTTACTGACAGGTGAATTTCTTCAGACGGAGCATTACAGACGGTCTATGTGTGAAACTCACTTCATTAGAATCTGTTTTTAAATATCTACCATATGTTTCTCATTTCAGATTTTGAGGCTTAATAAACAGAAATGCAAAGGTATTCGTTTTAAAAATTATTTTTAATATAATCCTTATTACCGTTTTTAAATAACAACCTTCTAATTATAATGTATATAAATATATATATGTTCTCTTCACCTCCACATTCATTCTGCAGTGTGTGGCATCAGCTGTCATGAAGAGTGTCGCCCCCGGTTGGCCGTCGAGTGCCGTAAACGGACAAAGAGTGTCAGCTTTGACCGTCCCATTCCGCACATCAGCCGCTCGCTCAGTTTCTCTCATCCTATTGGACGAAGTAGTCAACCTGAGTGTAAAGGTACAGTCTCTGTTTTTTATTTACCCCCTCCCCCCCGGCGACGGGGTGGCTTAGTGTTTAGCACGTCTCCTCTCAGCGCTAGGGATTCCCGGTTCGAATCCCCATCTGGGTGGAGTTTCCATGTTCTCCCCGTGTCCGTGTGGGTTTCCGCTGGGTTCTCTGGTTTCTCCCACAGTCCAAAAACGGATCATGGATCAAGTCAATTGAGTTCTCCAAATTGCCCCATATAGAGTGTGTATGTCTGTGTGAGTGAGTGTGTGCCCAACGATAGATTGGCGCCCTGTCCTGGATGTATCTGCCCAGCGCCCGAGACGTTCTCCCCTGGATGGGCATGGGGAACCCCCCCGTGACCCTAATAGAGGATAAAGCGGAAGATAATGGATGGATGGAATTTAGACCATGGGCGGCACGGTGGCTTAATGTTTAGCATGTTCTCCTCTCTGCGCTAGGGATCGGTTCGAATCCCCACCTGGGTGGAGTTTCCATGTTCTCCCTGTGTCCACGTGGGTTTCCTCCGGGTTCTTCGGTTTCCTCCCACAGTCCAAAAACATGGATCAAGTCAATTGAGTTCTCCAAATTGCCCCATATAGAGTGTGTCTGTGTGAGTGAGTGTGTGCCCAGTGATAGATTGGCGCCCTGTCCTGGGTGTATCTGCCCAGCGCCCGAAATGTTCTCCCCTGGATGGGCATGAGGAACCCCCCGCGACCCTAATAGAGGATAAAGCCGAAGATAATGGATGGGGTTCTCATCTTATTATCTTCCACTTTATCTTTTACTAGGGTTATGGGATGGTTCCCCAGGCCCATCTATGGGAGAACATTCTGGGTGCTGGACAGAGGACAGGGTGCCAATGCGTGACTGTATGACACGCTTCAGCTCTAGTCTTCATCAGTGAGAGTCTCTAACAGCAGATGCTTATGATTAAGATTCCTAATTAAAGGTCAAGACGCCATAATCTTCATGAGGACGCACGCGCTCTTCATCAACAGTGTAATTGTGGTGTTTATCGCCACGTTTCACTACTTGGTTGAGAAAATACTTTAAACCGCTAACAAGTGATGCGATGTAAAATGTGGGGACGCTTTCACGCCTCTAATGGGAAACGAAACTAATAGCTCCGCTACCTGTAGAGATGCTAATGAAAAAATGTAATTACCAGCTGAAGTGGCCTGAGTGACTTCAGAGATAATTATTCATTTGGCTGGTTCTGTTGTCACAGAATGACCGTCGTTTCCTCTTTTTCAAGCTGTTCGAGACGAGCTTTTATCTCTGATTGCTCGTGTTTATGCTCTGAGGTGTGTCGGGTACCGATTCATTTCTGATGTAGGTTTTAATTCGGTTATTTCGATTGAGCCCCGCAATCTGATGACCCCTCGATTGAGGTCAGGTTAGAAAAGAGACCTCATTCGACACGTGTCTGTTGAGTTCTCTGTTGAGTTCTGTGAATAACCAGAAGACATTTTAATAGCATAAATAATCCATTAAACCTACAGAACGCAGAACTCATGGCATCTCTTGATGTTTTTTTGCAGTCATCAAAGAGGAAAGAGAAGAGACTCAACAGGAGGACGAGGAGTTCGATGACCATCTTTGATCAGGTACCACAGAAAATAAAAAGAAAGTCAAGCTGCTGACAAAGAGCGCTGTAGTGTGTGTGTGTGTGTGTGTGTGTAGGAGAGAATACATTATATTAAGGGCATAAACCAAAATGGGATCAGTATTAAGAATGAAGGAACCAATGGGAGTATCACTGACAACAACAACAGCAAAAGTTTCAACATTTCCCGTGTTTTTTTTTTTACAGGAACTCCTTCATCTCATTCCTCCAGCGCTCTGAAGCCTCAAAGTCAAAAGGATGGATCTCGGATTGTATAAAGAAAACTCACATAATGACCTCGACAGAACGTATTAAACGACCAGTCAACACAAGTGACATTAAGAGCATATAAAGACGTGTCCATCACAGGATCCCGCAGCCATGTGTGTATGTTTATTCTGCGAGAATCTGGATTATTCTGTGGATTTCTAAAGACCTTTGAACTTTACATAAAATATGTAGATTTTCAGTAACAGCACTATGCCATCATTTTTCTACATTATATTATAAAGGGGTTCCCTATGCCCAGCCAGGGGCACTAAACATTTTGGGCACTGAGCAGACACAGTCACCATACAGATTTCCAATCTGAATCTATTGCAGGGCACTCGCTCACACAGACAGACATGAGGAGAAATTAGATAGGGGCAATTCTGAGCAGCCAGTTCACCTTAAAAAAATGTTTTTTGGGTTGTGGGAGGAAACCAGAGAATCTGAAGAACACTCTCACAGATACGAGGAGAACACCCAAAACTCCACCCAAACCTATATATATATATATATATATATCCATTATCTTCCACTTTATCCTCTATTAGGGTCGCGGTGGGGTTCCCCATGCCCATCCAGGGTAGAACGTTTTGGGCACTGGGCAGATAGACCAAGGACAGGGCGCCAATCTATCACTGGGCACACACTCACACACTCAGACACATACACACTCTATATGGGGCAATTTGGAGAACTCAATTGACTTGATCCATGTTTTTGGACTGTGGGAGGAAACCGGAGAACCCGGAGGAAACCCACGTGGACACAGGGAGAACATGAAAAGTCCACCCAGATGGGGATTCGAACTATGAACAGAGCCAAATGCCTTAAAGAGTAACATTACAGATCACACACACACACACACATTATATATATTCATTCATTCATTATCTCCCGCTTTATCCTCTATTAGGGTCGCGGGGGGGTTCCCCATGCCCATCCAGGGGAGAACGTCTCGGGCGCTTGGCAGATACACCCAGGACAGGGCGCCAATCCATCGCTGGGCACACACTCAAACACACTCTATATGGGGCAATTTTGAGAATTCAATTGACTTGATCCATGTTTTTGGACTGTGGGAGGAAACCGGAGAACCCGGAGGAAACCCACGCGGACACGGGGAGAACATGGAAACTCCACCCAGATGGGGATTCGAACGGGGAATCCCTAGTGCTGAGAGGCGAACGTGCTAACCACTAAGCCACCATGTGTGTGTGTGTGTGTGTGTGTGTGTGTGTGTGTGTGTGTGTGTGTGTGATCAGTAATGTTACTATTTAAGGCATTTGGCTCTGTTCATAGTCTCTGCTCAGGCTGACCCTCAGTGTGATTCAGTTTCACACCTCAGCCTCACACTGCGTTTAGAGCAACCTCCCAAACTCCTGATGAAGCTCTGAAACCATGCATTGTGTGAAGAATGACCCTACAGACCAGTAGGTGGCGGTGTTGGCACGACTTGCCGCGTCCTTCACGTCTCTTTGGGCCTCTTGAGTGGAAGTCTGATTTCCATGTGATTTGTTTGAGGTGATTTCGTGTCACAAAGTGCTGCTGGTTTGGATTTGAGTTGGAGGTGAAGTCAGGACCGGTGTTTTCATTAAGAACTCAGTCAGTGTATCTCAGTGCAGCTCCCGCTGCTTTTAGACAACCCTCATGATTAGGCGATGACGCCTGTTTATTAAATAGGCCCCTGATGAGGTGCTAATCTTGGAGGTTGCAGTCTTGCAGCTTTAACTACGCTTTGCCTCGGCGGCGCGCCGCGGTGCAGAGTGTGATTTCTGACAAAGCATTAATGGTGGGGTGAAAGTCTGGGCACGGTGGGAGTGCATTTTCCCCGCTGTTCGCATAACTACAGCCTTCTGTGTTCCGTGGGACTTCAAGCTCGCTTTTATACCACAGCTCCCGCTCTAGGATGTCGCGGGCTTTTCATTCGGCGTTCTTTTATGCAGACTATTTTCCTAATCTCTTTCAGCATCCAAATTATTTTCCATTTCTCAGCTGCGCTTGGCGGGACGACGGGGCTAAAACAATGCGACCCGCCAGGGTACGATATCGATAATGTCTTCCATTTATAAACAAACAATAGAACCGGCGCGGGGAGGGGAACATCAGGAGCGTCCTCGTCAGGACGCGGGGAGGCTGGCTCGTCGTGAGAGGCAGCGATGGTTATCGCTGATCTAGAATCACTCCATTATATTAACCCTCGTGAAAGTCTGTACGGCGAGAAGCGACAGATTCCTCTTTATGGCATGAAAGAGTCAGAATCAGTATGCTCGGGGGAGCATGCCGCTTTTCATTCGAATAATTAACTTGTTAATTAGGGCGGCACGGTGGCTTCGTGGTTAGCACGTTCTCCTCTCGCCGCTAGGGATTCCCGGTTCGAATCTGCGTGGAGTTTCCATGTTCTCCCCGTGTCCGCGTGGGTGTCCTCCGGGTTCTCCGGTTTGCTCCCACAGTCCAAAAACAAGGATCAAGTCAATTGAGTTCTCCAAATTGCCCCATATAGAGTGTGTATGTGTGAGTGAGTGAGTGCCCAGTGATAGATTGACACCCTGTCCTGGGTGTATCTGCCCAGCGCCCGAAACGTTCTCCCCTGGATGGACATGGGGAACCTCTCAACCTCTGGACCACATGTGCATTGTATTATGTGTGTTTGCCCCCCCCACCCCGTATTTACTTGTGTCGTCTCCCAGTGGGCCTCTTATTTTAATGATGGTCCCTTAATTCCCTCGTACATGCCATGTTCCTTTTATCAGGCCAATGCCACCTAGGACAAATGGGTATCAGTATCCTGCCCAGACACACCCAGGACAGGGCGCCAATCTATCGCTGTCCTGGGTGTATCTGCCCACAATTTAAAATCGTCCACAATTTAAAAAAGATCGATGCCTGTGAAGGGCGGCACGGTGGCTTAGTGGTTTGGGGTTTCCCGGTTCGAATCCCAATCTGGGTGGAGTTTCCATGTCCTCACCGTGGGTTTCCTCCGGGTTCTCCGGTTTCCTCCCACAGTCCAAAAACATGGATCAAGTCAATTGAGTTCTCCAAATTGCCCCATATAGAGTGTGTATGTGTGAGTGAGTGAGTGCCCAGTGATAGATTGGCGTCCTGTCCTGGGTGTATCTGCCCAGCACCCGAGACGTTCTCCCCTGGATGGGCATGGGGAACCCCCCCGCGACCCTAATATAGGATATAAAGCAGAAGGTAATGGATGGATGGATGGATGGATGGAACTTGTTAATTAGAGGCGAGAGGAAGACGTGAGTTGATTTTGCTAATTTGAGATGTGAGCGCAGGAATACTCGGGGCCTCGGGGGCAGGACAGGTTGCTGTGAGTTGCCCCGCACACGCCCACACGCCCACACGCTCACACTTCAGTGACATCACACGTACGCTTGAGTACACCAGTGGTATTTGGCTTCACTGGCTTCCTTGGTGTTTGGTCTTCAGGGACCCTCGGTCCACTGACGTGTTCTCAGAGACGGAGGTGGAGACTCTGACTCAGACCAGCTCGACAGAAGCTGTGTGTAGGTGAGGACGGCAATGCTGACTCTGCAAATGCTATACAACACAATGCAATGTGTCTTACTCCACGAATTAAATGCTATACTTACTCAGCAAGTGCTGTCACTAGAAGGCCACTCAGGCCGCACAATGGCCATCGAAGACACCTTGAAGGAGCCGAGTGATCATTAAATGAATCTTCGGGGACGTGAGTGAGCGTGTGCCCAACGAAGGATTGGCGTCCTGTCCTGGGTGGATCCGTCCGAGACGTTCTGCTCTGGATGGGAATGGGAAATCAATTCCTTTCTAGCTTCCTTGATCTCAGGATAACACGAGTTCCCTTCCTTTAAAGGGAAAATCAAAAAAGAAACAACCCGTGACCTCTCTGGACATCTATAAACCTGAGTGGTCAAAGCGAGTTTCTATGGCGACTACCTGCCTACCAGAAAGTACCGCTCTCAAAAACAACAAGCAGACCTCGTGTTTATGGCGCCGGCTCTCTGAGGTTTATGACTTGTGGGAAAACGAAAGCCTTTCTCACTTAAGAGTCTTATAGGTTTTAATCATCAACCCCCCAAACGCTGACTCAGAGCCGCAGGTCAGAAAACAGAAGCAAGCGTTGGAACATCATCGGTGAAGCAACAGTAGATGCGTAAATGAAAATAGGAATAAAAGTGGCGCGGCCCAGTGGTGTAGTGGTTAGCATGTCCGCCTTTTAGTGCTGGGGATCCAGGTTCGAATCCCTTGGTGAAGTTTGCATGTTCATGGATTCAAGATGAATATCCATCCATCCATTATCTTCTGCTTTATTCTCTATTAGGGTCGCGGTGGGGTTCCCCATGCCCATCCAGGGGAGAACGTTTCGGGCGCTGGGCAGATATACCCAGGACAGGGCGCCAATCCATCACTGGACACACACTCACTCACACAGACACACTCTATATGGGGCAATTTGGAGAACTCAATTCACTTGCTCCATGTTTTTGGACTGTGGGAGGAAACCGGAGAACCCGGAGGAAACCCACACGGACATGGGGAGAACATGGAAACTCCACCCAGATGGGGATTCCCTAGCGCTGAGAGATAACATGGATCAAGGTCAATTGAATGCTCCAAATTGCCCCATATAGAGTGTGTATGTGTGAGTGAGTGTGTGCCCAGCGATAGATTGGCGTCCTGTCCTGGGTGTCCTGTCCTGTCCCCCGTGACTCTAATATAGGATGAAGCGGAAGATAATGGATGGATGGTTGAAAATGCAGGACGCCCCCTAATGGACTCTCCAGTTGTTAGTTTTTCCATTTGTTAAATATCTCTACATGGCTGTCCTACACTGTTGTTGCTAACTGGCCGCTCAAGGAGGACGAGTCCCCCACTGAGTCTTGGTCCTCACAAGGTTTCCTCCTTAAATAACAGAATAACAGGGAGTTTTGTCTTGCCACTGTCGCTTCGGCTTGCTCTTTGGGGGTTTAAAGGCTATTCATTCAGTAAAGCTGCTTTGTGACGATGTACTGCTGTAAAAAGCACTATATAAATAAATAACTTGTACATGAAAATAAGTGGTTGGCATGTTCTCCTCTCAGCGTTAGGGATTCCCGGTTTGAATCCCCATCTGGGTAAAGTTTCCATGTTCTCCCCGTGTCCTCGTGGGTTTCCTCCGGGTTCTCCGGTTTCCTCCCACAGTCCAAAAACATGGATCAAGTTAATTGAATTCTCAAATATTGCCCCATATAGAGTGTGTGTATGAGTGAGTGTGTGCCCAGCGATGGATTGGCGCCCTGTCCTGGGTCTATCTGCCCAGCGCCCGAGACGTTCTCCCCTGGATGGGCATGGGGAACCCCACCGTGACCCTAATAGAGGATAAAGCGGAAGATAATGAATGAATGAATGAAAATAAGATGTGCGTGATGGAGAGGTGAGCCTGATGACGATGCGTTTGTTGAGCTAATGGCGCAGTATTTCTGTAACTGTTACTGTGATCAACATGTAATTAGAGAGAGAGGACTCTTTGTTTGTGGGATTGTGTGAGGGTTCTGTCTTTATCGGCACCAGAGAATCAGTAATATGTAAATCCAGCAAATTACCATCTCCCGACACAAATGTTGCAAAGCCTGGACATGGGAGTGAAGACGGGATGATCCATTAAAACCGAGCTCGCGCCTCTGCCTTCACCAGATTCATAAAGCACCAATGAGTCAGCCGCTTTCAGCCAGAGCTGATGTTTTCCAGCCAGCGATCCCAGATTACAGAGAGAATGGATTCAAGTGGGTGTTTGAAAAAGAACATCAAATCAAAGTGCCAATTAAAAGAGACATGAGCCTGAGTCACATGACTGCGACATAAAAGACTCGCTATTTAACAGAAATTTATTGTCAGGGACATGGACTGGCAGCGTGGAGGAGCTGGGGGCGGCGCTGCCACCTCACAGCCAAAAAAGTCCCTGCTTCAGTTTCCAAGAAGACTGTCTGGATCCTTTTTACTGTGGAGTTTGTAGGTTCTCCCCATGTCCTAGTGGGTTTGCATCCACAATTTAAAAAAGGTGGATGCCTGTGAAGGGCGGCACGGTTGATTTGTGGTTAGGGGTTTCCCGGTTCGAATCCCCATCTGGGTGGAGTTTCCATGTTCTCCCCGTGTCCGCGTGGGTTTCCTCTGGGTTCTCCAGTTTCCTCCCACAGTCCAAAAACATGGATCAAGTCAATTGAGTTCTCAAAATTGCCCCATATAGAGTGTGTCTGTGTGAGTGAGTGAGTGTGTGCCCAGCGATAGATTGGTGTCCTGTCTTGGGTGTATCTGCCCAGAGCCCGAGACGTTCACCCCTGGATGGACATGGGGAACCCCCCCACGACCCTAATATAGGATAAAGCGGAAGATAATGGATGGATGGATGAAATTTAGACCACGGTGGCTTAGTGTTTTGCATGTTCTCCTCTCAGCACTAGGGATTCCCGGTTCGAATCCCCATCTGGGTGGAGTTTCCATGTCCTCCCCATGTCCGCTTGGGTTTCCTCCGGGTTCTCCGGTTTCCTCCCACAGTCCAAAAACATGGATCAAGTCAATTGAGTTCTCCAAATTGCCCTAGAATTGTAATGTCTAGAGTATGTGAGTGAGTGAGTGCCCAGCGATAGATTGGCGCCCTGTCCTGGGTGTGTCTGCCCAGCGCCAGAAAAGTTCTCCCTTGGATGGGCATGGGGAACCCCCCTCCCGTGACCCTAGTAGAGGATAAAGCAGAAGATAATGGATGGATGGATGGATGCCTGTGACACGACTGTGAACCTCTTCATGGTGTTGATGATTGATTGATGAATGATTGGCATCTAAATCAGTAGCACACGTTTGTTATTTTCTGATTGCGGGTTTGTGCTGCTTTACTTTTATGACCTTTATCATAAATCAGAATCAGAATCAGTTTTATTTTGTCAAGTATGTAACACACAAGGAATTTTGTTCTGTCATGATGGTGTCTCTCTTTTAAATTTGCAATTTACTATATTTACATTCATTCATTATCTTCCGTTTTATCCTCTATTAGGGTCGCGTGGGGGGGGGTCCCCATCCAGGGCGCTGGGCAGATAGACCCAGGACAGGGCGTCAATCTATCGCTGGGCACACACTCACTCACACGCACTCTATATGGGGCAATTTGGAGAACTCAATTGACTTGCTCCATGTTTTTGGACTGTGGGAGGAAACGGAGAACCCGGAGGAAACCCACATGGACACGGGGAGAACATGGAAACTCCACCCAGATGGGGATTCGAACCGGGAATCCCTAGAGCTGAGAGGAGAACGTGCTAAACCACTAAGCCACCGTGCCGCCCTGCCCTATATACTTACAATTAAAATAAAATTCAGTTGTAAGCTGCTGGATTGTGCATTCGGAAGGATGTCGCATGTGCTCTTTATTTCTTTCAGCTGTGAGCTTGTGATTTCTCACCCTCACCTCCAGACTATTTCAAATACCAAAATAGTCATGTGTACCTGTGATGTGTGTCATAACTGAAAGAGGCTGCATGAACATCCTGTGATTCTGAGAATCATGTGATTTATTCTTTATTGCACAAGGCTGCAGATTTGCACAGCCTCTTATTGATCATCAGGGTTTTTTGGAATGAACGAAAATATTATGTTAGTGTTAAAATGAGGGGCAGCATGCTGGTGTAGTGGAGCACATCTGCCTCTCAGTGCAGGGGATCCAGGTTCCAATCCCAAACGGGTGGAGCTTTCATGTTCTCCCCCTGTTTTTTATTTATGATTCAACATCAACAAATTCATTCATTCATTAATTCATTATCTCCCACTTTATCCTCTATTAGGGTCGCGGTGGGGTTTCCCCATGGCATCCATTGCAGGGTAGAACGTCCGGGCGCTGGGCAGATACACCCAGGACAGGGCGCCAATCTATGACTGGGCACACACTCACTCACACAGACCCACTCTATAAAATAAAAAATGGGCAATTTGGAGAACTTTATTGACTTCATCCATGTTTTTGGACTGTGGGAGGAAAACGGAGAACCCGGAGGAAACCCACCGCGGACACGGACACTGAGAGAACATGGAAAACTCCAACCCAGATGGGGATTCGAACCGGGAATCCCTAGTGCTGGAGAGGAGAACGTGCTAACCACTAAACCACCGTGCCGCCCCTCAACAAATTCAATTTGAATTATTTTACATCAAGAGGGTGGCACGGTGGCTTAGTGGTTAGCATGTTCTCCTCTAAGGATTCCCGGTTCGAATCCCCATCTGGGTGGAGTTTCCATGTTCTCCCCGTGTCCGCATGGGTTTCCTCTGGCTTCTCCGGTTTCCTCCCACAGTCCAAAAACATGGATCAAGTCAATTGAGTTCTCCAAATTGCCCCATATAGAGTGTGTCTGTGTGAGTGAGTGAGTGAGTGTGTGACCAGCGATAGATTGGCGCCCTGTCCTGGGTGTATCTGTCCAGCGCCTGAGACGTTCTCCCCTGGATGGGCATGGGGAACCCCACCGCGACCCTAATAGAGGATAAAGCAGAAGATAATGGATGGATGGATAAAACCCGGACCCGTTTCTTTTTAATTCCATCCTAACCTTTCGATATGATTGCGCCTGCGCTGTTTGCTGGTCAGGTCACTGAGTCTCCATCCTCTTTCTGAAGAATGACTCGAACATGGTTTCGCTCTGTGGCGAGATGCATTAGCATACCGAAGAAATGATTTTGCAAAAAAACCTATTTTCCTGAGTGGCGCGGTGGTTAGTGCTCTCGCCTCGCGATCTGGGTTGGATTGATATTTCACAAACATGGAATCAGCTTTATATTCAGATGTTGTGGGTGAATTCCTCATGTTTTGATTTTATGACATATACCCGAGGCTGGGCGGCACGGTGGCTTAGTGGTTAGCATGTTCTCCTCTCAGCGCTAGGGATTCCCGGTTCGAATCCCAATCTGGGTGGAGTTTCCATGTTCTCGCCCGTGTTCCGTGTGAGGTTTTCCTCCGGTTTCTCCGGTTTCCTCCTCCAACAGTCCAAAAACCCGGGAGGAAAACCACACGGGAAACGGGGGGGAGAACATAGAAACGCCACCCAGTGTATCCGCCCAGCGCCCGAGACGTTCTCCCCTGGATGGGCATGGGGAACCCCCCGCGACCCTAATAGAGGATAAAGCGGAAAGATAATGGATAAATGAATGAATTAATATCTTTGTATTTTGGGGCGGCATCGGTGGCTTAGTGTTTAGCCAGTGTTCTCGCTCTCAGCACTAGGGATTCCCCGCGTTCGAATACCCCATCTGGGTGGGGTTTCAATGTTCTCCCGTGTCCGCAGCTGGGTTTCCTCCGGGTCTCCGGTTTCCTCCCACAGTCCAAAAACATGGATCAAGTGTTAATTGAGTTCTCCAAAAATTGCCCCAATATAGTAGTGCGTCTGTGCGCCCAGAAACATTCTCCCCCTGGATGCGGCATTCCCCCCCCCCCCCCCCCGCGCGACCTAGTAGAGTAATAGTATGCCGATATGCCGATAGCATCTCATGTTTGACGTTGCTGCACTGACCTTCATACCTTCAGCTTATTGGACACGGCGGGGGGTAGTGTGGTGTCGTAGCACGTCCACCTCTCAGCACCGGGGATCCAGGTTTGAATCCCGATCTGGGTGGAGTTTCCATGTTCCCCACATCTCCACATGGGCTTTACCCCACAGTCCAAAATGATCCACATCTAATGATGAGATATGAAGACGAGCAAAATGATTGACATGAGATGAACTCAAACAGAACAGTAAAGCATGCTGAATGCTGTAATCCTATTGGTTATTACCGTTCATCCTGTTTAATGAAGGCAGCAGGAAGGCCCTGCTGTTTCTCCACTTTCTCCTGAAGGTCATGTTGATAACTCTCCTGTATTCCGGGATTACATTGAAATGCTCAGACCATTGTGGCTGAGTGACAGTTGAGACTCAGGCCGGCGTTTGTTTCATGACTTTGTCCTCACCTTTCCTTGATCTCGCAGGCTGTCAGTCAAAAAGGGTCAGGGGTAGGCGCATCACACGTCACCGGTATGCTAATTTTGCCCTGAATCTGATGCATGACATTTAGCCCGGCTATTTACACCTGATCAGCTTCTGCAGCAACCTCTGGACCACGTGTGCAGGGTATTATGTGTGCTTGCCCCCCCCCCCCCCCCCCCCCAACCCGTATTTACTTGTGTCGTCTCCCGGTGGGCCTCTTAATTTAATGATGGTCCCTTAATTCCCTCGTACATGCCATGTTCCTTTTATTAGGCCAATGCCACCTAGGACAAATGGGTATCAGTATCCTGCCCTCAGGGACATTGTCTTCACACATTAGCCCCGAGACCTTCATCCTTGAACATCCTGGCCAATATACCACCCCCCCCCCACCCCCGAAGTTGAATCCTTTCTCTCGCTCGGTGACTTCATTTAATTACCCTCTCATTACTTCCCTCCATTCTGCTACTCTAAGAGAACTTGAATGAACACAAAACCAGTGGATTGCACTCGATTGCCCGGGTTAATGGAGAGGACAGGGCAAAGTGATGAGCTCTCAGGGGCCGCGATCTCGAATCACGGTCTCTAACAATTCACACGTGGAGGCTGCAGTCAGCCCTACATCCGAATTCACCTTCAGCACTCGCAGTTCATTCTCAGCAAATTACAAACACTTGCAGATTGTGTTGATCTGTGTTCTGCCAGGCAATCTTTTCTTTTGGGGGGTGGAGGGTGGCACGGTGGCTTAGTGGTTAGCATGTTCTCCTCTCAGCGCTAGGGATTCCCGGTTCGAATCCCCATCTGGGTGGAGTTTCCATGTTCTCCCTGTGTCCGCGTGGGTTTCCTCCCACAGTCCAAAAACATGGATCAAGTCAATTGACTTATCCAAATTGCCCCATATAAAGTGTGTTTGTGTGAGTGAGTGCGTGCCCAGCAATGGATTGGCACCCCGTTCCTGGGTGTATCTGCCCAGAGCCTGAAAAGTTCTCCCCTGGATGGGCAATGGGCATGGGGAACCCCCCCCCACCCCCCCCGCGCGACCCTAGCAGAGTAAATTTCTGTCTTCACTTTTCTGCCGATAGAATCTCATGTTTGACGTTCCCACAGTCCAAAAACATGGATCAAATCAATTGAGTTCTCCAAATTGCCCCATATAGAGTGTGTCTGTGTGAGTGAGTGTGTGTGCCCAGTGATGGATTGGTGTCCTGTCCTGGGTGTATCTGCCCAGCGCCTGAGATGTTCTCCCCTGGATGGGCATGGGGAACCCCCTCCCGCGACCCTAATAGAGGATAAAGTGGAAGATAATGGATGGATGGGTACCTTTATTTACCGTAGGGTAACATATATGCACTGTTTGGCCAGTAAATGGTACACAGTTTCCATAAGGACTAATAATTAACCAAAAAGGGGACATTATTGTAAAATATGCAGAAGACTTTATTCTACCTTTATTTTTTATAGTGTACACAGATCTGTAGATTTTTGTAATTACTACAAATATTATTTTAAGAAAATGAGGTTGGAAAGGGGCGGCACGTTGGCTTAGTGGTTAGCATGTTCTCCTCTCAGCGCCGGTTTGAATCCCAATCTGGGTGGAGTTTCCATGTCCTCCCCGTGTCCACGTGGGTTTCCTCCCACAGTCCAAAAACATGGATCAAGTCAATTGAGTTCTCCAAATTGCCCCATATAGAGTGTGTCTGTGTGAGTGAGTGTGTGCCCAGCGATGGATTGGCGCCCTGTCCTGGGTGTATCTGCCCAGCGCCCGAAACGTTCTCCCCTGCATGGGCATGGGGAACCCCACCGCAACCCTAATAGAGGATAAAGCGGAAGATAATGGATGAATGAATGAATGAATATCTTTGTATTTTAGGGCAGCACGGTGGCTTAGTGTTTAGCATGTTCTCCTCTAAGCACTAGGGATTCCCGGTTCGAATCCCCATCTGGGTGGAGTTTCCATGTTCTCCCCGTGTCCGCGTGGGTTTCCTTCGGGTTCTCCGGTTTCCTCCCACAGTCCAAAAACATGGATCAAGTCAATTGAGGTCTCCAAATTGCCCCATATAGAATGTGTCTGTGTGAGTGAGTGTGTGCCCAGCGATGGATTGGCGCCCTGTCCTGGGTGTATCTGCCCAGCGCCCGAAACGTTCTCCCCTGGAGAGGCATGGGGAACCCCACCGCGACCCTAATAGAGGATAAAGCGGGATGGGGGGGTTGAGAATGAGAATTGAGAATGGTTCAGGCCCTGGGCAGATACACCCAGGACAGGACACCATGTTTTTGGACCTGGAGAAAAGATTGGAACCTGGATCCCCAGGGCTGAGAGGAGAACATGCTGACACACGGTGTCATCCATCAATCATATCTTAAAGCTGTTAAAATATCTCTGCACTACTTTAAATTTGAAATAATCTGCCAATTTGGAATCTAGGAAATATGGAAAGACGCTGGGATTATTAGCAGATTATTTCCGTTCTGAGCAAAGTGTGATAACCCTTGTGTTCACCCGTAATCTCTCATTTGAAGGCATCATCTCTTTTATGCTCTAATCCATGGATTAGACCTTGCGTTCTGAAAAGCCCCTCAGCATCTTTGGGTTTACTCTGCCGGGGTGTTTTGTTTTTCTCGTTAGCATTCTGTCCTCTCCGGGATTAAAACACGTAGAAAGATAAAAGCTGCGACGTGGAGCACATCTGAAACGTTTCCATACCAATCCGACTAGTTTTTCTTCCCCCTCAGTGTCACCCCACCGACCTCCTCCTGCCTTCTGAAGGGCTCCTCCATCCTGAGTCATAGGGAAGTGGGAGCTGATGGATTCGGGACTACGTCATGCCCTCACGGCGCACGGCTCCTCGTTTTTCTCTGAGGCTGACACGCATCGGTAATTGACACTTTGTCTGAACCAGGGCTGCCTTTGTTCGCCCTGTGCCATCGCGTTCCTCCGGAGTGTCTGTCCTCTGCATCCGAGGTTTTTCTACGCGAGATCTGCAGTAACCTACATCTGCTGTTGACGTGAACCTCATAGGAGTGGGAAATCAGGGAGGACGAGCGTGGAAGAAAGAGAGAGAGATGATACAGAGAGCGAAACTGTGTGAACAGAAGAGAAAGGGAGAGGAGGAGGAGGAGGAGGAGGAGAAGGAGGAGGAGGAGGGAGCGAGACGGCAGCGTGGTACCAGCGACAAAGGCAAATAATGGAGATGCAGCTTGCGCATCGTAGAAAGACTGTAATGTGGGTTAGAAGGACTCTCTCTCTCGTCTCTCTCATCTCTCTCGTCTCTCTCGTCTCTCTCGTCTCTCAGGGTGAATAGGTGCGGGCTGATTGATGAGCTTTGTCTATGAGAGAGTGTCTGAGATTGAGATTGAGGTCACTGACAGTGCAACGATGCTCACACAGGGCTGGAGACTTTTACCCCCAAAAGCTCTGCGTCTCAGTGGAAAGCTTTTTGAGGACGAGCATGACGTTTGTGGACATTAGTCAACGATGTATTCCAACGACGAGGCAGGTCCAAGTAAATGGTGTCACACTTTTAATTTTATAATTTTATAATAACCCAGCGATGGATTAGCGTCCTGTCCTGGGTGTTCTCCCCTGGATGGGCATGAGGAACCCCACCGCGACCCTAATAGAGGATAAAGTGGAAGATAATGGATGGATGAATGAATTTTATAATAAAAAGAAGTAGGGAGTGGTAGCTCAATGGTCAGCGTGTTGGACTATCAATCTGAAGGTTGGCGGTTCAAATCCCAGGGTCCACTGAAGTTACGAATGTGGGTCCTTGAGCAAGACCCTTAACCCTCATTGCTCCAGGGATGTTGTGATGATGTTGTGTGTTCACCTTGTAAGTCAATAAATGACCAAATGTAAATGCAAATGTACATAATTCGCACGAACCCAATTCTACCAACTGCAGGAGTGACCTGTGTGAGAGCATGTCATGGTTTTTTTATTTAGTAGTTTTTTTTAGAAAATGGATTTAGCACGTTCTCCTCTCAGCACTAGGGATTCCCGGTTCGAATCCCCATCTGGGTGGAGTTTCCATGTTCTCCACGTGTCCATGTGGGTTTCCTCCGGGTTCTCCGGTTTCCTCCCTCAGTCCAAAAAAAATGGATCAAGTCAATTGAGTTCTCCAAATTGCCCCATATAGAGTGTGTATGTGTGAGTGAGTGTGTGGCCAGCGATAGATTGGCACCCTGTCCTGGGTGTATCTGCAAAGCGCCCGAGACGTTCTCCCCTGGATGGGCATGGGGAACCCCCCGCAACCCTAATATAGGACAAAGCAGAAGATAATGGATGGATGGATGGATGGATTTAAGGATTGGCAGGCTTAGTGGTAAGCGTGTTCTCCTCTCAGTGCTGGGGATTCCCGGTTTGAATCCACATCAGGGTGGAGTTTCCATGTTCTCCCAGTGTCCGTGTGGGTTTCTTCCGGGTTCTCGGGTTTCCCCCCCCGTGACCCTAATATAGGATAAAGCGGAAGTTAATGGATGGATGGATGGATTTAAGGATTAAGCAGTTCTATACACAGTACATTGGAAAAGGTCACCTTTGTGGAATTCATACAGAAATTATAACGGTTGCTTACAGTATGTGTGAAAGCAGCCGCCACTCTGCTCAGAGGACAAGTTCAGTTCAAGACCTTTCTTTTCAAGACTTTTCTTTTTAAAAAAGCAAATAATTGTTGATGCATTGATACATACATAATATTTAATGGATTTTTTTTAGTGTTGGATGTTTGCCGTTGTAGTGGCACTTTGAGATTTTACAAAATGAAAAGTGTGTTACAAATCCTGTATTAGGGTCGTGGGGGGTTCCCCATGCCCATCCAGAAACAGGCGCTGGGCAGATACACCCAGTACAGGGCGCCAATCTATCGCTGGGCAAACACTCACACACACAGACACACTCTATATGGGGCAATTCGGAGAATTCAATTGACTTGATCCATGTTTTTGGACTGTGGGAGGAAACCGGAGAACCCGGAGGAAACCCACGCGGACACAGGGAGAACATGGAAACTCCACCCAGATGGGTATTCGAACCGGGAATCCTAGAGCTGAGAGGAGAATGTGCTAACCACTAAGCCTATTATTATCATTATTATTATTATTATTATTATTATTATTATTATTAATGGCTTACAGTCTGCAACTTTACCACCAGACTCCACTTAGAACAAATCTATTGGTTTATACATATAGTTAGAAATAGGATGAGAACCCTGACTGACACATTCCCCAAGCCACTGGTTTAATCACTGTCCCCCGTCTTTTTCACGAATGTCTTAATGAGTCCATGTGGACACGGGGAGAACATGGAAACTCCAACCAGAACAGGATTCCAACCAGGATCCCCAGTGCTGAGAAGTGAACATGCCAACCACTGCACCACCATGCCACCCATACCCCAATATACACTACAATTCAATTAACTGCGTCAGATCGTAATGAATACGCCAGATTGGGAACTTCTACACATGCTGGTGTTTTTCTTTCAGCCTGACTTTGTTATCTGACAGTAACAGACATTATAGTTTTTTAATAATGTAATTATACGGATTGATCTCTGAATCAAAGCCAACCTTCTTGGGGGTTGGTTAACCTCCCTCTTATCTTCCTTTATTATTCTCGACATCATGCCAGGTGTGATCAGATACCACTTGCAAATTTAGACCCTTTGCTTTCGAAACAGGTGGTTAATTTAGTTGTGGTGTCAGAATCTCAAACCAACTCCCAGCGGTGCAGAGTTTCCCATCTGTGGGCGCGCTACCGAATCCCATATGAGGAAATTGAGTGGAGAGGTGTGGAGCATGACCTTTGACTTTAATAGAGCTGTGGGTATTGGGTTGAGTGATGGGTTGTTTTGCCGGCGTGACTCACCTTGGATAGCATGCCTTCTTATTCACAGGTGCTTAATACCTATTCATTACAATCAGTGTGTTTTCGCTCAGCGTTCGGCCTGCTGATTGCCGCTGCATACTGATGTAATGACTGCTTCCCGACTCTGAATGGTTATGTCTTCAGAAGTTATTAAAGGGGTTTTTAAAGCGGTTATCCCACTTTCTGACTATAGGGTCACGGCCGGGAAGCCTGAGATGTTCTTAAGAGGTCAAAGGGTTCTATCTTTTGGATGTATGGATCGTATTTACATCAAGGATTCTCAAGGAACTCCGGTTTCCTTCAACAGTCTGAAGATCTATGGGTCAGGTGACCTCATCACATTATCCGGAGATGCAGTCCATCCAGGGGAGAACGATTTGACAGGGTGCCAATCCATTGCTGGGCTTACACTCCCATACAGACTATATAGGGGCAATTAAGGGCAGCCAATTTTTGGACACGGGAAGAAGAAGGAATCATCTTTATGGTCCTTGCTTGGTGTCCAGGGTAACGGCAACCTTGGGACAAGACGAGTAATTTATCAATTACCAGGGAAAATTGGAGGCAATTAATTACCCTATTTAAAATACCTCTGAAAGAGGAGCAGACGTATCATCCATCCATTCATTATCTTCTGCTTAATTCCACACTATGGCGGCACGGTGGCTTAGTGGTTAGCACGTTCGCCTCTCAGCGCTAGGGATTCCTGGTTCGAATCCCCATCTGGGTGGAGTTTCCATGTTCTCCCCGTGTCTGCGTGGGTTTCCTCTGGGTTCTCCGGTTTCCTCCCATAGTCTAAAAACATGGATCAAGTTAATTGAATTCTCCAAATTGCCCCATATAGAGTGTGTCTGTGTGAGTGAGTGTGTGCCCAGCGATGGATTGGCAGCCTGTCCTGGGTGTATCTGCCCAGCGCCCGAAAAGTTCTCCCCTGGATGGGCATGGGGAACCCCACCGCGACCCTAATATAGGATAAAGTGGGAGATAATGAATGAATGAATAAATAATTCCACACTAGGCTGACATGGGGGGGGGGGGGTTCTATGCCCATCCAGGGTAGAAGGTTTGGATGTATATACAGTTAAATGCATGGATTACAGCAAACCCTAAATACTCACATGAGTTAGAGCAACATGAAGCTGGCAGAGCTGACTGGGATTGAGAATATATGGGATTGAGAGGATACGGGTTCCAAGTTGGGTTAAGCTCGATTTTCCACCATGGCTGTGACCCGTATTTAGCACATTCGAATGTCATGCAAATGGTTTTATTGGCTAAATCACCCACACGGTCGCGTTGCGTGTGAAGGTCATGCCCATGCTGAAGTCACAGCTGTAGGGTTTAATATGAATATAAGGAAAATGTTAATCACATCATTTCCTGGGTATTAAACTTAAACCGAACAGCATATCAACTGCCCTGGGAGTCCAATGACCTTGCTAATCAGCAGGCGTGTATTATGGAATGGGGAGGATTCCATTGGTAGGGCACTATTTATCCCACCAGGTCTGATGTATTGGGTTACAGGCCCTGACGTTATCGTTATCATCGTCATGTCTTAAGACTAAGAGCATCATTTGATGCAGTGAGCTTACTGGAAAATACAAGAAACACTCAGACTGGTAGATTCTCAGACTGTGTCGTGATGAATGATTTACTAGTCTTAGTTTGAATGCCCTCGGTACACTTTAATGGGATTCCCATGTGCTGGATGCCCTTATACGAGACCTGCTCCATAATCATCATCATCATCATCATACACTTATTATCAATTTGATCAACTCCAGTTGTCATCTCCACGCACTTTGTAGTTCTACGTTTATGGACTACAGAAGGCGGCTCTTCATTTTGGTTAAGACCAAGTGTAGTTCTGTTGGAGCTTGAGGTTAAGTAACTGACCTCGCAATCTGACGGTCCCTACATCAGCTGTTCTATTTTTTGAAAAATGGACACTTATTAGGGCGGCACGGTGGCTTTGTGGTTAGCAGGTTCTCCTCTCAGCTCTAGGGATTCCCCATCTGGGTGGAGTTTCCATGTTCCCCCCATGTCCGCGTGGGTTTCCTCTGGGTTGTGCTGAGAGGAGAACATGCTAACCACTAAGCCACCGTGCCGCCGGTTCTTTAATTTTATTTTATTAACTTTGTACGCCAAACTTTAAGATTGATATCCCAACACCCCGAACACAGAGCTGCCACATCTCACATGTAGTTTGTTTTTTTTCCTGCATGTTCCTTATCAGAACCGGTGCAGAGTCAAGCTGAAATTCTGATAGTGTCCCACAGGAATAGTGTGAGATGGGAGTGACAGGGGTCTGTGGCTCTTCTGAAACAGGTGGAGGAAGAAGATCTGATGTATTCTGTTTGAATGTTTTCTACTTTATTGATCTCGCTCTCTCTCTCCTGTTTTCTCCGGGCCTCGCTTACTCTTCAGCTCCTCAAGGGCAGGTCCCTGATATCTGGTCATCCTTGTTGTTGGACGTAGAATATTGACCAGCTGTGTTGTATTTACAGCATTTTATTATTTCTCTTTTAGTGTAAATAGTAATATAATGTGTGTGCTTCAAAAACTGCGACCTTAAACATCCATCCATTATCTTCCGCTTTATCCTATATTAGGGTCGTGGGGGGGGGGGTTCCCCATGCCCATCCAGGGGAGAACGTTTCGGGCGCTGGGCAGATACACCCAGGACAGGGCGCCAATCTATCGCTGGGTACTTACTTACTGACAAACACACACAAACACACTCTATATGGGGCAATTTGGAGAATTCAATTGACATTGGATCCATGTGTTTGGACTGTAGGAGGAAACCGGAGAACCCGGAGGAAACCCATGCGGACACGGGGAGAACATGGAAACTCCACCCAGATTGGGGTTTGAACCGGGAATCCCTAGTGCTGAGAGGAGAATGTGCTAACCACTAAGCCACCGTGCTGTCCACATGTTGCTTTTTCCATCCATCCATCCATTATCTTCCGCTTTATCCTATATCAGGGTCGTGGTGGGGTTCCCCATGCCCATCCAGGGGAGAACGTTTCGGGCGCTGGGCAGATACACCCAGGACAGGGTGCCAATCCATCGCTGGGCACACACTCTCTCACTCACACAGACACACTCTAAATGGGGCAATTTGCAGAACTGAATTGACTTGATCCATGTTTTTGGACTGTGGGAGGAAACCGGAGAACCCAGAGGAAACCCACGCGGACATGGGGAGAACATGGAAACTCCACCCAGATGGGGATTCGAACCGGGAATCCCTAGCCCCATCCATCCATCCATTATATTCCACTTAATCCTATACTAGGGTTGTAGGTGGTTCCTCCTACCCATCCAGGGGAGAAAGTTTCAGACACTGGACAGATACACCCAGGATCACACACACACACACACACACACACACACACACACACACACACACACACACACACACACACACACACACACACACACACTATTATGGTTGATATCCAGCAGATTGGGATTAGAGTAAATAAAGGTAGGTTTAAATGTACATGACTGTACAGCACATGTTTAAACTCTGAACCTTGACCGGGTTCGTTAACCACAAGCCTTTGTATTAATATCAACGATCTGCAGTGATTCCTTAATTAATTAACTTCCCGAGCACATTCGTGCAGTCGTCAGGTGACTGGATGCACAATTACCCTAAATAAATAGCCTTGAAGAAAACCTGAGCTGATTGTGTTTACTGCCTGCTGTGACATCAGTGCCAATGCAACTATCCATTATTTAAGACGTCCTGATCATTATCACACCATCCAGCTTTACTTTTACAAGCACTGCACCCTCGAAAAGTCTCATTGTTTAATTAGCATTTGTAATTAGCCGGAGATAGCATCGGTTAATGACGTCCAAAAGCTAATCTATGCTTTCTTTAATTACTTGTACTGTGTCTTTCTACACTTTCCTGTGAAATAGACTCGACGTTCTGGGGCTGTTCATCATGGTGGGGATTTCGGAGCTGAGCGGCTTGGTTGGGGCATTAAGGTCAGTTCCTAAAGGCCTGGCTGCTGGAGTTTTTGCTTCTATACGCTCTGTTCTGAGTTATCCTGATGTTAAAGTCTGATTTGCCGGCTTGCAGCGCTACACCCGTTTGTGTGTGTATTAACTCTCGGTTATAAGGCCTCGTGGGAGATTATCGGGAGGAGCGAACAAGTTCAGGACTGTTTAGTAAAATATAAATGATAGGCTTACTGTTGTGGACTCTCCGGGATCTGTGCTCTATCGGCTGCGGCTGCACTGTTTGTTTGGCTGCATGCGGTAAATCATCTGCAATGTTTTGGTGCAGGAAACTCAGGATTTTTGTGAAAATGAGTAAACAGAGCATTTTTATATCCATCCCTGTTCTACTTCCTTCTTTATCACATCTCATCTCACAGTCAGTCCTCTACCGGGGTCACAGGGGGGTGCCCATACAGGGGGGGGTGTTTCACTGGGTAGATACACCCAAGACAGGGCTCCAATCCATTGCTGGGCACACATTCACTATATATATATTATAGAGGGCAATTTAGTGCAGCCAATTCACCTTGAATCCATGTTTTTGAAGCCACCCGGAGAAAACCTCCATGGACATGAGGAGAACATGGAATCTCCACCCAGATTGAAGTACACACACTATAGAGGACAATTTAGTGCAGCCAATTCACCTTGAATCGATGTTTTTGAAGCCTCTATGGACATGGGGAGAACATGGAACATGGAATCTCTTCCTTTTTTATCACATCTCATCTCACAGTCAGTCCTCTACCGGGGTCGCAGGGGGGTGTACAGGAGGGGGTGTGTTTCACTGGGTAGATACACCCAAGACAGGGCTCCAATTCATCGCTGGGCACAGATTCACTATATATATATATATATATATATATATATATATATATATATATATATATATATATATATATATATATATATATATATATAAAATAGAGGGCAATTTAGTGCAGCCAATTCACCTTCAATCCATGTTTTTGAAGCCACCCAGAGAAAACCTCCATGGACATGGGGAGAACATGGAACATGGAATCTCCACTCAGATTGAAGTAAAGACACTATAGAGGACAATTTAGTGCAGCCAATTCACCTTGAATCCATGTTTTTGAAGCCTCTATGGACATGGGGAGAACATGGAACATGGAATCTCCACCCAGATTGAAGTACACACACTATAGAGGACAATTTAGTGCAGCCAATTCACCTTGAATCCATGTTTTTGAAGCCACCCAGAGAAAACCTCCATGGACATGAGGAGAACATGGAATCTCCACCCAGATTGAAGTAAAGACACTATAGAGGACAATTTAGTGCAGCCAATTCACCTTGAATCCATGTTTTTGAAGCCATCCGGAGAAAACCTCCATGGACATGGGGAGAACATGGAATCTCCATCCAGATTGAAGTACAGACAGTATAGAGGACAATTTAGTGCAGCCAATTCACCTTGAATCCATGTTTTTGAAGCCTCCATGGACATGGGGAGAACATGGAACATGGAATCTCCACCCAGATTGAAGTACAGACACTATAGAGGACAATTTAGTGCAGCCAGTTCACCTTGAATCCATACATGTTATGCCAAACCTCCACATGCTCTGTGCTGCTGCTGTTTGTTTGTATTATAAAATGGAATATTCGTTTTAGTTGATTTTATAGATATTACTCTACGACCTGCTTTAATACACATAAAGAACCTTGTGAACTCTAAACGGGATCTCAGAAGCTTCTTGCAGTGAGTGTTCTCGCTGCAGATCCACTTTGCTGACCCCCATCCTTAAACAGAGACGACATGAGGACAGAGCGGTGCTGATGCAGCCACCTGCCTGGATTTCAAAACATTATGTGCATGAGTTTGGATTGCATTAGAAGTGAGGAATTAAAAAAAGGAAAAGAGACGAACAGGGAGGAAAGGGCAAGAAAAGGACAAAGTTGCAGAAAGTAAGTGATTATGGTTAATGTGATTATAAGCCACCTAAGCCTCCAAGGTCAAGTCAATCCCCCACTCTATACGCCATGGTTCCAATCGCACAATAATCACATGATTACCTTCAAGATCCCGGTCATGCCAGCTCAGTGGCAATGCAGGAGTATAGCTATTCCTTAAATTACACGTTAGTGTGGGAAAGAAAGTGAGATATGCAAAGAGAAGTACCGCGTGAGCGAGAGAGATAGAGAGAGAGAGAGAGAGAGAGAGGGAGAGAGAGAGAATAGTCTATCTCCCGTGACCTTGTCATTCCGCATTAAAAGCTGTCTCATGCAGCTGTGCACTAAGGCCCTGAAGAGGCTCCAAGGTCTGTCTGTCCAATTGGTCCGCACTTTTACTCCAGCAATCATTTAGGACAAGCCACACTGACAACACACACATTTGACCTCGGTCTGGAAGTCGTCACCACTCCCACCGCAGCTACCTGGAGATGCATCGCTATTGAGCTTAAACTGTGCGGTGGCCTAGAGAAAGAACGTGTCTCAGCCAGTCATGTCTGCTGCATCACATTTCATTTGCATTCCTTTATCTCGCAAAGCCCTTTTATGCAGAAAGGCGCCCACACCCAAGTAACATTAGAGACAAGAAAGGGAAGGAGATGAAAAGTCAAAAAGCCTTTCTGCAATAACAAAGTGAGCAAATAGCAGAGGTTTGCTGGGAGTCTGGTGCCCGAATGCTTGAGATTTCCGAGCCGCGTGGCATCGGGTATCACGAAGAGGCTCGTGCCAGAGCACAGAATGGAAAAGCTTTGAGAAGGTTTTCTTCTGTTCGGCGGAGATGCAGAAAGTCCTTAGTCATCCCTACTTTATTTTTGACAGCGTTCAAGAATCAGAGCGAGAATAAATATCGAATGGGAATGTTTCCTCCCTGCGAGTGTTTGATATGCTCAGGGTTCTGTAAAAGATTGCATGATTGGACGTTCTACAGTTTGCTCGTGTGATAAACATCCCATTTCTCCTTTAATGTGCTTCTCTAAGTTACGTGGCACAGTGTGACCGTTTCTCCCACGCCCATCTATCCATCCATTATCTTCTGCTTGATCCTATACTAAGATAAACCTTTATTTGCCCCACAATGGGGAAATTCACAGGGACGAGGGACTACTAGGGACTAGGCTTGGGGGTGTGGGGGCAATTTACCATCAACCTATGTTTTTGAACTGTAGAAGAACTTACCAAGATACCAAACCTTACCATACCAAGCTCTGTCTTGGCTTTATTGGTCCAGCACCCAAACTATTCTCCCCTGGTGGGCATGGGGATCCCAATGCAACCGTGGTATACCATATCCTGTCCTGGATGTATCTGCCCAGCGCCCGAGACGTATCACGAAGAGGCTCGTGCCAGAGCACAGAATGGAAAAGCTTTGAGAAGGTTTTCTTCTGTTCGGCGGAGATGCAGAAAGTCCTTAGTCATCCCTACTTTATTTTTGACAGCGTTCAAGAATCAGAGCAAGAATAAATATCGAATGGGAATGTTTCCTCCCTGCGAGTGTTTGATATGCTCAGGGTTCTGTAAAAGATTGCATGATTGGACGTTCTACAGTTTGCTCGTGTGATAAACATCCCATTTCTCCTTTAATGTGCTTCTCTAAGTTACGTGGCACAGTGTGACCGTTTCTCCCACGCCCATCTATCCATCCATTATCTTCTGCTTGATCCTATACTAAGATAAACCTTTATTTGCCCCACAATGGGGAAATTCACAGGGACGAGGGACTACTAGGGACTAGGCTTGGGGTGTGGGGGCAATTTACCATCAACCTATGTTTTTTGAACTGTAGAAGAACTTACCAAGATACCAAACCTTACCATACCAAGCTCTGTCTTGGCTTTATTGGTCCAGCACCCAAACTATTCTCCCCTGGTGGGCATGGGGATCCCAATGCAACCGTGGTATACCATATCCTGTCCTGGATGTATCTGCCCAGCGCCCGAGACGTATCACGAAGAGACTCGTGCCAGAGCACAGAATGGAAAAGCTTTGAGAAGGTTTTCTTCTGTTCGGCGGAGATGCAGAAAGTCCTTAGTCATCCCTACTTTATTTTTGACAGCGTTCAAGAATCAGAGCGAGAATAAATATCGAATGGGAATGTTTCCTCCCTGTGAGTGTTTGATATGCTCAGGGTTCTGTAAAAGATTGCATGATTGGACGTTCTACACTTTGCTTGTGTGATAAACATCCCATTTCTCCTTTAATGTGCTTCTCTAAGTTACATGGCACAGTGTGACCGTTTCTCATGCTCGCTCTGAAGTGGGCAACGTATTTACATTTAAGTCCCCACACCCTTCAATCCATCCATTATCTTCTGCTTGATCCAATACTAAGATAAACCTTTATTTGTCCCACAATGGGGAAATTCACAGGGACGAGGGACTACTAGGGACTAGGCTTGGGTGTGTGGGGGCAATTTACCATCAACCTATGTTTTTGAACTGTAGAAGAACTTACCAAGATACCAAACCTTACCATACCAAGCTTTGTCTTGGCTTTATTGGTCCAGCGCCCAAACTATTCTCCCCTGGTGGGCATGGGGAACCCAATGCAACCCTGGTATACCATATAGTATCCCCAGTGATAGACAAGCACCCTGTCCTGGGTGTATCTGCCCAGCGCCCGAGACGTTCTCCCCTGGATGGGCATGGGGAACCACCCCCCCGCGACCCTAATATAGGATAAAGCAGAAGATGCTGAATGGATGGAAAATTTCAAAGCTGCTAGAACAGAACTTAAACTTGATTAAACTTTTAGGGATAGATTGGCGCCCTGTAAAGTGGAGGATAATGATTGGAGGGACAGTGTTTAATCGTGGAAGATCCCTGTAGTGATTTTTAGTGGGAAATCAGTAGCATTTTAATGAGCATTCTTTACAAACTCTGCTTCATTTCAGTTCATCCATCCATCCATTATCTTCCGCTTTATCTTCTACTAGGGTTGGGGGGGAACGTTTCGGGCGCTGGGCAGATACACCCAGGACAGGGCGCCAATCTATCACTGGGCACACACTCACTCACACAGACACACTCTATATGGGGCAATTTGGAGAACTCTATTGACCCATGTGGACACGGGGAGAACATGGAAACTCCACCCAGATTGGGATTCGAACCAGGAATCCCCAGCGCTGAGAGGAGAACGTGCCAACCACTAAACCACCGTGCCGCCCATCCAGCCATCATCTAACCTTTAATTCTATCATGGAGGGTCGGGGGGGGGGGGGGGGGTGGGGGGGGGGGGGGGGGGGGGGGCAGCCAATTCACCTTGATCCACTGGGCACACACTCACTCACTCACACAGACACACTCTATATGGGGCAATTTGGAGAACTCAATTGACTTGATCCATGTTTTTGGACTGTGGGAGGAAACCGGAGAACCCGGAGGAAACCCACGTGGACACGGGGAGAACATGGAAACTCCACCCAGATTGGGATTCGAACCAGGAATCCCCAGCGCTGAGAGGAGAACGTGCCAACCACTAAACCACCGTGCCGCCCATCCAGCCATCATCTAACACTTAATTCTATCATGGAGGGTCGGGGTGGGGGGGGGGGGCAACCAATTCACCTTCATCCACTGGGCACACACTCACTCACTCACACAGACACACTCTATATGGGGCAATTTGGAGAACTCAATTGACTTGATCCATGTTTTTAGACTGTGGGAGGAAACCGGAGAACCCGGAGGAAACCCACGTGGAGACGGGGAGAACGTGGAAACTCCACCCGGATTGGGATTCGAACCGGGAATCCCTAGCGCTGAGAGGAGAACATGCCAACCATTAAACCACCGTGCCGCCCATCCAGTCATCATCTAACATTTAATTCTATCATGGAGGGTCGGGGGGGGGGGGGGCAGCCAATTCACCTTGATCCACTGGGCACACACTCACACAGACACACTCTATATGGGGCAATTTGGAGAACTCAATTGACCCGATCCATGTTTTTGGACTGTGGGAGGAAACCGGAGAAAACCCACGTGGACACGGGGAGAACATGGAAACTCCACCCAGATGGGGATTCGAACCCCTAACGCTGAGAGGAGAACATGCCAACCACAAAGCCACCGTGCCGCCCTCGTTTCAGTAACTCCATGAACTGAGTCCAGGTGTGACGTCACAGGCGGATCAGTGGGTCAGTGTTAGGGTGGCCACGCCGCGGCGTCTCGGTTCGATTCCGCGCGTCTCTGGCTGAAGGTAGAGCGGAGCGTGCCGCAGTGGTCCCGGCTTAACTGGCGGCCGCACGCCGCCCTCTGATTGGCTGAGCGGCCCCGGTGACCACGCCCTCCCCGGGCTCCCACACACCGCGGCTCTCAGATGAGGAGGAGGCCGGCGGAGCGGCGGTGTGAGCGGCGTGTGGACGCTATTCAGCCTGGATATTACAACCAGACGCGGCCGCGCCGAACGCGAACGAGGTAAATAAAGCAACGTTTTGTTTTCCAAACAGGGCGAGAAAACGAGGCACAGTGAGGGAGGGAGGGTTAGAGACACGCGGCGGTGCGCCTCCGAGGACGCGGCTTTATTATAGCCTTAGAATAAAGACCTCACCGACCGATCGCGCTTCATCCCCGAGTCCCGGAGAGGGCTGCGAGGGGAGGGGGGGCGAGCTGCTGCTGCTGCTGCTCTCACCTGCTTTAATACCAGTGTCACACTGAGGTGTGTTTACAGAGAACTCCTTTAAGTTTATTAAGGTCCAAACTGCACCGGGCTGCTGATTCCAGAGGTTGGATTGAGGTTGCTTAGATGATGGCTTAGATGATGGCAACAATTTGGCTCGAACCCCGAAATCAAACGATCATCAGGCGTCATGAGTCAATGTTTTTGGGAGGGGTTTGGCGTTGACATGGGGTTTGGTGGTCGTCTCTGGATTCCCTCGCAGGTAAATAAACGAACAAACCAGAAAGGCTTTTTTTATCTGCTGCTGAGAAATGTGAATTTCCCCATTGTGGGGCAAATAAAGGTTCATCTTGTCTTATCTTATCTTTTAATTGCCGTCTCTCGTCACCAGCGGCGGTCCAGCACATGTGCAGGCTGGTGTGAGGAGCTCATGTGAGGAGCTCATGTGCAGGCTGGTGTGAGGAGCTCATGTGAGGAGCTCATGTGCAGGCTGATATGAGGAGCTCATGGGCAGGCTGATGTGAGGAGCTCATGTGCAGGCTGGTGTGAGGAGCTCATGGGCAGGCTGATGTGAGGAGCTCATGTGCAGGCTGATGTGAGGAGCTCATGGGCAGACTGATGTGAGGAGCTCATGGGCAGGCTGATATGAGGAGCTCATGTGAGGAGCTCATGTGCAGGCTGGTGTGAGGAGCTGATGTGAGGAGCTGATGTGAGGAGCTCATGTGCAGGCTGATGTGAGGAGCTCATGGGCAGGCTGATGTGAGGAGCTCATGTGAGGAGCTGATATGAGGAGCTCATGTGCAGGCTGGTGTGAGGAGCTCATGTGCAGGCTGGTGTGAGGAGCTCATGTGCAGGCTGGTGTGAGGAGCTCATGGGCAGGCTGATGTGAGGAGCTCATGGGCAGGCTGATGTGAGGAGCTCATGGGCAGGCTGATGTGAGGAGCTCATGGGCAGACTGATGTGAGGAGCTCATGGGCAGACTGATGTGAGGAGCTCATGGGCAGACTGATGTGAGGAGCTCATGTGCAGGCTGATGTGAGGAGCTCATGTGAGGAGCTGATATGAGGAGCTCATGGGCAGGCTGATGTGAGGAGCTCATGGGCAGGCTGATGTGAGGAGCTCATGGGCAGGCTGGTGTGAGGAGCTCATGTGCAGGCTGATGTGAGGAGCTCATGGGCAGGCTGATGTGAGGAGCTCATGGGCAGGCTGATGTGAGGAGCTCATGGGCAGGCTGGTGTGAGGAGCTCATGTGAGGAGCTCATGTGCAGGCTGATGTGAGGAGCTCATGGGCAGGCTGATGTGAGGATGCTGTGATCAGACTGGTCAGTTGAGAAGCTCAGACTCCGTCTGATGGTTTCCTTCCTCCCCTCTGATCCATAAACCCACTCGGCTCCTCTGCCGCGATCACCAAATTAAACCCACAATTAGTGTTGGTATAAATAATCATCCAGGCGGCTGGACTGCGTCCAGCTCTCACATCTTTCCAGTTAAAGTCCAACCACAAAGCCTCGATGCAGACAACAGCAACAGCCCCAGCAGCTCTGCCTGTGTTTGCATGAAAATGATCCATTTTCAGAGGATCACGATCGATTTCGTTCCACCAGAAGGCAGGAAATGCTTAAACATGATCCACACAAGGCTTCATTCCTGATGTAATGACTAAATGGAGCCCTGCCAGCACCTATTAGCGGCCAGTAATGAAAGTCACTCCTCTGAAGGTGTTATGAGGGATTTGGTAATGCTGTGGAAGCTCACTGTAAACAACAGACATGAAGGATTCATGAGAGTTTTTTTGTATATTCGCAATATATGGATCATCCATTATGTATAGCTACATCCATAACTGCTCATCAGAACACGCAGCTTGACCTGCAGTACCCTCTGGGTGGCAGTGGGGTTAAAAAGTGTGCATTTGCACTTATGGACCTAATAAGCTTAATGGAAGACTAGAGGCAGGCTCACGTTGACCGTACGGAATCTTTTGTGTTTATTATTCATACCGTCTGACCTTTTAATCAGAATGCTGCATCCTGTAGGCTCACAGCGAGAAGATCCTGGGGTCCTTTCTGTGGGGAGTTTGCATGTTCTCCGTCTTTTTATGTGAGTTTCATGCCGGGTCCACCATCATAAGCTGTGTAAATCATGTGAAGTGTCTTGTCCTTGGGTCTGAATGGCAACCTGTTTAGGTTGTTGCTCTATATTTTGCCGTTTTTAGTGCTTTGAAAGGCACTTGCACCACCACCACCATAACCTGAGGTTCTAGTTCGAATTTTATTTGATGTTAAGCGGTAGGCGGCACGGTGGCTTAGTGGTTTGCATGTTCTCCTCTCAGCGCTAGGGATTCCCGGTTCGAATCCCAATCTGGGTGGAGTTCTGGATGATGGTAGCTCAGCGGTTAGGGTGTTGGGCTAATTTGAAGGTTGGCGGTTCAAATACCAGGTCCACTGCAGTTACCAGTGGGGGTTCTTGAGCAAGACCCTTAACCCTCATTGCTCCAGGGGTGTTGTGATTAACCCTGTGCTTACCTTGTAAATCGCTTTGGATAAAATCATCTGCTAAATGACCAAATGTAATGTAAATGAGTTTGCATGTTCTCCCCGTGTCCGTGTGGGTTTCCTCCGGGTTCTCCGGTTTCCTCCCACAGTCCAAAAACATGGATCAAGTCAATTGAGTTCTCCAAATTGCCCCATATAGAGTGTGTCTGTATGAGAGAGTGTGTGCCCAGCGATGGATTGGCACCCTGTCCTGGGCGTATCTGCCCAGCGCCCGAGACGTTCTCCCCTGGATGGGTATGGGGAACCCCCCCGCGACCCTAATAGAGGATGAAGCGGGCGATAATGGATGGATGAATGAATGTTAAGCGGTAATAGAATTAAAAGCTGACTGCTTTTCCCCCAACTGCTATAAATAATGTCTAAAAAGCTGATGGAACCGTTAGCACCCACTCAGACGTTCTGATATTTACATCATCATAACCTATGAATTTTCCTGGTGGATATTTGTAGTCTGTTGTAATAAAAAAGGGTTTTAGTTCATTTTATAATGTTTATTTATCGAACTCCGTTAGCACAGTGAGATTAGGAGGCTCTAATAAGCTCATTCTTTAGACGAATGGACACATAAGGCTGTGCGGAAATGTATTTTATAGCGTGAGGTAAATCAAAAAGGGGACGGGAGTTGATTTCTGTAATGAAGCTGCACTCTGGGGCTGCTTCCGTTCCTCTCACTCGGTGGCTTCAGGTTGGTAGACGATGCTTTTCAGACATTGCTGCTGCATGTCTCGCAGCTGTACTAAAAATGGACGTCTCAATTTGGCTGCAGTCAGTTTTCATTTCCAACAATTAGCAGATTTTCTCATTCAGAGCAACATGGGCACAGATAGAGTGGAGTGAATTGGAACTCAACCAGGGGTCACGTGACGTGTTTAAGGGCCAGAAAGTGGCAGCAGGCCAGTTCTATGGATTAACCCTTCACTCTCTAATCCACAGATCAGTACCCTCTTCAGTTTACCACAAGTGGGTAGGATAGGTAGGGGCAGCATGTGGGTTTCCTATGGGTTGTTGGGTTCCCAGTCCAAAAACGTGGGTTCAAGGTGAAGTGACTGCTTAAAATGGTCCCTATCTAAATTTCCCCTATATAATATGAGTCGGGCGGCACGGTGGCTTAGTGGTCGGCATGTTCTCTTCTCGGCGCTAGGGATTCCCGGTTCGAATCCCCATCTGGGTGGAGTTTCCATGTTCTCCCCGTGTCTGCGTGGGTTTCCTCCGGGTTCTCCGGTTTCCTCCCACAGTCCAAAAACATGGATCAAGTCAATTGAGTTCTCCAAATTGCCCCATATAGAGTGTGTCTGTGTGAGTGAGTGTGTGCCCAGCGATAGATTGGCGCTCTGTCCTGGGTGTATCTGCCCAGCACCCGAAACCCCCCACCCGACCCTAATATAGGATAACTCGGGAGATAATGGATGGATGAATGAATAATATGAGTCTATGTGATGGGCTGTTTCCCTGTCCAGTGCCCAGTGCTCAAAATGTTCTCCCCTGGATAAGCACAGGGACTTAGTAGAGGATTAAGCAGAAGATAATGAGATTAGAAGATTATAATATAGGCATTTTTTTTAAAAACCCCATTTATTTTCACTTTGGTGCTGCCTACAAAATGACAACACAACCTCAGAGGTCTATGAGTTCAGGACCTTCTGTTACCCTGAATCGATTAAGCCGATGAGAAAACAAATGAACACACGATCTTGCGTTCAAAAGCTCTTCATGTGAAAACTCTATTGGGACTCCAAGCCCAATTGTGAGCAACCTTATGACCTCATGTCTACTATTTTTGCCAAACGGGACAGTGTGGTGAAATATGTGAGGACAGAAGAGGATTAAAGCCCATCAACAACCTCTGCTGAGCGTCAGCCGTGAACTGGAAGCTCATCATGTCAAACTGATAAGTAATCTGAGTGACCATCTCGCTGCAGAGCTGCAGTGGAACGGGGTGGTGGTGCATATGTGATGGACAGATGCTGTTTTCTTTCCTTTTTCCTTTTCATACTGAGAGTAGGTGAGTGGAGCAAGCGGCTGGTGTGAAGGACTGTGTGAGTAAACGTGTCTTTGATCCTTGCCCTTCACACTTGTCCTTTGGTGTCGGTTTGAGAGAAGCTATTATGTAGGGAAATGTGGAAAGATGAGGTACGCATCATGTTCTTTAACGATGAGAGATGACCCACTTATTAACAACCAATCCCCTATTATCCATCCATTATCTTCTGCTTTATCCTATATTAGGGTCGCGGGGGGGTTCCCCATGCCCATCCAGGGGAGAACGATTCGGGCGCTGGGCAGATACACCCAGGACAGGGCGCCAGTCTATCGCTGGGGACACTTTGGAGAGCTCAATTGACTTGATCTGGGGCTCTCAGTGCTAGGGATTCCCGGTTCGAATCCCCATCTGGGTGGAGTTTCCATGTTCTCCCCGTGGTCCGTGTGGGTTTCCTCGGGTTCTCCGGTTTCAAGTCAATTGAGTTCTCCGAATTGCCCCATTTAGAGTGTGTATGCATGCGTGTCCGTGTGGGTTTCCTCCGTGTTCTCCGGTTACAAGTCAATTGAGCTCTCCAAATTGCCCCATATAGAGTGTGTCTGTGTGAGTGAGTGTGTGCCCAGCGATGGATTGGCGCCCTGTCCTGGGTCTATCTGCCCAGCCCCCGAAACGTTCTCCCCTGGATGGGCATGGGCAACCCCCCCCCCTTCCCCGCGACCCTAATAGAGGATAAAGGGGAAGATAATGGATGAATGAATTGACTTGATCCATGTTTTTGGACTGTGGGAGGAAACCAGAGAACCCGGAGGAAACCCATGCGGACACGGGGAGAACATGGAAACTCCACCCAGATAGGGATTTGAACCAGGAATACCTAGTGCTGAGAGGAGAACATGCTAACCACTAAACCACCGTGCCGCCCCGATCCCCTATTAAACGTCCTTTATAATTAATAACCCCTAATTTAAAGAAGTAACTCATTTTCTTTCCACCGAACCGTTGTTTTTTTTGTTTTTTTACATTTTTTTTTTTATTTTTACAGATTTTGTGACTTGCCTCGTGGAATACTCCAATAATCTAAATGCCAAATGAACAAAGGAAATCAATGCACATAATAATGAGTGTGAACACAAACGGCATGCATATAATAATCCATCACACGCTGCAGGCCTCTGGATATTAAACAGAGACCCAGATCGTGACCTTTTCTTAGCCTCGTTTCTGTTGATGTTATTGAATGCAGAGGTGAGGCCAAACTCTACAGTCATTCAGATCATCTAGAACAGGGGTGCCACACTTTTCTGACCCGAGTTCTACTTTTCCACTGGACAGGTCATCGAGATCTACCAGGGTTAATCATTTTTAAGGCTTTTATATTGAAACCTTGTGAGGTTTGGACTGTGAGAGGAAACCGGAGAACCCGGAGGAAACCCACGCGGACACGGGGAGAACATGGAAACTCCACCCAGATGGGGATTCGAACCAGGAATCCCTAGTGCTGAGAGGAGAACGTGCTAAACCACTAAGCCAACGTGCCGCCGCTTCCGATACTGTGCTGTAAAAAAAAAATAGCGCTGATAAGTGATTTTTTTTTTCTTTTTTTTCCAAACCCCATCGTGATCTACTTGAGACCCCTTCGCGATCGACCGGTCGACGTATTGAGCACTCCTGATCGAGATGTTTCCAGAACCTCTTTGTCTCCGTCTTTTCGAGTTCAAATTCAAGTTATTTATTTCTATTGCGCTTTTTACAGCAGTACATCGTCACAAAGCAGCTTTACAGAATGAAAAGCCTTTAAACCCCCAAAGAGCAAACCGAAGCGACAGTGGCAAGAAAAAACTCCCTGTTATTCTGTTATTTAAGGAAGAAACCTTGTGAGGACCGAGGCTCAGTGGGGGACTCGTCCTCCTTGAGCGGCCAGACAGCAACAACAGTGTAGGACAGCCATGTAGAGATATTTAACAAATGGAAAAACTAACAACTGGAGAACTATATGTGAGTCCATTAGAGGGCGTCCTGCAGGACCGCCTTGTCGGGTTCCATCCAGTATCCAGTTTTCAGCTTTGTTGTTTGATCCGCGCTGCCCTTTTGGAGAACTCCCTTCATTCCTGTTCCGTAATATCAGTGCCATATCATCCATATGAATATATTGCTGCAGTTTTTCAAACACAGCGATGTCTCTTTTATGACACTCCTACAGTGAACCTCATCCAGACTACCGTTTTTTTCGGCGCTGCCTCTGTGAGCGACTCTCTGCCATGCTGCGTTTGGCTCTCCATAGATCTTTTTACCTTCTGGTCATAGCATTTGGTTTTGGTTAGCACAGCCACTCCTCTGGGTCCTCCGGTGTCCTTCCACTGTCCAGAAACATGGATTTAAGGTGAATTATCTGCTCTAAATTTTCCCTATCTAAATTGCCCCTATCCTGGTGTGTCTACTCAGCATCCCTTTTGTTTTTAATTCAGACGTCATATTGTGACATGGTAGCAATGTTGCTGTTCGGCACAATAATGACTTTTTCATTGGTTGCCACAAATCTCTACTTTACCTTGGACTTTAAATAAATGGATACAATATTTGGAGGGCGGCACGGTGGCTTAGTGGTTGGCATGTTCTCCTCTCAGCGCTAGGGATTCCCGGTTCGAATCCCCAACTGGGTGGAGTTTCCATGTTCTCCCCGTGTCCGCGTGAGTTTCCTCCGGGTTCGCCGGTTTCCTCCCACAGTCCAAAAACATGGATCAAGTCAATTGAGTTCTCCAAAGTGCCCCATATAGAGTGTGTCAGTGTGAGTGAGTGTGTGCCCAGCGATGGATTGGCACCCTGTCCTGGGTGTATCTGTCCAGCGCCCGAGACGTTCTCCCCTGGATGGGCATGGGGAACCCCCCCGCGACCCTAATAGAGGATAAAGTGGGAGATAATGGATGGATGGATAATATTTGCACCCATAGGCGCAGTTTCAAATACATTCACACACATTCAGCTATAATGCTTATTTGTTTTCTTGCTCTCTCTCTCTCTCGCTCTCTCTCTCTCTCTCTCTCGCTGTCTCTAAGAGCTGTTCTTTTCTGCTTTATCTCCTGCACAGACGCAATTAACAGAACCCGCGGCAGGTTATTCAGTTGCCTCCCTTGTTTCTTCTGCTCGACATCCTATTAACAAACCTGTGTCTAATCAACACCAACGCTGTCACAAACTTATTCAAGGAAATCAATTGTTATTTATTTCAAACTGGAGAGTTGAACTAAATCCCTCTGCCTCGTGTTGGAGGGACAGTGAACTGTGAATGACGAAAGTCAGACGTCGGAACTACAGCTTCCCAAATAACTGGTACTTGTAAGCATCTCGTATCCTGTATTAAGTTTGCCATTTAAAACCTACAAGCTGTAAGCTGCACGGCCTCGTATGTGTAACACTTCACTTAAAACAATGTCTCGGGGCCAATATTGACTTTTGTCTTTTGACCTTTTTAAAGTTCAGAAAGTCAGGGCTTTGAAAACAGAGGGATTTTTTTTTTTACGGCATTTAAGGCTGTTGATGCTGTTCAGCGAAAACGCCTACATTCCACAAATTACAGGTTAATTTAAATACAATCGGCTCACTAAACAAAAATCATACGCTTCAGCAACCCGAGTCCAAAGGTCTGCTTCTCAGCTCTCGGCACTCTGTAAAAAAAGATCGGATTTCCTGCTGAATGTGATTGTACAGTTAATCTCACTTAACGGCTCTCACTGCACTGCAGGGGCTTCTTTCATTGTCAATCTGTCATTTATTTCTAGATTTGATTAATCACACACAAAGTTGCTCCACAAAATGGTAGAAGTGTAAAAATTGTCCATCAGTGAAACCCAGAGTCCAGGAGGACGTTCATCACTGTCCAAACAGCTTTAGTTTAACCGTCATGCAAATATGCAATTTTATAAAAACTTTTTTTTTTTTGAATTACCAAAACTGATTAATGGAATGTGGACAGAAATCTGGATTAAATCTACATATTACACCTAGCGAAATTCTACGACATTATTCTAAGCTGCTCCCCTTCTCAGCTGCGACAGCATCCACTTTTCTGGGAAGCAGTTCTATAAGATTTTAATCCAGGGGAGCATCTCTAAGGTCAAACACTGATGTTGAACAAAAGGGTCAAGCTCACAATCTCCATTCTGGTTCATCCCAAAGGGTTTTGGTGCAGTTAATGTCAGGGCTCTGTTCAGGCCGGTCGAGTTCTTTCATTACACATCCACCCAACCATGTCTTTATGGAACTGGATTGGTGCACTAAGGCACCGTCATACAGGAACCTAACAGGGCCTTCCCCAAACTGTTCCAACGAAGCTAGAAGCATACAAGTGTCCAAAATGCATGACATCATGCATCAGTAAGGACTGAAAGACACACCTGTTTAGTGGTGTGTCCTTAGACCTTTGGCTATAATCTGTTTTTATATATCTATGTATATATATCAGTTTCAGGGAGTAGCACAGCAGTAGTTGGGTTGAGGAGGTGATATTGTTGCTGGATGATAATAGAGAGGCGCAGCTAAACATATTTGAGATCCACCACCTAAAGAACATTAGGAGTAACTGGGATTGTATTTCAAGTCAACTGGTAACAGCGTAATTAGTATGTAGAAATAACTGACAGGAAATTCTTTCTCCCTGGGTACTGGGATAGGAGGTTAAAGAGACGTGCACCCTGGCAGCCGTGTTCCTGTTACATTGTTTAATGGAAAAGCCTTGTGTGTCCAAATTGTGTGCAGCTGTAAGTGTTGGCATCCTTTGAGAGTTGGACACATCCCAGGCTTTCTTAGGCTTTAAAGCTCAGATAGTTAAGGTCTGTGTTTCAGTGAATTAATGTTTCAGCATCACTTTCTATTGAAATCAATTTCTATTTTCTATTGTTAACATTAATTTGTATTTCTAAACAGAAATCAATTATTAGGGTCGTGGTGGGGTTTATCACACTTTCTATTGTTAACACTAAAAGAAATTAATTAACATTTATCACACAACACAAAAAAAAAAAAAAAAAAAAAAATTTATATATATAATATATATATATATATATATATATATATATTCATATATATATAATATCTCCCGCTTTATATATATTCATTATCTCCCGCTTTTATCCTCTATCAGGGTCACGGTGGGGTTCCCCATGCCCATCCAGGGGAGAACGTCTCGGGCGCTGGGCAGATACACCCAGGACAGGGTGCCAATCCATCGCCTGGCACCCACACACACCCACTCACACTCACACACAGATACACTCTATATGGGGCAATTTTTGAGAACTCAATTGACTTGATCCATGTTTTTGGACTGTGGGAGGAAACCGGAGAACCCGGAGGAAACCCACGCAGACAGGGGGAGAACATGGAAACTCCACCCAGATGGGGATTCGAACCGGGAATCCTTAGCGCTGAGAGGCAAACGTGTATGTATATATATATATACCGTATGTATATATATATATATATATATATATATATATATATATATATATATATATATATATATATATAAACAGATGTTATTGTTACACAGGTAACACACAGTCGTTCTGCTCTGTGGTAGGATGTGTATTGTGTGCATGTGGTTTGCATTTAAATTCCGAAGGTGTTTATTTTAGTCCAGTTGAAGGGCTGGGCCAAATCTAAAACTCAAAAAACGACACTGTGAGCAATCATTACATTAAAGCTCATCATCCTCCTCTGACATTTACAGTTTTCAGTGGAAAATAGGGCGTGCAAATCTGATAAGTTTCCTCTGTGTGAATATGAGCCGTTTGAAGGTTGAGACGCAGTGTTGGTTTTAGCTTGCATTAGTTATTATTACCCTGAATGGCTTTCTAATGTATGGACAAAACTATCAGGACATTTACACATTACATATGCATGAACCTTTATGCAATAAGTTGGTCCCACGTTGCACCCGCTTTCTACAAGAATTTGAACTGTATGGACAGTTTTGTCCATTCATACGTTCATTCGTGTCCATTCATACAGAATGATCAGCGTGTGGACGCTCAGCTCTCAGGGTGTTGGATTATCAAGGCTGAAGATTTAAAGTTGGCTCATTGCTCTATGGAGGGGTGTATGGGTGCATGGTTGACTCCATGCTGGATATGGTTCTAACATCCTGGCTGATGTTATTACATGTGTGTTTCATGCCCCGGGACACAATGAGGACTTTTTATATTAACTTTTTATTTATTAACTATATATTAATGTGGCGGCACGGTGGCTTAGCGGTTGGCACGTTCTCCTCTCAGCGCTAGGGATTCCCGGTTCGAATCCCCATATGGGTGGAGTTTCCATGTTCTCCCCATGTGTGCGTAGGTTTCCTCCGGGTTCTCCGGTTTCCTCCCACAGTCCAAAAACATGGATCAAATCAATTGAATTCTCAAAATTGGCCCATATAGAGTGTGTCTGTGTGAGTGAGTGTGTGCCCAGTGATGGATTGGCACCCTGTCCTGGGTGTATCTGCCCAGTGCCCTGGATGGGCATGGGGGGGGGTTCCCCATGCCCATCCAGTGCCCTGGATGGGCATGGGGAACCCCCCCCATGACCCTAATATAGGATAAAGCGGGAGATAATGAATGAATGAATATATTAATGTGAAATAACACATGTTAGCTGAGGTGGGTGGCACGGTGGCTTAGTGGTTGGCATGTTCTCCTCTCGGCGCTAGGGATTCCGGGTTTGAATCCCAATCTGGGTGGAGTTTCCATGTTCTCCCCGTGTCCTCATGTCCAAAAACATGGATCAAGTCAATTGAGTTCTCCAAATTGCCCCATATAGAGTGTGTCTGTGAGTGAGTGAGTGAGTGTGTGCCCAGTGATAGATTGGTGCCCTGTCCTGGGTGTATCTGCCCAGCGCCCGAAACGTTCTCCCCTGGTTGGGCATGGAGAACCCCCCCGCGACACGCCCGCGGTAGCTTTCCTCTTGGAAATGGATGGATGGATGTCTCGTCAGGGCTTTTTTACGCTGCACAGTAATCATTACGTCAGTGATCTGTTAGGAATTCATCTCATTTTGTCTTTTCAATCCTCTACTAGGGTCACACGGGGTTCCCCTCCACCCCCACTGATGCTCCGTTCAGAACCTCCACGTAGACCTAAGTCTATTTACATAAATGTATCTGCAATATGACATCTAGGGGTGTCTTCAACTAAAGATTTTCATAGTCGAATCTGATTCGTCAGATTTTCCCTATAGTCGACTGATAGTCGAATCAGTTTAAATTTCACCACAAGATTGGGCTATAAGCGTGGTTTTTAAAAAAAGATTCTATTTTGTATTTTACTTGTTTTTCTAGAGCACCATAAATGGGATCCCCTTTCTGGACTTTCTTCCACTTCAAAGGAAAAACCTAAAAAAAACCTAAAAACCTAAAAATTAGGATGATTTTATTTGACAAAAGGCTATATATATATAACGAAAACAAAGACATTTCATGTAAAAACTAATGCTTAGCAGCAGCCATGGGCTCCCCCATGTGGTCAAAATGGTACATTCGACTATGAGGTTCATAGTCGACTACGGTTCTCCGAATCGAATCGTCGGATCAGCGAATATTGCAGCTCACCCCTAATGACATCATGTAAATATAATGTAGAAGGTCAGACACTGATGTTGGACACGAAGTCCTTAAAGTGTTGGAGTCAGGGCTCTGTGTAGTCCATTTCAAGTCTTCCTACCAAATGTCTTTCTGGACACTGCCTTGTGCCATAAGGTTCAGTCATGCAGAAATGGACAAGGGCCGTCCCTAAACCATTTTCAGCTCAGTGTGCAGATCTAGGTGCTTGATGATGTTCAGCTATGCTAATGGGACTGATTAAAACACACTTTTTTATGACATTGTGTGTTTTCGGTCCTCATGGTGTAGCTGCGAGAGGCTTTTATTCAGCCCGGACAGCTCGGCTGCGTTTCAGCATCGCCAGTGAGGACAGCTCCCCATAAATCTCCTCATTGTCCCGCTTTTCAGTACAGCTAATATAAATAGCTCTGTAGCTTCTCCAACTCCGCCGATCATCTCAGCATCACATATACAGTAAGTGTCCCACTTTTTAAAGAAAGCTTGCAGTTTGCAGTTGTCTATTTCCCCCCCTCCCCCTCCCGTCCTCCTGCGTCCTGTGTGTCCATCTCTGCTGTTGGACCGATAGTTAATGCATGCGCTCGGGGACGTGCAGCCTTCTTGTCCAGCCCCGCAGCAGACTCCGGTGTCGGTGGCTGCTTTCTCGTCCTTTCAGGTGGTAATGCTGCTCATTTCTGCTGTGTTCAGGAGCAGCTGCGATGAGGGCGAAGAGTAAAGGAGCAGCCACGGTTCCGCAGGGGGTGTTATGTGACCAATACTGGAGTAAGTGTGAGCTGACTGTGGTAATTACTGATGGCTGTAAAGCCACTCCTGGGGCTCAGACCCATAGCTCAGCCCGGCTGCGGTCACAGGCCACGCGTTCACCATTTCCAGCCGCAATCTCCCCACACACTGTTGTCCCCCGTTTCTCCCAAGGTCGAACAGTGACAGACATAGACACACAAACACACAACGAATGTGTCTCTTAGGGCAAGAATAGAGTTGCTCGTTAATCTAGGCTGACGTGTGACTCAGCCCGATGCCAGCCCAAGACAAAAAACAAAGGGGTGCTTCACCAGATGATTATTAGGAAGTAAAAAGGTCACTGCTGACTAGGTTTCTCAGCCCAGTTCTCCGATTTTCAAAATGTTGTGTGAATACATAGTTACATTTTATTTTATTTTCATTTTATCTTTATTCCTTTTTTCTCATCTTCTTAAATTTAAACTTTCTGTGGAGAGAATTTCCCTGCTGGCTGTACAGTGTACATCTACGTATGTAGATACGCATGTCGATTCGGACCCTGAACCAGGACTAATCCCACTCACAACACTTTCATAACTAAAATAACTTGTAACGCTGCACTGCAATATTTATACAAAAAGCACAACCCACTTTTATAATTCCATTTGCACAGTGTAAATACATATTCATTCATCCATTATCTTCTGCTTTATCCTCTATTAGGGTCGCGGTGGGGTTCCCCATGCCCATCCAGGGGAGAACGTCTCGGGCGCTGGGCAGATACACCCAGAACAGGGTGCCAATCCATCGCTAGGCACTCACTCACTCACACAGACACGCTCTATATGGGGCAATTTGGAGAACTCAATTGACTTGATCCATGTTTTTGGACTGTGGGAGGAAACCCGAGAACCTGGAGGAAACCCATGCAGACACGGGGAGAACATGGAAACTCCACCCAGATGGGGATTCGAACCGGGAATCCCTAGTGCTGAGAGGAGAACATGCTAAACCACTAAGCCACCGTGCCGCCTGTATATACATAGTTATATTCATTCATTCATTCATTCATTATCTCCCGCTTTATCCTCTATTAGGGTCGCGGGGGGGTTCCCCATGCCCATCCAGGGGAGAACGTCTCGGGCGCTGGGCAGATACACCCAGGACAGGGTGCCAATCCATCGCCGGGCACACACTCACTCACACAGACACACTCTATATGGGGCAATTTGGAGAACTCAATTGACTTGATCCATGGTTTTGGACTGTGGGAGGAAACCGGAGAACCCGGAGGAAACCCACGCAGACACGGGGAGAACATGGAAACTCCACCCAGATGGGGATACGAACCGGGAATCCCTAGCGCTGAGAGGAGAACGTGCTAACCACTAAGCCACCTGTATATACATAGTTAAATTCATTCATTCATTATCTTCCGCTTTATCCTCTATTAGGGTCGCGGGGGGGTTCCCCATGTCCATCCAGGGGAGAACGTCTCGGGCGCTGGGCAGATACACCCAAGACAGGGCGCCAATCCATCTGTTTTTGGCGCCCTGTCCTGGGACACTCACTCACACAGACACACTCTATATGGGGCAATTTGGAGAACTCAATTGAATTGATCCATCTTTTTGGACTGTGGGAGGAAACCGGAGAACCCGGAGGAAACCCACGCAGACACGGGGAGAACGTGGAAACTCCACCCAGATGGGGATACGAACCGGGAATCCCTAGCGCTGAGAGGAGAACGTGCTAACGACTAAGCCACCTGTATATACATAGTTCAATTTTGTTTTGATTTTATCTTTATTCTATTATATTCTATTTAACTTTCTGTGGAGAGGTCAGGTCAGGTAAGAATTCCACTGCTGGTTGTAGCATGTATATCTACAGTACGTATGTGACAAATAAACCTGATTCTGGTTCTGATTCTGAGGTTTTAACCTATTGGGTCGGTTAGTTTTCTCTTACCTCCGTTCTGTACATCCATGTTGCTGACGTTGGGCGGGTAACGCTGGTCTATGGTTAATGCGCCTGTGGCACAACCTCTTATTGAGACGCAATGCACGTACATGGTGGATAGTGTGAGCGTGGTGATTAAGGGCACTAAAGTGCTTATCATTAGTAAAGGTCCAGGTCAAACTCTCAAATTGCCCGAGCAGTGTGTTATTTGGTGGATTACACTGCGCTGTTGAAGCCACTCGGCTGCGGATGCGACTCCTGCCCACTCTCCCGCAGTATGACCGGCCTGCTTTATGATGAATCCCTAGTTTATTTATGGTGAGTCCTTGGGGACGCGACTGGAGTCGAGCCAAAGGGAAGGCGGAAGTAGGTAATTAAAGGACGCCGCCGCCGCCGCTCCATCCGCACGGTTACGTTGTAAAGGTGGGCTTGCCGCATAACGTAATGTGAATAATGATCTGCCGTCACCAGGAGGCCAGATGCTAGCAGACAGAGGACGCAGGCGACGGGATCGGTTCTCCTTACATGAGACCCGGAAAGCAGTCGGACTAAGTGCTCCGATCATGTGACCTGAACCGGAGCTGCCCGTGCCCACTGTCTTATGAGTTTGCTCAGTAGGGAAGCAGATGGACTTAACCAGGCCAGCTTTGCATATTGCATGTCCTTTTGGTAATTGCTGAATGTCTTCTGCACAAGATGCATTCTGTTGGCTGCAAATAGCACAGATTCACCGACATTTTTACAAATAACCATGGAAGAATAATCCTTTTATTCATTCATTATCTTCTGCTTTATCCTATATTAGGGGGGGGGGGGGGGGGGGGGGGGGTTCTCCATGCCCATCCAGGGGAGAACGTTTCGGGCGCTGGGCAGATACACCCAGGACAGGGCGCCAATCTATCACTGGTCACACACTCACTCACACAGACACACTCTACATGGGGCAATTTGGAGAACTCAATTGACTTGATCCATGTTTTTGGACTGTGGGAGGAAACCGGAGAACCCAGAGGAAACCCACGCGGACACGGGGAGAACATGGAAACTCCACCCAGATGGGGATTCGAACCGCCGGAAGAATAATCATTCATTCATTATCTTCCGCTTTATCCTATATTAGGGTCACTGGGGGGGGGGGGGGGGGTTCTCCATGCCCATCCAGCGGAGAACGTTTCGGGCGCTGGGCAGATACACCCAGGACAGGACGCCAATCTATCGCTGGGCACACACTCACTCACACACACACACACACTCTATATGGGGCAATGTGGAGAACTCAATTGACTTGATCCATGTTTTTGGACTGTGGGAGGAAACCGGAGAACCCGGAGGAAACCCACATGGACAGGGGGAGAACATGGAAACTCCACCCAGATTGGGATTCGGTTAGAGGAGAACATGCCAACCACTAAGTCACTGTGCCGCAATATAGTGTAATAGTGTGTGAATTAACCCATCAACAAAATGATTTATATTCCACTGAAATCTGAGTGTTCTGAACGTGGAGGTTCTGAACGGAGCGTCAGTGTGGGGTGGAGGGGAACCCCGTGTGACCCTAGTAGAGGATTGAAAAGACAAAATGAGATGAATTCCTAACAGATCATTGACGTAATGATTACTGTGCAGCGTAAAAAAGCCCTGACGAGACATCCATCCATCCATTATCTTCTGCTTTATCCTATATTAGGGTCGCAGGGGGGTTCTCCATGCCCATCCAGGGGAGAACCTTTCGGGCGCTGGGCAGATACACCCAGGACAGGGCGCCAATCTATCGCTGGGGACACACTCACACAGACACACTCTATATGGGGCAATTTGGAGCATTCAATTGACCTTGATCCATGTTTTTGGACATGAGGACATGGAAACTACACCCAGATTGGGAACCCCCCCCCCCCCCGCGACCCTGATATAGGATGAAGTGGAAGATAATGGATGGATGGATTACACTGTATTACACTGCTATTTCAGATGTTCTTCACTAAACACTGTGATGTTTGTAAGACACCAGGACCCAAAAGACCGGAAACCACGGAACCCATTGTATTTAATCAGTGTTGTATTTAAGCTCATTATAGTGGCTTTTATGTAAAATCCTTATCTTGAAATTAATTAAGGCTAAATACCAAGTGAACATGATGGAGTAGAATTTTTATTTGCTTTAAAATGTCAAGGACACAACATGGCATTAAAAAGAAAGACAGTGTGAATACCGTAAGACTGTAATTCAGTACAGTACTCATGGAGAACATGTCCTCCACCACTGGTCCTCCACCACTGGTCCTCCAACACTGGTGCACACCCCTTTAGAACGCACAGTTGCCAGATGTTCATCTCGAATCCCGAATCCAGTTCTCCCAGAATCCTCTGGGTTTTCTCCAGGTCCTCCATTTTCATCCCAAAGTCCAAAAGAATGGATTCAAGGCAAATTACCCCAATCTAAATTACCCCAAACTAAATTACCCCAATCTAAATTACCCCAATCTAAATTACCCCAATCTAAATTACTCCAATCTAAATTACCCCAATCTAAATTGTCCATATCAAAATTACCCCATCTAAATTACCCTATCAAAATTACCCCAATCTAAATTACCCCATCTAAATTACCCCAATCTAAATTGTCCATATCTAAATTACCCCATCTAAATTACCCCAATCCAAATGACCACAATCTAAATTGTCCATATCTAAATTACCCCAATCTAAATTACCCCAATCTACATTACATCCATATCTAAATTACCCCAATCTACATTACCTTATCAAAATTACCCCCAATCTAAATTACCCCATCTAAATTGTCCATATCTAAATTACCCCATCCAAATTACCCCAATCCAAATTACCCCAATCTAAATTGTCCATATCAAAATTACCCCAATCTAAATGACCCCAATCTATATTGTCCATATCAAAATGACCCCAATCTAAATTACCCCAATCTAAATTGTCCATATCAAAATTACCCCATCTAAATTATCCCAATCTAAATTACCCCAATCTATATTGTCCATATCAAAATGAACCCACTCTAAATTACCCCAATCTAAATTGTCCAAGTGAACATGATGGAGTAGAATTTTTATTTGCTTTAAAATGTCAAGGACACAACATGGCATTAAAACGAAACCCAGTGTGAATACCGTAAGACTGTAATTCAGTACAGTACTCATGGAGAACATGTCCTCCACCACTGGTGCACACCCCTTTAGAACACACAGTTGCCAGATGTTGATCTCCTGTATTTGTGTCTCGATGAGTTACGCACCAGGGAAATGCAGAACCACAAGCTCGGATTTCGCTCCCGAGGGGAACTTAGCACAAGTGTATGCACTTATGCAGGTAGCTTCAACTGGGAGGAGGTTATTCAATCTGAATTTGCGCCAGCTTCAGGAGGATGTAACCCTACACTGCGGCAGACCCAGGCTCGCTGATCTGCTGCTGCTGACTGACCTCTCTATAATACAAGACATACATTAGGCAGGACGTGCCGGCTGAACAACAACAGTGTTGCCCAACACGGTTAGTCAGTTATAAAATAACCAGGGAACAATGCGAAAGAAAAAAAGGAAAAGGGATGTGGGCTTGTCTGTGGCTAGACAGGAGCAGTGGGGTGATTAAGCTGCCCCGGCTCGGGCGTCTCTTCGGGCTGTCAGACTTTGCATGAGGCTGGAGATTTATGGCCGGCTGATGAGTGCTGGTCTGATGGCTGCTCAAGCTGCATTGTGTACCCTGCAATGTTTAGCAGCTGCCTGCCTGTCCAGCCCTCACACGGCTGTACTGTGGCCAGCTGCCCCCGGAGCTGCGGGGCTGACGCGAGGGCAAATCAGAATCAGGAGACCTGTCTGTGTCTCATAGTCTTTTGGTCAGAATCGCTTGATATGGCAGAAGATGGAATTTAGTTTTTTTCCGGGTGATCAACAATGCGCCGCCGGTGTCAGCTCTGAGGCAGGAAACACCTGAAATATGAGCTGGAGGAACGAACCCTGCAGAGCTCTGACATCACTGGTGCAGAACCCAACCACCAAAAACAGCAGGGAGGCCCAGCACGTCAGCGGGGATCGAGGTTCCAATCCCGATCGGGGTGGAGTTTTCATGTTCTCCCCGTGTCCGAATGGGTTTTCTCCAGGTTCTTCGTCCCACAGTCCAAAAAATCTAAATCTAAATTACCCCAGAGGTGGCACATAGCTTAGAGGTTAGCACGTTCTCCTCTCAGTTCTAGGGATTCCTGGTTCAAATCCCGATCGGGGTGGAGTTTCCATGTTGTCCCTTGGTTGTGGACATTGGTTGTGTCCTTGTGGGTTTTCTCCAGGTTCTCCATTTTCATCCCACAGTCCAAAAGAATGGGTTCAAGGCAAATTATCCCAATCTAAATCGTCCCCATCTAAAATACCTATCTAAATTACCCCAGGTGTGGCACATGGCTTAGTGTTTGGCATGTTCTCCTCTCAGCGCTAGGGATACCCGGTTCGAATCCCAATCTGGGTGGAGTTTCCATGTTCTCCCCGTGTCCTTGTGGGTTTTCTCCAGGTTCTCCATTTTCGTCCCACAGTCTGAAAGAATGGATTCAAGGAAAATTACCCCAATCTAAATTACCCCAATCTAAATTACCTCAATCTAAATTGTCCCTATTTAATTACCCCGGGGCAGCACGTGCCTTAGAGGTTAGCACGTTCTCCTCTCAACTCTAGGGATTCCCGCTTCCAATCCCAATTTGGGTGGAGTTTCCATGTTCTCCCCATGTCCACATGGGTTTCCTCATGGATCAAGGTCAATTCAATTCTCCAAATTGCCCCAGATATGGTGTGTGTGAGTAAGTGAGTGATTGGCGACCAGCGATTGATTGGCGTCCTGTCTTGGTTGTATCTGCCCAGAACCCGAAACGTTCTTCCCTGGATGAACATGGGATCCCCCCCCACCCCCCCGAGACCGTAATGATGAGCTGTAATTGTAATACAGAAGTCCAGAGATATAAACATGGTCAGCACTCCCCCGAGTGAGTGACCATTTTGTGAAATAGTAAACCCTCCTTGAAGGGATGAGGAAACCTCATCTCAGCAAAACCAGAGATCAGAACTAATGAAGGAGGGAAAACATTTAGGTGAAACCTGACCAGTGATTAAAAACCTCTTTACTTGATGGAGGAGAACCGATGGGCGTTTCGTTCCACTGAACCCGCGGTGGAATCCTTACCATTGAAAACCGTCTTCCTTTTAAAGGAACCTCATCAAAGTGAACCATTTAAAGAACTCAAACCCTCGCTAAACACTCAAACTGCAGTAAGTCACTCGAGTGACAGTGACACTTCACCACGTCTGCATTCCACATGTTAAAAACATTGTACGGGTTCTATGCCCGTGGTTCTATGGGCATGGTAGCTCAGTGGTGCATACCTATAGTTAAATCCATCCATCCATTATCTTCCGCTTTATCCTCTATTAGGGTCGCGGGGGGGTATCTTTCAAGATAAGGATGCCCATCCATGGGAGCTGGGCAGATAGACCCAGGACAGGGCGCCAATCCATCACTGGGCACACACTCACTCACACAGAAAAACTCTATATGGGGCAATTTGGAGAACTCAATTGACTCGATCCATGTTTTTGGACTGTGGGAGGAAACCGGAGAACCCGGAGGAAACCCACGCAGACACGGGGAGAACATGGAAACTCCACCCAGATTGGGATTCGAACCGGAAACCCTTAGTGCTGAGAGGAGAACATGCCAACCACTAAGCCGCCCACCTATATTTGAATCCTAAAAATAATAGGGTTTTGTAATTTAGTTTAAATGACGTCATAATAAGAGACTTAAACCTTTAAAGCTGCTGGTAGGACGTTTTTATAGGTCCAATTACGTCATGTTAAGAGACATAAACTCTATTAAGTGGGCGGCACGGTGGCTTAGTGGTTAGCATGTTCTCCTCTCAGCGCTAGGGATTCCCGGTTCGAATCCCCATCTGGGTGGAGTTTCCATGTCCTCCCCGTGTCCGCGTGGGTTTCCTCCGAGTTCTCCGGTGTCCTCCCACAGTCCAAAAACATGGATCAAGTCAATTGAGTTCTGCAAATTGCCCCATATAGAGTGTATGTGTGAGTGAGTGTGTGCTCAGTGATAGATTGGCGCCCTGTCCTGGGTGTATCTGCCCAGCGCCCGAAACCTTCTCCCCTGGATGGGCATGTAGAACCCTAACAACCCTAATATAGGATAAAGCGGAATTTAATGGATGGATGGATGGATTTAAGGATTTACGGCATGGTGGCTTAGTGGTTGGCATGTTCTCCTCTCAGCGCTAGGGTTTCCCGGTTCGAATCCCCATCTGGGTGGAGTTTCCATGTTCTCCCCATATCTGCCCAGCGCCCGAGCGCCCGAGACGTTCTCCCCTGGTTGGGCATAGGGAACCCCCCCCCCCCCCCCACCTGAGACCCTAATATAAGATAAAGCGTAAGATAATGGATGGACGGACGTTTATGGAAATCAAAGCAAAACTCACAAAGCATCACACACAGCAGGTCACGCTCATCCACCTCGAGGTCGCAGGATTTATGGGCGTGGCTTCCAAAAACCCTAACGGCGTAGAACGCATGCGCAGTAAGTAAAAGGACGATGCGATGGGCGGGAGGATCTGACGGAACACCGGTGCTCGATCGCAGCAGCTCGCATGACAATTTGCAGTTTGTGTTGCGCGGCCACCGAGCACACTGCCCCCCCCCCCCCCCCCCCCCGCTGCCCATCTGGGCTCGTTCATTTTTAGCTTCCTCTATTCATTTAATAAGCTTTATTACATCAGACTCTTTCGCAGGCTGACGCCATGCTGTAAACTGCCAGCCACTGGCTGCGCATCCATCTTCGTTTCCGAATGTTAATTCGACGCCGATGTATGCCGAGTGACCTCCCTCGGTTAAAATGATTGCGAGCGATTTGTCAAGCCCCATGCTCCTAGACACGGCCACGTGACTCGGCCGAGACCAATTAGCGGCCTCCTCGCTTATCTCTATAGCGCCACAGCAAATGTAGTTATTTAGGTGGTTGTTGAGGAAGCTAATGACACACTGCTGATGCTTTTGAGCGTCTCAGTGCTCATCCTGTGAACACACAGCGTTTATTTCTGTCTGCGCTCTCACAATAACTCAAAATGTTTTCTAGCACTTTGTAGTGTTTTTCATAGGGGTGAGCTGCAATATTCGCTGATTCGACGATTCGATTCGAAGAACCGTAGTCGACTATGAACCTCATTGTCGAATGTACCATTTTGACCACATGGGGGCGCCCATGGCTGCTGCTAAGCATTAGTTTTTACATGAAATGTCTTTGTTTTCGTTATATATATAGCCTTTTGTCAAATAAAATCATCCTAATTTCTGTTAATATATTTTTTAAATGATGTGTGCGCTAACAATAGGCTATACATTAATAAAGCAAGTAAAATATATAAAAAATATATTTTTTAAAAACCGTGCATATAGCGCCATCTTGTGGTGAAATTTTAACTGATTCGACTTTCAGTCGACTATAGGGAAAATCTGACGAATCAGATTCGACTATGAAAATCCTTAGTTGAAGACACCCCTAGTTTTTCAGGCCTTCGCCTCTTAGAGCTGGCGATCCAGGTTTAAATCCCAATCAGGGTGAAGTTTCCATGTTGGAGTTTCCAATTGCCCCTATCTAAATTGCCCCTATCTAACTTGTCCCTATATAGTGTGTGTGCTGTGTGATGAATTAGCACTCTGTCCCAATCTGGTTGGAGTTTCCATGTTTTCCCGGGTTCTCCGGTTTCCTCCCACAGTCCAAAAACATGAATTCATGGTGAATAGGCTGCCTAAATTGCCCCTATCTAAATTGCCCAGTGATGTATCAGCACTCTGTCCCAATCAGGGTGGGTTTCCATGTTTTCCCGTGTACAGCTGGGTTTTCCCGGGTTCTTCAGTTTCCAGTCCAAAAACATGGATTAAAGGTGAATTGGCTGCCTAAATTGCCCCCATCTAAATTGTCCCTATATAGTATGTGTGCCCAGCGATGTATTAGCACCCTGTCCCAATCAGGGTGGAGTTTCCATGTTCTCCCGTGTATGGCTGGTTTTTCCCGGATTCTTCGATGTCCTCTAACAGTCAAAAAACACAAATTCATGGTGAATAGGCTGCCTAAATTGCCCCTATCTAAATTGCCCCTGTATAGTATGTGTGCCCAGTGATGTATTAGCACTCTGTCCCAATCAGAGTGGAGTTTCCATGTTCTCCCATGTACAGCTGGGTTTTCCCAGGTTCTCCAGTTTTCCAAAAACATGGATTCAAGGTGAATAGGCTGCCTAAATTGCCCCATCTAAATTTCCCATTGGCACTCTGTCCCAATAAGGGTTGAGTTTCCATACTCTCCACATGTACAGCTGTTTGTATCTTTAAATCGCCCAAAACTTTCTCCTCTGGATGGGCATCGGGGAACTGCTCTGCGCCCCTGGTGTGGGATTCAGTGAGGGATGGTATGAGATCAGATGGAAGTCTTTTAACAACAAATAATAATATTGATTTCTAACCGAGTGCACGTTAAATGTAGTGTTTCTTCTGTACGAACTGTATCATTGAGAGAGTTTGTCTTTTCACTGTAAGCTCAGCGACCTGAGCCCCTTGCAGATGGGTGCTAATGAATCAACCTCTGCTTTGGGGCGTGTTGCGCTGCATGTAGGGAAGCGTATCCTCCACATCAAAGGCATTATGGATGCTATACTGTGCCAGCTGCACCGCCCCGCCCTGGGCCTCTCTCGCTGCCCGTGTCCTCGGTGAGAAGATGCGAAACCCTGTCCGGAATTTCGACCGCGGTCACTCCTCGCCGCCAGTTTAAGACCCTGGGCTTTGGTGCAGCAGATACGCAGCGCAGTGTTGGTGGCTCAGGATGCAGCCCTGCCTGCTAAGTGATATCCGCTCTCCCCTAGGCCGGCGAACGCCACTCATGTGAACGATAATGTGCCACTCATAGATCTGATTAGCTCCACCTGAATGTTTCCAGCTGCCTGCTAATGTCCATGAGCCACAACAAGATTAAAGAGATTAAGATCCATTTCAGCCCAAGTCAGCGGCCCAAACAGATGCTCGGGCTTTAATTCGATGGCGCGTTCCCGATGCCGTACCTTAAAGCACTTCTGGGTGCCTCATTTGATATTCCCTCGTTACTGGACCGGCGGCCGGCGTCGAGATTGATGGCACGCATGACGTTCGGAATCCGTGGAAAGACAGTCTGTCAAATTCTACCAAGCTGTTCAGAGAGATGGGGTGTCTGCAGAGTAAAAGGCTGTTGCGCTGCCTACTCTTGGTTTTGATTGAACAGAACAGAATTTGGGTGGGGCCGGTTCTCGGAGGACGATCCACTTTTCTCGGAGGAAGCTGCGTTTCGTGTGAAAGATGATTTCACCATTTCGCCTGAGCGTGAGGTGTTTATGTACACGGTGTTCGGTTGGTAATGGACATATTTGTTATTGCTCTGCCCTCCACCACAGGGATGTGGTGTGAAACAGCGTGATAAGAAGTTGGGTAATAATACATTTCAAGGCTCACAATTTTTGTAATAATGAGTAGATGTGTTTTTTTATGGTCTGTGAGATTCACACAAAGTGAAAATGTGCAGTAGGTGCTGTGACGCTGTGCTCAGGTTTAATACCACTTTTATTCTCTATCAGCTTTTAAACTTGTTCTTTATCAAAGTGCAGAATTTTACTTTTTCTTTTTGACATCATACCTGTTTGGTTCCCAGATGATTAAATGCTGTTTTGTAACACAGTGACACACAATTACCCAGTTACATTATTACACAGTTATATTATTACACAGTTTAATAGTTACATTATTACACAGTAACATTATTACACAGTTTAATAGTTACATTATTACACAGTAACATTATTACACAGTTTAATAGTTACATTATTACACAGTTACATATTACACGGTTACATAGTTACACAGTTACATTATTACACAGTTACATTATTACACAGTTACACATAAACATTATTACACAGTTACATTATTACACAGTAACACATAAACATTATTACAGTTACATTATTACACAGTTACATTATTACACAGTAACACATAAACATTATTACACAGTTAAATAGATACATTATTACACAGTTACACAGTTACAGTACATTATTACACAGTTAAATTATTACACAGTTACATTATTACACAGATACATATTACACAGTTACACAAACATTATTGCACAGTTATATTATTGCACAGTTACATTATTACACAGTTACATATTACACAGTTACACAAGCATTATTACACAGTTACACAGTAACACTATTACAGTTACATTATTACACAGTTAAACAGTAACATTATTACACATAAACATTATTACACAGTAACATTATTACAGACTTACATTATGACACAGTTACATTATTACACAGTTAAACAGTAACATTATTACACAGTTACATTATTACACAGTTAAACAGTAACATTATTACAGACTTACATTATGACACAGTTACATTATTACACAGTTAAACAGTAACATTATTACACACTTACATTATGACACAGTTACATTATTACACAGTTACACAGTAACATTATGACACAGTTACATTATGACACAGTTACATTATTACAGTTACACAGTAACATTATTACACACTTACATTATGACACAGTTGCACAGTGACACTCATAGTTACATACAGTGAGACTGATAGACTGTTACATCGTGACCTTGACATTAAAGCTGGTTGTATAAACTGTTAAACTGTGACTAATTTAATCATGTGCTTATATATTACTAAATACATTTAATTATATAACAAAATAGGGCTGCCCAGCGATAGATAGATAGGTGTATCTGCCCGGTGCCCGAAACGTTCTCCCCTGGATGGGTATGGGGAAGCCCCCCACGACCCATATAGAGGATAAAGCGGAAGATAATGGATGGATGGAGCATAAGAAAATGCTGTTTATAAAGTGCCCTAATTGTGTGATCACACATAGAAAACGGGGAAAATAATTTGCAAAATGGTTCCTGATTCATGAAATTAAACCTTTGTTTACATTCAACCCTGTTCTCCCACAGGAAGCAAAATCAAAGACACCTTCAAGTACTGTCATTAAAATTTGTCCTTTCTGTTCCTCACCCATCCACCCCCCCCACCCCCGTCTCCCTCGTATCCTCACCTCACTGTGTAGAAGTAATTCGTTCTTTCATGTACGAGACGGCACTCACAACCACATGACTGGAACTTCACACATAAATTGCTTTTCCAAAAGGTGAAGGAAACCAAAGACAGGCATGTCCTCATTGCCATGGATATGCCGTCCACACCCTCTCACGGTTCTGCTCGTCTTCTTGTTCTTAGTATGAAGATGAGCTTGCAGGCCGGGGCAGATGCTTTGAAGGTTATTCCTTTACCTGGAACGTTCCACTGAATACAGACCCAGAGAAGAGTTCTCTCCCAAACATGATGATTGGCTTGACATGTTGTTATATATATAGCGTTCCTCTGGTAACGTCCACAACCAGACTTGTCTATTTAACTGCCAGATGGTGAAGAATGAATTATCAGTTTAGAAAACGCATTTCCACCACTCCAGAGTCTTACGCTGATTACACTCTGCATTAAGCGTGATTATTTTACAATTGTGCTTCGCTGTTTCCTGAAATCCAATCGATGATGCTCCCAATAGAGCGTTCCACTGATGAAGTAACTTCTAGTGCCTCGTTGGAACCCGTGACTTTGATGAAATGAACTCATTGTGGAGTAAGAACCATAAAACATGTGCATAACGGAACATTGTCTGAACACAGCGCTTGTTTTAGTTATTAAAGTCGGAGTCGTCGTCCAGCCGTGACGTTATTGACAATAACACACTGGTTTTGTTAGTCCCGTCTGTTCTCTGTTCTCTGTTGGTCAGGATCATCACAGAACAGGTAGAATTTGGGTGGTGGATTGTTTGTGTGTTTCGGTGTGTGTGTTGCTAATTTAATAAAGCGAATACAAATAGTTTCTAAAAGGTACTAATGTTTCAGTAATGTTGTTTGTGTTAACCTCGTCACGGGTTTAACCTTGCAGAAAAGCCACAATGGGAAGTGTTATGAGCAAATGAGCAAAAAAATACAATTGCAACCTTGTTAGTGTGGTGTGAGTTAAAATCCATTAGTTTACTCTCATTGCTTCTTGATACCATGAGCACAGATAATTGGCCAGCTAATGAGTCTCTGTAGACAAACTATTTGTACCATCGGATAATCAACAGCATATTTATAAGTAGCTGGTTGTTTACAACACATAAAGATAAAGTCTGTTTTTTTTAACATGTTCTGTAAAAATGATTATATGTGATCATAAAAACTAATACAAATTATTTATATATATGTGTGTGTGTGTGTGTGTGTGTGTGTGTATATATTTATTCATTCATTCATTCATTATCTTCCGCTTTATCCTATGTTAGGGTCGCGGTGGGGTTCCCCATGCCCATCCAGGAGAGAACGTCTCAGGCGCTGGGCAGATACACCCAGGACAGGGTGCCAATCTATCGCTGGGCACACACTCACTCACACACACACACTCTATATGGGGCAATTTGGAGAACTCAATTGACTTGATCCATGTTTTCGGACTGTGGGAGGAAACCGGAGAACCCGGAGGAAACCCACACGAACACGGGGAGAAGGTGGAAACTCCACCCAGATGCGGATTTGAACCGGGAATCCCTAGTGCTGAGAGGAGAACATGCCAACCACTAAGCCACCGTGCTGCCCTGTGTGTGTGTGTGTATATGTGTATATATATGTATATATATATATATATATATATATATATTATGACTACATATCATTTTTGCAGAACATGTGAATTTATTGTAAACAACCAGCTTATAATGATACGCTGTTGATTATCCGATGGTACAAATAATTAGTTTCTAAACCATGACATATCTCACACTCACTTTCTACTTTAATAATTGCTTTTTTTTTTTTTTTTTTTTTTTTTTTTCTCCGTGTCCTGTCTGCCATTGTGAAACTCAGGATTGATGTCTGAGTGTCTAAATCAGGCCCAACAGTTTTGATTTTACAAGTGGAGCATACAGGTATTTCTCCATGATGCTCCACTTGGTATATATTTAAAACTTTATTGCAAAATTTTTTTTTTTGGGGATCATATCTGTACAGCAACCATGGAGATGGAAAAAGAAACAGAAAAGAAGAAGGAAAAAAGAAAAAAAAAAAAAAAGAGGTATACGAAAGTGGTGGGAGGAAAGAAGAAAAGACCAACAGAGAAAAGAAAAAAAAATAAATAAATAAATAAATAAAGAGAAAAGAAAATAAATAAATAAATACAATAAATATATATATATATATATATATATATATATATATATATATATATATATATATACATACATACATACACACACACATATACATATATACACCTACATACACATACACATATACGCGCCTACGCATAAGTACATATATGCCCATACGCACATATATACATACATACATATATACATACACATACACATATACACACATACATATACACATACATACACACATACATAAATACACACACATCCATACCTACATTTACCTTCATATACTAAAATTAATTACAATTTCCAGTATAAATATATTTATTTATTTATTTAAACTATTCTTTTAATTGATTTTATAAATTAACGAAAAGAAAGACAATTTTAAGAAACCAGGATCTGAACACCTGTTTGTGTGCAGTTGTGAGCATGCAAGTAGATGAAAGATTTCTTCCATAGGAATGCCAAATGGGAATTTGTAGTAGTGACCGTGGGGGACCCCCGGCCCCGACCCCAAGGCCCGAGGCAGACACCAGGAAGACCAGGGCCAAAGGCACCGCGGAGGTCCCAGGCGCTGCGCCCCCAGAGGCCCCAATGCAGGGACAACCGCACACCCCACCCCCCCGAACAGACCCAAAGGGAGAGCCGAGGGAAGCCCCCAGCAGCCCCCCGCCGAGCCCAGGGGTCAGCAGCCCCAAGCCCTCAGACCCCGCCGGCACCCGCCACGCCAGAGCAGATCCGACCACGGACACGGAGGCCCGGGACCCCGAGGCGCGCCACCCCCCAGCCAGGGCCCCCCGGGGCCACGGGGCCCAAACCCAACCAGGCAGCCACCAGGCCCAGCCAGCACACCCCCCGGCGCCCAGCCCCCGAAACCGAGAGCCACCAGCCCACCAGAGGGCAAAGGGCACAACCCCCCCGGGAGGGGAATGCGACGCGGAGGTGGGGGCCACCATTAGGCGGACCCTAGATGACCCAGGAGAGGGAGCAGACCAGGCCCCAGCCTGACAAATACACATTCACACACAAACGCACTCATACCATCCCACCCTCATACTCACCTCCACTCATTCGAAGTAAACATATACAGTAACATATACGCCACACTCACTCATACTCCCCATACACACTCTATACACACTCTGGGTCCAGGACATGCGTCCGCCCCCTATTGGTGGGAACCCACATCCAGACCCAGAGGGTAAACCCATTCTCTCCGGGGTGGAGAGGAGGGGACGGCCAAAGCCACGAACCCGCAAGGCCGTCCCACAGCCCGGGCTGCACCAGACCGGCAGGGCAAGCCCCCGCCACGGTGAGGACCCGCCCCGACCACCGCCGAGCACCACCAACAGCCAAGCAGACACCCCCCGCCGAGCGCCCGCCAGACCCCGGCGACAAGCCCGGCCAGAGGAATGACTGCACAGCCCAGGGCAATGACCCAAGAATCCAAACAGGCCCAGGGAAGCCAGAACACCGGCCCCGCCCCCCCCCCCCCCCCCCAAGCCCCGCAGCCCACCCACCGCCCCCGCCCCCACCAGACGGACTGCCCCTTATTCACCTACCCCCCACCCCAAGCGGCATAACGGGAAACGGGGGAGTGGCTTAAGACCCCCCACACACATACCCCCACCCCCAGATATGCTGTTGATGCTTGTTGTTTTTTAAGGTGCGATTAAAAGGGGGAGGAGGGGGAGGTCGGCACATGATCCGACCCAGAGACGTGCACCCCCACTCCAGCCCAGACCCTAAGTGTCTATGTGTAATGTTGGGAGCAGGCCCAGGCGACAGTGGTGAGACCGCTTAGCAGCCCCACCCACTGCACGCCACATAATGCCCATTCCCAAGGCCCTATATGTGAGTGTCATGAGAGTGTTAATAGTGAATGTCTAGGGTGTATAATAAAATTGGGGTCCAGGTGGTCATGGAACCCCAAAGCCCTACATGAGTGAAATTGAAGTGAAGAGGATGGAGGGATGCGACGAGGGATGGGGAGAATACTTTAATAATGGATACTTTATGAGGGATACTTTAATAATTGCTTGAATACTTAATACTGATATTATATCCGCCTCTCAGCACTGGAGATCCATGTTTAAGTTTCCATGTTCTCCCTATGTCTGTGTGAGTTCTCTCCAGGTTCACTGGTTTCCTCTCACCATCCAAAAACATGGATTCAAGGTGAATTGGCTGCTCTAAATGGCCCTGTTCGAAATCTAAAAAGTGAGTGAGTGTTTTAATAATTTGTGTGTTTTAATAATATGCACTAAAAGGTATAACGCTTCACGACATGGTGTGTGTTCTCACAGGGTTTAGGATTAAACCTGATGAGATGAGGCACTCAAATTTAAAAATATTATTAAAATGACCCTTGTAACGTCATCATGACTGAATAATCAACTGTATCAGTTACTGACCTCCACTTTAGAACGTTTTTCTTTAAACCTGAATTAACCAATCAGCAACAGGAAAAGTAGTCATTCTGTTAAAGTAACGCAGAGTAATGGAGGATCCGCTTCCGCTCAGTCAGTGATGTAGATTCAGGTTCAGTGTGTTTTTTAAATCAACAGGCGTGAACAGAGCAGTGAGGAAACGCCACCCACACATCATTAACAGCCAGTGTATGCCGTTACACACGACTTTTACACAGCGGTTTAAATTAGGTCTCCAGTCTAATTATTTCAAATCACAAACGGCACTCGGTGAAAGCAGGACCGTTTCATGTGCTCTGAGAGGGGGGGCATGTTTATATGTGATGGTGGAGCAGAGATCTCAGCAGGAAACTGTTAGGGGCAATAAAAAGATGAGACAGAAAGCGCCCTATTACTTAAATCTCTCTGTAAAGTGATGTTTTTCTATTAGGGCTGAACGTGTCGGGTGTAAATCATAATCTCTGAACGAGAACGCCGGCGCAAAAACAAATATACTTAAAAAGCTTAAAAGGATTTTTAACAAAACAAGTGACGGGATATTTGCATCTCCATGATCAAAAGTGTGTAAACAAATGTGATATTATAACTCGAAATTGCCCCTATGTAGTGTGTGTGTGTGGGAGTGAATGTGAGTCGAGCAATGGATTGGCACCCAAAACATTGTACCCTGTATGGGCATAGGGAACCACCCCCCCCCATGACCCTAGTCCCTAATAGAGAAGACAGAAGACAATCTGAGAATCTGAGAATCCCTCACTATCATATTAAGCATGTTGCCATAATGTCCCTGAACCTGAGCTCTCTCTCACTCAACCCTAATGTCACTGGATACTTGTTTTTCTCCTTAAATAATTTATTCATCCCCCTAAAACTATTTGTTCCTTTTTTAAGCCACTTATCCTAATTATGGTTGTAGTGCTGCTGGGTTATGTTTCAGTCGGTGGATGGAAGACCTACATCTACATTACATTCGGTCATTAATTGGACGCTTTTATCCAAAGCGACTTACAAGGTGAGCACAGGGTTAATCACAACATCCCTGGAGCAATGAGGGTTAAGGGTCTTGCTCAAGGACCCACATTGGTAACTTCAGTGGACCTGGGATTTGAACCCCCAACCTTCAGATTGATAGCCCAACACACTAACTGAGCTACCACTCCCCCAGACCTTGTTCTAGTCACCTATCCAGAGCATTAATCCTGTACTAGGGTCGCTGGGGGTTCCCCAGCTTCATCCAGAGGAGAACGTTTTATGCCCTGGGCAGATACACCCAGGACAGGGAGCCAATCGATCGCTTTCCAGACACTCACACAGTCACACACAAACTATATGGGGAAATTTAGAGTGGCCCAATCACCTTGAATCCATATGTGGGAGGAAACCCACGCACACATGTGTAGAACATGACACCTGGATCCTCAGCGCTGAGAGGCGGATATGCCAGCCACTGTGCTGCCCCCTACTGCAGCCATAGTTCCTCTATAAGCTGAAGTTTGGCCTTCACTGATCCACTGCATTCAGTCCAGATGTTACCATAGTGAAAAAAAAGTGTTGTGTTTACAAAAGAACATCTTCACTTTCTCAAAAAGAATAGAGGGGTTTGATGGACACCAACTGTTAAGAGCGTGACCCCCATCTGTTTATCAGACGCCGCTGTAAGGATGGCGCTGTAAACACTGATATTTGGCGAATCAGGGCATTGTGATGAGAGGTTCATTCCAGTCCGTCCTGATCCCGTCCCGTGTCGGCTCTAATTCTCAATTATTTTCTGTTAAGCCCCCCCTAGGAAGGAGAAAACATTTTGCACCCCCCCCCCCCACATGATTTACATTACATTTACATTTACATTACATTTAGTCATTCAGCAGACGCTTTTATCCAAAGCCACTTACAAATGAGAACACCACAAGTCAGAAGCCATGGAGAAAACCAACTATACTGTAAGTTCATCATACCTGATTGTTATTCAAATTTTTTTTTTCTACAACAGGTATTTGTTAAAGAGATGCGTCTTAAGTAGTTTCCTAAAACTGTTTAGTGATTCTGCCTTACGGACAGAGTTGGGAAGATCGTTCCACCATTTTGCAGTGCTGACCACCACGGAGTGAGAATTAGCTCCTCGGTGAGGTGGAACCACCAGGCAATCATCACTGGAGCGAATTGAACGAGTCGGAGTGATTTATCCCCCCAAATTTATCAAAAATTGGATAAATTATTTGTACACGCCCACTGTAGTATGATTTGTCTATAAATTTGTTATAAATACACCTATTTTATAACGATGTCTCCTTATTAACAATAAAGAAAACAAAAAAGAAAGAAATATAGATCAACTTAGAACAAAGAATCATTTGATTAACTTTGTTTTTTAGTTTGTAACAGAAACGAATGAAATCCTTATTTAAACTAGAAACATTTTTGAACTCACTGGCATTTGATATTGAAAAATTTAATTAAATGAAATCAATAAATAATGATAAATTCAAATTCATCAGCAATATTAATTCAGGAGCACAATTTATTAACACTTTAACCTACAAAACTAAAATAAATACAACAATTTGTGCTGTTTTTTTTTTTTTTTTTTTTGAGGAAGTCAGAGCTGATGTCTCCAACGCGTTTGTTTTGCAGCTTTTCTGAAGTATCTTTCATAAAGCGTTAATATTTGCTGGTTATACGCGTCACGTTTACGATTTAAAAACTCAAGCGGTTATCAGCATGATCGGGGTGTAATGTCTTTAAGTGACGCCTTCATTTATTTGGCTTCACGCTGTCCGCTGCCAACATTTAAAGACACAGCAGACACACCGGTCTTTCTTCGTCTCCACCTTCGTTACAGTGAAGTTACAGTTACAGTGAAGCCAGGCGCTACATACACTTTCGGTTGACTTTTGTTGCTCTCATTATCTTCGTCTCTCTGTCTCTCCCCTCCATCCCTGTTAAATATTTCTCCGTGTTGTCTCTTGAGGGTTTGTTCGGTACACTTAATATCACTTGCTCTGTTATTTCTTGTTATGCACCCCCCCTATGCATCGCACTGCGCCCCCCCAGGGCCAGCGCGCCCCACTATTTGAGAAGCACTGCTCTAACGTGAAGCGCCGTCGCTCATTTCCTTAGAGAAGCATGAATGTAGCCATTGCCTCTTATTTGAACCGCTGCTCATGCAGTTTAATGGAGCAGCTGAATGTGCCTGAAGGAGACGCTTACTGCCCCGTTCTGTTTCTGATTGGCTGCTGATCGATATGTGAGAGAGGGGTACTTAAGCATTCCAGCAACAATTATGCTCGCATGGGCTTGAGTTCATGGACGGCTGTTGCATTGATTGTTATGACGATCAGCCTCCCAGTGACGCCCAGGATCCTCAGAACCAACGAGCAATCACTAACTACTAGCTACTGTGTGTGTGTGCTTCTTCTAAAAGGTCTAAACATTAATTTGCAGGTAATTAGTCGCTTCTTGGTGGTTTAATATGGAAACTCTTGGCCATCAATCACATTAAGGTGCTGAGACATCTTAGACATCCAGAAGAGCTTTATTGTTTTTTATGGTATGAAATACAGAGGAACCTAAAGCTGTACAGACGTTTTAATAATGCTGTAAACCTCTGTGTTTTATTCATTCATTCATTATCTCCCGCTTTATCCTCTATTAGGGTCGCGGTGGAGTTCCCCATGCCCATCCAGGGGAGAACATCTCGGGCGCTGGGCAGATAGACCCAAGACAGGACGCCAATCCATCGCTGGGCACACACTCACTCACACATTCACACTCTATATGGGGCAATTTGGAGAATTCAATTGACTTGATCCATGTTTTTGGACTGTGGGAGGAAACCGGAGAACCCGGAGGAAACCCACGCAGACACGGAGAGAACATGGAAACTCCACCCAGATGGGGATTCGAACCGGGAATCCCTAGCGCTGAGAGGCGAACGTGCTAAACCACTAAGCCACCGTGCCGCCCCTCTGTGTTTTAGTCAGTAGTAATATGGCAGTGATGGGTACAAACCAGATTCCAAAAACGTTGGGACACTAAACATTCATTCATTCATTTATTTATCTCCCGCTTTATCCTATATTAGGGTCGCGGGGGGGTTCCCCATGCCCATCCCGGGGAGAACGTTTCGGGCGCTGGGCAGATACACCCAGGACAGGGCGCCAATCCATCGCTGGGCACACACTCACTCACTCACACAAACACACTCTATATGGGACAATTTGGAGAAATCAATTGACTTGATCCATGTTTTTGGACTGTGGGAGGAAACCGGAGAACCCAGAGGAAACCCACGCGGACACGGGGAGAACATGGAAACTCCACCCAGATGGGGATTCGAACCGGGAATCCCTAGCGCTGAGAGGCGAACGTGCCAACCACTGTGCCACCCGGGACACTTAACAAATTGGGAATAGAAACTGAATGTGGAGATGGCGCATGTCGATATTTAATTCAGAATAGACCACAAATCGCAGATCAAACGTTTAATCTGAGTAAATGTAACATTTTAAAGGAAAAATATGTTGAATGTGTCAACAAATCCCCAAAAAGTCGGGACAATAAGCAATAAGTGGCTGGAAAAAGGAAATTGAGCATATAATCAACAGCTGGAAGACCCATTAATACTAATTAGGTCAATTGACACCATGATTAGGCGGCACGGTGGGATTCCCGTTTCGAATCCCCATCTGGGTGGAGTTTCCATGTTCTCCCCGTGTCCGTGTGGGTTTCCTCCGGGTTCTCCGGTTTCCTCCCACAGTCCAAAAACATGGATCAAGTCAACCGAGTTCTCCAAATGACCCCATATAGAGTGTGTCTGCGTGAGTGAGTATGTGCCCAGTGATGGATTGGCGCCCTGTCCTGGGTGTATCTGCCCAGCGCCCGAAACGTTCTCCCCTGGATGGGAGGGGGGGGCGGTATGGTGGCTTAGTGGTTGGCATGTTCTCCTCTCAGTGCTAGGGATTCCCGGTTCGAATCCCCACCTGGGTGGAGTTTCCATGTTCTCCCCGTGTCCGCGTGGGTTTCCTCCGGGTTCTCCGGTTTCCTCCCACAGTCCAAAAACATGGATCAAGGTCAATTGAGTTCTCAAAATTGCCCCATATAGAGTGTGTATGTCTGTGTGAGTGAGTGAGTGTGTGCCCAGCGATAGATTGGCGCCCTGTCCTGGGTCTATCTGCCCAATGCCCGAAACGTTCTCCCCGGGATGGGCATGGGGAACTCCACCGCGACCCTAATAGAGGATAAAGCGGGAGATAATAAATGAATGAATGTTTAGTGTCCCAACGTTTTTGGAATCCGGTTTGTACCCATCACTGCCATATTACTACTGACTAACTTATCTGCCCAGCGCCCGAAACGTTCTCCCCTGGATGGGTGGACACCATGGTTGGGTATAAAAAGAGCTTCTCTGAGTGTCAGTGTCTCTCAGAAGCCAAGATGGTAAGAGGATCACCAATTGCACCATTGTTGGTAGGTGGATGGAACGAGGTGTAACTGCACCCCGCTATGTGTCGGGCCTAACAACACCTCTTACTTATAATTTATCCACAATAATGCACGCCTTCTGGTCCCCAATGTTAATAACTATCATGGAACAGACTGCAAGTAGTCTCTACCTGAAAACAAGGCCTTGATAAGTTGCTGAGATCAGAATGCATCTGTTGATACGGAGCCTGAAGGATTCTGGCAGGGTTCTAAATAATGCGAGTGTTCCTTTATTTCCTATTTATTTTCCATCCGAACAGGTTGTACACAGCTTTAGTTTTCATTTGTGAATGTGTGTGCTCGAGCAGTTCGCATGTACACTGGAAATGCAATAAGCCGTCCTGTATCCATGGTGACAGCTGGCCACGCGCATCATTTCAGCTGGAGAGGAGGAAGAATAGGCGGCTGGGCGAGGGCCGACGACGCGGCAAGACCCTTAACAAGCTGTCATGTTTCTCTTTGTTACGTATAAGAGAAAAGGGAAGGGCTTTTAGCGCCATTAACTACCCCGGCATTACTCTGCTCCGTGTTTGGCCTCAGAACGTGAGCTGAGTTCTAGTTATCAGTGCTGCTGCCTTGACCGTCATCTAACTCCATTACAAATGACTTCATCACGCCGAGGAGGACGAGGAGCCGCCGAAAGGCCGAGGTGTAGCAGCGAGCAGAGAGCCGGGGTGATGGACGAGGAGCCTGCCGATTACAGCGCGGAGCTGAGGCCGTCCCCGCGCCCGTCCCCTCCGTGGACCCTGATTTTGCCCAAGGATGTTGGCTTTTGATATTTCGGGTTGCCCTTGAGCTTTTTAAAGTTGAAGGGCCCATAAATTAATGCCGCTGTTCTGTTATAGCCCCAAGACCCGAGACATGAGCCTCTTCTGAAGATTGAAGTGTCTGATGAGAGGGGGACATTCATTTTAACTCTGACTCATGACTTACACGGACAGTTTACCTCAGGAGTCTGGAAGCTTCTCAGCCAGACGCTGGAAATAGCACTTTTTGTAGATTAGATTTTTGAAGAGCTATAAATAGACACGACTTTATAGGTTTTTGTTTTTTATGATACAAACTGTGAGTTAACAGCTGTCCACGTTTTCACTGACGCGGCGCACATGACATTTAAAATCTCTCGCTTTCATTGTGTGTGTGTGTACTGATATACATATATAAATAACATTATGGGGACCTAGGATGACACGGTGGCTTAGTGGTTAGCATGTTCTCCTCTCAGCGCTAGGGATTCCCGGTTCGAATCCCATCTGGGTGGAGTTTCCATGTTCTCCCCGTGTCCGCGTGGGTTTCCTCCGGGTTCTCCGGTTTCCTCCCACAGTCCAAAAACATGGATCAAGTTAATTGAGTTCTCTAAATTGCCCCATATAGAGTGTGTCTGTGTGAGTGAGTGTGTACCCAGTGATAGATTGGCGCCCTGTCCTGGGTGTATCTGCCCAGCGCCCAAGACGTTCTCCCCTGGATGGGCATGGGGAACCCCACCGCGACCCTAATAGAGGATAAAGCGGGAGATAATGAATGAATGAATTATGGGGACCTAGGATGACACGGTGGCTTAGTGGTTTAGCACGTTCTCCTCTCAGCACTAGGGATTCCCGGTTCGAATCCCCATCTGGGTGGAGTTTCCATGTTCTCCCAGTGACTGCGTGGGTTTCCTCCGGGTTCTCCGGTTTCCTCCCACAGTCCAAAAACATGGATCAAGTCCATTGAGTTCTCCAAATTGCCCCGTATAGAATGTGTATGTGTGAGTGAGTGTGTGCCCAGCGATAGATTCTGAGAGCCCTGTCCTGGGTGTATCTGCCCAGTGCCTGAGACGTTCTCCCCTGGATGGGCATGGGGTACCCCCCCCCCCGACCCTAATATAGGATAAAGCAGAAGATAATGAATGAATGAATGAATTATGTGGAACTCGTGTAATTGTGAGTACCTCAAGCTGATTCCCATAATGTACAGCATCTTGGAGGGGGGGGCTAGAAACACCCAGGACAGGGTGCCAGTCCATCACTGGGGGGGCACACACATTATAAAGGTGAAATTGAAACAGCCAATTCGGGTGGCTCGATGGCTTGGTGGTTGGCATGTTCTCCTCTCGGCACTAGGGATTCCTGGTTCGAATCCCCATCTGGGTGGAGTTTCCATGTTCTCCCCGTGTCTGCGTGGGTTTCCTCCGGGTTCTCCAGTTTCCTCCCACAGTCCAAAAACATGGATCAAGTCCATTGAGTTCTCCAAATTGCCCCGTATAGAGTGTGTGTGTGTGAGTGAGTGTGTGCCCAGTGATAGATTGGTGCCCTGTCCTGGGTGTATCTGCCCAGCACCCGAAACGTTCTCCCCTGGATGGGCATGGGGAACCCCACCGCGACCCTAATAGAGGATAAAGCGGGAGATAATGAATGAATGAATTATAGGGACCTCGTGTAATTGTGAGAACCTCAAGCTGATTCCCATAATGTACAGCATCTTGGAGGGGGGGGCTAGATACACCCAGGACAGGGTGCCAGTCCATCACTGGGGGGACACACACATTATAAAGGTGAAATTGAAACAGCCAATTCGGGTGGCTCGATGGCTTGGTGGTTGGCATGTTCTCCTCTCGGCACTAGGGATTCCTGGTTCGAATCCCCATCTGGGTGGAGTTTCCATGTTCTCCCCGTGTCTGCGTGGGTTTCCTCCGGGTTCTCCAGTTTCCTCCCACAGTCCAAACACATGGATCAATTGTATTGAATTCTCCAAATTGTCCCATATAGAGTGTGTCTGTGTGAGTGAGTGTGTGTCCAGCGATGGATTGGCGCCCTGTCCTGGATGTATCTGCCCAGCGCCCGAGACATTCTCCCCTGGATGGGCATGGGGAACCCCACCGTGACCCTAATATAGGATAAAGTGGAAGATAATGGATGGATGGAAACAGCCAATTCATTTTGAGTCCATGTTTTTGGTCTGTTTGTGTGTGTATGTGTATGTGTATGTGTGTGTGTGTGTGTGTGTGTGTGTGTGTGTGTGTGTGTGTGTGTGTGTGTGTTGGGGGGGGTGATATTACTTACCCATCCGCATTCTGTATAAGAGTGCACATACTCAGCCTCTGATTGGTTCTGACCTTGTTCTTTCTTGCTGATTGCAGGTGTGTGTATGTTTGTGTGTGTGTGTGTGTTTGTGTGTGTGTGGTGTGTGTAGGTGTGTGTGGGTGTGCGGTGAGGGCCTGTGAGGGCAGGAAATCACAGCATGTGCTCCTGAAGTGGAATGAAAACGGTAGCCGGAGCAGTAAAACTTCATGGTGCGTCTCTTCTACTCTGTTAATCTGAAACTGTGGGATTTTTAATCCTTTGTTTATTGTAAACGCTCGGCTCGATTTTCTCCACGAGCGATCTGAAGTCGGTGAAGTGTCATGTCTGACTCACTAATCATAGCTTTGCTTGTTTCTGTAGCTTAATGTACATTATATGCATGAAACGGCGGGGCATTCAGGGGTTTTATTCAGTCCCATCAGGGCAGCGGAATAAAATCTAACACACAGTTCACACCATTGCTTTCAGTTTTGTATAAACATTCATTCATTCATCTTCTGCTTTATCTTATATTAGGGTCGCGGGGGGGGGGGGGGGGGGGAGGTTCCTCATGCCCATCCAGGAGAGAACATTTCGGGTGCTGGGCAGATACACCCAGGACAGGGCGCCAATCCATCACTGGACACACACTCACTCACACAGACACACTCTATATGGGCCAATTTGGAGAACTCAATTGACATGTTTTTGGACTGAAACGGAGAACCCGGAGGAAACCCATGCGGACACAGGGAGAACATGGAAACTCCACCCAGATGAGGATTCGAACCGGGAATCCCTAGCGCTGAGAGGAGAACATGCTAAACCACTAAGCCACCGTGCCGCCCGAACACGAAGTACTTTCACGTACAAATCATAAATTTTTATCCCTTCAGGTCAGGGGGGGGTTCCCCATGCCCATCCAGGGGAGAACGTCTCGGGCGCCGGGCAGATAGACCCAGGACAGGGCGTCAATCTATCACTGGACACACACTCACTCACACAGACACACTCTCTATGGGGCAATTTGGAGAATTCAATTCATGTTTTTGGACTGGCGGAGGAAACCGGAGAACCCGGAGGAAACCCACGCGGACACGGGGAGGACATGGAAACTCCACCCAGATGGGGATTCGAACCGGGAATCCCTAGTGCTGAGAGGAGAACGTGCTAAACCACTAAGCCACTGTGCCGCTTGTGGAAACGTTTCGGGTAAAAAAAGGCCATGTTCTGTTTACAACGACCGTCCCAGTGGACACAGCACCGTCCATGAGGGTGTAACTGGGTTTGACGTGGAAGAACTTGATCACACACACAGAACACACAGAACCCTGACTGCATCCTTATTAAACCCCTTTAGAATGAACTTAAACAGGTTTACTCACCCAACATCAGTGCCAGACCTCATCCATGCTTTACATCCATCCATTATCTTCTCTATATGGGGCAATTACAGTTTTGTGGAAACATTCATTCATTCATTATCTTCCGCTTTATCCTATATTAGGGTTGGGGGGGGGGGGGGTTCCCCATGCCCATGCCCATGCCCATCCAGGGGAGAAAATCTCGGGCGCTGGGCAGATACACCCAGGACAGGGCGCCAATCTATCACTGGACACACACTCACTCACACAGAAACACTCTATATGGGGCAATTTGGAGAATTCAATTCATTTTTTTTTTGGAAACCCACCCGGAGGAAACCCACGCGGACATGGGGAGGACATGGAAACTCCACCCAGATGGGGATTCGAACCGGGAATCCCTAGGAGAACATGTTAACCACTAAGCCACCGTACATGCTTCACATGTAACAGAGAATCAGGTTTCTACACATCAGACGCTCCAAAAGGCCTTTAAAAAGCCGTTAAAACAGTAAAAATGATGTCAAAAGCTCTCGTTCGTGTCGTTTGGAGACGTTCTCATACGTTTATCTTCATTCTTGTCTCAAATCAAGACTTCAATCATGTTGTGACTTTTTGTTTAGCTTCCATCACGAGGTCTCAGCGCTGCTGCTCATCTGCATGTCATCGCTTGACGTGTTGCTGTGACAGATCGGCTGCATCTTTTATTTTTGACTGAAGGGTCACGTCTTTTCTTTTTTTTTTTCCTGAGAGGTCACGCCCTGTTTCAGTTGTCAGCATCAAGAAGGAGAAATCTGTCATGGCGTGTATCCATGACAACTGACGCCGTGTGTGGAGTTCCCATGCTCTCCCCATGTGGCGCAGGTTCTCTCGGGTTCTCCGGTGTCCTCTCACAATCCAAGAACATGGTGAATGATGCTATGAAATGTCCCTCTGTTTGTGCGATGGACTGGCGCTCTGTCCTGCTCACCGTCTTTATGTTTTATGTCTGCCGATTAGAAACTACTGCTAACAGAACCGTTTTAAAAGGGTTTCTCACACACTTCAGTTGCCCCACCTCCCTCTCACAATTCAAGAACAACCCTAGGATTCAAGGTGAATGGATGCTATGAAATGTCCCTCTGTTTGTGCCATGGATGGACGCTCTGTCCTGCGCATCTGCTCAGCGTCTTTATGTTCTAAAGCAATGTCTGCCGATTAGAAACTACACTTTTAAAAGGGTTTCTCGCACACTTCAGTTGCCCCACCTCCCTCTCACAATCCTAGAACAACCCTAGGATTCAAGGTGAATTAAGTGCTATGAAATGTCCCTCTGTTTGTGCCATGGACTGGCGCTCTGTCCTTCTCAGCGTCTTTATGTTTTATGTCCGTCGATTAGAAACTACTGCAAACAGAACACTTTTAAAAGGGTTTCTCGCACACTTCAGTTGCCCCACCACCCTCTCACAATCTTAGAACAACCCTAGGATTCAAGGTGAATTGAGCCCTCTGTCCTGCGTATCTGCTCAACGTCTTTATGTTTTATGTCTGCCGATTAGAAACTACTGCTAACAGAACACCTTTAAAAGGGTTTCTCACACACTTCAGTTGCCCCACCTCAAGAACAACCCTAGGATTCAAGGTGAATTAATGCTATAAAATGTCCCTCTGTTTGTGCGATGGACTGGCGCTCTGTCCTGCGTATCTGCTCAGCATCTTTGTTTTATTTCTGCCGATTAGAAACTACTTCTAACAGAACCGTTTTAAAAGGGTTTCTCACACACTTCAGTTGCCCCACCTCCCTCTCCCCCACGCCCTTGGTTGCCTCCGGCCTGCACGCTTTAAATATGTAATGTAATTTCCTCGAATGTATCCCGGTGAGAGGAACATTACACATCACCTCGATACTTCTCTTCCAAACACAGTTTTCATGAAGATGTTTTAATCTTTTCAGATGATAATGGTTTGATGAAGACGAATCCTGAAGAGCTTCACGCTTTCTTCATTAAAACGTCATTGACATTTCATTAGAACGTTCCTCCTTCCACTTCCCCAGATTAGCAGGTTACAGGTGCATGTTCTTCACCCTTCAGCATTCATTACTAACTTTATTTTCACTGTCACGTCGGTTTGCAGATTAAAGTCGGTCAGATTTCCAGCCATCCATCCATTATCTTCCACTTCATATCATATCATATCAGGGTCGCGGGGGGGTTCCCCATGCCCATCCCGGGGAGAACGTTTCGGGCGCTGGGCAGATACACCCAGGACTGGGAGCCAATCTATCGCTGGGCACACACTCACTCACACACAGACACTCTATATGGGGCAATTTGGAGACCTCAATTGACTTGATCCATGTTTTTGGACTGTGGGAGGAAACCGGAGAACCCGGAGGAAACCCACACGGACACGGGGAGAACATGGAAACTCCACCCAGGTGGGGGTTCGAACCGGGAATCCCTAGCGCTGAGAGGAGAACATGCCAACCACTAAGCCACCATGCTGCCCGTCGGTGAGATTTATTATATGTTATATTAAATCAGGTGACGTGTGGGACCAATCAACCAATCAACCATGCCGGTGGCTTAGTGGTTTAGCATGTTCTCCTCTCAGCACTAGGGATTCCTGGTTCGAATCCCCATCTTGGTTGTTCTCCCCGTGTCCGCGTGGGTTTCCTCCAGGTTCTTCGGTTTCCTCCCACAGTCCAAAAACATGGATCAAGCCAATTGAGTTCGCCAAATTGCCCCATATAGAGTGTGTCTGTGTGAGTGAGTGTGTCCAGTGATAGATTGGTGCCCTGTCCTGGGTGTAACTACCCAGCGCCCGAGACGTTCCCCCCCCCCCCCCCTGCGACCCTAATAGAGGATAAAGCGGAAGATAATGAATGAATGAATGAATGTGTGGAACCTTGACCTTTATTTAGTTTAACGACTTTTCACCCTGCGTTCCTCCTCATTAAGCCGACTTCAGAGCGTGATCAGCTGGTGCACATCGTTTCTTCGTTTGAATCTGTCGTATGGCTTCAGTAACGTTGATTTAATCACTGCCGGGTTGTAGGACATCGAGCTGGACCTTTTTGCTTACATCTGTGTAATGTAGTTTGTCTCTCAAGGACGATCAATACGGCAGGGCAGCTGATAAGCCTAGTTAAGGTTCACTCTGTCACTAGACCCCTGAGCACTATACCAAGAATATCTGCAGTCCACAGGAGGATCGATTAAAAACAGAGTGGTACATATTACCTCACTCCCGTCCTGCAGTCACTCAATCCCTTCAATTAGCTCGCTACCGACCAGCTTCTGCATCATCAGCGTCTGCTTTCACTTCAATGATGGAATTCAATCGAGTTGAACAGAGAGGGACCGGGTTGGTAGCACTAAAGAGGAGAACGTTCAAGGATTTAAGGATTTTTATTGTCACACCACCTCGTACTGGGGCACTGGTGAGTGAAAAACTTATGAGCAAGTGCCCACAACCGTGCAAAAAAAAGAAAAAAAAAAAACAATGTTTACAAATATAAGAAGAAAATATACAATAATTCATTCATTATCTCCCGCTTTATCCTCTATTAGGGTCGCGGTGGGGTTCCCCATGCCCATCTAGGGGAGAACGTTTCGGGCGCCGGGCAGATACACCCAGGACAGTGCGCCAATCCATCACTGGGCACACACACACACACACACACACACATTCTATATGGGGCAATTTGGAGAACTCAATTGACTTGATCTATGGTTTTGGACGGTGGGAGGAAACCGGAGAACTGGGAGGAAACGCACGCGGACACGGGGAGAACATGGAAACTCCATCCAGATGGGATTCGAACCGGGAATCCCGAGCGCTGAGAGGAGAACGTGCTAACCATTAATCCACCGTGCGGCTGCTAATTCATTCATTCATTCATTCATCCATTATCTTCCGCTTTGTCCTATATTATGGTCGCGGGGGGGTTCTCCATGCCCATCCAGGGGAGGACGTTTCGGGCGCTGGGCAGATACACCCAGGACAGTGTGCCAATCCATCACTGGGCACACACTCACTCACACACACACACATTCTATATGGGGCAATTTGGAGAACTCAATTGACTTGATCCATGTTTTTGGACTGTGGGAGGAAACCGGAGAACCCGGAGGAAACCCATGTGGACATGGGGAGAACTTGGAAACTCCACCCAGATGGGGATTCCACCCGGGAATTCCTAGTGCTGAGAGGAGAACGTGCCAACTACTAAGACAACGTGTCGTCGCTAATATACAATAAATTTGAAATAAATTTAAAATATAAAATATGAGAGGCGGCATGGTGGCTTAGTGGTTTAGCATGTTCTCCTCTCAGCACTAGGGATTCCCGGTTCGAATCCCCATCTGGGTGGAGTTTCCATGTTCTCCCCGTGTCTGCGTGGGTTTCCTCCGGGTTCTCCGGTTTCAACCCACAGTCCAAAAACATGGATCAAGTCAATTGAATTCTCCAAATTGCCCCATATAGAGTGTGTTTGTGTGAGTGAGTGTGTGCCCAGCGATGGATTAGCGCCCTGTCCTGGGTGTATCTGCCCAGCGCCCGAGACGTTCTCCCCTGGATGGGCATGGGGAACCCCCCCGTGACCCTAATAGAGGATAAAGCGGGAGATAATGAATGAAAATAGGGTATGGAAGAGGGTGTATGTGGGTGCTGTGCAGTAAAGTGCAAGGTATGTAGGTGGAAATTGTCCAAGTATAAGGTTCTATAAGGTTCTTCAGGATCCTGTAGTTTCAGACTGATCACTGGGTTCAGCAGCACTTCTGATGGATAAACATTAAAAAATGTTTTTTTTTTTAAGGTGAACTGACTGCTTCAGATTGCCTCATCTAAATTGCCCCTATATAAAGCGTGTGTCTGTGTGAGTGAAGGTGTGCCCAGCTATAGATTGGCATCTTGTCCTCAGTGTATCTACCCTGCACCCAAAATATTTCTCCACTGAATGGGCATGTAGAACCCCCCCCCCCCACCATAACCTTAGTAGAGGATGAAGTGAAAGATAATGAGATGAGATAACCTTTGGCTTTGATTACATCTCACATGTATTGTGCCATTGTTCAGACAACCTTGTGTAATGTCACATCTACTGCCTTCCGTCCTTCAGTGTGTGTGTGTGTGTGTGCGCGATCGAGCCTCAGTCTGTTTGCTTGTAAAATTTGCCTCCGTCTTTCTGTGAATTTGTCACTAACAGATGGACTCCGCGGTGTTTAAATCAGGGATTTGTAAGAAACGATCCCTTTAGCTGCCCAAATTCTCCTTTTGTGCAAAATAATGTATGTAAACACTTACACATGGCTTCAAATTCAAATATCTTTGGCCGAAGACGGCAACTGGGTCAACACATTAACTTTAATTTATGGAGTTTCTATGCTTCTGAAAAGTAAATGTATTCCCCGAGTCACTTCTCCTAATTAAAGTTGCAGGAGGAGCTGAAACGAACCCCAGCGCTCATTCAGTTAAAGGTGCAGCGGAATCCTGGACAGGTCACCAGTTTATTCATTCATTCATTATCTTCCACTTTTATCCTCTATTAGGGTTGTGGGGGGGGTTCTCCATGCCCATCCAGGGGAGAACGTCTCAGGCGCTGGGCAGATACACCCAGGACAGGGCGCCAATCCATCGCTGGGCACACACTCACTCACACAGACACACACATGAATGAATGAATATATTAGGTTCGGGGGGGGTTCTCCATGCCCATCCAGGGGAGAACGTTTCGGGTGCTGGGCAGATACACCCAGGACAGGGCGCCAATCCATCGCTGGACACACACACACTCTACATGGGGCAACTTGGAGAACTCAATTGACTTGATCCATGTGTGAGTGTGTGCCCAGCGATGGATTGGCGCCCTGTCCTGGGTGTATCTGCCCTGCGCCCGAGACGTTCTCCCTTGGATGGGCATGGGGAACACCCCCCCCCCCACACTCATGTGTGAGTGTGTGCCCAGCGATGGATTGGCGCCCTGTCCTGGGTCTATCTGCCCTGCGTCCGAGACGTTCTCCCTTGGATGGGCATGGGGACCCCCCCCCCCCCACACTCATGTGTGAGTGTGTGCCCAGCGATGGATTGGCGCCCTGTCCTGGGTCTATCTGCCCTGCGCCCGAGACGTTCTCCCCTGGATGGGCATGGGGAACCCCCCCCCCCCCCCCGCGACCCTAATAGAGGATAAAGCGGAAGATAATGAATGAATGAATATATATTTACTATTATGGGCGGCATGGTGGCTTAGTGGTTAGCATGTTCTCCTCTCAGCGCTAGGGATTCCCGGTTCCCGGTTTCCTCCGGGTTCTCCGGTTTCCTCCCACAGTCCAAAAACATGGATCAAGTCAATTGAGTTTTCCAAATTGCCCCATATAGAGTGTGTCTGTGTGAGTGAGTGTGTGCCCAGCGATGGATTGGCGCCCTGTCCTGGGTGTATCTGCCCAGCACCCGAAACGTTCTCCCCTGGACGGGCATGGGGAACCCCCCCCCCGCGACCCTAATAGAGGATAAAGTGGAAGATAATGGATGAATGGATATATTTACAGTTTACCATTATAAAGTGTTCAAGTGTGTAATAATATAGTAGCAAAAACTAAAAATGAAAAATAAAGTGTCCAGTATGGATGGAGACCTAAGTGGTTCTGTGCAAAACACGATAGACAGATTTTCAATGTCCTCTTTTATTTGTTCTTCCGGCCCACAGTTGTATTGTGGAGCCTGATGGCCCTCAGAACAAAAGATCTCCTCAGTCTTTCTGTGGAGCAGTTCAGTGATCGCAGCCCATCACTGAACGTGCTCCTTTGGTCCATAATGATGGTGTGTGTTAGGAAATCTGAAATTTCCCCGATGAACCAATTTTGAAGGCGTCAATAAGCACAGTACAGATGATTTCAGAGTTATTTGAATCAAGCGTTTTATTTATGACAAACCGAGTCAAAGCCGTGTTCGTCCAAGACAAGCCCAAGATCGCGATCCGACTCTGATCTCAGCACCACACCGGTCCCACCAAGAGTCCCGAAGTCCAATTTCTGCCCGTATTTATAGAAACACCCATCCCTCGCTCTGCTTATTCTGAAACAACTTGTTGAAGGAGTTCTATGGGGGGGGTGAACACGCCGTTCCATCCCTTATCTGGGGGAGCTCGATACAGCTCAGCTGCCCTTGAGCTTTATCCACCAGCCACCAGATGCCAGGTACGTCTAGTTTTCATGAAATATAGGCCTGGGGCAATTGTCGGCCAGATTGCCCCATCGTTATTGAACGATGGGGCACACATCGTTCAATACACATCGTCCCTTGAACACAAAGTACTTACAAATCACAAATTTTTATCCCTTCATGTGCAATGGGCGAAGCGGACGTGCTGACCACTGCACCACCATGTTGCTAATGCTCAAGCTTCAGCTTAATTGTTGTTCCGAACACGTTGTCTGGAGTCTTTTAAACGGCTGCTAAAGAGTCATATCTCCTCCAGCCCTGAGTGGTCTCCTCACAGTATGGCCTCCAGTCTGACTCTGCAGGGTGGCAGCAACCTCCCGGTGAGTTTCTGATTATCTTTAACTCCCCATGCCTGCCACCATGCAATAAAGAGCAGCGCAGCCCGAGAAGATAATATCATTTGTGATCATGTTGAAGAAACATAACAACATGTCCTTCTCTTATTTTAGCCGAGAAAAGTGACTCATAATTATACCGCGAAAGAAAGAAAAAAAAAAAAAACGAAGCCACGCAGCCTGCTTTTCACCTCAAAGCATTAATATTCAGAGTCAAGAGTCTCATTGTGTTGCCTTGCGATGATTTTTTTTCCTGTTAAATGACCGTCTTTGCAAACGGCCCAACCGCCTGGAAAACCGCCGCCGCACTCCGGACCGACTCCGCCGGAGGACGTGGGGTTGTGAGGGGTCTGCGGGGCTTTCTGTGACATGGGATGTCACGGCGGGAGCCGGGCGAGTGCGGCTCCAGAGCCGGGTGTGTGTGCGAGTGTGCGTTTGTGTGTGAGAAAGGGAAAACTGGATTAACCTCTGACGCAGGGATCTCGTCTCAAACCCAGCACGGTGTTCGTGACCCCTGCTCAGAGTGTTCGTCAGCCTTTGTGAATACCAACGCGCTCCCGTCTCGCTTTGATCTGTGTCTGTCTGATTCTGCAGGTTTACTTTCTTTACTCTAACCCTCGGCTGAACCCAGTAGGGATTTGGTTCCCGCCACCGGGTGGCTCTTAGAACATAAAACGAAAAATGCAAATACATCAAGCCGACCAAAAAAAGGTCATATATTTCTAATGAGGGCAATAAGTCAGACTTGTGTGACATCATCCGTTTCCCTATGGGTCGCACGGTCCCTATGGGATTAAGATCATGCCAATAAGTGAGAAAGTGATCGATTGATCCATTGTGCCTATTGTACTTATCCTCCTCCTTTAGCCTATCCCTGCAGTCAAACACACACATATACACACACCGAGTGACGTGAGCACATGTGTCCAGAGTGATGGACAGCCCTGTACACAGCTCCCAGGGGGCAAGTGGGTTTAGGTGCCTTGCCCCGTCTGTCTGATTCTGCAGGTTTACTTTCTTTTCTCTAACCCTCAGCTGAACCCAGTAGGGATTTGGTTCTCGCCACCGGGTGGCTCTGAGAACATTCATTCATTATCTCCCGCTTTATCCTCTATTAGGGTCGCGGTGGGGTTCCCCATGCCCATCCAGGGGAGAACGTCTCGGGCGCTGGGCAGATAGACCCAGGACAGGGCGCCAATCCATCGCTGGGCACTCACACAGACACACTCTATATGGGGCAATTTTGAGAATTCAATCGACTTGATCCATGTTTTTGGACTGTGGGAGGAAAACGGAGAACCCGGAGGAAACCCACGCGGACACGGGGAGAACGTGGAAACTCCACCCAGATGGGGATTCGAACCGGGAATCCCTAGTGCTGAGAGGAGAACGTGCTAACCACTAAGCCACCGTGCCGCCCTGCTCTGAGAACATAAAACGAAAAATGCAAATGCGTCAAACCGACCAAACAAAGGTCATATATTTCTAATGAGGGCAAATATGTGAGACTTGTGTGACATCATCCGTTACCCTATGGGTCACACGGTGCGTGATGTCAACCGATCAAGATCAAGCCAATAAGTGAGAAAGTGGGCCCAGCGATAGATTGGCGCCCTGTCCTGGGTGTATCTGCCTAGCGCTCGAAACGTTCTCCCCTTGATGGGCATGGGGAACCCCCCCCCCCCCCCCCCAACAACCCTAATATAGGATAAAGCGGGAGATAATGAATGAATGAAAGTGAGAAATTGATCGATTGATCCATTGTGCCTATTGTACTTACACACAGAGGAATACGTCCTCCTCCTTTAGCCTATCCCTGCAGTCAAACACACATATACACACACCGAGTGATGTGAGCACATGTGCCCAGAGTGATGGACAGCCCTGTACACAGCTCCCAGGGGGCAAGTAGGTTTAGGTGCCTTGCTCAAGGGCACTTCGGGATTTGAGATTGATAATCCACCACCCTAACCAGTAAGCTGCTACAGCCTGAATGCTTATGTTAACACATAAAAACAAATGAAGGACATTTGTGTGTGTGTGTGGGGGGGGGGGGAGGTTTATCAGGATTTGTAATTTAAGCTAACAGCCCTAATCTTTCACCTTAATACTTTCTGTTAGTGTTGTTCACTTCTCGATTGAGTCGTTCTCTTCGAGTGACTTTTTCTAATCAGTCCGTCGTAACGCTTTACGGGCACGGCTTACTCATTTCTGTTTCCTTTCTGCTGCTTCCACTCCAATGTGTGCGGCGGATTGGTGGACACTGGCATCACCATGCAGCGCACAGAGCAAATAACGAGCACCAAAGAGCGACAACGTCTAGACATGCATTTAACTGACCTTTACAGAAGATAGACTAATTGTGTCAGTGATTGTAGCAGCTATTGTGTTTACTATTAATAAAATACTTCATTTAAAACTAAATCGGCTCTTGTAAAACTGAAGGATCGGACTTTTAGTTAAACCCATGTTATGATGTGACCTGCTGTGGTTGCTATGGACACGCTCGCTCACATGATGCCACTTTAATGAGAACCGAGTGGACTGGGAATTGAGCTTTTATAAGAGACATGTCTCCGGGATGATGTGATGGGAATGTCTTTAGAATGGGACATGCGGGAGTGTCGGAACCAGCAGCGTTCTGCAGCAAGGGTCTTCATACGAGAATGCCTCTCAGCATTAGGGAGCTAGGTTTGAATCCTGATCTGGGTTTCCATGGTCTCCTCATGTCTGCGTGGGTTTCCTCTGGGTTCTCGAATTTCTACCCACAGTCCAAAAACATAATAATAATAATAATAATAATAATAATAATGCATTTTATTTATAAATGGCGCCTTTCAGGGCACTCAAGGACACCTTACAAAAGTTAAAAGGGACACAATATAAACATGGATCAAGGTCAATGGAATTCTCCAAATTGCCCCATATAGAGTGTGTTTGTGTGAGTGAGTGTGTGCCCAGCGATAGATTGGCATCCTGTCCTGGGTGTATCTGCTCAGCATCCGAAACGTTCTCCCTGGGATGGGCATGGGGAACCCCCCCGTGACCCTAGTAGAGGATTAAGCGGAAGATAGTGGATGGATGGACTGCTAAATTGCCCCTATATTGTGTCTAAGTGAATGTGTGCGAAGCGATCGATGTCCCGGGTCTATTTGCTCAGCTTTCTGCACTGCCTTCTGCACTTTCTCCCTTAAATTGGTGGCATGGGACTCCCCCCCCCCCCCCATACAGTAGCACAGGTGATTATTTGGTACCTCGCCCAATAAACACACAACAAAATGTTATGAAACATCACATTACAAGGCGGCTGCATGAACAGAGCAGACTGCATGTTAACGTGACTGATGATGAGGTGTGAGGAACGGTTATTGTGCAGTTGTATATTTGTCTGTATTGGTCAGCTGGTGTCCTCATAGAGGACTGTCTTCATCATCGCTGTTGAAGTGTGTTTTCAGGATCCTGAACGTTTAAGCGACACACAGAACTGTGATCTCGAGTCACGAGGTGAAATTTGAAAAAACCCGGTGAGAAGCCTCTCTGGATCTTTCTCTCAGTGTAATTAAGAGCACTAATAAGATAGAAGACCCTAATGTGGCCCTGGAGTAGGATCTAGTTAACCGTCTCTGAGGAAGTCCATGTGCACACACACACACACACACACACACACACACACACACACACACACACACACACACACACTCTCACTGACAGACCAGCATACAGTGATTACACCATTACAGTGGTGTATTATTCATTCATCCATTATCTTCTGCTTTATCATATATATATTAGGGTCGCGGGGGGGGGTTCCCCCATGCCCATCCAGGGGAGAACGTTTTGGGTGCTGGGCAGATACACCCAGGACAGGACGCCAATCTATCGCTGGACACACACTCACTCACACACATATACACACTCAATATGGGGCAATTTGGAGAACTCAATTGACTTGATCCATGTTTTTGGACTGTGGGAGGAAACCGGAGAACCCGGAGGAAACCCACGCGGACACGGGGAGAACATGGAAACTCCACCCAGTTGGGGATTCGAAGCGGGAATCCCTAGCGCTGAGAGGAGAACATGCTAAACACTAAGCCACCGTGCCACCCATTGGTGTATTCATTCATTCATTCATTCATTCATTATCTTCCGCTTTATCCTATATTAGGGTCACGGGGGGGTTCCCCATGCCCATCCAGGGGAGAGCGTTTCGGGCGCTGGGCAGATACACCCAGGACAGGACGCCAATCCATCGCTGGGCACACACTCACTCACACAGACACACTCTATATGGGGCAATTTGGGGAACTCAATTGACCTGATCCATGTTTTTGGACTGTGGGAGGAAACCGGAGAACCCGGAGGAAACCCACGCGGACACGGGGAGAACATGGAAACTCCACCCAGTTGGGGATTCGAACCGGGAATCCCTAGTGCTGAGAGGAGAACGTACTAACCACTAAGCCACCGTTGCCGCTCAATGGTGTATTATTATTTTTATTTTATTTAAAGTAGACACAATTATGTCAGGTTGAACCTCAGCGCTCATCTATAGGGGAGACCTTCCTCATCCTCTGAATAATGCATGATCCGTTCCACATTCACTCCGCTCACTTTACCAGCCTCCCACTCTTCCCTCGTCTCTCGTGGCCCCACCTTGAAACGGAGCCATCCGCTAATTAAACCCCAGAACTGATCGATTATCAGTTGACCGATGGCCGCACTGCAGCAGGGACCCTGACACCGGCACTGATTACAGCCAGGTGGATTATGCTCGTCTGTTTCGCTCGTGCGCTCGGCTTCTTCCTCGTGTTCTAACCCTGCGCCCAAACCTGGAGGTTCTATACGGGCTGCTTTCCAAACCACATCAGGCTCCTGCAGCGAACCGAGCGGGAGCAAAGTGCTTTATGTGCTGCTCGGCTGCAGATGATCAGCTGCCGCTCGTGCTGCCACTCATGCCGCATGGCACGAGGATGTAAATACATAGCAAATGGCAGGAGGCAGGCTGGGTCTCATACTTTTCATTTTTTTCCGAAGCACTTTGCTTCTCTTCAATACCCCAGAGCTGCTTTTCTGTTTGGCTCCCAAGGATATTAAGGGTACGATTTGCTTCTGATTAAAGTCATGCCTCATGATGTGTTGATGCCTTTCTCACTATTATTACTGTTCCAAATTGTATCGAGCAGCGGGATTATCTCTAATGGGACGGCAGGATGATGGGCTCCGGGGTATACCAGACCCGCCCGCGTGAGGCAGAACCCCACAAGAGACAAATTACAAAGTAAACATAATAAAATCAAAGCCTTAATCCCTCAGTACTGGCACACAGACGTGATCCATACCCCGGGATGCTCCACCACCCTACGGTCGCATGCTCATGCCACCTGCTGTAACTCTGAGAGCATGCGAAAGAGTTGGGCTGTCAATCAGCAGGTTGTGGGTTCAAAGCCCACCGAAGACCATGAGCAAGGCACCGTCAATGCACCGAGGGCTGCATCATGGCTAACCCTGTGTTCTGACCCAACCAAGTTGGGATACCATTAAGTCGCTCTGTGCTCTTTAGAATAAAGGCATATGATAAAGTGAATGTTACCAGCTTTATAGACCTTGCGTTGTGCATCATAACACATAGGGTTAATCGGCTATACGCATACGGGTGCCCCATACCCGGGATGCACCACCACCCTACAGTCGCATGCTCAAGCCACCTGCTGCAACTCCAAGAGCATGCACTCCTGCGAAAATGGTTAAAGAGTTGGGCTGTCAATCAGCAGGTTGTGGGTTCAAAGCCCACCGAAGTCCATGAGCAAGGCACCCTCGATGCACCGAGGGCTGCATCATGGCCAACCCTGTGTTCTGACCCAACCATCAAGTTGGGATACCCTTAAGTCGCTCTCTGCTCTTTAGAATAAAAGCATCTGATAAAGTGAATGTTACCAGCTTTATAGACCTTACGTTGTGCATTATAACACAGGGTTAAACGGCTATACGCGTACGGGTGCCCCATACCCGGGATGCACCACCACCCTACAGTCGCATGCTCAAGCCACCTGCTGCAACTCCAAGAGCATAAAGAGTTTGGCTGTCAATCAGCAGGTTGTGGATTCAAAGCCCACTGAAGACCATGAGCAAGGCCATTAACCCTCAATGCACCGAGGGCTGCATCATGGCTAACCCTGTGTTCTGACCCAACCATCAAGTTGGGATACCCTTAAGTCGCTCTATGCTCTTTAGAATAAAAGCATCTGATAAAGTGAATGTAACCACCTTACGTTTTGCATTATAACATAGGGTTAAACAGCTATACGCATACGGATGTCCAGGGTTCACGGCTGCGTGCTGGATATCATTCATACCCATGAGGCAATAGGACTGAATGAATCTAAATACTCCCGGTTCCCTCGGCTGAGGATTGGCTTTCGTCTGAGATCAATTCATCCGTTTATTTTCTTGTCCGGGGTCAGATCAGATGCCGGAGCCGGTTTCATCACCTCATAGGGTGGAAGACGGGAAAACACCCCGGACAGGTCACCGGTCCACACAAACACATTCAAGCCTGGGGCAGTTCAGTATCTGCAGTTTACTGAGTAGCATGAATCTGCACAGCGGGTGGAAACGTATAAAACTGCACACATTGGCTTTGTGGAAAAGGTTTCATGGTTCCGTCTATACAGCCAGACGTCCATTATCTTCCACTTAATCCTATCCCAGGGTCATGGGCTGGTGGGGGGGATTCTCATGAACATCCAGGGGTGAATGTTATGAACACTGGGTAGATATATCCAGCACAGGGCACCAGCAGAGTACACACACACTATCCACCCATCCACTATCTTATGCTTTATCCTCTACTAGGGTCACAGGAGGGGGTTCCCCATGCCCATCCAGGGGAGAATGTTTCGGGCGCTGGGCAGATACACCCAGGACAGGGCGCCAATCCATTGCTGGATACACACACACTCACACAGACACACTCTATATGGGGCAATTTGAAGAAGTCAATTGACCTTGATCCATGTTTTTGGACTGTGGGAGGAAACCGGAGAACCCGTAGGAAACCCACGCGGACACTGGGAGAACATGGAAACTCCACCCAGATGGGGATTTGATCTGAGCGCTGAGAGGAGAACATGCTAACCACTAAGCCACCGTGCCACCCCACACACACTATTTATCCATCCATTATCTTCCGCTTTATCCTCTATTAGTGTCGCGGGGGGGTTCCCCATGCCCATCCAGGGGAGAACGTTTCGGGCGCTGGGCAGATACACCCAGGACAGGGCGCCAATCTATCACTGGACACACAGTCATTCACACAGACACACTCTATATGGGGCAATTCAATTGACCTTGGTCCATGTTTGTGGACTGTGGGAGGAAACCCACGCAGACACGGGGAGAACATGGAAACTCCACCCAGATTGGGATTCGAACCGGGAACCCCTAGTGCTGAGAGGAGAACATGCTAAACCACCAAGCCACCGTGCCGCCTGGTTGTGTCATAGTTTTTGATACTAATCTCTACACAAGGCGACTACGTGGTGTTAATCTACATAAAGTATAAAAGGACAAATCGAAAACATTAAACTGCTTGTCAGTAATTAGTGCCTAATTGCAGAACCCTACCTGTTTCATGGCGGGTAGTGAATGCGGTTTTGGCTGGCATGCCTCAGTGGAGCCGAGTCTGACGCCCTACCCTCCCACTTCTTTTTTTCACAAGGTCACTTGGTGCGGGTGTGTGGGGAGGCAAGGTGCACAGTGCCTCCTGCAGTTTTGGACCTGCCTGTTCATTTTCTGTGTGTGTGTGTGTGTGTGTGTGTGTGTGTGTGTGTGTGTGTGTGTGTGGGCAAGTCTGTCACGTGCAGCGTCAGGTCACAAATGGAGGTTAGTTCGGTGTGCCCCCCTGTGCAGGTGGCTGAGGCCAAGAGTGGAATAATTTATGAATGCCGGGTGCTGCCGCCTCAGTGTGGCTGGGTTTTCTGGCTTCCAGCCATTGGCTGATTTGAACCCTGGCGAAGAGCAATAGCGAGACCTGCCAATTTGTTTTATTGTTTCGAATGATTTCATTGTTTCTCTGGTGTTTTGATTAATGACTTACATACTGAGCCACTACAGTGACCCAAACAATGTGTCATCAACGTGTGCACTGTTGCAAACGTCCAGCCCGCCTCACTGGATCAATCCATATTTACTGGCTCTTTTACAATTAGAGGAGATGACGCCGGCTTGAGTTGCAGACAGATGAGTAGAACCATCGCTCATGTAAAGTCAAACAGCATCCTCTGTGAATATCTGAAGGTTAATAGACTTCGGTGGTGAAAATCGACTGAAAACGTGGACTGTACAAAGATAATGGCACGTTTAATGACATCGGGCGGCATTATGGCTCGCAAATCCCAATCTGGGTGGAGTTTCAATGTTCTTCATGTTCTCCCACTGTCTGCATGGGTTTCCAGGATCTCTGGTTTCCTCCCAAAGTCCAAAAACATAGATTCAAGCTTGATTAAATGCCCTAAATTGCCCCATATTGTATGTTTGTGTGTATCTGTGTGTCAAACAGCATCCTCTGTGAATATGTGAAGGTTAATAGACTTCGGTGGTTAAAACGTGGACTGTACAAAGATAATGGCACGTTTAATGACATTGGGCGGCATTATGGCTCGATATTCCCAATCTGGGTGGAGTTTCAATGTTCTCTGCATGTTCTCCCACTGTCTGCATGGGTTTCCGGGATCTCTGGTTTCCTCCCACAGTCCAAAAACATGGATTCAAGCTTGATTAAATGCTCTAAATTGCCCCACATTGTGTGTTTGTGTGTATCTGTGTGTCAAACAGCATCCTCTGTGAATATCTGAAGGTTAATAGACTTCAGTGGTGAAAACGTCGGAAAACGTGGACTGTACAAAGATAATGGCACGTTTAATGACTTCGGGCGGCACTGTGGCGTGGTGTTTAGCATGTTCACCTCTCAAATCCCAATGTTCTTCATGTTCTCCCACGGTCTGCATGGGTTTCCGGGATCTCTGGTTTCCTCCCACAGTCCAAAAACATGGATTCAAGCTTGATTGAATGCTCCAAATTGCCCCATATTGTGTGCTTTTGTGTGTATATGTGTGTGATACACAGACACTCTGTCCTGGATGTATCTGCCCAGCGGCTGAAACGTTCTCCCTTGGATGGACACGTTGAACCCTGCGTCCCTAGGAGAAGATCTATGGTCCTCAACCCTTGCTCATTATACTTAAAGTGCATACTCATCACCACACCACTCCCCACTAATAAAAAGATCGGGCTGCGTGCAGTAAGTCGCTACATTTCCTGGTGCTCAATGCCCAGGTTGGTATGTTCTCCATTTTTTATATTTATTTTTTCAAGGTGTGCTGTGTCTTAGGCAAACATCTGTCTGCGTTTTGAAAGACATTAATTCATTCATTCATTATCTCCCACTTTATCCTCTATCAGGGTCGCAGTGGGGTTCCCCATGCCCATCCATGGGAGAACGTCTCGGGCGCTGGGCAGATACACCCAGGACAGGGCGCCAATCCATCGCTGGGCACACACTCACTCACACAGACACACTCTATATGGGGCAATATAGAGAATTCAATTGACTTGATCCATGTTTTTGGACTGTGGGAGGAAACCGGAGAACCTGGAGGAAACCCACGCGGACACGGGGAGAACATGGAAACTCCACCCGACACCCCATTGGGATTCGAACCGGGAATCCCTAGCGCTGAGAGGAGAACGTGCTAAACCACTAAGCCACCGTGCCGCCTAGGACATTTATCATAACATCATTTATCATATTTCTATATATAATCTCAGTCTGGCTGCCGTCCTTGTGCATGTGGAGCTGAGGGGAACACAGAGACGCGATGACCCCATGGACACAATGGCCGTCCATCGCAGGACATCACGACCTCTGTCAAGCTCTCACTCCTAATTAAATTGTAGTGAAGCCGATCCACATATACGTGTATTTTAGTCGAAATCCCTCACCGACACTAAATGGTGACGAGAACTGCTTAGTTTGCTGGTCTCCTCGCCGCTGAGGGCCCCAGGCAAGCGCCCGTGCTGTCAGCGACGCCTCTGCTTTCCATAAGAGTGCTGCTGAAATGCCGGCTGACTGACACACTGAATTAGCTGACAAGAGTCTGTCTTTTTTACACTGGCTGCTCGTGAATTACTGTTTGGCGAAATAAATGAGGATTTTTTTTTTTTCCCCCCATCTACTGTTTTCTCCCACGCAGAGGCCCGTGTATCGGTTTCGGCTCGGCTTAAGCATCCGTTTGAAAGTCAGCCTTCTCTACTTAACGTCCTATTAATTCCATGCGTCCACATCCACTGAAAGACGAAGCGTCGACCGTTTTTTTGATCCCCTCTCCATTCATCTCTGAAGTCGAATTGCTTATTAATGAGATTAGGTTTCACTGAGGTTTCACTCCTCTATTTCTTATTAGTGGAACAATTGGATCTTGAATTGTACTCGGCTTTTGTTCATTTCTTTTTTTTTTTGTTTGTGTATCTATAATCCACTCGAATCCAGTACATGGTTGTATTTTAAATTGCCGCCTGTCTCATTCGTTTTGATTAAAATGTCAGCCTGCGCCGCCAATCAAAGCCCGCCGTTACGTTAAGGTTGGAGCTCCAACATCTGCTCTGAGGATGAAAGTGTTCAGAAATGAAGCTCCTCTGACTCACGCCATGTTTCGCTTTACATGATGGAGGTTTCACTCTGGGGTTTTTTTTTTTTTTTTTTTTTTGCCCCACCACAGAACGCGAGCTGTTGTTGCAGGCATTACATCCTCAGACCCGGTGTTTATGGCGCCGAGCATAAATCTCAGCGGAGTGCCGCCCGCCTTGGCTGAACATTTCCTTACATATGCAGCGTTTTGATTAATCGCGTATGGCATTGCTCCCGAAAGCTCTGGCTCGTCACCATCTGAGGCCATTAGTCACTGTCGCCAACTCTGACTTTACGCACTGATTGCTTGTGCTATCTGCTCGTAGTGAATGTGGGTTACACAATACATGCAGCCTCTGTATACTCCAGGCACATGCCTCACACTTCGAGCTCTGCATGTCGCCATGACGTCATCCTTATTTTTCCCCGTCTTGTTCCCCGCCTGTCTTTTTCAGCAGCATTGGCTATTTCTGCAAAGACTTTCTTGTTTTTGGTTTATTAGATTTTTTTTTTTTTCCCTTGTCTTGGTGCTCGCAGTCTAAAAACCTTATTTCATATGGCTCGCCTTATTTCCCAGACCTCTCTGCTGTATGCTGCATGTGTCAGTAGCTGCCTTTGAATGTGAGAGGACCTGTGTCAGCACATTTGATTCTGGAACGGCTGGTGCAAGAGCTCTCCTGGGCAGGAACCACTGGTCTTTTATTCATTGCACCCTTAGGGTTGATCCAGCATCGTGGAGCCTGAAAAGAGCGTGGCGGGGAAAACGAGTCCAGCCCGAATGAAGGATTGCAGAAGCTCATTGGTGTGCAGGAGTGCAAATACACATCTCTTTAAAACAACGCAGCGGTTTTAAAAAATGCACAACTGCACATTTGGTTAAAGACATGGACATGCCTGACATGGAATGGGATTGCATGGTCTCGGCCTTAAAAGCAGCTCGACACATGCCATCATATCTCCTTATAGTGTTGGTCCAGATGATTGGCAGGGCCAAAGGCATTCTGTATTTCAGTTGTCCGTCTTTCTGGATGTTGGTGGGTTTGAGGTCAAGGGCACTGAGACCCAAACCTTCATTGGAATGGAATACCTCCTTCATGCCTCGAGGGCTTTTCATTACATTTGGCACAAACATCTATTTGGACTCAAGGCTGAACTAATTAAAATGTGACGATCAAAGGACACAGTGACCTCATATCCCATCCGCTCTTATGAATGTCACATTTCAGAAGGTAGAACCGGGTGCAGTGGTTAAGAATGATTCTGAATCAGAGTCATTAATAGTATGTATCAAGTATCACATATGGGTGGCACGGATGGTGTTGTGTGGTTAGCATGTTCTCCTTTCATCGCTGGGGATCCAGGTTCAAATCCCGATCTGGGTGGAGTTTCCATGTTCTCCTCATGTCCTCATTGGTTTCCTTCAGGTTCTCCAGTTTCCTTCCACAGTCCAAGAACATGGGTTAAAAGGGAATTGGCTTCTCTAAATTGCTTCTATATAGTGTGTGTGTGTGTGTGGTACTGTGGCGTGGTGTTTAGCATGTTCACCTCGCAAATCCCAATCTGGGTGGAGTTTCCATGTTCTCCTCATGTCCACATTGGCTTCCTTCAGGTTTCCTTCCACAGTCCGAGAACATGGGTTAAAAGTGAATTGGCTTCTCTAAATTGCTTCTATATAGTGTGTGTGTGTGGCACTGTGGCGTGGTGTTTAGCATGTTCACCTCGCAAATCCCAATCTGGGTGGAGTTTCAATGTTCTCCCACTGTCTGCATGGGTTTCCGGGATCTCTGGTTTCCTCCCACAGTCCAAAATCATGGTTTCAAGCTTGATGAAATGCTCTAAATTGCCCCATATCGTGTGCTTTTGTGTGTATGTGTGTGTTTGTGGGTACGTTACAAGTATTCCAACTTGGTTGGCGTCAGAACACAGGGTTGACCATACAGAACCTTCTCGAGCAAATAGTGTTGAAGGTCTTATTTAAGGGCCACATTGGTAACTACAATGGACCTGGGATTTGAACCTGCGACCTTCAGGTTGATAGCCCTAACCCCTGAACTGGCATGCACAGCATACTGAATGGTGCACATGAGATAGTGCTGTGCACGAGATACTACATTTCAAAGCTTCTTTGTCTCGTAATGAGAACATGATGCTGAACATCCACCTCCCAAAACAGGGCAGCATCAACTGTCAGTTCCAGCAAAGGGGGCGTGTCCACTGTCCCCTCTACCTTTCAGTCCGGACAATGCAGGCATATCCTTGCCTCGGGAATGCTAAACCTATTTGAGTTCAGGGTTTTTTTTAATATTTTACACACATCGTTCTTTAATTCTTTATTTACTCATTAGCAGATTCGACTCGGTAGCCGAGGCACTTGGTTCACAGCTATAGCTTCCGATCGAGGAACATAACGTCTGCGCGTGCCTCCTTTGGGACGGGGGAAGCCATTGTTACATTTTTAAATGGAGATACACGCCGTGTTATTGAGCAGCACATAAAGGACTTCTCTCTGCCCTTTCTGTAAACATGAGGGTACAGACAGCCAAAATTGGCTAGTTTCATTTTTAATAAATAGGGCAGACAGAAATGTCACATGTTTTTTACCCAGAGAGCAGAGAGCTGGGACAATTACGCTGTCTCTCACCCTGAGCTCTGAACGGCCATGCCATCATTTAGATGATTTCTTGATGATAGGGCAAATAGTGCAAAGACTGTATTACATATATATATATATCCATCCAGCCATTATCTTCCACTTTATCCTATATCAGGGTCGTGGGGGGGGTTCCCCATGCCCATCCAGGGGAGAACGTTTCGGGCGCTGGGCAGATAGACCCAGGACAGGGTGCCAATCTATCGCTGGGCACAAACTCACTCACACATACACACTCTATATGGGGCAATTTTGAGAATTCAATTGACTTGTTCCATGTTTTTGGACTGTGGGAGGAAACCGGAGAACCCGGAGGAAACCCACGTGGACACGGGGAGAACATGGAAACTCCACCCAGATGGGGATTCGAACCGGGAATCCCTAGTGCTGAGAGGAGAACATGCTTACCACTAAGCCACCGTGCCGCCCTGTTTATATATATATATATATATATATATTCATTCATTCATTCATTATCTTCCGCTTTATCCTATATTAGGGTCGTGGGGGGGGTTCCCCATGCCCATCCAGGCGAGAACATTTCGGGCGCTGGGCAGATACACCCAGTACAGGGCACCAATCTATCGCTGGGCATATATATATATATTATATATAATATGTATATATGTTTATATATATAATATGTATTTATTTTATTTTATTTTATTTTTTTGTAAAGAGTGCTATGCACTCCTCAACTATTTTCATTTTCTTTTAGTTACTTTCGTTAAGTATTTTCGTTAAGTGTTTATATACCTCCGTTTTCCGTTGCGTCTTCAGACCGGCATTATTTGGAGTCCCACGTTGTCCGAGTCTCTTTGTTGTGTCAATTCGCCGTATCAATAAATAGAGACTCTCTTACCTGCGCTTACTTTTTTGCCTCAGCGGACACGTGTCTGAAATATATATATATATATATATATATCCATCCATCTTCTGCTTTATCCTGTAATAGGTCCCCATGGGTGCCAATCTATTGCTGGGCTATATATATATATATATATATATATATATATATATATATATATATATATATATATATATATATATATATGTGTGTGTGTGTGTGTGTGTGTGTGTGTGTGTGTGTGTGTGTGTGTGTGTGTATGTCTGTGTGTGTGGGTGTGTGTGTGCCATCCATTTAGTCATGTCTGACCCTTGGATATTCTTTTATAAGTGAGTTTTATACGCGAGATCATCAAACTTCAACCATAGTTTACTAAAAATCCATTTGGGGCAGTTTGTATCTCTAATGCCCCCATCAACACGTCTTTAGTTAACGGTATCTGTGTGGTAGACCTACATTGAGGAGTCACAGTACAGTGCACGGGGGTGCAGCCGTCACTCGGCATGTCATAAACGTCAGACGGCGCTAAGTACAAATAGAATTAGACGATTTAGACCATGCTTTATTAACAAATAAATAAAGAAATGCTCCCGAGGCCCGTCCTGGAGCGTTGTGCGAGACGGAGCAACGTATTTAAAGACCTCTCGCTCACTCCTGAGGGCTGTTGATCTTTTCGGAATTGATTTCCTTTGCATTCAATTTGCTCAGGGCTTGACATGCTGCGCATCTGTCCTCCATTGAGAGGTGTTGAGAACACATATTGATCTGATTACGATGGAATGGCTTGTTTTTACCCATTTAAGAAAACACTGGCTTTGCTGGAGAAGTGTGAGGGGAATTGTTTATAGTGAGCCACAGAGCCGAACGATTTGTACCGTCGCTTGGGTGATGAGGAGAGAATCAGTGATGGACATTTGAGCAGTGAGTAACTGATCGAGACGGATAAGCTAACCACTAAACAACCAAACAGTATTTTACATAAAGACAAGTTCAAGGTATTTCCATCCATCCAGCCATCATCTTCTGCTTTATCCTATATCAGGGTCGTGGGGGGGGGGTTCCCCATGCCCATCCAGGGGAGAACGTTTCGGGCGCTGGGCAGATACACCCAGGACAGGACGCCAATCTATCGCTGGGCACACTCACTCACACAGACACGCACACATACACACTCTATATGGGACAATTGACTTGATCCATGTTTCTGGACTGTGGGAGGAAACCGGAGAACCTGGAGGAAACCCACGCGGACACGAGGAGAACATGGAAACTCCACCCAGATGGGGATTCGAACCGGGAATCCCTAGTGCTGAGAGGCAAACGTGCCAACCACTAAGCCACCGTGCCGCCCTGAAGTTATTTCAAGTTATTTATTTCTATAGTGCTTTTTACAGCAGTACATTGTCACAAAGCAGCTTTACAGAATGAAAAGCCTTTAAACCCCCAAAGAGCAAGCCGAAGTGACAGTGGCAAGAAGAAACTCCCTGTTATTCTGTTATTTAAGGAAGAAACCTTGTGAGGACCAAGACTCAGTGGGGGACTCGTCCTCCTTGAGCGGCCAGGCAGCAACAACAGTGTAGGACAGCCATGTAGAGATATTTAACAAATGGAAAAACTCTAACAACTGGAGAACTATATGTGAGTCCATTATGGGCGTCCTGCAGGACCGCCAGTTCAATTAATATTCAGGTTCCGTCCAGTATTCGTCAGCAGAGCCATGGATGAAGTTCTGACTCCACCTCCATGAAGCCGGAAACAGACAAGGAAAGCAGTTAGAGCTAATAATAAAGCACGGCATTTAATTAATAAGTGATTGATTGACACAGTATCGGCACGGTGGCTTAGTGTTTAGCATGTTCTCCTCTCAGCGCTAGGGATTCCCGGTTCGAATCCCCATCTGGGTGGAGTTTCCATGTTCTCCCCGCATCCGCGTGGGTTTCCTCCGGGTTCTCCGGTTTCCTCCCACAGTCCAAAAACATGGATCAAGTCAATTGAGTTCTCCAAATTGCCCCATATAGAGTGTGTGTGTCTGAGTGAGTGTGTGCCCAGTGACAGATTGGCGTCCTGTCCTGGGTGTATCTGCCCAGCGCCCGAAACGTTCTCCCCTGGATGGGCATGGGGAACCCCACCGTGACCCTAATATAGGATAAAGCGGAAGATAATGAATGAATGAATAATGAATAATTGACACAGTGCAGCAAAGACCAATGGTTACACCTTTCTGTGAGACCGGGATTCATAAAGCATTATTAACACGTTCATAAAGCTAGAAAGTATTCATAATGCTTTAAAATACTTAAGTCATAAGCCTTTGTTAATGTCCATAGATGTTCATATCCACACTATGACAATATGAAATAGGGCTTTATAACACAAAGTGACATAATGCATTAAAACCTCTTTATTGGAACGTTTTCTGTAGAGAGCAGGGTCATAAAGCTTTAGAATGCTTCTTGTAAACGGAGTCCCCTCAGAGCCGACATTTTCAGGATCGACTGCGGACGCGTTTGGGAATCACAGTAACTCAGCCGTGAAGTGACGGAACACGTGAGGTTACAGAGCAGAGCGGGGCAGAGTGCATAAAAGTCACCAACTCTGCTGACTCAGCAACTGTAGAGTTCTGAAACTCCTCTGGCATTAGCATCAGCATAAAAACTGTGTGCTGAGAGGATGGGATGTCATAAAAGCTCCTGGAAGTGTAATGTACTTTGCTTTTAGAGTACTAGCCCTCCTCCTGACCCGGGCTTAAGATATATAAACCTGGGCGGCATGGTGGCTTAGTGGTTAGCATGTTCTCCTCTCAGCACTAGGGATTCCCGGTTCGAATCCCCATCTGGGTGGAGTTTCCATGTTCTCCCCTTGGGTTTCCTCCGGGTTCTCCGGTTTCCTCCCACAGTCCAAAAACATGGATCAAGTCCATTGAGTTCTCAAATTGTGTGTGTGTGTGAGTGTGTGTGTGCCCAGCGATGGATTGGCGTCCTGTCCTGGGTGTATCTGCCCAGCGCCCGAGACGTTCTCCCCTGGATGGGCATGGGGAACCCCCCCCGTGACCCTAATATAGGATAAAGCGGAAGATAATGAATGAATGAATGAAATTCTACATCAGGGCGGCATGGTGGCTTAGTGGTTAGCATGGTCGCCTCTCAGCACTATGGATTCCCGATTCGAATCCCCATCTGGGTGGAGTTTCCATGTTCTCCCCGTGTCTGCGTGGGTTTCCTCCGGGTTCTCCGGTTTCCTCCCACAGTCCAAAAACATGGATCAAGTCCATTGAGTTCTCAAATTGCCCCATATAGAGTGTGTCTGTGTGAGCGAGTGTGTGCGCCCTGTCCTGGGATGTATCTGCCCAGCGCCCGAGACGTTCTCCCCTGGATGGGCATGGGGAACACCCCCCCCCCGATTCTAGTAAAGGATAAAGTGGAAGATAATGGATGGATGGATGTGAATTCTACATCAACTAAATCTATGTTTCCTTTTGTGCACAATGGCACCAACCAATTCTGGTTAGCATGGACAAGGACAAGTTCCACAGTGCAAAATCATGGATTCAAGGTGAACTAGTTGCTCTGAATTGCTCCAATCTGTGTGAGTAAGTGTGCGCCCCCAGTGGAAATCCATCCAGACTCGGGGAGAACATGAAAACTGCACCCGGATGGGGATTCGTACCTGGATCCCCAGCCCTGAGAGGCGGATGTTCTAACCACTAAGCCACCGTGCCGCCGATGTTGCATGTGTTGTCCTGCGTAATAAGCATTGATTTATTAAATGATATCTGATTGTAATTTTCATGAGTATTTAGCGTGATTTCGGTTTCCAGCTGTTGCGGTTCTACTTTTAGCCCAAAGCCTGGTGTTTTTTATGCACTGATGGAGTTGCTGCCTTGTCTCAGCTCTTTTCTCTCTCTGCCGTGTGACAGACAACAAATGAGGAGCTGAGCAGTCTCTCCGGAGTCCTATGTACTATGTCTACTTTGGCTCGGTCCTCCTGCCCCACTGCAACATAGATGCCACTATATCAGATCCAAGTCTCCTGAGGCGTATAGCCTAAACAAACTCCTCCATCTCCCCCACATGCCCCTCTTCACTTTAACCCAGAGGGGCAGCGAGTTTTCCAACCAGAAGGGAAAAAAAAATCACATTAGGCTCATGGTGCAGATTGAAACATGTATTCCTGCCTCAGCTCTCATCCTCAGTGCTGATTTCCTGCAGCCTGCACTGTGCCCCAAAACAAAGGGGATTAAATATAGTATATATGCAGTGCATGTGCCCGTCCTGAAAAAAAAAAAAAAAAAGAGGTGCCCTCCACTAAATGCAATCTGCGCTGTTGGAATTTTTTACTTTACAGCCTTTTCAAGGTGAAAATTATGCTTGACACCCAGAAAATTGCTAATTACATTTTCCAGTGCTTTTTATCCTCCTATTACGGGCTTGACAGGTTGCCAGAGTGGACCGGACTGCACGTCTGCCGGCGGGATGGGGAAACGTGTCGCTCAAAAGCAAGCTACCACTCCCCTGTGCGCCGTCTCCTCCTCGTTGTTTTTAGTAATCCTTCATTATTATTTATTTATTCTCACATGCTGCCAGGTTTAGTGAAGCTGAATTCATTCCCACCGGCTTCGGGGATTTGTCTGCTGACTTCATCTTACCCAAAGCAATTGTTTGGGACAGGGGTTTTCAACTATGCGCATGCTTCCGAACCCAACTCCCCCTGCAGAACCTGACCCCCAGTACCTGTCGAAAAAATGATATTGTTTCATATTAGCAGAAATAAGATTACATTCATGACATGAGGTCATCCAGCAGATGCTTCTATCCAACTCGATGGTTCAGGTCCGAACACAGGGGTCACCATACAGTGTTCCTACAGCAATGAGGGTTAAGGGCCCTGCTCATGGTCCCACATCTTGGGATTTGAACCCCCAACCTTTAGATTGCAGGCCCATCACCCTAACCACTGAGCTACCACACCCTCCAGCTCGGGATTTGAACCCCCAACCTTTAGATTTCAGGCCAACCACCCTAACCACTGACCTACCACACCCTCCAGCTCGGGATTTGAACCCCCAACCTTTAGATTTCAGGCCAACCACCCTAACCACTGAGCTACCACACCCTCTAATTTGGGATTTGAACCCCCAACCTTTAGTTTGCAGGCCCATCACCCTAACCACTGAGCTACCACACCCTCCAGTTCGGGATTTGAACCCCCAACCTTTAGATTGCAGGCCCACCACCCTAACCACTGAGATACCACACCCTCCAGCTTGGGATTTGAACCCCCAATCTTTAGATTGCAGGCCCACCACCCTAACCACTGAGCTACCACACCCTCCATCTTGGGATTTGAACCCCCAACCTTAAGATTGCAGGCCCACCACCCTAACCACTGAGCTACCACACCCTCCAGCTTGGGATTTGAACCCCAACCTTTAGTTTACAGGCCCACCACCCTAACCACTGAGCTACCACACCCTCCAGCTTGGGATTTGAACCCCCAACCTTAAGATTGCAGGCCCACCACCCTAATCACTGAGCTACCACACCCTCCAGCTTGGGAACCCCCAACCTTAGATTGCAGGCCCCCACCACCCTAATCACATTGATTTGACCACTGAACCACATTGAACCCCCACCTGAGCTTGCAGGCCCCCATCACCCTAAACACTGAGTACCCCCAATCTTTAGATTGCAGGCCCATCACCCTAACCACTGAGCTACCACACCCTCCCTGAACCCCCAACAGATTGCAGGATTTACCACACCCTCCACTCATACATTTACATAGCTTGGATTTGAACCCCAACCTTTAGATTTTATATCAGCAAACTAGTTGAACCCCAACCTTATGATTGCAGGGCCACACCACCCTAACCACTTGTCACGGTGGTTTTAGTGGTTAGCATGTTCTCCTCTCAGCACTAGGGATTCCTGGTTCGAATCCCAATCTGGGTGGAGTTTCCATGTTCTCCCCGAGTCCCCTTTGGTTTCCTTCTGGTTCTCCGGTTTCCTCCCACAGTCCAAAAACATGGATCAAGTCAATTGAATTCTCCAAATTGCCCCATATAGAGTGTGTTTGTGTCTGTGTGAGTGTGTGTGCCCAGCGATAGATTGGCGCCCTGTCCTGGCGACCCTAATGGATGATAAAGCAGAAGATAATGGATGTATAGTTTTTATCAAACAGCAGAGCTGCTTCTCTGATATATTCATCAACGCTCACTGTGTTTATTTGCAGAAATGTTAATATGGGAGGCACAGAAACGCTAAAATCTAGAACCTATTTTTAACATCGTCAGCAAGTAAAAGCCTGTATAATTACATTGACCCAGTTCCCTCTGATGCAGTGTGACGCTAAGTGCACACGGCCCTTTGATGTGAAAATGAAAACAAAGCTGATTTTACCTGCCTTTCTGTTTAGGTTTTTTTTTTTTTTTTTTTTTTTATAAATTGTGTTCATTCTAATTGCAGATTTTCTTTCACTTCAGTTGAGTTAATATTTTAACTGCTGGTTTTAACTTACACTATTTAAATAATCTTCGGAGCTAGAAGACGTTGTAGGTGAATTTCTCTGAGTTTCACTGCAGCAGGAAGACGTATCCCAGAGGCGAAGGTCTCAGGAGGCACATGTTTACATCGTTTACTCTGCTCACTGCTACTTGTGGAACATTGCAAACAGTGTTACTATAACTGTGATTCAGTCCCAACTTTTTTAAGGGGATACTGGAGTTATCAGGGTTACATTTATTCATTTATTCAATCATTCATTCATATCTTCTGCTTTATCCTATATTAGGGGCGCGGGGTGGGGGTTCCCCATACCCATCCAGGGGAGAACGTTTTGGGCGCTGGGCAGATACACCCAGGACAGGGCGCCAATCCATCACTGGGCACACACTCACTCACACGGACACACTCTATATGGGGCAATTTGGAGAACTCAATTGACTTGATCCATGTTTTTGGACTGTGGGAGGAAACCCATAAGGGCACGAGGAGAATATGGAAACTCCACCCAGATGGGGATTCGAACCGGGAATCCCTAGTGCTGAGAGGAGAACGTGCTAAACCACTAAGCCTCCGTGCCGCCCCAGTTACATTTCATCCATCCATTATCTTCCGCTTTATCCTCTATTAGGGTTGCGGGGTTGGGTTTCCCCATCCCCATCCCCCATCCAGGGGAGAACGTTTCGGGCGCTGGGCGGATACACCCAGGACAGGACGCCAATCTATCTCTAGGCACACACTCACTCACACAGACACACTCTATATGGGGCAATTTGGAGAACTCAATTGACTTGATCTATGTTTTGGGACGGTGGGAGGAAACCGGAGAACCCGGAGGAAACCCACATGGACACGGGGAGAACATGAAAACTCCACCCAGATGGGGATTCGTACCGGGAATCCCTAGTGCTGAGAGGAGAACATGCTAAACCACTAAGCCACCGTGCGCCCCAGTTACATTTCATCCATCCATTATCTTCCGCTTTATCCTCTATTAGGGTCGCGGTGGGGTTCCCCATGCTCATCCAGGGGAGAACGTCTCGGGCGCTGGGCAGATACACACAGAACAGGGCGCCAATCCATCACTGGGCACACACTCACTCACACAGACACACTCTATATGGGGCAATTTGGAGAACTCCATTGACTTGATCCATGTTTTTGGACTGTGGGAGGAAACCCATAAGGGCACGAGGAGAATATGGAAACTCCACCCAGATGGGGATTCGAACCGGGAATCCCTAGTGCTGAGAGGAGAACGTGCTAAACCACAAAGCCACCGTGCCGCCCCGGTTACATTTATACACACAAAAGTGTTTTAATGCAGTTGTATTGTGAGTGAATAAAGTGTGTGCCGGTCTGACCCGCTTCAGTTCAGCGTTGGCTGCCGGGTTGTGCTTCAGCTGAATAGTCCACAAAAGAGCAAATAAAGGGTAACATTGAGCTTACTGTTGAAGGAGCAGGTAGGCCGTGGGGGTGGCGTGGGGTGAGGGGGTTGGAAAGGTGGAGCTCAGGTGATATTGCAGGGTCCAGGTCAGACGTCTGTGATGAACTCCTCCATCACTCTGAGCTCGCTGCGCTGACCCCTCTCTGTTTAAATGGGATTTCAGCTGCGTCCTCTGCTGAGCCGCTGGTCTTAGAACCAGAGCTGGGTTCCTGGCACCGTTCAGCGCTGATGCTCTCCATGGTGCTGAATCTACAGCTGACATTTGGCCACGGCAGAAAGCTTTGATCTGACCCAGAGTACAGTGCCGTATCAACCTCCACAGGCTTTCAATGCCCCGCTAACCATCATACAGCTTCTCAACATGAAGGTCTCAATGTTCCACATTTAAGATCTGTTATAATGTTTTCATATCTGTAATATTAAAGAACCATGTCCTGCTTCCATCATACAGCTTCTCAACATGAACGTCTCAATGTTCCACATTTAAGATCTATTATAATTTTTTCATCCTTTCATCCGTTCATTATCTCCCGCTTTATCCTCTATTAGGGTCGCGGTGGGGTTCCCCATGCCCATCCAGGGGAGAACGTCTCGGGCACTGGGCAGATAGACCCAGGACAGGGCGCCAATCCATCGCTGGGCACACACTCACTCACTCAAACACACTCTATATGGGGCAATTTTTGAGAATTCAATTGACTTGATCCATGTTTTTGGACTGTGGGAGAAAACCGGAGAACCCGGAAGAAACCCACGCAGACACGGGGAGAACATGGAAACTCCACCCAGATGGGGATTCGAACTGGGAATCCCTAGTGCTGAGAGGCGAACATGCCAACCACTAAGCCACCGTGCCGCCCTTATACTGTTTTAATATCTATAATATTAGAACCATGTTCTGCTTCCATCATACAACTTTTCAACATGAACGTTTCAATGTTCCACATTTAAGATCTATTATAATGTTTTCATGGCGGCACGGTGGCTTAGTGGTTAGCACGTTCTCCTCTCAGCACTAGGGATTCCCGGTTCGAATCCCCATCTGGGTGAAGTTTCCATGTTCTCCCCGTGTCCCCGTGGGTTTCCTCCGGGTTCTCCGGTTTCCTCCCACAGTCCAAAAACATGGATCAAGTCAATTGAATTCTCAAAATTGCCCCATATAGAGTGTGTCTGTGTGAGTGAGTGTGTGCCCAGCGATGGATTGGCGCCCTGTCCTGGGTCTATCTGCCCAGCGCCCGAGACGTTCTCCCCTGGATGGGCATGGGGAACCCCACCGCGACCCTAATAGAGGATAAAGCGGGAGATAATGTATGAATGAATGAATATAATGTTTTCATATCTGTAATATTAAAGAACCATGTCCTGCTTCCATCATACAGCTCCTCAACATGAACGTTTCATTGTGCCACCTTTTAAGATCTATTATAATGTTTTCATATCTGTAATATTAGAACCATGTCCTGCTTCCATCATGGTGATCACCACATCCAGCCATCTGCTGTTCACACATGGCTGCTGTTCCAGGTGGACTGAATGCAGACACATTTCTCTTGAACTGTGATTTGTGGCATGTGGGTGGAAACTTTTGTCTCATTTAATTACTTAGATTTGATTCATCTCATTAACAGGAACATTTTCCGTCCTGCTCTCAGAAGCTGCTGGGTTTATTAGCAGAAATCTGTGGATGTACGACTTTGGATGTACAGTCACCGGCCACTTTATTATACAAACCTTTTAATTTCTACACATATAGTCCGCTTTCTCAGCTCTGCTGAATGTATAGATGCATTTTGCACTGGTATGTATATATATATATATAGACGTTAGTCATACAGAACCATTTCTGGATCTTCCCCCTACCTTCTATCTTTTCAAAATACACTCCGACTCGTTCACTTCGCTCCAGTGATGATTGCCGCCTGGCGATTCCACCTCACCGAGGAGCTAATTCTCACTCTGTGGCGTTCACCACTGCAAAATGGTGGAACGATCTTCCCAACTCTGTCCGTAAACAAATTAAAAAAAAGGAATTTACAGTATTTGTTTTCTATACGTACTATTAGTTCCTTTACGCTGTTCCGCGGTGGTCAGGACCCCTATAGGATCAAGTTCAAGTAATTTATTTATATAGTGCTTTTTACAGGCGGCACGGTGGCTTAGTTGTTAGCACGTTCTCTACCGCCTCTCAGCTCTAGGGATTCCCGGTTCGAATCCCCATCTGGATGGAGTTTCCATGTTCTCCCCGTGTCTGCGTGGGTTTCCTCCGGGTTCTCCGGTTTCCTCCCACAGTTCAAAAACATGGATCAAGTCAGTTGAATTCTCAAAAAAAATTGCCCCATATAGAGTGTGTCTGTGTGAGAGTGTGTACCCAGCGATGGATTGGCGCCCTGTCCTGGGTCTATCTGCCCAGCGCCTGAGACGTTCTCCTCTGGATGGGCGTTGGCGACCCTAGTAGAGGATAAAGCGGGAGATAATGGATGGATGGAGTGCTTTTTACAGCAGTACATTGTCACAAAGCAGCTTTACAGAGTTATAAGCCTTTAAACCCCCAAAGAGCAAGCCGAAGCGACAGTGGCAAGACAAAACTCCCTGTTATGTTGTTATTTGAAGGAAGAAACCTTGTGAGGACCGAGGCTCAGTGGGGGACTCATCCTCCTTGAGCGGCCGGGCAGCATCAACAGTGTAGGACAGCCATGTAGAGATTGTGTGATGACCAGGTGTCTATATTTAATAAATGGAAAAACTCTAATAACTGGAAAACTATATGTACGTCCATTAAGAGGGTCAGGCAGGACCGCCAGTCCAATTAATATCCAGGTTCCGTCCAGTATGGTATCCAGGATCATCACAGGGTATCAGTTAGGTTCTGGAGGAATTTAAACTGTGCATGTGTTCTTGTCTAATGGTACAGTTAGATCAGATACAGTTGTGCTGCTGGATTTATTTAAACACTCTTGCTCCTGTATTGTTTGGCTTTGGAGATAACAGCCCAGTAGTGTGTGTGTGTGTGTTCCATGTTCCGTGTGTGTTGGTGCTGCACGGTTAATCAGTTCATATTTATATATAAAATATTTGGAAGTCTGACTTGCGGACAAATCGTATTCAACGATAAAGTGATGCATCATACTCAAGGACACATAATGACCTTAATGACAAAGGCTGCAGAGGAAGAGGGGGAGCAGGAGGAGAAGCACAGATGATGTACGTCTATTCTATTTAGAATCTGTGCTTGTCTCTAATTAAAATGTACATTATATATAACGAGGCCGGAGCTTTTTCGTTACTAATGCGAAATGCATCCGCCTGCAGTCGTGGTTATGTAAGAAAGGAAGAGATTGCTGAGTGTATATCATGTTGCGGTACATGTGTCTATATGTTTGTGGAAACTGTTCCGTCCTTCCCGCAGATGCTTCACGGGGGCCAAGAGAATGGAAATGAGTGCCCCGTACTTATGGCCTTGAAAAAGGAAAAAGAATTACATGGCCGATCTATTTGAATTGGCAAAGGGCTGACTGTCACAGGAGCCAATTTGATCTAAATTGAACTAGTTTTCATTCCAATTACTCTGGAAATGTCTTTTCTCTTTTTATGTCGGAGTGATATGATGAATGCACCGTGCTGCCGCGCTTCCGTGCAGCTGGTGAAATACATTTACAGAACCCGAGCCTGTGGATCCCGCACAAGATTCAGACCTTCCCATTAAACGTGCTTTCTGTAGCCGCAGTACGTCTCGTTTATGTTTAGAGAGGGAGGGCGGCACGGTGGCTTAGTGATCAGCACGTTCATCTCTCAGCATTAGGGATTCCCGGTTCGAATCCCCATCTGGGTGGAGTTTCCATGTTCTCCCCGTGTCCGCGTGGGTTTCCTCCGGGTTCTCCGGTTTCCTCCCACTGTCCAAAAGAATGCATCAAGTCAATTGAGTTTTCCAAATTGCCCCATATAGAGAGTGTCTGTGTGAGTGAGTGTGTGCCCAGCTATAGATTGGCGCCCTGTCCTGGGTGTAACTGCTCAGCGTGCGAGACGTTCTTCCCTGGATGGGCATGGGGGAACCCCCCCCCCCTTCCCCCCCGCGACCCTAATATAGGATAAAGTGGAAGATAATGAATGGATGGATGGAATTTAGACCAGGGGCGGCATGGTGGCTTAGTGGTTTAGCACGTTCTCCTCTCAACGCTAGGGACTCCCGGTTCGAATCCCCATCTGGGTGGAGTTTCCATGTTCTCCCCGTGTCCACGTGGGTTTCCTCCGGGTTCTCCGGTTTCCTCCCACAGTCCAAAAATATGGATCAATTCAATTAAATTCTCCAAATTATCCCATATAGAGTGTGTATGTGTGAGTGAGTGTGTGCCCAGCTATAGATTGGCGCCCTGTCCTGGGTGTAACTGCCCAGCGTGCGAGACGTTCTTCCCTGGATGGGCATGTGGAACCCCACCGCGACCCTAATATAGGATAAAGCGGGAGATAATAGATGGATTGATGGAATTTAGACCATGGGCGGCACGGTGGCTTAGTGGTTAGCATGTTCTCCTCTCAGCACTAGGGACTCCCGGTTCGAATCCCCATCTGGGTGGAGTTTCCATGTTCTCCCCGTGTCTGTGTGGGTTTCCTCTGGGTTCTCCGGTTTCCTCCCACAGTCCAAAAACATGGATCAATTCAATTGAGTTCTCCAAATTGCCCCATATAGAGTGTGTGGGTGTGAGTGAGTGTGTGCCCAGCGATGGATTGGCGCCCTGTCCTGGGTGTAACTGCCCAGCGTCCGAGACGTTCTCCCCTGGATGGGCATGGGGAACCCCACCGCGACCCTAATATAGGATAAAGCGGAAGATAATGAATGGATGGATAGAATTTAGACCAGGGGCGGCACGATGGCTTTGTGGTTTAGCATGTTCTCCTCTCAGCACTAGGGATTCCCGGTTCGAATCCCCATCTGGGTGAAGTTTCCATGTTCTCCCTGTGACCATGTGGGTTTCCTCCGGGTTCTCCGGTTTCCTCCCACAGTCCAAAAACATGGATTGCCCCATATAGAGTGCGTCTGTGTGAGTGAGTGTGTGCCCAGTGATAGATTGGCGCCCTTTCCTGGGTGTATCTGCCCAGTGCCCGAGACGTTCCCCCCTGGATGGGCATGTGGAACCCCCCCCCCTGCGACCCTAATAGAGGATAAAGCGGAAGATAATGTATGGATGGATGTTTAGCGAGGGGTTCTGTATATTTGGAATAAGGTTCTTCACCGCTGTGCTTTGCGCTTTTCTAGCTTTCTTACAGATTTCATTCCAGTCACCAGAACGCAGGAAGCTGCTGTTATCACTTTCAAGGTCTTGGGAGTGTGAGAACATTAAGTAATTGGAGGCTTAGAAGAAATTAAGCCTGTGTTGTGAAGGTTATGTTGGCTTGCATTAGGTATGCACTGCCACGCGCTCCTCTGCTGCAGCTCATCAGGCCAAAGGTGGACCTCCTTTGTGACTGAATGGTCACTGGTTCGTCTGAAGCCACTGAGTTTGTCATTTCAAAGGAAATATATATTTATTAAATACACTCCGCAGGCGAGCGGGATTCATGGCTTATTTCCTGGAGGTGTGGTCAGCTCTTCATCCATGGTTCTGCTGAAGCTCTGCGGCTACGATGACGACTGACTGGATCCAGGATTCTTAATGGACTGGCGGTCCTGCAGAACGCCGTCAATGGACTTATATAGGTTTCCATTGTTAAATACGGGTCACATGATCACTACACAATAGTAGTGTAGTGATCATGTGTCCATTCACTATGGGAGGAAACCGGAGAACCCGGAGGAAACCCACGCGGACACGGGGAGAACATGGAAACTCCACCCAGATGGGGATTCAAACCGGGAATCTCTAGTCCTTAGAGGAGAACATGCTAAACCACTAAGCCACCGTGCCACCAAATAATAACTTCTTTTATTAAGATATCATTTTTTACAAATTGCCCTTTCCTATATTGGGCGAATCCTGGAATCTTTGTAGTCCTAAGATTACACACTCAGGACAGGGCACCAATCCTATCGACTGGGACACAGTCACTCACAGTATCAAAGTATTTTGGGCACACACTCACTCCCCACAGAGACTTGTGATTCCACTCTTTAAAGCTGTGGGGGAAAGTAACAAGTATACGTATTTTTTACGAGTCATTCCACAGCGTTCCCCAGGAACAAGGTGCCACATATAACAGCCAACACAAAGAGCACATGTGCAAACACAAGAATTTCAATAAATACAGAACAATAAACATTCAAGTAATGAACCCCCCCCCCCCCCAAGTAAACATTCAAGTATTCAAGTAATGAACAATAAACATTAACATTCAGATAATGTTAACATTCATTCATGGAGAGTTAACATTCATTCATTCATTCATCCATTATCTCCCGCTTTATCCTCTATTAGGGTCGCGGTGGGGTTCCCCATGCCCATCCAGGAGAGAACGTCTCGGGCGCTGGGCAGATAGACCCAGGACAGGGCGCCAATCCATCGCTGGGCACACACTCACTCACTCACTCACACAGAGACACTCTATATGGGGCAAGTTTGAGAACTCAATTGACTTGATCCATGGTTTTGGACTGTGGGAGGAAACCGGAGAACCCGGAGGAAACCCACGCAGACACAGGGAGAACATGGAAACTCTACCCAGATGGGGATTCGAACCGGGAATCCCTAGAGCTGAGAGGAGAACGTGCTAACCACTAAGCCACCGTGCCGCCGGGGAGGTAACAGTAACCTTTTTCCAGAAGGCAGGAGTTCAAAGAGTGTTGTCATCCACAATGCTGGTTGCCTTGCGGAAACCGGAGAACCCGAAGGAAACCCGCGCGGACACGGGGAGAACATGGAAACTCCACCAACATTGGAATTTGAACCGGGAATCCCATAAAATTCCATAAAATAGTTCAATTCTTCTGGCTCCGAGGTTCAGGCGACCGATACGAACGTTGCCTCCACTAAACCCTCTGAATGTTCAGTGTTCAGACAGATAAACCATCACATGTTCTCCGTACATCACTGCGCTGAAGGTGATCGTACCTCACATTTGCTATAAAGCAGTGCGCTGGTCACCGAGACGCTTTTCTAATGTTCTGCAGACCCGGAACCCGTCTTCCATCAAGTTCCTCGACACTTTTCTAAAATTAAAATAGGACCACACTTTGTCTTCGGGGTGCGGGGTGCTGTCTCCGTCCACACAATAAAGCCGAGCTGCATGGTGCTGCGTCTGTGCGCCGGCGGAACGCCGTGAGAACCGCGTTTAAAAGAACGCTAATCCACCGCGCTTTTAATAATAATCCTCATCATTAAAATAGCACAACTTTAGAACTTTCGTTTTTAATTAGATTGATGTAGAAACTCGTTACTTAGCTGATGTACTGATTAACACTCACTGGCCGTTTTATTAGATACAGCTCATTGTATCTCCACTTACCTTATAGATGGACCTTGTAGTTCTACAGTTCCATTCTGTAGTCCATCAGTTTCTCTCTGTACTTTGTTATATCTCCCTGAAACTCTGTCTACGAGGGCGGCAGGGTGGCTTAGTGGTTTAGCATGTTCTCCTCTCAGCACTAGGGATTCCCGGTTCGAATCCCCATCTGGGTGGAGTTTCCATGTTCTCCCCGTGTCCGCGTGGGTTTCCTCCGGGTTCTCCAGTTTCCTCCCACATGGATCAAGTCAATTCATTCATTCATTCATTCATTCATTATCTCCCGCTTTATCCTCTATCAGGGTCGCGGTGAGGTTCCCCATGCCCATCCAGGGGAGAACGTTTCGGGTGCTGGGCAGATACACCCAGGATAGGGTGCCAATCTATCACTGGGCACACACTCACTCACACAGACACACTCTATATGGGGCAATTTGGAGAACTCAGTTGACTTGATCCATGTTTTTGGACTGTGAGAGGAAACCGGAGAACCCGGAGGAAACCCACACAGACACTGGTAGAACGTGTGAAACTCCATCCATCCATTATCTTCCGCTTGATCCTATATTAGGGTGCCGGGGGGGGTGGGGGGTGTTTCCCATGCCCATCCAGGAGAGAACATTTTGGACGCTGGGCAGATACACCCAGGTCAGGGCGCCAATCCATCGCTGGGTTTTTGGACTGTGGGAAGAAACCGGAGAACCCGGAGGAAACCCTCAAGAGACGAGGAGAACATGGATACTCCACCCAGATGGGGATTCGAACTGGGAATCCCTAGTGCTGAGAGGAGAACGTACTAACCACTAAGCCACCGTGCCGCCGTGGATCAAGTCAATTGAGTTCTCCAAATTGCCCCATATAGAGTGTGTCTGTGTGAGTTAGTGTGTGCCCAGTGACAGGTTGGCGCCCTGTCCTGGGTGTATCTGCCCAGCGCCCGAGACGTTCTCCCCCGGATGGGCATGGGGACCCCCCCCCCCCCCCCAATGAATGAATGGGCTCTGTCTACAAACTCCATTTGACATTTGGTTATTTTTTACTAAAATAAATGGCGCTGAGGGTTCTTTACTCACATCATGTAGAATCTGAATTTACCTGAGGAACTTGGCGGTTCTGGGATTTTTACCGGTTCTCTTTTCCTGTGTGTCGACTTTTCTCCTTTCTACTTATCCCGGCCTCAGAATTCCCTGAGTGATCTCACCGAGTTCTGTTAAACAGAACGTGAGCTTTTTCCTCACAAACTGTTCTTTCAGTCCTCAGAATAAACAAGGTCACTGCTCGGAAAAGAACACGTTCCCTCAGGATTGCTCGGCTATAGAATAACCTTCCTGACTTTATTTGCAGATCGAAAACATCACAGGTCTTTAAATCAGGAATAAAGACTCATTTATTTCCTCGTGTTCGATTGTAAAAATACTTACCGTGGTTCCGTTGGTGGAATATTTTCTCTTTCACTTGTTCCTGACTCGCTGGTGTGGAACGCAGCTTTGAGAACATCTTATATTGAGAAATAAACTGAAAGCAGGTGGCACGGTGTCTTAGTGGTTAGCATGTTCTCCTATCAGTGCTAGGGATTCCCGGTTCGAATCCCAATCTGGGTGGAGTTTCCATGTTCTCCCCGTGTCTGCGTGGGTTTCCTCCGGGTTCTCCGGTTACCTCCCACAGTCCAAAAACATGGATCGAGGTCAATTGAACTCTTCAAATTGCCCCATATAGAGTGTGTTTGGGGTGGCATGGTGGCTTAGTGGTTTTGTATGTTCTCCTCTCAGCGCTAGGGATTCCCGGTTCGAATCCCAATCTGGGTGGAGTTTCCATGTTCTCCCCGTGTCCACGTTGGCTTCCTCCGGGTCCTCCGGTTTCCTCCCACAGTCCAAAAACATGGATCAAGGTGAATTGAACTCTTCAAATTGCCCCATATAGAGTGTGTTTGGGGGCGGCACGGTGGCTTAGTGATTAGCACGTTCGCCTCTCAGCATTAGGGATTCCCAGTTCGAATCCCAATCTGGGTGGAGTCTCTATGTTCTCCCCGTGTCCACGTTGGCTTTCTTTGGGTTCTCCGGTTTCCTCCCACAGTTCAAAAACATGGATCAATGTCAATTCAATTCTCCAAATTGCCCCATATAGAGTGTGTTTTTTAGTGATTGAGTGTGCCCAGCGATAGGTTGGCGCCCTGCTCTGGGTGTATTTGCCCAGCGCCCGAAACGTTCTCCCCTGGATGGGCATGGGGAACCCCCCGTGACCCTAGTAGAGGGATAAAGCGGAAGATAATGGATGGATGGAACTTAACCCTCATTGCTCCAGGCGTCAATTATAGTAAAACCCTGTGTTCTGACCCCGGATACTCGTTTTAGAGGCTTTAGATGAAAACTTCTGCTAAATGTCCTCATGTGAAGTTTGGACATGGTGTCTTCATGCCGGTTTAGTCTTTTTGTTCTGAATTATTAGACGACTGTCCGTCTGTGTGAACGCTGTGAGAACTTTAATCTCTGTTTGCTGAATGTTTCATATTTCTAGAGAGTGAGCCCTGCTGATAATTCGGTGTTTATTTTTGTTTAAGAACATGAATTTAACATGCTATTTGCTTGTTCTTTTTATAGGCCTGGGCAATAGAGGATTGTGGGAATGGCGAATTCCCCCGCCGGACCGTCTCTTTGATCAGTGGCACACTGGAAATCTGTCCCCGAAAGGAAGCGAAGAACCGAAATGAAGTCATGTCTTTCACTGGGTACGGACTCGCGATTGGTATGAAAGTTGCCTCGTCCCTGTAAACGTTCATCTGGGAGAGCGCATCATGTTTAAAGTTTAAACCAGTCTCCTGCAGATGTATTCCTCCAGAGAAGAAACAGGATGGAGAGTCAGATGAAGCGCTGAACGTTCTAGAAAACACTCCACGCTTCGATTTCCATTTGAATAAAAAGTAATCGCGTAAGAGTCTCAGAGTCGTCCCACGCTGCAGGACCGAAGCGCAAACCTCAGACCAGCAGGAGAAATAAAGAGCCGTGTTTAGAAGATGATGCTGTCCAGACAGTGGAGATGTTCTGGGAGGTGGCCGGGAGCGCCGGCGCTGTTTTTACTGCTGGCGTCGTCCTTGGCGGTGGCTCTGGAGTTCGATGGCCTGCCGGGCCAATGGGGTCGTTACAGGCGCTGGGAGGCGGGCGCCACGGGAGAACTGAGCTTTGCGATGAAGACCAATGTGAGTGAAGCCATCCTGCTTTACCTAGACGACGGAGGCAACTGCGATTTTCTGGAGCTGTTGGTCAACAGTGGCCGCCCTTTGCTGCGCTTCGCCTTCCATTGTGGCGAGCCTGCAGCACTGCACATGGAGACGCGGGTCAACGACCAGCGCTGGCATCGGGTTCTGCTGGTGCGCAACTACCGCCACACCACACTGACGGTGGATGCCGAGTCCAAGGTGGTTGAGGTGAAGTCCAAGCGCAAGGAGATGGTGGTGGAGAGCGACCTGTTTGTGGGAGGCATCCCTCCAGACGTGCGTCTCTCTGCCCTTACCTCCAGCACGGTCAAGTATGAGCCACCCTTCCGGGGCCTAATCGCCAACCTCAAGCTGGGTGAGGTCACCCCTGTTCTTTTGGACAGTCAGGGTGTGAAGAATGATCTGGATTATCTGTGCGCCAAACAAAATCCCTGCAGCAATGGAGGACGCTGCTCTGTTCTGCTGGGCAACATCATGTGCGACTGCGGGAACACTGGCTATAAGGGGATGTACTGCACCGAAGGTAAGCCCAGCTGCTAGACACGTGTGTGTGTGTGTGTGTGTGTGTGTGTGTGTGTGTGTGTGTGTGTGTGTGAAACAAAGGTTAACTATCTTCTATTGAAACTGTTTTTCCGAGTGCAATGACTACGGGCGTACTACTTCTTCCGAAGCGATCGGGTTCTGCGTCTTTCGTGTTCCTCTGTAGTCGAGCTGAAGATGTGAGATGTACGAAGGACTTCAAGCTGCATTTGGAATGAAGAGTTTGATATCAGATATCCGACTCGGCCCCTCTGCACACGGCAAAACGAATAAGGCCAGACACTTTAGCGAATTAATTAATAAAATGGATTTGAATTGTTAATACAGCGAGCGCAGTGCGGAATTTAAAGTCTTATGATTCAGCAGTTTGATTCAGTTGGTTGGAATCTTAACATCATGCGGTAATTTGAATAATAGGTTTAAAAACTGAATATTAGGAGATTTTATATATATATATATATATAAGGTGGCACGGTGGCTTAGTGGTTTAGCATGTTCTCCTCTCAGCACTAGGGATTCCCGGTTCGAATCCCCATCTGGGTGAAGTTTCCATGTTCTCCCCGTGTCCACGTGGGTCTCCTCCGGGTTCTCCAGTTTCCTCCCACAGTCCAAAAACATGGATCAAGTCAATTGAGTTCTCCAAATTGCCCCATATAGAGTGTGTCTGTGTGAGTGTGTGCCCAGTGATAGATTGGCGCCCTGTCCTGGGTGTATCTGCCTAGCGCCCGAGACGTTCTCCCCTGGATGGGCATGGGGAACCCCACCGCGACCCTAATAGAGGATAAAGCGGAAAATAATGAATGAATGAATGAATGAATGATATATATATATATATATATATATATATATATATATATATATATATATATATATATATATAAAAAAACCTACAGTGGGCGGCACGGTGGCTTAGTGGTTTAGCATGTTCTCCTCTCGGCACTAGGGATTCCCGGTTCGAATCCCCATCTGGGTGGAGTTTCCATGTTCTCCCTGTGTCCGCGTGGGTTTCCTCTGGGTTCTCCGCTTTCCTCCCACAGTCCAAAAACATGGATCAAGTCAATTGAATCCTCCAAATTGCCCCATATAGAGTGTGTGTGTGTGAGTGAGTGTGCCCAGCGATAGATTGGCGTCCTGTCCTGGGTGTACCTGCCCAACGCCCAAATCGTTCTCCCCTGGATGGGCATGGGGAACCCCACCAAGACCCTAATATAGGATAAAGCGGAAGATAATGGATGGATGGATGGATAACCTACAGTAGTGGTTAAAGTTTGGAGACGCCTCCTTCTTGCTCCATCCTCTGTTTCCTCCACTTATCATATAGATGGACTTTGTAGTTTTACAAATACAGACTGTAGTCCATCTGTGTTCTTTGTGTTTGTTAGTCCCCTGTTCTCTATTGGTCAGGAGCATCACAGAACAGGTATCATTAGGGTTTTAGTGGTTTTAGGTTTTAGTGCAGCAGTGCTGCTGTAGCTTCATTTCTCCACCTCCGTGGTTCGAACCTGGATCCTCAGCATTCAGAGACGGATGTGCGAACCACCGAAACTAAACCACCGCTGACAGATCGCTGCACAAATCAAACCTTCGAAACGTATCAAGATGATTTTTCATCATCTGTTTAAACTGTATTGACGTACGGGCTTTATTTCGGAGATTCGTAGGTTTGTTTCCGGTTCACGCCAATCTAATTTTGGAAGGAGGGTGCTATGGTTACCATGAGCCTCACGGAACATTTAAGATAACATACTGCTCGTTGACTAATTGGAGGCCTTGGTTTGTCAGATGTTTTGATGTCACAATGCGCTGTCATTATGGCAGAATGAAACCTGAGGCAGGATCTCCACGGCTCTGTATTGAAATGCATTCAGCCGTTCCTGGCTTGCTAATTGAAGAATCAGTAGGGATGATGACAGTGACTCATGCTTAGATTTCTGTTCATTTCCATCCAGAATACTAATGTGGAAGGTGTGTGCGAGAGAGAGAGAGAGAGAGAGAGAGAGAGAGACTGTCTCCTCTAAAGTGAGATAATCATATGTTAAGACGAGCTCACGCGATGCACACATCTGGGTTTTCTTCCACTTTTAAAGATACGGAGCATGTGGAGGAAAATGAACGTGGTTCGAATTTTTCATATTACACATTTCATTCATCCATCCATTATCTTCCGCTTTATCCTATATTAGGGTCGCGGGGGGGTTCCCCATGCCCATCCAGGGGAGAACGTTTCGGGCCCTGGGCAGATACACCCAGGACAGGGCGCCAACCTATCGCTGGGCACACACTCACTCACACAGACACACTCTATATGGGGCAATTTGGAGAACTCAATTGACTTGATCCATGTTTTTGGACTGTGGGAGGAAACCGGAGAACCCGGAGGAAACCCATGCGGACACGGGGAGAACATGGAAACTCCACCCAGATTGGGATTCGAACCGGGAATCTCTAGTGCTGAGAGGAGAACGTGCCACCGTGCCACCCACCTTACAGAGTTCATTCATCCATTATCTTCCGCTTTATCCTCTATTAGGGTCGTGGGGGGGTTCCCCATGCCCATCCAGGGGAGAACGTTTCGGGCGCTGGGCAGATACACCCAGGACAGGGCTCCAATCTATCACTGGGCACACTCACTTACACAGACACACTCTATATGGGGCAATTTGGAGAACTCAATTGACTTGATCCATGTTTTTGGACTGTGGGAGGAAACCGGAGAACCCGGACGAAACCCAAGCGGACACGGGGAGAACATGGAAACTCCACCCAGATGGGGATTCGAACCCGGGAATCCTTAGCGCTGAGAGGAGAACATGCTAAACCACTAAGCCACCGTGCCACCTATATTACACATTTAAATAAAAAAAATGTTTACAGTTACCCAAATTCCACATTTATTTTTATTTGTAATGATTTGACTAGGCGGCACGGTGTCTTAGTGGTTTAGCATGTTCTCCTCTCCGCACTAAGGATTCCCGGTTCGAATCCCAATCTGGGTGGAGTTTCCATGTTCTCCCCGTGTCTGCGTGGGTTTCCTCCGGGTTCTCCGGTTTCCTCCCACAGTCCAAAAACATGGATCAAGTCAATTGAATTCTCCAAATTGCCCCATATAGAGTGTGTCTGTGTGAGTGAGTGTGTGCCCAGCGATAGGTTGGCGCCCTGTACTGGGTGTATCTGCCCAGCGCCCGAGACAGCGCCCTGGATGGGCATGGGGAACCCCACCGCGACCCTAATAGAGGAAAAGCGGGAGATTATGAATGAATGAATGAATAATTTGACTAAGAACAAGGGCGATATGATGGTGTAGTGTTAGCACCTGATTTTGGTGGCGTTTCCATGTTCTCTCCGTGACCTTGAGGATTTCCTCCAGGTTTCCTTCCACAGCCCAAGAACATGACTTCAAAGTATACTGCCTCTCTAAATTGCCCCTATATAGTGTGTCTGGGTGATTGACTGTGTGCACACCTCTGCAACCCTAGTAGAGGATTAAGTGGAAGATAATGAGATGTGGTAGCTCAGTGGTCAGGGTGTTGGGCTATCAATTTCGAAGGTTGAGGGGCTTAAATCCCAGCTCCACTGAAGTCACCAACGTGGGCTCTTGAGTAAGACTTTTAACCCTCACTGCTCCAGAGGGGCCGTCCCTGTGTTCTGTCCCCAGCCCTCATGTAGGTACAAAAACATTATCTAAAGACTAGACATGTTCTATGAGGTCTGTGAGGTACCCTGCACCCAAACACAGATGTGTGGAGTGCCAACGAAATCTTAATCATCCATTCATTATCTTCCGCTTTATCCTCTATTAGGGTCGCGGCGGGGTTCCCCATGCCCATCCCGGAGAGAACGTTTCGGATGCTGGGCAGATACACCCAGGACAGGGCGCCAATCTATCACAGGGCATACACTCACTAACACACACACACACACTCTATATGGGGAAATTTGGAGAACTCAATTGACTTGATCCATGTTTTTGGACTGCGGGAGGAAAGCGGAGAACCCGGAGGAAACCCACGCGGACACGGGGAGAACATGGAAACTCCACCCAGATGGGGATTCGAACTGGGAATCCCTAGTGCTGAGAGGAGAACATGCTAACCACTAAGCCACCGTGCCGCCCCGACGAAATCTTAAATCAATTAAATCATTTAAAAAGAGATGCGGCAGCACGCTGGGTTAGTGGTTTAACATGTTCTCCTCTCAGCACTAGTGATTCCCGGTTCGAATCCCCATCTGGGTGGAGTTTCCATGTTCTCCCCGTGTCCGCGTAGGTTTCCTCCGGGTTCTCCGGTTTCCTCCCACAGTCCAAAAACATGGATCGAGTCAATTGAGTTCTCCAAATTGCCCCATATAGAGTGTGTATGTCTGTTTGAGTGAGTGTGTGCCCAACGATAGATTGGCGTCCTGTCCTGGGTGTATCTGCCCAGCGCCTGAAACGTTCTCCCCTGGATGGGCATGGGGAACCCCCCCCCCGTGACCCTAATAGAGGATAAAGCGGAAGATAATGGCTGGATGTAAACAGGTTTCAGGATTTAAATTCTGGCATCGGCGTCTTCATCCTTTAAAATGCTGATGTCTGAGATAATGAAATCTAACCAGCTCCACGGCTGAGATTACAGCAGCATGTTCTCCCGCTACAGACTAATATCCATGTACACATGGATTACTGAGAGTGAAATGGGGGTGGGGGGGGTGTGGGGGGGTGATGTTGGGCAAATTGAGATTTTGAATGGGCCGTCTGATTTCTCGTATGTGTGATCCGTTTTAAAAACTATAGAAATCGGTCAGTTTCTCTGGTTTGCCGGGTGCGCTGCCCTCTGCTGTCTGAGCTGTTCCGTCCACAGTGGCTGCTGCTTGACCTTGAAATGTTCCGAATGGACGCGAGCTGACGTTCACTCAATCCCTCAGGCGGTAAAGACCAAAATAAACGCGCCGTTTTCAATAATTAATAGCAGATCCCTGTTTTGTTGTACTGTCTGTCCTGCGTTTGCCGTGCCGCTGGTTCTGTTGGGGAGGATAGTGATGTCATGACGATGGCAGACTGGTGTGTGTTTGAGGTTAACAGGCACTAGGATAGGGTTAGGGTTCGAATCATCAGCCAATCAGATTCACTATAAAGCCACTATGATAAAATAATGGGCTAACCCTAATGCCCCCCTCCTTTATAAAAATAACTAAATAATTACCCCCCATATGAGGGTGGCACGGTGGCTTAGTGGTTAGCACGACCGCCTCTCAGCGCTAGGGATTCCCGGTTCGAATCCCACTGTGGGTGGAGTTTCCATGTTCTCCCCGTGTCCGTGTGGGTTTCCTCCGGGTTCTCCGGTTTCCTCCCATAGTCCAAAAACATGGATCAAGGTCAATTGAGTTCTCCAAATTGCCCCATATAGAGTGTGTATGTCTGTGTGAGTGAGTGAGTGTGTGCCCAGCGATAGATTGGCGCCCTGTCCTGGGTGTATCAGCCCAGCGCCCGAAACGTTCTCCCCTGGATGGGCATGGGGAACCCCCCCTGATAATGAATGAATGAATGAACTATCCCATTTGAGGGCGGCACGGTGGCTTAGTGGTTGGCATGTTCTCCTCTCAGCGCTAGGGACTCCCGGTTCGAATCCCCATCTGGGTGGAGTTTCCATGTTCTCCCCGTGTCCACGTGGGTTTACTCCAGGTTCTCTGGTTTGCTCACACAGTCCAAAAAACATGGATCAAGTCAATTGAGTTCTCCAAATTGCCCCATATAGAGTGTGTATGTCTGTGTGAGTGAGTGAGTGTGTGCCCAGCGATAGATTGGCGCCCTGTCCTGGGTGTATCTGCCCAGCGCCCGAAACGTTCTCCCCTGGATGGACATGGGGACCCCCCGCGACCCTGATATAGGATAAAGTGGAAAACAATGGATGGATGGAACTACCCCATATGGAGGTGGACCCCAATATGGGAAATATAAGGCTGTCCATAGTGTGTGTGTGTGTGTGTGTGTGTGTGTGTGTGTGTGTGTGTGTGTGTGAGAGCAGATAAAGATTGTGTGGTTTCAGGTATTAAAGTCATATAACGTTATAAAAACACGACAGTGGAGCCATATCTTTCAAGCCATTTCCAAATTGCTGCTTTTATAAAAACACTGAGCCACTGGTCTGTTTTTTATCTCCACTTCTACGCTTTTCAAATTAAAATGACATTCTGGATAAATCGGAGGCTCCGGGGCACGGCTAAGCTCAGCGACTCCTTTTAAAGTGTTCACTGACTTACTGCTCTCTGTTGATCTGGTAATTATGCTTTTTGGCTCGGCTGCACCTCACCACTTTCTTCAATGACACCGATCACAGTTTCCGTGGAAGCTCCAATCTTTTCCATCGATTAAAAAAAAAAAAAAAAAAAAACATATAGAGTCCTGCCTTCAGCTGCCTGACTCTGCTGTACCTCCTTTAATTACTGTGGCTTTAACTTTAATTACGGCTCCTTAATTATCAAACCTGCTTCAAAGTTTGGATGGGTATCTGATTTTTGGGCACAGTGGTGTGGTGGTTAGCATGTTCTCCTCTCAGCGTGGGGATCCAGGTTCGAATTCCAATGTGTGGAGTTTCCATGTTCTCCCCGTGTCTGTGTGGGTTTCCTCCCACAGTCCAAAAACATGGATTCATAGTGAATTGGCTGCTTCAAATTGCCCCTGTATATTGTGTGTGTGTGTGTGTGGGGCGGCACGGTTGCTTAGTGGTTGGCGTGTTCTCCTCTCAGCACTAGGGATTCCCGGTTCGAATCCCCATCTAGATGGAGTTTCCATGTTCTCCCCTTGTCCGCGTGGGTTTCCTCCGGGTTCTTCGGTTTCTTCCCACAGTCCAAAAACATGGATCAAAGTAAATTGAATTCTCCAAATTGCCCCATATAGAGTGTGTCTGTGTGAGTGAGTGAGTGTGTGCCCAGCAATAGATTGGCGCCCTGTCCTGGGTGTATCTGTCCAGCGCCCGAAATGTTCTCCCCTGGATGGGCATGGGGAACCCCCCCCCCCCCCCCCCAGGGATTCCCGGTTCGAATCCCCATCTGGGTGGAGTTTCCAAGTTCTTCCCGTGTCCGCGTGGGTTTCCTCCTGGTTCTCCGGTTTCCTCCCACAGTCCAAAAACATGGATCAAAGTCAATTGAGTTCTCCAAATTGCCCCATATAGAGTGTGTCTGTGTGAGTGAGTGTGTGCCCAGCGATAGATTGGCACCCTGTCCTCGGTCTATCTGCCCAGCGCCCGAAACGTTCTCCCCTGGATGGGCATGGGGAACCCCCCCCGTGACCCTAATATAGGATAAAGCAGAAGATGAATGAATGAATGAATGAATAGTGTGTGTGTGTGTGTGTGTGTGTGTGTGTGTGTGTGTGTGTGTGTGTGTGTGTGTGTGTGTGTGTGTGTGTGTGGTTGTGTATAAAATCAAACATCTGATCATCAGGTTTATGAGCACATGAAGGGGTTTTATTAACATATTGAATGGAATTTAAAAGGCTGGCCGGTAAAGTGGATGTATCCTTTAGTGGAACCTCCAGCGGGTTCATTCATTACCTTTAATTACCACCCATTGTCCCCAGGTCTGCTGTTTCTTTATGTTCCTGCCACAACCACCTTAAGGATCAATATCAACACACACTTCATATTTATCAGTGCCTGACCTCAGAAATAATTTATTCATCCATTATCTTCCGCTTTATCCTATATTAGGGTCGCAGTGGGGGTTCCCCATGCCCATCCAGGGGAGAACGTTTCGGGCGCTGGGCAGATACACCCAGGACAGGTCGCCAATCTATCGCTGGGCACTCAGAAATAATAATTTATTCAAAAACATTTCTTGGAGATCTTGGAGACATCCTCTTCTGATGGAGTGCAGGCTGCTGCAGCTTTCACAGGTGGCTCATGCATAATGTTTTTTTTTGTCTCTGATGACATCACCACTTGTGGATTATTGTTAGCAGATAGACCCGTGTTGCTTTTTTCGGGTGCCGGCACTCCCACCTCTGCTTTTACTGCTGCAGCTGTCAAATGCTACCTACTACAAAACCGGCACCGCCAATTCTCCAATTCTCCTTATACACAAAACCCTGCAGTGGAGCTCTGCAGGAAGCCTTCAAACATCCAGAGTGATGGGGTTCCGCGGTACGGTTCTGTCTTAAACAGTCAGTCCAGGTCACTGTGCCACAGATCACAACACGGATCTCCCGATGTCCTGCGCTGGAGTTTAACCCACGGAGATCCTCCAGGTTCCCACCATGCTCATCCATCCATCCATTATCTTCCGCTTTATCCTATATCAGGGTCGTGGGAAGGTTCCCCATGCCCATCCAGGGGAGAACGATTCGGGCGCTGGGCAGATACACCCAGGACAGGACGCCAATCTATCACTGGGCACACACTCACTCACACAGACACACTCCATAAGGGGCAATTTGGAGAACTCAATTAACTTGCTCCATGTTTTTGGACTGTGGGAGGAAACCGGAGAACCCGGAGGAAACCCACGCGGACATGGGGAGAACATGGAAACTCCACCCAGATGGGGATTCGAACCGGGAATCCCTAGTGCTGAGAGGCCACCATGCTCCACTTCACCTAAAACAAAGAACCTGCTGGAACCATGCTGAAGTTCTCCAGTGGTTTGGAAATAAATGAGTTGTGAGCTGGAGGGCTGGAGAACCGTCTGCAGGCAGACACATGATGCAGAATGTTTCTGAAGTGTGTAATATGTAGTGAAATACACTTGAAATTAGAACTGGGCTTAAGCTAATCATGCTGTCTGTACCTCCCACTAAGTGAGCCGCTCTTGATGTGCTCTGCATGAGGTTCCCTCACGCCGGGTTCAAGAGCCGCTGGGAAACGCTCTAAATGTTGACCATGAAAGGTTCTTGTCTGAGAAGTTAATATGATTTCGGTGTATTTCAGATCGATTTGAAATGTCAGATGAGGATATTTTGCACAAATAAACAGTAAGCCGAGCAGTAATCTGTCCCATAATGCCATTCCCTGGACTGCTGGTTTGACCAGATATCCAAAAAGGTGGAAAAGAATCGGGTAATAATAATAATTATATTATAATTATTATTATTATAAATAATTATTTAATGCACATTATCAAAACCTCTGTTAAATAAATAAATTATTATGAGCACACTTGTAATGTGAGGGCGGCACGGTGGCTTAGTGCTTTAGCACGTTCTCCTCTCAGCGCTAGGGATTCCCGGTTCGAATCCCCATCTGGGTGGAGTTTCCATGTTCTCCCCGTGTCCACGTGGGTTTCCTCCGGGTTCTCCGGTTTCCTCCCACAGTCCAAAAACATGGATCAAGTCAATTGAGTTCTCCAAATTGCCCCATATAGAGTGTGTCTGTGTGAGTGAGTGTGTGCCCAGTGATGGATTGGCGTCCTGTCCTGGGTGTATCTGCCCAGCGCCCGAAACGTTCTCCCCTGGACGGGCATGGGGAACCCCCCCGCCACCCTAATAGAGGATAAAGCGGAAGATAATGGATGGATGGACTTATAAGTTGGATTTAAGGTAAATTGGCTGTATACAGTGTGTGTGTGTGTGTGTGTGTGTGTGTGTGTGTGTGTGTGTCTGTGTGTGAGTGTGAGTGTGTGCCCAAAGATGGATTGGCGCCCTGTCCTGGGTGTATCTGCCCTGTGCCTTAACCTTCTCCCCTGGATGAGCATGGGTTCAAGGGGATGATAATGGATGGATGAATAGTGGGAGGGGCCTCATGAGCAGGATTCTGATAACAGTGTTGCACACAATCTTTCATACCCAGTTGTCAGGGGGCAATTGGTTGGTTTGCTTGCCCTCCAGCAATGTGCCTCATATACCTGTACACCAGTGATTCTCAATTATTTTATGTTAAGCCCCCCTAGGAAGAAGAAAACTTTTTGCACCCCCCCCCCGCCCACACACACTCACCCCGACCCCCCGTACATGACAAAATGGGATGAAAAAGTATTTTTACACGCCCAATGTAGTATGATTTGTCTATAAATTTGTTATAAGTACAACTCTTTTATAACAATAAAGAAAACAAATAAGAAAGAAATATAGAACAACTTAGAACTAAGAATCATTTTATTAACTTTGTTTTTTAGTTTGTAACAGAAACGAATGAAATCCTTATTTAAACTAGAAACATTTTTGAATTGACTGGCATTTGATACTGAAAAATGAAATGATATAAAATCAATAAATAATAATAAATTCATCAGCAACATTCATTCAGGAGCACAATTTATTAACTTTAACCTACAAAACTAAAATGAATACAACAATTTGTGCTGTTTTTTTTTTTTTTTATATCAAAATAAGGAAATCAGAACTAATGTCTACAACGTGCCCGTTTTGCAGCGCTTTTCTGAAGCAGCTTTCATAACGCGTTATAATTGCTGGCTGTACGCGTCACGTTTTCGATTAAAAACTCAAGCGGTTATCAGAGTGATCGGGGTTTAATGTCTTTATGTGACGCCTTCATTTATTTGGCTTGACGCTGTCCGCTGCCAACATTTAAAGACACAGAAGACACGCCAGTCATTCTTCGTCTCCCACCTTCGTTACCGTGAAACCAAGCGCTACATACACTTTCCTCGTTTTAACTTTCGGTTGACTTTTGTTGCTCTGTGATATCTTATGCGCCCCCCCAGGCACCGCACTGCGCCCCCCCAGGGGGGCGCGCCCCACTATTTGAGAAGCACTGCTGTACACACATACATCCACACCAAAGTCCATATAAGCTTATCATCTCACCATTGAAACGTACGTTGCTAAAAGCTGTTTAATGATTTTTTTTAATTAAATAATTTAATGAAATACATATTTTTTTCTAAACAGTTTTAAAATGGACTCTCTGAGTCTGTGCTGGGCGGAATTCATGGGAAACGTTACAAGTACCGAATCTATTGTTGTTAAATGTTATGTAATACACTTTATGAACAAATCTATTAAGACACCTACACATTCCACCTACAGGAGCTTCAGGGCCTGGCTCACAATCGCTGTTCTAGTTCATCTCGTAGATGTTTGATGCGGTTGTGGTCAGGGCTCTGTTCTTTCACACCAAACTCACCCGGTCATGTCTCGGTGGACTAATGGATGTCAGGTGTACAAGGAGGTAACAACAGATAGAGTGGCCAAGGAGGAGAATGCAAACTGCTAAGCCGTTCACCCCCCCCCCCTACACCCCCCTCCTCCCGCCTCTCTGTAACGTCTCTCTGCTGAAGCATCCAAAAGCCTCAGAACTTAGCATTGTTCTCAGGGTTGGCGTTTATAAAAGAATCCGAATCCATCCATCCATTATCTTCTGCTTTATCCTGTACTAGGGTCGGGGGGGAGAGGGTTGCCAAGCGGGGGGGGGGGGCACACACTCACTCACTCACAGGGCAATTTAGACCAGCTAATTCACCTTGAATCCATGTTTTTGGACTGTGGGCTGAAACTGGAGAACCACTAAGCCACTGTGCAGCCCAAATCAAGATTCCATACATCCATTATCTTCCGGGTTCCCCATGCCCATCCAGGGGAGAACGTTTCGGGCGCTGGGCAGATACACCCAGGACAGGATGCCAATCTATCGCTGGGCACACACTCACTCACACAGACACACTCTATATGGGGCAATTTGGAGAATTAAATTGACTTGATCCATGTTTTTGGACTGTGGGAGGAAACCAGAGAACCCGGAGAAAACCCATGCGGACACGGCGAGAACATGGAAACTCCACCCAGATGGGGATTCGAACCGGGAATCCCTAGCGCTGAGAGGAGAACATGCCAACCACTAAGCCACCGTGCCGCACGCATCCGAATGTCATTCATCCATCCATTATCTTCCGCTTTATCTTATATTAGGGTCGCGGTGGGGTTCCCCATGCCCATCCAGGGGAGAACGTTTCGGGCGCTGGGCAGATACACCCAGGACAGGACGCCAATCCATCGCTGGGCACATACTCACACACCCAGACACATTCTATATGGGGCAATTTGGAGAACTCAATTGACTTGATCCATGTTTTTGGACTATGGGAGGAAACCGGAGAACCCGGAGGAAACCCACGCGGACATGGGGAGAACATGGAAACTCCACCCAGATGGGGATTCGAACCGGGAATCCCTAGCGCTGAGAGGAGAACATGCCAACCACTAAGCCACCGTGCCGCACGCATCCGAATGTCATTCATCCATCCATTATCTTCCGCTTTATCTTATATTAGGGTCGCGGTGGGGTTCCCCATGCCCATCCAGGGGAGAACGTTTCGGGCGCTGGGCAGATACACCCAGGACAGGACGCCAATCCATCGCTGGGCACATACTCACACACCCAGACACATTCTATATGGGGCAATTTGGAGAACTCAATTGACTTGATGCATGTTTTTGGACTATGGGAGGAAACCGGAGAACCCGGAGGAAACCCACGCGGACACGGGGAGAACATGGAAACTCCACCCAGATGGGGATTCGAACCGGGAATCCCTAGCGCTGAGAGGCGAACGTGCTAACCACTAAGGCACCGTGCCGCCCGCATCCGGCTGTAAAATGTTCTAAAGGGTGAGTTATTCAGATGCAGCAGTGTGAGGTGTCATCATCAGGTCTGTGCAGTGTGTTTTCATACAGCAGGGTAGAGGATGTTCTTTCAGACACAGTGGCTGACACTGAAGGGTGGAAGCAAAACCTTAAGAAATGTTTAGTGAGTTGAAAAAGCCCTCGGTGTCTGACAGTGGAGCTGAAACACATTTGCTTTGTTAAATCACAGACGACTTCTTCAAGCATTTAAAGCATTTGATCTCTGAATGGCGGATTTTAGCTGCTGAAGAACATGAAGGAACTGCATTTGTTCTCGCTCCGCAGTGTGAGCCGTCTCTCTGATGGCCTTTCCTCTGGGAGCTGAAATTGGCTGCTTGATGCAGTTTTTCAGCCAAGGCCAAGTTAGCCGACCCTGAAGCTCCGGAGCTGTCCGTGTTAGCTACCTGCTCCTGACTGCCGGACGCCGCCGGACCGATGCAACACTATCTGATGGACGTTTGTATTTGGGCTCAAAAGACTATACTTCACTTCAATTAACCAATTAACTAATTAAGATTACTTAAACTCCATCCATTCATGCATTATCTTCCGCTTTATCCTATATTAGGGTCGCAGGGGGTGGGTGGGGGGTTCCCCATGCCCATCCAGGGGAGAACGTTTCAGGCGCTGGGCAGATACACCCAAGAAAGGGCGCCAATCTATCACTGGGCAGACACTCACACACAGACAAACACACTCTATATGGGGCAATTTGGAGAACTCAATTGACATCCATGTTTTTGGACTGTGGGAGGAAACCGGAGAACCCGTAGGAAGCCCACGCGGACCCGGGGAGAACATGGAAACTCCACCCAGATTGGGATTCGAACCGGGAATCCCTAGTGCTGAGAGGAGAACATGCTAACCACTAAGCCAACGTGCCGCCCCTCATGCAAAAACTCATTAGTGTATATATTTTGACAGCACTGTAATAAACCTTGGATTAGTGATTTAGCATGTTCTCCTCTCAGCACTAGGGATTCCCGGTTCGAGTCCCAATCTGGGTGGAGTTTCCATGTTCTCCCCGTGTCCGCATGGGTTTCCTCCGGGTTCTCCGGTTTCCTCCCACAGTCCAAAAACATGGATCAAGTTAATTGAATTCTCAAAATTGCCCCATATAGAGTGTGTCTGTGTGAGTGAGTGAGTGTGTGCCCAGCGATGGATTGGCGTCCTGTCCTGGGTGTATCTGCCCAGCGCCCGAGACGTTCTCCCCTGGATGGTCATGGGGAACCCCCCCCACCGCGACCCTAGTTGAGGATAAAGCGGGAGATAATGGATGGATGGATGTGATAAACCTGGTGTCTCCAGGTGACAGAGTGCAGCAGATCGCAGGCGCCTGAATGAAGACACATTATGATGTAACGCGTTGCATCAGAGGTGTTTTAGACATGTTTCATTTCTGAACTCGACTAAACACCGGCGCTCCCTGATGCACGCAGACATGATTCTCCATGCCCACCCACGGCACCAACCGAAATAGGTACAGTTTCGTCATCCCCTTCGACGCTCTCTGAAACAAAACGCAGAATATTTGTTCAACCATAATAAATAAATCCATCATGGTCCTCTTTATGGAACCGTGTGTCTCCGCTTGGCCAGAAGTGTGCCATTCAGCGGAGCCTTAGGGAGGAAGAGGTAGCCGAGAACAAGGCCACCCCCTTCTGAGGAGTAAATAATGCAGGATTGGAGTCCATCTCCTTTATCAACACAAATCGGTTTGGGTTTGCCCTCCAAGCTGAAAAGCTTGCCAGGAATGAGCATGTGGGTTTCTCTGTGCGAACGCGTCGGTCTACATGCCCGTCCCAGGGAGAATTCGCTCCTTTTGCAGAGGAGCATCTGCTGCCGCCGAGCCTTTGTGCTTACCTCTGGGCCAACACGTTGGCCGGTAATGGTAGGTATCATTTTGCGGTCCCTAGACTTGTGTGGAACAAACTGGCATTCGTCTGAATGTGTACAGCGCACAGCGGTACTGGCACGGCGGTTGGCAGAGAACAGAGGAATCCAAATAAAGGCTTACATGGGAAAACTAAATAATTAAAAGTGTTAAAATGCTAAGTCTATTTACTGAAAACAAAGAATCATTGCGAAATTTCTCATGGAGCACAAAACAAGCATTAAAATTTAACTGCATTAATCATCCATCCATCCATTATCTCCAGATTTATCCTCTATTAGGGTCGCGGGGGGGTTGCCCATCCAGGGGGGGAACGTTTCGGGCGCTGGGCAGATACACCCAGGACAGGGCGCCAATCTATCGCTGGGCAAACACTCACTCACACATACACACTCTATATGGGGCAATTTGGAGAACTCAATTGACTTAATCCATGTTTTTGGACTTTGGGAGGAAACCAGAGAACGTGGAGGAAACCCACACAGACACGGGGAGAACATGTGAAACTCCATCCATCCATTATCTTCCGCTTTATCCTATATTAGGGTCGGGGTGGGGTTCCCCATGCCCATCCAGGGGAGAACGTCTCGGGCGCTGGGCAGATACACCCAGGACAGGGCGCCAATCCATCACTGGGCACACACTCACGCACACACAGACACACTCTATATGGGGCAATTTGGAGAACTCAATTGACTTGATCCATGTTTTTGGACTGTGGGTGGAAACCGGAGAGCCCGGAGGAAACCCACGTGGACACGGGGAGAACATGGAAACTCCACCCAGATGGGGATTTGAACCGGGAATCCCTAGCGCTGAGAGGAGAACGTGCTAACCACTAAGCCACCATGCTGCCCCTGCATTAATCAACTCATAAAACTGAAAAAAATCTTGGGGCAACCTTGCGACCTGAAGGCCCCTGGTTCAATTCCCAGTCTAAGTATGTACTAAGGATGAAGGCACCTAAACCCAGTTGCTCCCTAAGTGCCGTGTACAGTGTTGCCCATCGCTCTGGGCAAGTGTGCTCACTTCACTCAGTGTGTGTGTGTGTGTGTGTGTGTGTGTGTGTGTGTGTGTGTGTGTGTGTGACTGTACGGATGGGTTAAACGTGGAGGACACACTCCTCTGTGTGTAAACACCATAGGCAAAGCAGATCCCTTTATTTTATTACTTTCTATTGATTAGACTCTTATCAGTGCTTTTGCTCTTCAAGGCGAACCCTCTCTCAGAGAGCCAGGACATTGAGATCAGATGTTAAGGGTTCAGAATGGATCTTATTTTGTGTGAAATGTAATAAAATGGAGCCTTAAACTATATAACGGTTAAATATTGCGGTGTGTTGTTTTCACGGAGTGCGTTCTTGGCGATTTAAATTCCGATCTGGAGCTTTGAATGTCTGATACTCAGTATTCACACAGCAGAACGGAACCCTTCCCTTTCCATTTTCTGTTTGCCAAAGAATACTGTTATAGCAGTAAGCTCAGTAGATCTGTCACCACAGAGCCTGTTATTGCACCCACTCTTCCAAGGTCAAAATGAATATGAGGGCTTCCTTGCTGTGGGAGAAGCCAGCTTTGTGCTAGACATATTGCCTGCATTTTCTCTCTTTGTTTAATAAAAGCGGCGGTTGGAGCCTGACATGTTTGCTTTTAGAGCTCACAAATACCCCCCAACCCCCTGCACTCAAAGGCGTTCGGCTGGGATGTTGCACCGTGAATGGCCTCCTGTACACGATGGAGCGATTGGCGACAGAGACACCCCACGATGAGACCGGCGTCACTTTCCCTTTTCAATTAAGCCTCTCCCGCACGGAACCCCGTTCCGATCGATCCGTGTGCGAACGCATCGGCACGGGACGTCACACGGAACCGGAAATCGATTGGGGAATGTTTTGCGAGCTAAATAAGGCGCACTGTTAATGGCGTACTGTTTAGGCTACTGTTTCATCCGTCATGGCGCGATGGTAATTTGTATGGGCACTCGGTCCAAAGAGCAGATCACTTGATCAGCACTCTGGATGCTGGAGTGGGTGGATGGTGGTGGAGGATTAGCTGGATGACAGGCGCGCGTTCCGTTAACAACCTTTACGCCGTCAGCCTGGCGTCGGCCGTTTAACCGTGACATCGGCGAGGCTTCGCACGTTGTCATCGTGTCAGCACTTGCACTTCTGATTAATTCAGAAGTTGGGGTTGGGGGGTTCTCCATGCCCATCCAGGGGAGAACGTCTCGGGCGCTGGGCAGATACACCCAGGACAGGGCGCCAGTCTATCGCTGGGCACACACTCACTCACACAGACACACTCTATATGGGGCAATTTGGAGAACTCAATTGACTTGATCCATGTTTTTGGACTGTGGGAGGAAACCAGAGAACCCGGAGGAAACCCACGCGGACACGGGGAGAACATGTGAAACTCCATCCATCCATTATCTTCCGCTTTATCCTATATTAGGGTCGTGGGGGGGGGTTCCCCATGGGGGGTTCCCCATGCCCATCCAGGGGAGAACGTCTCGGGCGCTGGGCAGGTACACCCAGGACATTGTGCCAATCTATCGCTGGGCACACACTCACTCACACAGACACACTCTATATGGGGCAATTTGGAGACCTCAATTGACTCGATCCATGTTTTTGGACTGTGGGAGGAAACCGGAGAACACCCACACAGACACAGGGAGAACATGTGAAACTCCATCCATCCATTATCTTCCGCTTTATCCTATATTAGGGTCGTGCGGGGGTTCCCCATGCCCATCCAGGGGAGAACGTTTTGGGCGTTGGGCAGATACACCCAGGACAGGACGCCAATCTATCGCTGGGCACACACTTACTCACACAAACACACTCTTGGAGAACTCAATTGACTTAATCCATATTTTTGGACTGTGAGAGGAAACCGGAGAACCCGGAGGAAACCCACACAGACACGGGGAGAACATGTGAAACTCCATCCATCCATTATCTTCCGCTCTATCCTCTACTAGGGTCGCGGGGGGGTTCCCCATGCCCATCCAGGGGAGAACGTTTCAGGAGATGGGCAGATACACCCACGCCAATCCATCACTGGGCACACACTCACACATACAGACACACTCTATATGGGGCAATTTGGAGAACTCAACTGACTCGATCCATGTTTTTGGACTGTGGGAGGAAACCGGAGAAGCCGGAGGAAACCCACGAGGACACGGGGAGAACATGGAAACTCCACCCAGATGGGGATTCGAACCGAGACCATGTGAAACTCCACCCAGATATTTCCAGTGTCTTATGTACGAGTGGCTGATGAATGAGCTGAGCAGATCACTTGATCAGCACTCTGGATGCTGGAGTGGGTGGATGGTGGTGGAGGATTAGCTGGATGACAGGCGCGCGCTCCTCTAACAACCTTTACGCCGTCAGCCTGGCGTCGGCCGTTTAACCGTAGCATCGGTGAGGCTTCGCACGTTGTCATCGTGTCAGCACTTGCACTTCTGCTTAATTCATTCCGATTCTCAGGGACTCAGCCGCCGTGGCCGGTGCGAACGAGCTGCGGAGGGCGCGCGCAAAGGTTAAAGCGCTCGGCGTGATTTATGGGCGACTCGGCGTTTGGCGTGGCGTGGAGTCGCAGGCGTCGCACCAACATTAAGAGATTCAGAGTCGCGTTCAGGTTTAAGTTCAAGTTCAAGTTATTTATTTCTATAGTGTTTTTTACAGCAGTACATCGTCACAAAGCAGCTTTACAGAATGAAAAGCCTTTAAACCTGCAAAGAGCAAGCCGAAGCGACAGTGGCAAGAAGAAACTCCCTGTTATTCTGTTATTTAAGGAAGAAACCTTGTGAGGACCAAGACTCAGTGGGGGACTCGTCCTCCTTGAGCGGCCAGGCAGCAACAACAGTGTAGGACAGCCATGTAGAGATATTTAACAAATGGAAAACTAACAACTGGAGAACTATATGTGAGTCCATTAAGGGTGTCCTGCAGAACCGCCAATCCAATTAATATTCAGGTTCCATCCAGTATTCGTCAGCAGAGCCATGAATGAAGATCTCCAGGAAGCCGGTCACACCTCAAAAGAAACAGACAAGGAAGACAGTTAGAGCTGATAATAAAGTTAAGTTATTTAATTCTATAGTGTTTTTTACAACAGTACATCGTCACAAAGCAGCTTTACAGATGAGAAGCCTTTAAACTCCCAAAGAGCAAGCCGAAGCGACAGTGGCAAGAAAAAACTCCCTGTTATTCTGTTATTTAAGGAAGAAACCTTGTGAGGACCAAGACTCAGTGGGGGACTCATCCTCCTTGAGCGGCCAGACAGCAACAACAGTGTAGGACAGCCATGTAGAGATATTTAACAAATGGAAAAACTAACAACTGGAGAACTATATGTGAGTCCATTATGGGGGTCCTGTAGTCCAATTAATATTCAGGTTCCATCCAGTATTCGTCAGCAGAGCCATGAATGAAGATCTCCAGGAAGCCGGTCACACCTCAAAAGAAACAGACAAGGAAGACAGTAAGAGCTAAAAATAAAGTTAAGTTAAGTAATTTATTTATATAGCGCTTTTTACAGCAGTACATCGTCACAAAGCAGCTTTACAGAATGAAAAGCCTTTAATCCCCCAAAGAGCAAGCCAAAGCGACAGTGGCAAGAAAAAACTCCCTGTTATTCTGTTATTTAAGGAAGAAACCTTGTGAGGACCAAGACTCAGTGGGGGACTCGTCCTCCTTGAGCGGCCAGGCAGCAACAACAGTGTAGGACAGCCATGTAGAGATATTTAACAAATGGAAAAACTAACAAATGGAGAACTATATGTGAGTCCATTAGGGGGCGTCCTGCAGGACCTGCAGTCCAATTAATATTCAGGTTCCATCCAGTATTCGTCAGCAGAGCCATGAATGAAGATCTCCAGGAAGCCGGTCACACCTCAAAAGAAATAGACAAGGAAGACAGTTAGAGCTGATAATAAAGTTAAGTTATTTATTTATAGTGTTTTTTACAGCAGTACATCGTCACAAAGCAGCTTTACAGAATGAAAAGCCTTTAAACCCCCAAAGAGCAAGCCGAAGCGACAGTGGCAAGAAAAAACTCCCTGTTATTCTGTTATTTAAGGAAGAAACCTTGTGAGGACCAAGACTCAGTGGGGGACTCGTCCTCCTTGAACTGACAGACAGCAACAACAGTGTAGGACAGCCATGTAGAGATATTTATTCATTCATTAATTCATTATCTTCTGCTTTATCCTCTATTAGAGTCGCGGTGGGGTTCCCCATGCCCATCCAGGGGAGAACGCCTCGGGCGCTGGGCAGATAGACCCAGGACAGGGCGCCAATCCATTGCTGGGCACACACTCACACAGACACACTCCATATGGGGCAATGTTGAGAATTCAATTGACTTGATCCATGTTTTTGGACTGTTGGAGGAAACCGGAGAACCCGGAGGAAACCCACGCAGACACGGGGAGAACATGGAAACTCCACCCAGATGGGGATTCGAACCTAGCGCTGAGAGGCAAACGTGCTAACCACTAAGCCACCGTGCCGCCCCGAGAGATATTTAACAAATGGAAAAACTAACAACTGGATGTGAGTCTTATATGTGAGTCCATTAGGGGGCGTCCTGCAGGACCTCCTTGTCAGGTTCCATCCAGTATTCGGTATACCATCAGGTTTAGGGAGCTGAGGCATGGGTCCTGTTTCACCCCCCGTCCTCGACGCGGAGTTATTTTTAGAAGCAGTCAGTGATGCACTTAAAGACAATATTATCTCTAATAACGGTGGGTTTCTCGATGCCGACCGAGATAATGAGTAATTAGCTGACTCGGCGTTTCGTTTGGGATTCTGTGGTAAAGTGAAGCCTCTGGATTGGTCGTGCTTGGTCAGCAGAGATATGATGGCAGTCCGACTGCGGATCAGCACTTTCTGCTTATAAATTCAGCTTGTATTGCCGTTGATGTAGCTGAAGCTTTATCTTCGCGGCAGTAACAAGAGCGCAGTAACATTCAGGGAAGGTTAACGTTCAAAGTGAGATCTGCCCTTCATTACGCTCCCCATTCGGATTCTAATGCACTTTGATGGAAAAGCTGACACCTGGTCGAATACCTTCCTCATTTCGTCTTCTGTTGGAAAGAAAGGAGCTTCATGGAACGGTTTATTTACGGGATTCAACAAATTGGGTATTCTAAAAATAGTTAATGAATATTCATTCATTCATTATCTCCCGCTTTATCCTCTATTAGGGTCGCGGTGGGGTTCCCCATGCCCATCCAGGGGAGAACGTCTCGGGCGCCGGGCAGATAGACCAGGACAGGACGCCAATCCATCGCTGGGTTGATGAATATTGAAGTTGTTTTAAAAAATAATAATAAATCAAATAAGGGCGTCACAGTGGCTCAGTGTTTAGCATGTTCTCCTCTCAGCGCTAGGGATTCCCGGTTTGGATCCCCATCGGGGTGGAGTTTCCATGTTCTCCCCGTGTCCGTGTGGGTGTCCTCCGGGTTTTCCAAAAGTTCCTACAGTCCAAAAGCATGGATCAAGGTCAATTGAGTTCTCCAAATTGCCCAATATAGAGTGTGTTTGTGTGAGTGAGTGTGTGTGTGTGCCCAGCAATAGATTGGAGCCCTGTTCTGGGTGTATCTGCCCAGCGCCCGAGACGTTCTCCCCTGGATGGGCATGGGGAACCCCCCCGCGACCCTAATATAGGATAAAGCGGAAGATAATGAATGAATGAATTAATAATAAATCAAATAAATATGTTTTATTAAAATTATTGACACTTAATTATTGACAGACACGGGGAGAACATGGAAACTCCACCCAGATGGGGATTCGAACCGGGAATCCCTAGTGCTGAGAGGAGAACATGCTAACCACTAAGCCACCGTGCCGCCTTAAACTTAAAACATCAACACTGTATTTATATTATTCTGTCAAGGTCGTTTTTGGTTCTGCAGATACATTATTATAGAAAGCACACACACACACACACACACACACACACACACACACACACACACAGAGGCACGGAGCAAAAATGTCCCAGTTTAATTTCCAGTTGTTCCTTTCTGTGTGGCCTCTGCATGTCCTCCCCGTGTCTGGGTGAGTTTACCCTGGGTTCTCTCGTTTCCTCTTACATTCAAAACACAAAGAGTTCCCAGGACTGATCCAGGTTCGAATCCCAATCTGGGTGGAGTTTCCATGTTCTCCCCGTGTCCGCGTGGGTTTCCTCCGGGTTCTCCGGTTTCCTCCCACAGGCCAAAAACATGGATTCAAGGTGAATCGGCTGCTCCAAATCGCCCATTTCCAAATGTGTAAGTGTGCCCAGCGATGGATTGCCACCCCGTCCTGGGTGTATCTGCCCAGCGCCCGAAACCTAGTATACCCCCCCGTCCCCCCTGTCCCCCGTCCCCCCCCCCCGTCCCTAGTATAGCTTATAAGTGCAAGATAATGAGATGTGATTAGAGACTGAGGAACTGACTGGTTATTAACTTGTTTTCGTAAAAGCATCGTATGTAAAAGCATTGTAAAATAAAGGGTTGGGGTTGTTTGTTTGTGCATATATTAGTTTTTTCACTCGTAAGCATCAAATGAAAATAAATATTCAAGAAGGGAATTCTTTGAAATATCACAGCATGTTCTTTAAGCGTGTGGAGCTGTAATGATTTAATACTTTATTGGTGGTGTTACGCCGTTCCAGCCTAATGGATATGAAGGGAAGTCAGTACATGCAGCTCTGCTTGCACTCAGCTGCTACTTTTTTTCTGTGGATTACATTTTTGTTGTTCTCATTCCACTGCAGTATGAATCTTTTACAACGTTCTCCGGTAGAAAAACATTACTTGTTTCAAAAAAAAAAAAAAAAAAAAAAAAAAAAGTTCTACTTTTCCTTTTGTCAGGATGTAATGGATGCAGGTAAGTGTTCAGCCTCCAAATAGGCAAAAGACCTCCGGAGCGGAATGGGTTCTGTTGTCTTGCGACAGTAATGGTTCTGTTTCTGTCAGAAATCTGCGAATGGGATGAAAATATGAGTTCTCAGTGATCAGGTGTTGGACAGGAGGCGCTGGTGCACATCTCATCTCTTGTTTTATTATCTTCTGCTTAATCCTGTAGTAGGGTTGTGTGTGTGTGGGGGGGGGTTCTCCATGCCCAGGGGAGGATGTTGTGAGGGCTAGTTAGATATACACACTACAGGGGCAATATGCCAATTTGTGATGAATCCATGTTTTTGGACTGTGGGAGGAAACCGGAGAACCCATAGGAAACCCACACATACACGGGGAGAACATGTGAAACTCCATCCATCCATTATCTTACGCTTTATCCTATATTAGGATCGTGGGGGGGTGCGCCATGCCCATCCAGGGGAGAACATCTCGGGCGCTGGGCAGATACACCCAGGACAGGGCGCCAATCTATCGCTGGGCACACACTCACTAACACACACACACTCTATATGGGGCAATTTGGAGAACTCAATTGACTTGATCCATGTTTTTGGCCTGTGGGAGGAAACCGGAGAACCCGGAGGAAACCCATGCAGACATGGGGAGAACATGGAAACTCCACCCAGATGGGGATTCGAACCGGGAATCCCTAGTGCTGAGAGGAGAACATGCTAAACCCTAAAACACTGTGCCGACCAATATAGAATATTATATCCATCCATCCATTATCTTCCGCTTTATCCTCTATTAGGGTTGCGGTGGGGTTCCCCATGCCCATCCAGGGGAGAACATCTCGGGTGCTGGGCAGATACACCCAGGACAGGGCACCAATCTATCACTGGGCAGACACTCACTCACACAGCCATACTCTATATGGGGCAATTTGGAGAACTCAATTGACTTGATCCATGTTTTTGGACTGTGGGAGGAAACCGGAGAACCCGGAGGAAACCCACGCGGACACTGGGAGAACATGGAAACTCCACCCAGATGGGGATTCGAACCGGGAACATATGAACCTCCACCCAGAAAAATGTCCTGATATTTCTAGTGTCTCATGTACGAGTAGCTGATGAACGAGCTCAGGCTGGTTGATCAGTCACGGCTCTGTTCATCAGGTTTACAGGTGGTTCTAACAAAGCGTTTGCGGGGTTTATGTTCTAAACGGTCTGCAGTCAGACGTTCTTGACAGTTTGTTTATTCTCCTGCGTTATTCGGTACATTCTGTATCTGTGAGCGAGCTCCACTTTTGTATTGACACTCAAGCTGTGCTCATGTTTAATCGCCCTGATTATGTTCTAGATACAACTAATCCAACCGTGGCAAAAGTTTACATCCATATTCCTCCTAAAAACGCAGTCTGAGACCCTGCTGTTCCCTGCTGTTCTGTTTGACGTTTAACGTTTCTGCTCTGTGTGTTCTGATAGTGCAGTAGTCTGGGTCTGGGCTTTAAAGCATTGGGGGGGGGTCTCATTTGGGGGGGAGACCTGGACAGAACTCAAGTCTAATGAACAGACACACACTGACATGACGAGGGCTATTCTACAATTGTATGACGTCCCCACAGTGGTGAACATGTTCCTCCGGCATGGTGGCTTAGTGGTTGGCATGTTCTCCTCTCAGCACTAGGAATTCCCAGTTCGAATCCCAATCTGGGTGGAATTTCTATGTTCTCCCCGTGCCCGCATGGGTTTCCTCCGGGTTCTCCGGTTTCCTCCCACAGTCCAAAAACATGGATCAAGACAATTGAGTTCTCCAAATTGCCCCATATATAGTGTGTCTGTGTGAGTGAGTGTGTGTCCAGCGATAGATCGGCGTCCTGTCCTGGGTGTATCTGCCCAGCGCCCGAAATGTTCTCCCCTGGATGGACAATCCTTATAGAGGATACAGCGGAAGATAATGGATGGATATATATGGCTGTTTCAAGGCATTTGGGTGTCACAAGCAAATTGCCCCACCGAGCCAAATATTGTTTACTGAAGTAACAAAGTAATATTTAAATTTAAGACAAAACAAAAAAAATATTCTTCATAAACAATCTATAATGCATGCAGGCTGTGCAGTAATTTTAAGCAGCAATTAGTGGGAGGGGGGGCGGCACGGTGGCTTAGTGGTTGGCATGTTCTCCTCTCAGCTCTAGGGATTCCCGGTTCGAATCCAAACCTTGGTGGATTTTTCCATGTTCTCCCCGTGTCGGCGTGGGTTTCCTCCGGGTTCTCCGGTTTCCTCCCACAGTCCAAAAACATGGATCAAGTCAATTGAATTCTCCAAATTGCCCCATATAGAGTGTGTTTGTGTGAGTGACTGTGTGCCCAGCGATGGATTGGCGCCCTGTCCTGGGTGTATCTGCCCAGCGCCCGAGACGTTCTCCCCTGGATGGCCCCCCCCCCTAGGATAAAGCGGAAGATAATGGATGGGTGGATGGACAGTGGGAGGGGCCTCCTCGAGGGGGATTTCTGATAACAGAGCTGTTCTGTACTGACCGCACTAACCGTCTCAGAATTTAAAGGGACGCTCACAGGGTTTGTGGTTGCATTCTTTTCCTAACCAGTCATTGTCTGGGGGCCACAGGCCGGCTCGGGGCCCTATGCAATGGGTTGCTATGCGTTCCCTGTTGCATCGGGCCTGACGGAGCTGTGTGTATGAGTGTGTGTTCACTTCACGGATGGGTTCCATGTGGAGGAGAAATTCCTCTGTGTGAAAACACTGCAGGCAAAATAGATCACTTTATCACTTTATGTGAGACATTGTGAGAAGACATCACATGACGGCATGTTTGTATTCAGGGTGGTCTGTATATAGAGCCCATCCTGTCTGTGATGAATCTTGTCTCTGGGTCTTATTTTGTCTCTGAAGGTGACATCATGACAGCTCACACCTTTCAACAGAGCTGTTCTAAAGCCAGGTTAGTTTCATCTTCCGTTTCTGCACATTCAAAAAAAAAAAAAAAAATGGGGCGCAGCATCGAATAACAATCAGGTTTGATGATTTTTCAGTGTAGTTGGTTTTCTGCATAACTTCTGACTTGTTCTCATTTGTAAGTCGCTTTGGATAAAAGCATCTGCTAAACGACTAAATGTAAATGTTAAGGCTTTCCATGAGATTTGGAAAAATGTTGCCAATTTATTAAGACATTTGTGAGGTCAGACATTTAAAATATTCCTTCTAGGTGTTCAGGCTTGAGGTCACAGGGTGGCCAGGTCCTTTAATTTTAACCAATGGTGATCTAATAATGATATCATGACAGAAGGCGATGTTGTTCCTCACCAAACTCACTCATCCAGCCTCTCTGAAGCTTCTGGATTTAATAAAACACCTCAATTCTTCTCATTATCTTCTACTTTATCCTCTACTAAGTTTGCGGGAGGTTGGGTGGGTTCCGCATGCCCATTATGAGGGGGGGCGATACACCCCGGACAGGGCACCAAGCCACTACTGGGCACACACTTATTCACACAGACACACGCAATACAAAGAGGCACTTTAGATGGTGCAATTTAGAGTGGCCAGTTCACCTTGAATCCATGTTTTTGGACTGTGGGAGGAAACCAGAGAGCCCGGATAAAACCCCACCCAGGGGAGAGCATGTCTGGTATCTAGTATCTTTTGCTATGCATACAGTTGCTCACACTACACTATATAGGTGCAATTTAGAGTGGCCAATTCACCTTAAATCCATGTTTTTGGACTGTGGGAGGAAACCAGAGAGCCCGGATAAAACCCCACCCAGGGGAGAGCATGTCTGGTATCTAGTATCTTTTGCTATGCATACAGTTGCTCACACTACACTATATAGGGGCAATTTAGAGTGGACAGTTCACCTTAAATCCATGTTTTTGGACTGTGGGAGGAAACCAGAGAGCCCGGATATAACCCCACCCAGGGGAGAGCATGTCTGGTATCTAGTATATTTTGCTATGCACACAGTTGCTCACACAGACACACACTACACTATATAGGGGCAATTTAGAGTGGCCAGTTCACCTTAAATCCATGTTTTTGGACTGTGGGAGGAAACCAGAGAGCCCGGATAAACCCCACCCAGGGGAGAGCATGTCTGGTATCTAGTATCTTTTGCTATGCACACATTTCTCACACAGACACACACTACACTATATAGGGGCAATTTAGAGCGGCCAATTCACCTTAAATCCATGTTTTTGGACTGTGGGAGGAAACCAGAGAGCCCGGATAAAACCCCACCCAGGGGAGAGCATGTCTGGTATCTAGTATATTTTGCTATGCACACAGTTGCTCACACAGACGCACACTACACTATATAGGGGCAATTTAGAGTGGCCAGTTCACCTTAAATCCATGTTTTTGGGGCGTGGGGGGAAGCCGGGAACGCAGATCGGGATCCGAACCTGAATCCCCAGCGCTGAGAGGCAGATGGCTAACCACTACACAATTTGTTCACTACACAACATATTCCGGGTGGTCTGTATATAGAGCCCATCCTGTCTGTGAGGAATCTTGTCTCTGGGTCTTATTTTGTCTCTGAAGGTGACATCATGACAGCTCACACCTTTCAACAGAGCTGTTCTAAAGCCAGGTTAGTTTCATCTTCCGTTTCTGCACATTCACAGCCGTGTCTCAATGTTTCGGCAAAAAGATTTTTAATTGGGTGTAGGGCAGCTCCAGTCGGTGTACCGATTGCCTCCAGACTGTCCTCATTAGTGTTTTAATGTTGGTCCTACTGGCCTGTGGCTTTAAGAGCTGACCGCATTCGTCTCACAGCCACGTTGCTCTCATTATCAGAACAGCACTGATACACCGCCATGATGCCACGAGTCCATCTCACCATCTTGTTATTTAAAAAAAGGCCGGCTTTCTTTTCCCTCGGCTCTTTCATACCTCGGTGTATGAAAGCTTGCCTGTTATTTGATAAGCACGCCGCCGACCCTGCGGCCTCCGACGGAACTTTCCTCAGTGACGCTTCCAGCCGTCGTTTGTTCCGAGCAGGTGGAGTTCTGTCAGTCACAGTTGTTTTCATGACGGCGGATTAAAAAAACAGAACGGCCGCGATCGCGGCTTTATTAAATGGAGATGTCTTAATGTATTCCTCGGTGCACTCTCATTCTCCCCGTCTTTATAGCCCCGATCGTAATATATGTAGGTTCTTTATTTCTGACTCCCATCATTCCCGCCGTCTCCTATAAATGAGCCTCTTAACTCGATATCATGAAAATAATATTCAGTGATATGCTGTGATTTATGACTTAATCAAGTGGAGGATGAATTTTTTACAGCAACCTATTTAGTCTGAAAGGACTCAGGGAGGCAATTATGAGCTTTAGCAAAACACTCTACTGAGTACTTGCACTTGGGCTAAGTGTTTTACTTTCTTTTTCTTAAAAGTAAAACATTAACGCTCCTCACGTTCCTGTCGATGGACGGGGTTCTCATCCCGGCTTTCAGTCTTATATACAGCATGTGGTCAGACACGTTGGGACATGTTCAACCGATAAGAGCATGTATGATATTGTATTTGACGTTGACTCTTCCACACTTGGTGATGATTGCCGCCTCATCGAGGAGCTGATTCTCACTCCGTGGCGTTCCCCACTGCAAAACGGTGGAACGTTCTTCCCAACTCTGTCCGTAAGACAGAATCCATCCATCCATCCATTATCTTCTGCTTTATCCTACATCAGGGTCGCGGGGGGGGTTCCCCATGCCCATCCAGGGGAGAATGTTTCGGCGCTGGGCAGATACACCCAGGACAGGGCGCCAATCTATCACTGGGCACACACTCACACACACACACACACTCTATATGGAGAACTAAATTGATTTGATCCATGTTTTTGGACTGTGGGAGGAAACCGGAGAACCCGGAGGAAACCCACACGGACACGGGGAGAACATGGAAGCCACCGTGCCGCCCCCCCTCCCACTAATTGCTGCTTAAAATTACTGCACAGCCTGAATGCATTATAGATTGTTTATGAAGAATCTTGTTTTTTTGCGAAAGCTGGAAGTTTTTTGTCTTAAATTTAAATATTACTTTGTTACTTAAGTAAACAATATTTGGCTCGATGGGGCAATTTGCTTGTGACACCCAAATGCCTTGAAACACACGGGGAGAACATGGAAACTCCACCCAGATGGGGATTCGAACCGGGAATCCCTAGTGCTGAGAGGAGAACATGCTAACTACTAATAAGGCAGAATCACTAAGCAGTTTTAAGAAACTGCTGAAGAAGCATCTTTTTAACAAATACCTGTTGTAAAAAAAAAAAATAAAATAAATAAATAAATAAATAAAAAAAATAAAAAAAAATAAAAAAAAGGGTGGGGGGGGCAGCATCTAATAACAATCAGGTTTGATGATTTTTCAGTGTCGTTGGTTTTCTGCATGACTTCTGACTTGTTCTCATTTGTAAGTCGCTTTGGATAAAAGCATCTGCTAAACGACTAAATGTAAATGTTAAGGCTTTCCATGAGATTTGGAAAAATGTTGCCAATTTATTAAGACATTTGTGAGGTCAGACATTTAAAATATTCCTTCTTGGTGTTCAGGCTTGAGGTCACAGGGTGGCCAGGTCCTTTAATTTTAACCAACGGTGATCTAATAATGATATCATGACTGAAGGTGATGATGTTCCTCACCAAACTCACTCATCCAGCCTCTCTGAAGCTTCTGGATTTAATAAAACACCTCAATTCTTCTCATTATCTTCTACTTCATCCTCTACTAAGTTTGCGGGAGGTGGGGGGGTTCCGGATGCCCATTATGGGGGGCCGATACACCCCGGACAGGGCACCAAGCCACTGCTGGGCACACACTTATTCACACAGACACACGCAATACAAAGAGGCAATTTAGATGGTGCAATTTAGAGTGGCCAGTTCACCTTAAATCCATGTTTTTTGGACTGTGGGAGGAAACCAGAGAGCCCGGATAAAACCCCACCCAGGGGAGAGCATGTCTGGTATCTAGTATCTTTTGCTATGCACACAGTTGCTCACACAGACACACACTACACTATATAGGGGCAATTTAGAGTGGCCAATTCACCTTAAATCCATGTTTTTGGGGAGTGGGAGGAAGCCGGGAACGCAGATCGGGATCCGATCCTGAATCCCCAGCGCTGAGAGGCAGATGGCTAACCACTACACAATTTGGGCATGGTAGCTCAGTGGTTAGGGTGTTGGGCTATCAATCTGAAGGTTGGGGGTTCAAATCCCAGGTCCACTGCAGTTACCAGTGTGGGTCCTTGAGCGTGTGTTCACCTTGGAAGTCACTTTGGATAAAAATATTGTCCAACTAATGACCAAATGTAATGTAAATGTAATAGTGTCGCACCCTGTAGTTGATTTGTTCATATGTTCTTTCATTCATTCATTCATTATCTCCCACTTTATCCTCTATTAGGGTCGCGGTGGGGGTTCCCATGCCCATCCAGGGGAGAACGTCTCGGGCGCTGGGCAGATACACCCAGGACAGGACGCCAATCCATCGCTGGGCACACACTCACTCACACAAACACACTCTATATGGGGCAATTTGGAGAATTCAATTGACTTGATCCATGTTTTTGGACTGTGGGAGGAAACCGGAGAACCCGGAGGAAATCCACGCAGACACGGGGAGAACATGGAAACTTCACCCAGATGGGGATTCGAACCTGGAATCCCGCTTTATCCTCTATTAGGGTCGCGGTGGGGTTCCCCATGCCCATCCAGGGGAGAACGTCTCGGGCACTGGGCAGATACACCCAGGACAGGGCGCCAATCCATCGCTGGGCACACACTCACTCACACAGACACACTCTATATGGGGCAATTTGGAGAATTCAGTTGACTTGATCCATGTTTTTTTTGGACTGTGGGAGGAAAAACCGGAGAAACCCGGAGGAAACCCACGCAGACACGGGCACACACTCACTCACACAGAACATGGAACTCAAAACTCCACCCAGATGGGGATTCGAACCGGGAATCCCTAGCGCTGAGAGGCGAACGTGCTGACCACTAAGCCACCGTGCCGCCATGTTCATATGTTCTAGTAAATAAATTGTTCTTTTCAGCACAATTTTGGACCTCTGACTAATTTGTCTCTCTCTCTCTCTCTCTCTCTCTCTCTCTCTCTCTGTGTGTCTCTCTCTCTCTCTCTCTCTCTCTCTCCCCCTCCTCTCGTCCGTGATGCAGCTGTCCAACAAGTGATAGAAGGTAAGCCCAGCGCTTTCTGTTTTTTCCGTTTGATCTGAGCTTGTGGGCCTGAGCTGATACTCTGCTCCTATACTGTCATGCTTTCATTGATTTTTGTCAGTTTGGGCTGCGGCTCTGCCAGCTGGGTTTTAACTGAACTGAAACAGCAGATATAGATAAAACCCAGTCAGTAGGGAAGTGTTTGAGGTTGTCAGTGAGGCTCTCCCAGGCGATTGGGGCAGCAGCTGTATGAAACCCGGCCGGCTGCTGGAGAGCTGGACGGAGATGAGCTGTGAGCGTCGCGTACGTTTAAAGGCTTTCGACGGAACCATGCGTCCGCTCGGCTCTGATTCGGCGTTTCTTTGCTACCCATCGGTCGTCTTTTCCTCCAGGCACATTCCGCCGATGTATAATTGAGAGCAGATGAGAAGGCGCGCTAATTACATCTCTAATTAAATTAGGGATTTCCCGTCCGTAATTATGGAGCCTCAAACTTCCGGAGCTGCGACCTTTTTTATGGGACTCATCATTGCCGTGTGACGGAACGTTAAAAACATGAAGCTGTCCGTGTTTGTTTGATGAGAATATAAATGGAGGCGGTACGGCCACCTCTCGTGTTCCCCCGGGTTCTCCCCGTGTCCGTGTGGATCTTCTGGGGGTTCTCCTGTTTCCTCCCACTGTCCAAAAACAATGAGTAAATCGAATGCTCTAAATTGCCCCTACGTAATATCAGTGTAAGTAAGGGTGAGACTTGCACCCTGTCCTGGGTGCCTCTGCCCAGTGCACCTTCTTGCCTTTGTGCCATTCTCCAAGGCAACTAATATGTACCCCAACACAATAGTTGGGGTTACACAGGGTTACACACAGACCCCCGCAGAAGGGTGAGGGTTAAGGGTCTTTCTCATGGACACACACTGGTAACTTTAGTGGGCTTGGGATTTGAACCCCCAACCTTCAGATTGCGGTCTCACCACCCCAACCACTGAGCTACCCCAGCAGTGTGGCATCATGAAAAGTCACCACACAGCACGAGGGTTAAGGGTCTTACTCATGGACCTGGGATTTGAACCCTCATCCTTAAGATTGCGGTCTCACCACCCCAACCACTGAGCTATCCCAGCAGTGTGGCATCATGAGAACAGTCACCTCACAGCACGAGGGTTCATTGTGAAAACAGTCACCTCACAGCATGAGGGTTAAGGGTCTCATGGACACCACTGGTAACTTTAGTGGACTTGGGATTTGAACCCCCAACCTTCAGAATGCAGTCTCACCACCCCAACCACTGAGCTACCCCAGCAATGTGGCATCATGAAAACAGTCACTTCACAGCACGAGGGTTTAGGGTCTTACTCATGGACACACACTGGTAAATTTAGTGGACCTGGGATTTGAACCCCCAACCTTAAGATTGTGGTCTCACCACCCCAACCACAGAGCTACCCCAGCAGTGTGGCATCATGAAAACAGTCACCTCACAGCACGAGGGTTCATCATGAAAACAGTCACCTCACAGCAGGTTAAGGTTCTTACACATGGACACACACTGGTAACTTTAGTGGACTTGGGATTTGAACCCCCAACCTTCAGAATGCAGTCTCACCACCCCAACCACTGAGCTACCCCAGCAATGTGGCATCATGAAAACAGTCACCTCACAGCACAAGGGTTCATCATGAAAACAGTCACCTCACAGCACGAGGGTTAAGGGTCTCACTCATGGACACCACTGGTAACTTTAGTGGACTTGGGATTTGAACCCCCAACCTTCAGAATGCGGTCTCACCACCCCAACCACTGAGCTACCCCAGCAGTGTGGCATCATGACAACAGTCACCTCACAGCGTGAGGATCCAGGGTTTGATTAGTGAAAATGAGGACTACCTCTCTGGAAAGCCCTCAAGCTTGTTGTTCCGTTCGTCTTCACGAAAATAAAAAAAGCTCTCGCTTGTGTCCATGCTTGTGTAGATTTCCACGCTTGTCGGGGAGGACATTAATTCATAGTTAGATCTGGGGTCTTAGTTGTGAGCTGCTGCTTTTAGCATTTCGATTTAATCAGCCTCCAGCTATTTTATGATAAGCTGAAGTGCCGGGACCTCAAGAACATCAAACGGCGATGGTGCAGTCGGTGCAGAATGCATAACAAATATGTCTGTCATTTCAGAAAACACCCTTTTCCCAGGATTCACTGCAGGATAATGGCAAATGGCAAGTGAAACGTGGGAGTCGGGTCGGAGATGTATAAATACGATCTAAAGCTACAACCAGGCATCATTTACTCCAATCTCAAAATGTCTTTAAGACCGCAATTAAAAACATGTGACTGAATCGGAACATTATAGAGGGTTTAGGAGCTCAGTGCTTTAAATGTTGGGCTATTAATCTAAAGGCTGCTGGTTCCAATCCCCATCCAACAAAGTTGCTGAAGTATGTGGGCCCTTGAGAGAGGCCCCTAACCCTCATTGCTCCAGGGGTGCTGTATCATGAACCTGTGCTGTGATCAGTTAGGGGGGGGGGGATCCCCATGCCCATGCCCATCCAGGGGAGAACGTTTCAGGCGCTGGGCAGATACACCCAGGACAGGGCGCCAATCTATCCCTGGGCACACACTCACTCACACAGACACACTCAGTGCTTTAAATGTTGGGCTATTAATCTAAAGGCTGCTGGTTCCAATCCCCATCCAACAAAGTTGCTGAAGTATGTGGGCCCTTGAGAGAGGCCCCTAACCCTCATTGCTCCAGGGGTGCTGTATCATGAACCTGTGCCGTGGTCAGTTAATCTGGGGACCCCGTAAATTGCTTTAAATAGATGTGTCTGCATAATTACCTCATCTCTACGTATATTCATTCATTCATCCATTATCTTCCACTTTATCCTATATTAGGGTCACGGGGGGGGGGTGGGGGGGGGGGGGGGGGGGGGGGGGGGGGGGTTCCCATGCCCATCCAAGGGAGAACGTTTTGGGCGCTGGGCAGATACACCCAGGACAGGGCGCCAATCTATCGCTGGGCACACACTCACTCACACAGACACACTCTATATGGGGCAATTCGGAGAACTCAATTGACTTGATCCTTGTTTTTGGACTGTGGGAGCAAACCGGAGAACCCGGAGGAAACCCACGCGGACACGGGGAGAACATGGAAACTCCACCCAGATGGGGATTCGAACCGGGAATCCCTAGTGCCAAGAGGAGAACATGCTAACCACTAAGCCATCTCTACCTTTAATTATTATTAATTGCTTAAACGCGTTTGGGGGGGGGGGGGGTCACAGATACATCCAGGACAGGGTGCTGGGAACACTCACAGACAACATGGGAAATATTTGGATAGGGGCAATTTGGAGCCAGCAATTCACCTTGAATCCATGTTTTTTGATGGATGGATCAGAATTCGAATTTAGATCCCCAGCGTTGAGTGGCGAGCGTGCTGACCACTACCCAACCGTGCCACAAAATGACCTTAAAGTTAAAAAAAAACTTGTCAAAATAAGTTTTAATTGCCCCCACACCATCTCTTCTTACCTGCAGCTTTCTTTCAGAAGAATGTGAGGAATAAATTCCAAGCACATGGCGGTTGCACTTTGATGGACCGGCACCAAAGAACCCACTGCCTTGTTCTTTAAGGCTCGGTGTAAATTAAAAAATAACGAAGGAGAATATCAGGGCATTAACTCATCCCATCAGGGGAGAAGTTTGCGAGGCAGTGCAGAGGTTCCTGAAAGATTAAAGCAACAGATCTCGGCGTTAATCTTCAGTTCTTAGATTAAAGCGCCAGACCTTTTGTGTTTATCTTCGGTTCTAATTAAGGTGGCCGGATGATCATGCCTGTTTGGCTTCCCGTATGATTAACTGCCCTCTGAGGGGGGAGGACAGTCAGGGTGCGGTCAGGGAGGGCTGGCTTCAGCTGGTTCGAGGGAACACATCAGGCTTTACATTTATTTGGAGGTGGCTTAGTGGTTTGCATGTTCTCCTCTCAGCACTAGGGATTCCCGATTCGAATCCCCATCTGGGTGGAGTTTCCATGTTCTCCCCGTGTCCACGTGAGTTTCCTCCGGGTTCTCCGGTTTCCTCCCACAGTCTAAAAACATGGATCGAGGTCAATTGAATTCTCCAAATTGCCCCATATAGAGTGTGTGTGTGTGTGTGAGTGTGTGCGCTCTGAGGGGGGAGAACAGTCAGGGAGGGCTGGCTTCAGCTGGTTCGAGGGAACACATCAAGCTTTCAATTTATTTGGAGGTGATCTAGTTTCCAGGACGGTGGCTTAGTGGTTAGCATGTTCTCCTCTCAGTACTAGGGGTCCCCGGTTCGAATCCCCATCTGGGTGGAGTTTCCATGTTCTCCCCGTGTCTGCATGGGTTTCCTCCAGGTTCTCCGGTTTCCTCCCACAGTCCAAAAACATGGATTCAAAGTCAGCTGAATTCTCCAAATTGCCCCATATAGAGTGTGTGCGCTCTGAGGGGGGAGGACAGTCAGGGAGCGCTGGCTTCAGCTGGTTCGAGGGAACACATCAGACTTTCAATTTATTTGGAGGTGATCCAGGTTCCATGACGGTGGCTTAGTGGTTTAGCATGTTCTCCTCTCAGCACTAGGGATTCCCGGTTCGAATCCCCATCTGGGTGGAGTTTCCATGTTCTCCCCGTGTCCACATGGGTTTCCTCTGGGTTCTCCGGTTTCTTCCCACGGTCTAAAAACATGGATCGAGGTCAATTGAATTCTCCAAATTGCCCCATATAGAGTATGTGTGTGTTTGTGTGTGTGTGCCCAGTGATAGACTGGCGTGGGCATGGTAGCTCAGTGGTTAGGGTGTTGGGCTATCAATCAGAAGGTTGGGGGTTCAAATCCCAGGTCCACTGAAGTTACCAGTGTGGGTCCTTGAGCGAGACCCTTAACCCTCATTGCTCCAGGGGTGTTGTGATTAACCCTGTGCTCCCCTTGTAAGTCGCTTTGGATAAAAGCGTCCAAAAAATGACCAAATGTAATGTAAATGTACGTCCTGTCCTGGGTGTATCTGCCCAGCGCCCGAGACGTTCTCCTCTGGATGGGCATGGGGAACCCTAGTAGAGTATAAAGCGGAAGATAATGGATGGATGGATGGATGGTGATGCAGTTTGGCGTCCTGCCGCGGGATCAGTAATCAGACTCGCACCTATTTACGATTAATGACTCCTGCTAATTATTATTCAGTCAGTTGCGTTCCACACAAACCCGGTTCGGAATAATCTCCCATTCATCAAGCTGTCGCCCTCCTTTGTGGATGGAACCCTCTGATCACGGGCGCTCAAGCTGGAGGCTTTCCCGTGCCAAGCTTGAGAGGAACCCAGACTGGAGCGCTCGTCATGTGTGTGTCACAGGAGACTGACGCAGTCTGAGATCGGTCAGTTTCAAGAAATTAAACATCTAAAATATTAAACAACCAATCAATTAATATTCTCGTCTTATTATCATCATCATCCACTTAATCCTATATCTAGGGACTAGGGCGCGTGCGGGGTGGGTGGGAGGTGTAGTCACCATGTCCATCCAGGAGTGTGTCCCCTTCTTTGTGCACACACTCACTCACAGGGGCAATTTAGAGCAGCTAATTCACCTTGAATCCATGTTTTTGGACTGTGGGATATAACTGGAGAACCACTAAGCCGCTGCTCTGCCCAAATCAAGATAATATTCCATACATCCATTATCTTCCGGGTTCCCCATGCCCATCCAGGGGAGAACGTTTCGGGCGCTGGGCAGATACACCCAGGACAGGGCGCCAATCTATCGGTGGGTACACACTCACTCACACAGACACACTCTCTAAATGGGGCAATTTGGAGAATTCAATTGACCTTGATCCATGTTTTTGGACTGAGGGAGGAAACCGGAGAACCCGGAGGAAACCCACGCGGACATGGGGAGAACATGGAAACTCCAACCAGATGGGGTTTCAAACCGGGAATCCCTAGTGCTGAGAGGAGAACATGCTAAACCACTAATCCACCTCAAGATAATATTCATTCATTCATTATCTTCCGCTTTATCCTGTATTAGGGTCGCGGTGGGGTTCCCCATGCTCATCCAGGGGAGAACGTCTCGGGCGCTGGGCAGATAGACCCAGGACAGGGCGCCAATCTATCGCTGGGCACACACACACGCACTCATACACACTCTATATGGGGCAATTTGGAGAACTCAATTGACTTGATCCATGTTTTTGGACTGTGGGAGGAAACCGGAGAACCCGGAGGAAACCCACGCGGACACGGGGAGAACATGGAAACTCCACCCAGATGGGGATTCGAACCGAGAACCCCTAGTGCTGAGAGGCGAACGTGCTAAACCACCCTCAAGATAATATTGATTACAAATATCAGTTTAGTTTTCTGGACCGGGATTCTTTTTTCAGGTTCTATGTGCCGTCCCAGCATCTGGTGTAGTGTGAAAAAGCAGAACAGCTGGTGGAGCGGCAGCCAAATTATGTAGAGTCTCCTTGACCTTGACATATTCTCTCCACCGGCGTCGCTTCCTCAAAAGACTCGCCGTCTCCCGTCGAGCATATTTAGCTCATCTAGTCAGTAACTCATCAGAACAGATCCCGGTTCTAACAGGCAGTAGTTGGATGTTTTGCATTTCGAGGCACACCACATAAAGCCATTATGGTTTGGGTTCCACTTCTGGATTATTTGGTTAATTGTGATGTTCCCCAATGCGGAGGCTCCTCATCAGACCTCTACACATGATTCGTTTGGGTCTGTAACACTTTAACTGCTTATCATAGAGTGCAGTCGACCTCCATATTCTCCCTGTGTCCGTGTGGGTTTCCTCCGGGTTTTCCGGTTTCCTCCCACAGTCCATAAACATGGATCAAGTCAATTGAGTTCTCAAAATTGCCCCATATAGAGTGTGTTTGTGTGTGTGTGTGAGTGTGTGCCCAGCGATAGATTGGCGCCCTGTCCTGGATGTATCTGCCCAGCGCCTGAAACGTTCTCCCCTGGATGGGCATGGGGAACCCCACCACGACCCTAATAGAGGATAAAGCGTAAGATAATGGATGAATGAATAATAGTGTAGTGGGGTGGCATGGTGGCTTAGTGGTTAGCATGTTCTCCTCTCAGCGCTGGGGATTCCCGGTTCGAATCCCCATCTGGGTGGAGTTTCCATGTTCTCCCCGTGTCCGCGTGGGTTTCCTCCGGGTTCTCCGGTTTCCTCCCACAGTCCAAAAAAACATAGATCAAATCAATTGAGTTCTCCATATTGCCCCATATAGAGTGTGTCTGTGTGAGTGAGTGTGTGTCCAGCGATAGATTGGCGCCCTGTCCTGGGTGTATCTGCCCAGCGCCCGAAACGTTCTCCCCTGGATGGGCATGGGGAACCCCCCCCGCGATCCTAATAGAGGATAAAGCGGAAGATAATGAATGAATGAATGAATAATAGTGTGTAGGTTAATAGGTTAGCATGTTCGCCTCTGCGCTGGGGATCCAGGTTGAAATCCTGATCTGGGTGGAGTTTCCATGTCCTCCCCGTGTCCGCATGGGTTCTCCGGTTATATCCCACAGTGCGAAAAACATGGATTCAAGGTAAATTGGCTGCTCTACATTGCCCCTATATAGTGTGTATCTGCCCAGCAATCAAAACATTCTCCTGTGGATGGGTATGTGGAACCACCACCATGATCCTAGGGACCCAAAAGACCATTAGGGTGGCATTGGTACAACCATGAAGATGGACATGTGCATGGCTTGGTGCTTGAGCATGGTTTAAACCTGACTCTGTGACGCATGTTTAAAGCACAGATTAACAGAAACTCACTTTATGGCATGTTGGGCATTTGGATGCTTTGAGGTCAATTCATTAAAGGTGAAGAACGTAACACGCTGTAATGCAAGCGAGTGACCAAAGCAATGTTAGCTACCTCTAATAGATCATGCGCCCCCTCTGGAGGGGTTGTAGAGAGGGATGGAGGAGCCTGGTGCTTGAGCATGGCTTGATTGAAAAAAGCAGACCCTCCATGTGAAGCATGTTTGAACGCCGTCGTGTGTGAAGCGGTACGCAAGTGTTCCACCCTGAGCTCGGCACGCCGCTGCTGTCGACATATGTGTTCTGAAAAGATCCTCGCTTTTGCTTGCCGTCTAATAGCATCATGATATAATGTGCAAATCCAGTAATAACCATTAAATATCCTCGATCGGTAACGTCGACGGTAATATTAGTAATTGTTTTAATGTTGCCGTGTCATTTTCAGCCCATAATCATGCTGCTGCTGTTTTATTGCTTTGCTTTATTTCAGCAGATAAACATTTTATTGCATACTTTTGCTTCGTGCTGCTAAATCGTATCAACTAGAACCGAAAGTAAAGCGAGAAAGCTGGAGGTTCTGACGGGCTGAGCAGCTGATATCAGCGTGTGGAGGAGGGGAGGGGGGGTTTACGGGGGGTCAGAGAGGGAGGGCCCCTTCGGGCTACGTTATACTATTGGAGACACAGAAGCCTGTTGCTATGCCAACACTTCCAGGCCGCAGCATCTGAATGCCGACGTCCACAGTAGGACTGCTCCACTCCAGCCTCTGATCTGCCGATGACATCACATTTTTGCAGTCACAATAATAAGGAGAATATTATATTATTATTATTATTATTATTATTATTTATTATTATATTTCTTTCCTGTCCACATTCTAGCCGTTTGGGGATGATTTGGGAGAAAGGTGTGGATGTGGATGTGGATGACCCGCCACTGTCCGTCTCATCTGCAGCTCAATAGCTGAATATAATCAGCTGCAACGACGAAAATGCGTCGATTTGCGTAACTTGCGTCAAAATCAGCAGCTAAAATACAAATGGCTGCTCAGTGGCGATGATGGAGGCGAGGTCGAAATCCTTAATGGAACTCAGCAGAGCATTAAAATGCAGCGTGAATATTAGGCTGAAATTAATACGGGATATTTTTGCTTTCAATTTAAGGCTGTTAAGCAAGAAATATGATCATAAACATCGGTGGAGTAAATGCCTCCATTTCACAGAGGAGCTGCTCCACTGCGTCTGATATTGTTTGAGCATTTGTTAACAAGAAGCGTTGCGTTTTAATTCCACGCTGCTTGTGTTTTCTCTCGTTCTCCATTGGCTCCCGATGCTCCTGATTTCATTGTCTCACTACGGAATGTTAGCCATTCATTCATTCATTCATTATCTCCCGCTTTATCCTCTATTAGGGTCGCGGTGGGGTTCCCCATGCCCATCCAGGGGAGAACGTTTCGGGCGCTGGGCAGATACACCCAGGACAGGACGCCAATCCATCACTGGGCACACACTCACTCACACAGACACACTCTATATGGGGCAATTTTGAGAATTCAATTCACCTTGACCCATGTTTTTGGACTGTGGGAGGAAACCGGAGAACCTGGAGGAAACCCACGCAGACGCGGGGAGAACATGGAAACTCCACCCAGATGGGGATTCGAACCGGGAATCCCTAGTGCTGAGAGGAGAACGTGCTAACCACTAAGCCACCGTGCCGCCGGAATGTTAGCCAGTGGACTTTTATTTTACTCTTCGGGATACAGTTTCGGGGTTCTGCACACACACACACACACACACACGGAGGTACAGTGGGCATCACTTATACCCCACAACAATAAGGTCCCGGGTTTGATTTCTGGCTGTGATTATGAGAATGCTTCCTTGAGTGGAGTCTGCATGTCCTCCCTGTGCCTGAGTGAGTTCATAAGACCATGCTGACATGTTCTCACCTTCCAAAAAACACCAAACCACATGCATCGCCCAACATCCCAATCTTTAGCAACAGTCATGTGTGGCTATCCCAGTAGAGGGATATTAATAATAATAGATTTTGTTCCGATTGGCTCATTATTACATCATCATTTTTATTCAGGCTGCACTGTTTAGTCAGGACCCTGTAATCTGCAGCAATCTGTAAGAGTTTACCATTTCAGTCCTGTCACCTGTAAATTGCCCCTATACAGGATTAAGTGGAAGACAAAAGATATATAATAATAAATAAAGAACCATAATAATAATAATACTAATAATAATAATCCATCCATCCATCCATTATCTTCCGCTTTATCCTATATTAGGGTCGCGGGGGGGGGTGCTGGGCAGATACACCCAGGACAGGGCACCAATCTATCGCTGGGCACACACTCACTCACGCACACATACACACTCTATATGGGGCAATTTGGAGATATCAATTGACTTGAGCCATGTTTTTGGACTGTGGGAGGAAACCGGAGAACCCGGAGGAAACCCACACGGACATGGGGAGAACATGGAACTCCACCCAGATTGGGATTCGAACCCTAGTGCTTAGAGGCGAACGTGCTAACCACTAAGCCGCCATGCCGCCCAATAATAATAATAATAATAATAATAATAATAATAATAATAATAATATGCCCAGAAATGGATTGGCACCCTGTCCTTGGTCTATCTGCGCAGCGCCCGAAACATTCTCCCCTGGATGGGCATGAGGAACCCCACCGCGACCCTAATAGAGGATAAAGCGGGAGATAATGAATGAATGAATGAATGATAATAATAATAATAATAATAATAATAATAATAATAATAATAATAGGGCAGCACGGTGGCTTAGTGGTTAGCACGTTCTCCCCTGGATGGACATGGGGAACCCCACCGCGACCCTAATAAAGGATAAAGCAGAAAATAATGAATGAATGAATGAATAATAATAATACTATTTGCTATGTACCTCTTCTACATTCCACAAATGAGGAATTCTAATGACATAAAAATCATAATGACGTTGTTTCTTTTTTGGCAGTGCAATTCTCATCGTTGCTCTGAAATCTTCAGGTGTCAGTATTCCGAACAGCCCCTGTATATAATGTTAATAGAGCCAGCCTCGTCTATTATCTGGTTTCGGTGTGTTTATCTGTTAAATACTGAGCTTTATTCGTGACTTATTAAAAGCGGCACTGCAGCTGATGGGACCTCAGGGAATTTTCTCAAAGAATCTTTCACTCGGCGTCGAGCACAACAATGCAGAACCCCTGCACCGTAATCACACCCACACTCTCTGCTAGTCGGCTGCATGCGTAATGAGCTTTCGCAGCCGTGCTGGTTACTCCGGTTCGCTCGTCGATTTGCCTGGTAGCTCCGGGGACGTGCGGCTGGAAACAGGCGTGTTTTTTTTTTTTTTTTGTTTTTTTTTTTGCTTACCAGCTTCTCAAATGCGTCGTGACTCACCATGAGAAACCCAAACGAGGGTTTAATTAACCATAATGCGCCTTTTATTTTGATTAATAGAATTCGGTCAGATGGAGAGACATGGAGCCAGTTTCCATGCGATGCCGTCTCAGTTTTGTGCCAAGGGTGTGTTTCGAACTGTTACACGGCTTTGATCTTTGCTTTCTTTTTTCTTTTCGCATAACATTCTCAAAGCTATTATTATCATCACTGAATGCTGTTTAGAGGACTAAGAGCTACCTCAGGCTTTCATTTATCAGGCTTCCAAACACTGAGTGCAGGCTGTTAAAAATATATATTTTTTGCTGTAATAAGCTGTAGGGAGTTAATACCCCCCTCAGTAAGACTGAATATAGCAGAAATGTGCAGTGTGCAGCTATTACAGCCAATAAACAAAGCACACCAGCAAATTTCAGACTACAGAGCTATTCACAAACATCCATCCATCCATTATCTTCCGCTTTATCCTATATTAGGGTCGCGGGGGGGGGGGGGGGTGTTCCCCATGCCCATCCAGGGGAGAACGTCTCGGGCGCTGGGCAGATACACCCAGGACAGGGCGCCGATCTATCGCTGGGCACACTCACTCACACAGACACACTCTATATGGGGAAATTTGGAGAACTCAATTGACTTGATCCATGTTTTTGGACTGTGGGAGGAAACCGGAGAACCCGGAGGAAACCCACGCAGACACGGGGAGAACATGGAAACTCCACCCAGATGGGGATTCGAACCGGGAATCCCTAGTGCTGAGAGGAGAACATGCTAACCACTAAGCCACCGTGCCAACCTATATGTATATATATATATATATATATATATATATATATAAACACTGAGGAACATGTTCACCACTGTAGGGACCTCATACAATTATAGAGTTTCCATGTTCTCCAGGTTCCTCCCACAGTCCAAAAACATGGATCAAGTCAATTGAGTTCTCCAAATTGCCCCATATAGAGTGTGTCTGTGTGAGTGAGTGTGTACCCAGTGATAGATTGGCGTCCTGTCCTGGGTGTATCTGCCCAGCGCCCGAAACGTTCTCCCCTGGATGGGCATGGGGAACCCCCCCCCCCCCCTGCGATCCTAATATAGGATAAAGTGGAAGATAATGGCTGGATGGATGGATATTAACCTGTCGTGTGATATTAACCCAGAGGCACGTCCTTGCTGCCGGAAGCCAATTTTCCCAAATCTTTCTCAGTCCTGATCCAAATGTTCACCCGCGAGCGGATTCGAGCCGCGTTCCGTGTGAACGCCCGGTCAGACGGGCAGTTCCTTCCCTTTCGATGTCACATTAGTCCCAGGAAACGAGGAGCGGTGCGATAATAGGATGCAAGCTGCTGGATGATTGTGCATGTTTCCTTTTTTTTTTTTTTTTTTTTTTTTTTTTTTTTTTTTTTTTTTAGCTGGATAATTGATGGGTATGTTGCTGCCAAGGAGCTGACATTATTACAGCGCTGAATCAAGCGCCAGGCTTTCTGTGCGACGCCGCTGAGAAGCGTTAGTTAGTCCGGGCAGGTTATCCCGTTCTGCGTCCTGTAGGATTTATCTGTCTCTGCTGCTCGTTCTGAGATATCGCCCTCTGCTTTTTATCTCTCTGTTTTATGAGGATCTGGCGTTCAAATGCAGTATTTATGGTTGTCTGTGCTTCAGCATAAAAATGTATGAACTAAGGAATGCTGTCTGCCAAACACTAAATATGTGCTCCATTAGGAAAAAAAGCATTTACGTGAGCGAGCAAGCACCCCTGGGGCACTTGCGCCGTCCGTGATGCTTTTTTCCTTATCCCACCCCTCCTTCCTCACACCTCTGACTCCTCCACCCCAATGAAGTGTGTATTTCTTTTGCCTCCCTCCTTCTTAAGTTCTACTTTTCCGTTTTGATCCGGCATCCATGTTTGCCTCGGGATGTCTGTCACAAACCGCAGCCAAACGTTGTGACAATGTTTTGGGATTTTTTCCCCCGTGTCTTTTTTATGACCCTCTTTTTTCTTTTTCTTTCTTTTTTCTGTCCCTCCCTCAAGGTCTGGCGCATATGATGTTAAAGAGCCCAGGTATGAGCCCCCCCCCCCCCCCCCCCCCCCCCCCCCCCCATCCCTTTCTGTTTTCCCGTTTCTCAGTCCCCCTCTTTTTCCCCATTCCTACCCCGTCCTGCTGGTTTGGTGTCCACTCATTCTCTACTATGTGTCTGTTTGTGCGTGTGTGTGTGTGCGGTTGTGTGTGTGTGTGTGTGTGTGTGGGTGTGTGTCCTTCATGTGCGCCTCATCCCTGTCCTGTCCACTGGCCCAGCCCCAGGACCTGCTCCACTGAAGGCCACTGCAGTTGCAGGTAACACTCTTCTGATCTCCCTCTCATGCTGATTTGTTCCTGCTGTGCTTCAGTCAATCTCACTGCACACAGAATGCACAGGGTCACTGCTGCTCTGGGGCATTCTAGTTGTTTGGCTTTTTTAGATCTAAAACCATCAGGGTCTGTTTTCTACTTTAAATATTGCTTCATGGTTTACATTGGTCAGCTTGTCTCATTCCTTATGTTCAGGTCGTTAGGTTGGATAAAGGAGTGCAACAGGGATGCACTCTTAGGTGGACGTTTTCGGGGGCTTGTGTCCTTTTTTGCATTTGCTTTTTAAATGTATTGAAATATGCAAAAAATGTTTTATATGCTGTTGTATCTGTAAATTATAATGTACAGCAACTTTACTGTGAATAACTTTGTACAATATACAAATGAAAAATGCTAATTATTAATTTAAAATTTCTACATTTTTTTACTTTTTATCAAATTAAAAAAAATTTTTTACCAAATTTTATAATGTACAGCAACTTTACTGTGAACAACTTTGTAACATATACAAATGAAAAATGCTAATTATTCATTTAAAAACTTTGACATTTTTTTACTTTTTACCAAATAAAAAAAAAATTACCAAATTTTATAATGTACAGCAACTTTACTGTGAATAACTTTGTACAATATACAAATGAAAAATGCTAATTATTAATTTTAAACTTTTACATTTTTTTTTACTTTTTATCAAATTTTTGAACATTTTTTACCAAATTTTATAATGTACAGCAACTTTACTGTGAACAACTTTGTACAATATACAAATGAAAAATGCTAATTAATAATTTAAAACTTTTTCTTTTTTTTTTTTTACTTTTTACCAAATTAAAAAAAAATAAAATAAAATTATAATGTACAGCAACTTTACTGTGAACAACTTTGTAACATATACAAATGAAAAATGCTAATTATTAATTTAAAACTTTTACATTTTTTTTTATTTTTACCAAATTTTATGAATGACTACCCCTTCCTAACATACACACGTGTTTAGGATCCACTGGTTAACACTGGTCTGAGGATAAGTTCGTATTGACTGTATATTCAACACCTCCGACTCGCTCTCTGCGGCAGCAGGGGGGCACTGGCAGCATTGGAAACAGACAGGAAAGGGCAAACAGGGATGATGCCAAAACGACACGCTCAACAAAACAATGTTTTGGTAACAAACTAAAATACCACACTGGACTTGAAAGGAAGCGTCACATTTGACTCCTAAAGGTTGCCTCCCCTCCCCTCTCTGTATTTGGTCTGTGTTTTAGTCTATTTTATACTAACAGTTCTTTAAACTTGACTTTACTGCCTTCTAATTTCTTTATTTCAGATTCTATCTTGCGCTCTTCACACAAATACACAAACCTAGCCTTCACGTACCGGTCACCCCTCTATAAAGATGCAAAGCTGGACTCCTGTCTGAGTTTACATACAGAAGCTTGCAGGTCTTAAAAAAAAAGGTTAACAGCTTTAACAATAAATCATAATAAAGTAATCTAGCAGTGACACTATGTCAGGCAAAGCTTCAGCAAAATGAGAGTGTCTTTATTACTTGTACATGTCACAAAAATAAACATTTACATAAATAAAAAAGAACAATATGAGCCAAGACCAAAACTGCTTAGTTTTAGAATTGTGAATAAATCCATTCATCCATTATCTTCCACTTTATCCTCTACTAGGATCGTGGGGGGGGTTCCCCATGCCCATCCGGGGGAGAACGTCTCGGACGCTGGGCAGATGCACCCAGGACAGGATGCCAATCTATCACTGGGCACACACACATACTCTATATAGGGCAATTTGGAGAATTCAATTGACCGGAGAACCCGGAGGAAGCCCATGCGGACACGGGGAGAACATGGAAACTCCACCCAGATTGGGATTCGACCCGGGAATCCCTAGTGCTGAGAGGAGAACATGCTAAACACTAAGCCACCGTGCCGCCCTCATACATGATCAAGTGTATTTAATTATATAGTGTTTTTTCAATGGTTAATTGTCTCAGAGCAGCTTTATAGTGTTCTGTTCTGAAGAGAAAGGTGAAACTACAGTGTTTTTTAAAGAAGAGGAACCTTGTGAGGACCGTGGCTTAGTGAGAGACATCCTCCTCGAGTGGCTCGGCATCGCTGACAGGGCGGGACATCAGTGTACAGTCTATATGGGGCAATTTGGAGGACTCAATTGACTTGACCTTGTTTTTGAACTGTGGGAGGCAACCAAAGAACCCGGAGGAAACCCACGCAGACACGGGGAGAACATGGAAACTCCACCCAGATTGAGATTCGAACCAGGAATCCCTAGTGCTGAGAGGAGAACATGCTAAACACTAAGCCACCGTGCCGCCCGGATTGTGAATATATGATTTGTCTAAAAGGTAAAGCTGAAGACAAACAGTCATTCATTATCTTCCGCTTTATCCTCTATTAGGGTCGTGGGGGGGTTCCCCATGCCCATCCAGGGGAGAACGTCTTGGGCGCTGGGCAGATACACCCAGGACAGGGCACACACTCACTCACACAGACACACTCTATATGGGGCAATTTGGAGAACTCAATTGACTTGATCCATGTTTTTGGACTGTGGGAGGAAACCGGAGAACCTGGAGGAAACCCACACAGACACGGGGAGAACATGGAAACTCCACCCAGATGGGGATTCGAACCGGGAATCCCTAGTGCTGAGAGGAGAACATGCCAACCACTAAGCCACCGTGCCGCCCCTGAAGACAAATAGATGACATACATTTATTAAATTAAGTGCTTTACGTATGTGAACTCTAAAAGGCTGATTATTCTAATTTGCTGACTAATCGTTTGACATTAGGATTCTCAATTATTTTCTGTTAAGCCCCCCCTAGGAAGAAGAAAACATTTTGCGCCCCCCCCCCCCACACACACACACACGCGCACTCACCTCACCCCCCCCCCCACACACACACATGACAAAATGGGATAAAGTATTTTTACACGCCCACTGTAGTATGAACTTAGAACAAAGAATCATTTGATTTGCTTTGTTTTTTAGTTTGTAACAGAAACGAATAAAATCCTTATTTAAACGAGAAACATTTTTGAACTGACTGGCATTTGATACTGAAAATTAAATTAAATAAAATCAATAAATAATGATAAATTCAATTTCATCAGCAACATTCATTCAGTAGCACAATTTATTAACACTTTAACCTACAAAACAAAAATGAATACAACAATTTGTGCTGTTTTTTTTTTTTTTTGAGAAAATAGTAACGATGGTTATACTCGTCACGTTTACGATTAAAAAACTCAAGCGGTTATCAGTGTAATTGGGGTGTTATGTCTTTAAGTGACGCCTTCATTTATTTGGCTTCACGCTGTCCCCTGCCAACATTTAAAGACACAGTAGACACACCGCTCTTTCTTCGTCTCCAGGCGCTATATAAGCTTCGGCATTGTTTTAGTTTTCGGTTACTTTTGTTGGTCTCATTATCTTTGTCTTTCTCTCCGTCATCTCTGTTAAATATTTGTCCATGTTGTCTCTTAAGGGTTTGTTCAATGCACTTAATATCACTTGCTCTGTGATTTCTTGTTATGCGCCCCACCATGCACCGCACTGCGCCCCCCCAGGGGGGCGCGCCCCACTATTTGAGAAGCACTGCATTAGGATTATTATACACTTTTATTATTTTAGATCTTTGCCCATTTGAAACATTTTAATATATTTAAAGGATATCCTTCACCCAGCTTTTGGTTATGAACGGTAATGAAGCCGCAGTGAAGGGAGCAGTTTGGCTTATGAAGCAGGTGTGAAAATGGACCGTCCTTAATGGTGCTACAGATCTCAGAGGTGATATTGTCTCTATACGTACAGTACAAATCCTCTTTACACCTTCCATGGCCTTTTCTTACACCAGAGTTAATTACCCTGAACCTTTATGGGGTGTGCTGAAGCAGAGAGGGGTAAATAGATCTTGACCACCTTCAGCCCGTAAAGGTCATCGCTTTGGAAACAGTATGTGAGTGGAGAGGGGTGAGGAAAAAGGTTTAGGAGACATGGGGTGGACAGAATCTTTAGATCGGTTCTGGGACTATACGGCTGAATTAAACTCTTTGAATCACTTAATGATTTATAGAAAATGATAATAATTATACGTAGAGATGGGGCGGCACGGTGGCTTAATGGGTAGCATGTTCTCCTCTCAGCACTAGGGATTCCCGGTTCGAATCCCCATCTGGGTGGAGTTTCCATGTTCTCCCCGTGTCCGCGTTGGTTTCTCCGGTTTCCTCCCACAGTCCAAAAACATGGATAAAGTCAATTGAGTTCTCCAAAATTGCCCCATATAGAGTGCGTCTGTGTGAGTGAGTGTGTGCCCAGCGATAGATTGGCGCCCTGTCCTGGGTGTAACTGCCCAGCGCCCGAGACGTTCTCCCCTGGATGGGCATGGGGAACCCCACCGCGACCCTAATAGAGGATAAAGCGGGAGATAATGAATGAATGAATGATAATAATTATACGTAGAGATGGGGTGGCATGGTGGCTTAGTGGTTAGCATGTTCTCCTCTCAGTACTAGGGATTCCCGGTTCGAATCCTCATCTGGGTGGAGTTTCCATGCTCTCCCCGTGTCCGCAAGGGTTTCCTCCGGGTTCTCCGGTTTCCTCCCACAGTCCAAAAACATGGATCAAGTCAATTGAGTTCTCCAAATTGCCCCATATAAAGTGTGTCTGTGTGAGTGAGTGTGTGCCCAGCGATGGATTGGCGCCCTGTCCTGGGTGTATCTGCCGAGCGCCCGAAACGTTCTCCCCTGGATGGGCATGGGGAACCCCACCGCGACCCTAATAGAGGATAAAGCAGAAGATAATAGATGAATGAATGAATATATATAAACTAGCTAAAACACTAAAACTATAAACTGGACCTATATTTCTAGGACAAATGCTATTAGATATTGCACATTCAGCTATTATTTCGCCGACCTCTTTTAATGCTTCATTAGTTTAGGGTACGATGGCATCCCTTTAACCTTTGTGATGCCCGTTATTATCACAAACGATTAGAAAATAGAAACCCATTAGCGGGTTTTCCACAGAAAGGCCGTCTGCTGTCATTTCACTCTCCAGCAGCTCGATATCAGAGACTGCACACGCTATCACCCACAACTAACCACAATCAGTCTGGACCTTTAACATCACTAACTCCCAGCTTCTTTACTATCACACTGACCTTCTTTTTCTGTTGCCTTTAATATTTTCTTCTGACGGTATTAATTTAGTGTCGCAGGGACAGACCTGCAAATGTGTTTTGGGTGAAGGTGAAGGCTTCCCAATTAACACAACGGTCTTCTACTGCACCGGATAAAGTGTTAGAGAACAAACCACTAGATTAACAATATTTAATAATAAACACAAACCACTTATTATTACTATATTTCCATTATCCATCCATTATCTCCTGCTTTATCCTCTATTAGGGTCGCATGGGGGTTCCCCATGCCCATTCAGGGGAGAACGTTTCAGGCGCTGGGCAGATACACCCAGGACAGGACGCCAATCTATCGCTGGACACACACTCACTCACACAGACACACTCTATATGGGGCAATTTGGAGAACTCAATTGAATTTATCCATGTTTTTGGACTGTGGGAGGAAACCGGAGAACCCGGAGGAAACCCACGTAGACACGGGGAGAACATGGAAACTCCACCCAGATGGGGATTCGAACCGGGAATCCCTAGTGCTGAGAGGAGAACATGCCAACCACTAAGCCACCGTGCCGCTCAATAAACCACTAGATTAACATTATTTAATAATAACCACAAACCACTTATTATTACTGTATTTAGGAAGATATAAAATTCATTGTTCGGTTCTATGATAAGGGCGGCACGGTGGCTTAGTGGTTAGCATGTTCTCCTCGCAGCACTAGGGATTCCCGGTTCGAATCCCCATCTGGGTGGAGTTTCCATGTTCTCCCCGTGTCCGCGTGGGTTTCCTCGGGTTCTCGGTTTCTCCCACAGTCCAAAAAAACATGGATCAAGTCAATTGAGTTCTCCAAATTGCCCCATATAGAGTGTGTCTGTGTGAGTGAGTGTGTGTCCAGCGATAGATTGGCGCCCTGTCCTGGGTGTATCTGCCCAGCGCCCGAGACGTCCTCCCCTGGATGGGCATGTGGAACCCCCACCCCCCCCCGCGACCCTAATAGAGGATAAAGCGGAAGTTCTATAATAAAAGTACGTTAAATAAAATTCACAGTGTGTCCTTGTGCGCTTTTAAATTGTATCCTGGTTTAACACGTCTCTAAGCAGAATGACTTTCTATAAAATGTCCATGTTAACAGAACGTTGCCTGTAAACGTGTCCAGCACTGTGCTGCCATTTTATCAGGTCCACCTCCTTCTCTGTTTTTATTTTAGTTCTACTGATCAGAAAGATGGTTCTACAATGACATTCCTGTTCCTCTCCAAGATCTTGATTCGAAAACACTTTTGTCAAAATTGTAACAAATATCTCTATTTGCATTTCTCTGCTTCATAATGAATAGAACTTCTTTAATTTACACCAAAGCTGGTTGTTTATGGATGTCAGGGTAGGAATTAGCACATTACTCTGCATCATAAAACTGATCCATGGCTTTACAGAGCAGCGCAGTCACAGTGTTAACGACCTTCTGTCAGTATTTGCAGTTTAACTTCTGTTGCTACATTTGGCTGCAGTCGGAGTGTTTACATTTGTCTCATTAATCCACATATTCACTTTCAACCGTACGCTGATGATAGAACTGCAGTCGACGTTATTAAATAGCTTTAACTAGATGAATGCAGATTTGATTTAGAAAAGTTGTTTTATGCTCGGGGGTGGCACAGTTGCTTAGTGTTTAGCAAGTTCTCTCAGGGATTCCCGGTTCGAATCCCCATCTGGGTGGAGTTTCCTTGTTCTCCCTGTGTCCACGTAAGTTTCCTCCGGGTTCTCCGGTTTCCTCCCACAGTCCAAAAACATGGATCAAGTCAATTGAGTTCTCCAAATTGCCCCATGTAGAGTGTGTCTGTGTGAGTGAGTGTGTGTCCAGCGATAGATTGGTGCCCTGTCCTGGGTGTATCTGCCCAGCGCCCGAAACGTTCTCCCCTGGATGGGCATGGGGAACCCCCCCGCGACCCTGATATAGGATGAAGCGGAAGATAATGGATGGATGGATGGTTTTATGCTCGATATAATTTCTCATCTTAACTAAATGGTTATCTTGACTGCTTGATCCTATACGGTGGTCATGGGGGGGTTACATTCACATTTACATTTAATCATTTAGCAGATGCTTTTATCCAAAGCGAATTACAAATGAGAACATTACAAGTCAGAAGTTATGCAGAAAACCAAATACACTGTAAAATCATCAAACCTGATTGTTATTGGATGCCGCACCCCCCCCCCCTTTTTTAATTTATTATTATTATTTTTTACAACAGGTATTTGTTAAAGAGATGCATCTTCAGTAGTTTCTTAAAACTGCTTAGTGCTTAGAAGGGGTGAGCTGCAATATTCGCTGATTCGCTGATTCGATTCGGAGAACCGTAGTCGACTATGAACCTCATAGTCGAATGTACCATTTTGACCACATGGGGGCGCCCATGGCTGCTGCTAAGTATTAGTTTTTACATGAAATGTCTTTGTTTTCGTTATATATATAGCCTTTTGTCAAATAAAATCATCCTAATTTCTAAAAGGTTTTCTTTTGTTAGAAAAACAAGTAAAATATTTTTCAAAAATCTTTTTTATAGCGCCTTATAGCGCCATCTTGTGGTGAAATTTTAACTGATTCGACTATCAGTCAACTATAGGGAAAATCTGATGAATCAGATTCGACTATGAAAATCTTTAGTTGAAGACACCCCTAGTGCTTAGTGCTTAGTGTGTTGCCCATGCCCATGTCCATGCTCATCCCTTGTTTTGTGCACTGGACAGGATGCCAATCCATCGCTGGGCACTCACTCAATCACTCACTCAGTATATAGGGGCAATTTAGAGCAGCCAATTCACCTTGAAACCATGTTTTTGGACTATTGGAGGGAACCGTGCCCAGCGATAGATTGGCGCCCTGAAATGTTCTCCTCCGGATGGGCATGGGGAACCCCCCACGACCCTAGTAGAGGATAAAGCAGAAGATGATGGATGGATGGATGGATGGATGGATGGGAGGAAACCATGGACAGGAGAAGTCATGGAATCTGAACACAGATCAGTTTTCCAACCTGGATCCCCAGCACTGAGAGATGAATGTGCAAACAACTTCACCACTGCGTCATCTGTACTTATATATTCATAAATATATTCATAAATAAAGAGTGAGTGTGCCCAGGAATAGACTGGCACCCTGTGTAGGGTGTGTCTGCCCAGAGCCTGAAGTGTTCCTCACTGGATGATCATGGGACCCCCCCCCCCCCCCTTTTCCCACGCCATCCTAATCCATAGTACAGGACTAAACAGAGGAGAGTTAGATGTGATATATGTAATACATCAGTAATAAGGAGTCCAGGTCATCTAAACTTCTATTTTAACATGTGCACTTTATTTGTTCCTAAACACCCATTTCTTAAAGTCCAACCTGCAAATAACCTTACACTGTGAGATACATTACATTCTAGCTGAGTGTAAGCCAACACGATGACTACAGCTCGTCTTTTCTGTTCACTGCTGCCAGTGTCCATCTGTCTTTGTTTCCGATGTATTGATTTACAGTCATTTACAACAAGCCAAATGTTGACGAAACAATAAATAACAGAATAACCGAAGAATGCTTTTACAGGCAGGGTGTGAGAGGAGCGCAGGATGGTTCATTTAAGAATAAGACAAGCCATACATTAATACCAAAGCTCTCATTTCACACCCGCAGCAGATGATGCCTCTGAAGGCATGTAAGAACCATACCTGCTCCGCTCTCACGACTCTGCAGCTGCGCCAACGTCCCTCAGAATGGCTGGTTTAATAGTTTTTCCTGATGTTAAATAGATATAGTGTGTAAAATGCTGTCAGTGTTAAGTGTGATCAAATGTTTTTCATGACTATGAGAAAAACAAACCCTCAGCATCATTTAACCTGGTGTTTTTCTCTTTTTTGTAGGTGCCACAGCATCAGGTAAGAGATTCTCTTTTGAACCCTTAGCTTTGTGATTTTAAAACCTGTCTGTCCCCCAAAATCAGGACTGAGATCGTGTGTGTTGTCATCATGAAGCCCAGTGTATCTGAACGATGATGTGATATGTCTTGCCCAAAATTTTTTCCTCTAGCAGAAGATTATTTTTGTCTTAAAAAGCCATTTTGTGCTGCTCTTTGTTTAATATGAATGTAGCTGGTACTCTCTCCAACATTCTGCAGGTCCCGACTCTAGTTGCTTCTTGCAGGTGATTAAGGCTGTATTAAATTAGCCGAGCCTTTAGACAAAGCTCCATTTATCTAGGTGGATATAATCAGTTTAAGAGGATTTTGGGACCATTGTAGGGGGGCTGGCTCAGAATGTTCCTCAGCATTTCCTCACACCTTGAAAAGTGGAGCGTTTAAATAATAAACCTCTTTACCGTTAGACGGTTTGTAGAAACATTCACGTCCTCTTCTTTTTTAAGGTGAAACTCGGTGAATGATCAGTGATAATAGCAACAGAAGAACGTTGGAGCTCACGAATAATCAGTGAGAGTGGAAAACAAATTTGCAACGGACTTAAGGAAACGTCCAGTTATAACATGTTCCCCTTATTAACAGAATTATAGGTTCCACTGAGGGGCTATATGTATATGTATATATATATATTCATCATCCATTAGCTACCGCTTTATCCTCTATTAGGGTCGCGGTGGGGTTCCCCATGCCCATCCAGGGGAGAACATCCTGGGCACCGGGCAGACAGACCCAGGACAGGGCGCCAATCCATCGCTGAGCACACACTCACTCACACAGACACACTCTATATGGGGCAATTTTGAGGATTCAATTGACTTGATCCATGTTTTTGGACTGTGGGAGGAAAGCGGAGAACCCGGAGGAAACCCACGCGGACACGGGGAGAACTTGACCCAGATGGGGATTCGAACAGGGAATCCCTAGTGCTAAAGGAAAACGTGCTAAACACTAAGCCACCGTGCTGCCCTATATATATATATATATATATATATATATATATATATATATATATATGCTCAGCCCCCGAAACGTTTCCACTGGTTAAGCATGGGGAACCCCCTCTGCGACCCTAGTAGATGATAAAGTGGAAGATAATAAACGGATGGATGGATGTGTGTGTGTGTGTATGTATGTATGTATATATATATATATATATATATATATATATATATATATATATATATATATATATATATATATATATATATATATTCATTCATTCATTATCTCCCGCTTTATCCTATATTAGGGTCGAGGGGGGGTTCCCCATGCTCAACCAGGGGAGAACGTCTCGGGCGCTGGGCAGATAGACCCAGGACAGGGCGCCAATCCATCGCTGATATATATATGTGTATATATTAGTCTCTTCTGCTTAATCCTTTACTGGTCCTGGGTTGACCATCCAGGGACGAACATTTGGACTGCTGGGCAAAGCACCAATACACAGCTGGGCACACACACTCACACTATATAGGGCAATTTAGAGCAGTCAATTTAGCTTGATTCCATGTTTTTGGACTGTGTGAGTAAACCCACACAGATACAGAGAGAACATGGACACTGCACCCAGATCAGGATTTGAACCTGGATTCCCAGCGCTGAGAGGCGTACGTCTTTATAAATACAGTAGCGATAATGTGATTGATCTTTAAATCAGTCATAATTCTGAATCTGGTCTCAGTTTATGAATCTGGTCTCAGTTTATGAATCTGGTCTCAGTTGTTAGATTAAAGCTTCAGCTTCAGCTGTTTTTATTAAAAGCTAACTTCTGATTGAACCCTGCAATTTGCAAACAATAAATCAGATTTGGATCTTTATCTAGATCAGCATGTTTTGTTGTGATGCTGGTTCTTATTGCGTCTCCTTCGTCGAGGTAGCCGGTTGTAAAATCCCTGCACATTTTTAATGATAGGGTGGTGGATCTACCGCGGCGCAAACGAGCTCGTTATCATTAAAGATCTAATGTGAAATCCATGCAGAGCTACATCACGTGTGAGCTACACTACGGTATGATGTATGACGTCTCTGCAGCTTAATAAATACTCATTTCATTTAAATAATATGCACCCAAATTACATTTCATTATGCTAATTACATACAGCGACATACAAAACGTATTCCTTTTTCGCTCAGGCAGCAATTTTTTAAGGTCATCTGGCAAAGCCCTGGAGGCATTTCATACGGTATTCATAACACCGTTTGAGAACCGCTGTTGCTTTGAAAGCAATACTTAATCACTTATACAATCAATAAAGCATGGAATCTGATCAGGAACGCCTGGATGTGGAAGAAAACTCCACGTCATGTAGCTCATCTGCAGCGCTGGTGTTGCTGACCAGTAGTTCATTATGGGGCGACCCAGTGTAGTGGTCAGCACGTTCACATCCCAGCGCTGGGAATCCAGGTTCGAATCCCCATCTGGGTGGAGTTTCCGTGTTCTCCCTGTGACCATGTGGGTTTCCTCCGGATTCCTCCCACAGTCCAAAAACATGGATCAAGTCAATTGAGTTCTCCAAATTGCCCCATATAGGGTATGTTTGTGTGAGTAAGTGTGTGCCCAGTGATAGATTGGCGCCCTGTCCTGGGTGTATCTTCCCAGCGCCCGAAACGTTCTCTCCTGGATGGGCATGGGGAACCCCCCCGCGACCCTAATAGAGGATAAAGCGGAAGTTCTATAATAAAATCGTTAAATAAACTTCACAGTGTGTCCTTGTGCGCAAAAACATGGATTCAAGGTAAATTGGCTGCTCTAAAATTGCCCCTGTGTCTGTGTGAATGTGTATGCCCCCTGTGAGAGATTGGCACCCTGTCCTGGGTGTATCTGCGCTGGGAATCCAGGTTCTAATCCCCATCTGGGTGGAGTTTCCATGTTCTCCCTGTGACCATGTGGGTTTTCTCCGGGTTCTCCGGTTTCCTCCCACAGTCCAAAAACATGGATCAAATCAATTGAGTTCTCCAAATTGCCCCATATAGAGTATGTTTGTGTGAGTAAGTGTGTGCCCAGTGATAGATTGGCGCCCTGTCCTGGGTGTATCTGCCCAGCGCCCGAAACGTTCTCTCCTGGATGGGCATGGGGAACCCCCCCGCGACCCTAATAGAAGATAAAGCGGAAGTTCTATAATAAAATCGTTAAATAAAATTCACAGTGTGTCCTTGTGTGCAAAAACATGGATTCAAGGTAAATTGGCTGCTCTGAAATTGCCCCTGTGTCTGTGTGAGTGTGTATGCCCCCTGTGAAAGATTGGCACCCTGTCCTGGATGGAGCAGTTATTGGTAGTTCTGGTAAATATGACTGAAAGTTCGTCTCAATGGGGTAGAACTAGAGCAGCTACAATAAAAGCTGTCTGTTCTCTTTATCTTAGCTCTGACCGTGGAACCATTTCTGGCAGAAACACTGCTGTGTGTGTGTTTTATGGCCTTTGATGCTGAAGCACTTCCGAAATCACCGATAATAAAATCTTAAAGTCTGATTTCTAAATTGTACTGAAAGCCGGTGAAGGGCGATCAACACCGCTGAGATGGGGGCGCTTTTCAGAGTTGATGGATGTCCAGCGGTTTGGACATAATACATTTTCAAAGGGCTTTGATTGACTTTAATATAATAATTCGGTCAAAATGCAAAACAATAGAAGCGTAAATAGCTTTCGAACGTCATTTAATTAAAAAGAAGAAAGATTTTAGGTCGATTACCTTCCGCTTAATCCTATTCCCCGAGAGGTGAACGTTTCAGTACACCCAGAACAGGGCACCGATCTGTCACTGGACACACACACACGCACACTATATAGGGGCAATTTCTAAACTGCCTTTATCTAAATTGCCCCTATATAGTGTATCTGGGTTAGTGTGCCCAGTGATGGATTAGCATCCTATGTGGGTGTATCTGCTCAGCGCCCACAATCCGAGTAGAGGTTTACTCCTGGACTACACGTACTGCGCTCATTCTGATTTACAAATGTGCTACATATTTATAAAAACAAACATTTCAGAACTTGATTTCCAAACTTAGGGCAGCCCTGACTTAGGACGGCTGTGTGCCCAGCTGTGTATTGGTGCTCAAGTTATTTAAGTTCAAGTTATTTATTTATGTCGCGCTTTTCACAGCAGTACATTGTCACAAAGCAGCTTTACAGAATGAGAAGCCTTTAAACCCCCAAAGAGCAAGACGAAGTGACAGTGGCAAGAAAAAACTCCCTGTTATTCTGTTATTTAAGGAAGAAACCTTGTGAGGACCAAGACTCAGTGGGGGACTCATCCTCCTTGAGCGGCCAGGCAGCAACAACAGTGTAGGACAGCCCTGTACAGATATTAAACAAATGGAAAAACTAACAACTGGAAAACTATATGTGAGTCCATTAGGGGGCGTCCTGCAGGACCGCCTTGTCAGGTTCCATACAGTATTCGTCAGCAGAGCCATGGATGAAGATCTCCAGGAAGCCGGGTGACACCTCAAAAGAAACAGACAAGGAAGGCAATATGGTGCTTTGCCCAGCAGTCCAAATGTTCGTCCCTGGATGGTCAAACCAGGACCAGTAGAGGATTAAGCAGCACTAGGGATTCCCGGTTCGAATCCCCATCTGGGTGGAGTTTCCATGTTCTCCCCATGTCTGCGTGGGTTTCCTCCGGGTTCTCCGGTTTCCTCCCACAGTCCAAAAACATGGATCATGTCAATTGAGTTCTCCAAATTGCCCCATATAGAGTGTGTCTGTGTGAGTGAGTGTGTGCCCAGCGATAGATTGGCGCCCTGTCTTGGGTGTATCTGCCCAGCGCCCGAGACGTTCTCCCCTGGATGGGCATGGGGAACCCCACCGCGACCCTAATAGAGGATAAAGCGGAAGATAATGAATGGATGGATGGATGGATTTCCAAACTTTAAAAATTCTAATTTCTAATGCGTCTATTAACATAAAATTAAAGGCATTACAAACCCACACAGCTATTAATGGCATTGTTTTCCAGTCTGTAGAATAATATATAGTAATAAAGTGTAATGACATAGAAAATCAAAATTAGCTCATTACTATTTCGACTTGTGCTGTTTATAATAATCTGAGGTTCTAAATGTTGGTAGACTAGAACTTCCAAGCTTTGAAAAATATTGTTGTCACATATTGTTGTCTCATCATCATAAATAAAAGATTGAGATTTCTCCCAGGACCTGCGACAAGAACGCGGCGCTCGCCGCTGTAAACACCACCGATGTTTCCTAAATGTTCTCAAAGTCTCGTATGAAATACGGAAGGAACATGACGCATGAAAATATCAAATGGTCAGCCGCAGGAGGTCCCAAGAGTCAGAGAGCACTTAAAAATAAAGTGCTACAATTATCACAAAGAAAGAGAATGTCTGCCGCTTTATACTTTAACCAGGAAACGGCTTTTTAAAAACCTATACGTTACAGCAGGACAGAGCAGGGAATGTGGTTTGAGATATAATCCTTTTAAAAAATTACGCCTGCGGGGCAAATCCAAATTATTAAAGAGGAGAGGGAAACGTAATTTTAAGGACCTGTTGTTATTCAGCAGAATGTTAGGACTGAGAATTCTAAAGAGCGTTTACAGAATGAGAATCCAGAACCCACAGCATGTAACAACACACCATGCTTAACAATCAGAGGTTTAAGGTGAAGTCCAAGGTTCATCACCAGGGCGCTAAGATGTTTTTAATTTACACAAAATGGGCAAATTAATGCTTTAATAGAACAATAAGGTTCATCTATATACTCATCCTGCGGCACGGTGGCTTGGTGGTTGGCATGTTCTCCTCTCAGCGCTTGGGATTCCCAACTGGGTCCAAAAACATGGATGAAGGTCAATTGAATTCTCCAAATTGCCCCATATAGAGTGTGTGTGTTTGTGTGAGTGAGTGTGTGCACAGCGATAGATTGGCGTCCTGTCCTGGGTGTATCTGCCCAGCGCCCGAAACGTTCTCCCCTGGATGGGAATGGGGAACCCCCCCTTCCCCCCCGTGACTCTAGTACAGGATAAAATGGAAACTAATGGATGGATATATACTCATCTCATTATCTTCTGCTTAATCTTTCACTGGCGGGAGGGGGCATGTGGAACCAGTATGTCAGGTGCTGAGGAGGAAACCGGAGAACCCGAAGTAAACCCACACTGACATGGGGAGAACATGGAATTTCCACCCAGATCGGGATTCGAACCTGGATCTCCAACACTGAGAGGCGAACGTGTGAACCACTACACCCCCGTGTAATACTGCACTATAACGTGATGTGAGCTTTAAAAACAACCGTTCTCCGAAAATACAAACTATACAACAATGAACTATTTTGTAGGTAAATAAAAGTAACTTGTTGTAGTAAGCACAAATAAGTTTCTGTAATTCCTGAAATGTTTATCGACTTTTTTATCGCCTTTTAACAGCCCTTTGAGATAAAAGCTAAAAAGCGACTCACGGTGTGTTAAATAAAGCCCATGGGAACCTGGTTGCAGCATATGGACCTTATTAAATCCCCTGAGTGTTTTACACAAAAAGAAAATCTCGCCTTTAAACAGTCGCATCCCGCCGGCTGACGATCCCAACGTTGCATCCCGGTTCCGATCTGCAGTCAGACTGTTTACACATCATTAAATCAAACAGTCCCTAACTCACGGAACATCAAACATTAATATAGCTCTCCAATCATAACAGAACTAAACTCCAATGATGGTTTACAATGATAAATAATACACTCTATGAATTATATATATATATATATATATATATTAGTGGTGCGGCGGCTTAGTGGTTATCAAGTTCTCCTCTCAGCACTAGTGATTCCCGGTTCGAATCTCCATCTGGGTGCAGTTTCCATGTTCTCCCCATGTCCGTGTGGGTTTCCTCCGGGTTCTCCGGTTTCCTCCCACAGTCCAAAAACATGGATCAAGTCAATTGAGTTCTCCAAATTGCCCCATATAGAGTGTGTCTGTGTGAGTGAGTGTGTGCCCAGGGATGGATTGGCGCCCTGTCCTGGGTGTATCTGCCCAGCGCCTGAAACGTTCTCCCCTGGATGGGCATGGGGAACCCCCCCTTCCCCCCGCGACCCTAATAGAGGATAAAGCAAAAGATAATGAATGAATGAATGAATGAATGAATGAATGAATATATATATATTTACAATTATGGATGGCACGGTGGCTTAGTGGTTAGCATGTTCTCCTCTCAGCACTAAGGATTCGCGGTTCGAATCCCCATCTGGGTGGAGTTTCCATGTTCTCTCCGTGTCTGCATGGGTTTCCTCCGGGTTCTCTGGTTTCCTCCCCCAGTCCAAAAACATGGAACAAGTCAATTGAGTTCTCCAAATTGCCCCATATAGAGTGTGTATGCATGCGTGTCTGTGTGAGTGAGTGTGTGCCCAGTGATAGATTGGCACCCTGTCCTGGGTGTATCTGCCCAGCGCCCGAGACGTTCTCCCCTGGATGGGCATGGGGAACCCCCCCCGCGACCCCAATATAAGATAAAGCGGAAGATAATGAATGAATGAATATATATAAATTTATATAAAATTAGAGTCACCCGGTTCTCAGAATCAAACAGAACGTTTCCTTCACTCCATCACGCCGTACAAGTCGATCCTGAGCTTCACGCTTGTGGATTACTTTTCTGTTCTGAATCAACCCCTGTGTTTACAGATCAAACAGAGTCTGCGATGGCTGCCGTCTAGAGAGTCCCAACTGGGAATTGTTTCTTCCTTCCGTTTTTTTTTTTGTGTGTGTGGATTGAACCTTTGTTATCAGAGAGATGAAGTCGGTCTCTCCAAAGCTCTCTGTTGAAGTCTCCTTTAGGGAAGCTCTATCGCTGTGTTGATATTAGTATGAACTGTGTAGGGGCGGCACAGTGGTGGAACCCCACCGCGACCCTAATAGAGGATAAAGCGGGAGATAATGAATGAATGAATGAATATATATGGTCTGCTTTAAGGAAGACCTTTTATCGCTGTGTTGATATTAGTATGTATATCACTGTGTAGGGGCGGCACAGTGGTGTAGTGCTTAGCACCTGCTTCTCAGCGCTGGGGATCCAGGTTCGAATCCCAATCTGGGTCGAGTTTGCATGTTCTCCCTTTGACCGGGTGGGTTTCCTCCAGGTTTTCCGATTTCTTCCCATAGTTCAAATTCTCTAAATATATGCCAATATAAGTGTGTGTGCCCAGGACCTAGTACAGGATTAGGATTAAGTCTAAGGGAAACATGTGACAGGTCTTTGCAGTTGTATAATTACACTCTGTAGTCCTTCCGTTTGTCAGAAACACTAAAACAGAATCCTGCGCTGTAATGATTCTGATCATTTTCTGCGGCCGCAGCATTTGAGCTTCAGTCAGATCAGTCGAACCCTGATTTTGCTTGTATTTATTGGAAGCGAGGTCCGGATTACGGTGGCTTGTCCGAATTCATAAGGAATATTCGGTGGCGAATAAGCAGACATCGGCATCCGACGTCTTATCAACTTTCAATTCGAGCAGAATAATGAAAGAGCTATGATTTTAATTAAAGTGGGACCTGTGGGCATGATTATGGATGAAGTGATTAATCACTTCCTCGGTCCACTATTGGGACTGCGCAAGTCTGGCCTCTGTATGTCAGAGATGATGCAGTGGGGCACAAAGTGAACTGTTTTTGAACAGGTGCCTGAGATGAGAGACCGCTGTGAAATATTACTTCCATTTATTGTTCAGTCTAAACACAATAAAAATGTCAGCCATGTAGAAACTGTTTGTCAGATTCAGCAAATCATTCTCAGATACCTCACCTGAGCGTTCTTGCATCGTGTAGCTTTTCCGGGTTTAATGGGTAAAGTCTTCCTTTTTTTGGATTTTAATTGATTATACACCAAATCCTGTTTTAATAAAAACATAAATGATAAACTATGCGGGGGGCACGGTGGCTTAGTGGTTAGTATGTTCTCCTCTCAGCGCTAGGGATTCCCGGTTCGAATCCCCATCTGGGTGGAGTTTCCATGTTCTCCCCGTGTCTGCGTGGGTTTCCTCCGGGTTCTCCGGTTTCCTCCCACAGTCCAAAAACATGGATCAAGTCAATTGAGTTCTCCAAATTGCCCCATATAGAGTGTGTCTGTGTGAGTGAGTGTGTGCCCAGCGATAGATTGGCGCCCTGTCCTGGGTGTATCTGCCCAGCGCCCGAAATGTTCTCCCCTGGATGGGCATGGGGAACCGCCCCGCGACCCTAATAGAGGATAAAACGGAAGATAATGGATGGATGATAAACTATGCCGGTGGCTTAGTGGTTAGCATGTTCTCCTCTCAGCACTAGAGATTCCCGGTTCGAATCCCCATCTGGGTGGAGTTTCCATGTTCTCCCCGTGTGGGTTTCCTCCGGGTTCTCCGGTTTCCTCCCACAGTCCAAAAACATGGATCAAGTCAATTGAGTTCTCTAAATTGCCCCATATAGAGTGTGTCTGTGTGAGTGAGTGAGTGTGTGTCCAGTGATAGATTGGCGCCCTGTCCTGTGTGTAACTGCCCAGCGCCCGAAATGTTCTCCCCTGGATGGGCATGGGGAACCCCCCTGCGACCCTAATAGAGGATAAAACGGAAGATAATGGATGGATGATAAACTATGCCGGGCGGCACGGTGGCTTAGTGGTTAGCATGTTCTCCTCTCAGCACTAGGGATTCCCGGTTCTCCCGGTTCTCCCCGTGTCCGCGTGAGTTTCTTCCGCGTTCTCCGGTTTCCTCCTACAGTCCAAAAACATGGATCAAGTCAATTGAGTTCTCCAAATTGTGTGTCTGTGTGAGTGAGTATGTGCCCAGCGATGGATTGGCGCCCTGTTCTGGGTGTATCTGCCCAGCGCCCGAAACGTTCTCCCCTGGATGGGCATGGGGAACCCCCCACGACCCTAATATAGGATAAAGCAGAAGATAATGAATGAATGAATGAATAAACTATGCCATTAGAAGCACAATGATAATGTAACTGCTTATAAAAAGGCTAATTCCTGTCCGAAAATCTGATTGACGTTAATGCACACTTCTTAAAAACCAGACCAGATTACATCACAGAAGACCAGATTATTAATTATTATGTTTTAAATAAAGCAAAATATCTTAAATAATGTTTTATTGTGAATATTTCATGGAAAAGCAGTGTTACTGTACCCCACCAGACGTCCTGCCTAACAACCCCTCTGTCCTGTGATTGATTCACAACGCTGCTCGCCCTCTCGTACCTTATTGCTTTAATATTCACGTTTTTACAACACACTGGAAATACTGCCATTATAACTGTTATGATAACCTTAACAGTAAAGAGTCAGAGATATATAAATAATATAATAAAAATAGAGGGCCGTAAAGAACCAAGCAGAACCCGTCTGCTGTAAATAATATTGCAGACAGGTTTGACTGACTCTGTACAGCTCCCTTAAACAGCAGTGTTCTCTTTATCCGAAGGTCATTAGATTATTAAAACCACATGTATGGAGTTAAATCAGCCGAGTTTGCAGGATGTTCAGAGTTCTGAGGGCATGTGTTTATTGAATCATATGGTAGTCGAGCTGCAAGTCGGTATTAAATCCTCGCTTCAAGCTCAGCTGCACTTTGAACAGCTCCCATTGTGTCTGTTAAGCCCGGAAAATATTAACTTAAGTGCGATGCATTTTAATGAGTAATGTATGCTGGATATTAAGTATGACCCCGACCGTGTTCTGCAACAGAACCAAAGCAAAACTTATTCCAATTTCCTCTCTCTGGTTTTCTCTTTTTCTTTATATATATACACACACACACACACACACACACACACACACACACACACACACACATACATTCACACACTAAAATATACATATAGAGAAATAGCATAATTACCCCCCACACTCTAATAATCCCAAAACCTCCACCCACCCCAACCACACACAAAACCCCCTCCCCTACTCCACACACACCCCAACCCCCCCACCTAAGCACACACAAAACCTCCACCCACCACCCACACACACACACACACACCCAACCCCCCCACATGCACACACACACACACACACACACATCTATATATATATATATACATATATATATATATATATATATATATATATATATATATATATATATATATATATATATATTTTTTTTTAAGTAAATTATTTTTTTTGTAATTTCATTCATATATACTATGAATATAATAAAAAATATTTCATAATATTTAATATATTGTATAAAATATTTAATATTTAATAATAAGAAACATAAATAGAGTAGATGGTTTTAAAAACACCATCAACATTTTCTAAAAATCCTAAAGACCGGTGGTTATGTTGGTGAATTGAACCTGTTGGAAGAGGGGAGTCTGAACCTTATAAAGGTGTGCGATTACTTTTGTAATGGGAAATGTCATGCTTTATTTTGTATGCAAACACTCTCGACAGCCGTGACGGTGGGCATTACGTCTGAAATCCGTTCATCCCACTGTCCCACGTTTTGAGGAGGCAATATCTCAGGAAAGCTTTGAAGGATTCTTATCAAATTTTGCAGAAAAGCTCCGTTGGATTTAAGAATGAACTGATGCTGAAAGTTCTTTGGCTCGGTTTCATCTCATCCTTTACTTCACTCTGAATGTGATACCTTAAAAACTCCTAAACTATATTTTCATTACGCAGTCTGAAGTAATCACCACCGCTGACAGAATATTACTGCAGGCGTTGTTTATGAAGTCATAGGCAGGTGCTGAAATGAATGACATTACAGATGAATCTTGGAAACATGGCAGTGCATGAGTCAAAGTTTGACATGAAAGCATTTGATAAGAGAAGCGTGATCTCAACAGCAGCACCCTTCCACTCATCCACAAAACAGGGTTGAATCCTCTGCTTTCTGGAGCCAAGTATAATAATAATAATAATAATAATAATAATAATAATAATACATCCATAGATAATAATAATAATAATAATAATAATAATAATAATAATAATAATAAATATAATAATAATAATAAATAATAATACATGCATACATTCATTCATTATCTCCCGCTTTATCTTCTATTAGGGTCGCGGTGGGGTTCACCATGCCCATCCAGGGGAGAACGTCTCGGGCACTGGGCAGATACACCCAGGACAGGGCGCCAATCCATCGCTGGGCACACACTCACACACACAGACACTATCTATTTGGGGCAATTTTGAGAATTCAATTCACCTTGATCCATGTTTTTGGACTGTGGGAGGAAACCGGAGAACCCGGAGGAAACCCACGCAGACACGGGGAGAACATGGAAACTCCACCCAGATGGGGATTCGAACCGGGAATCCCTAGCGCTGAGAGGCGAACGTGCTAACCACTAAGCCACCGTGCCGCCTACATGCATACATACATATGTATTATAATAATAATAATAATAATAATAATAATAATAATAATAAATACATACCCACATACATATGTATAATGTATATAAAATAATAATAATAATAATAATAATAATAATAATAATACATGCATACATACATACAGTATGTATAATAATAATAATAATAAATAATAATAATAATAATAATAATAATAAATACATACCTGCATACATACATATGTATAATGTATATATAATAATAATAATAATAATAATAATAATAATAATAATAATAATAAAATACATACATACATACATACATACATACATATGTATAATGTATATAATTATACTATGTATGTTTTATGTATGTAATATAATAATAAACATACTACTACTAGTACTGATAATAAATGTATTTTATGTAATAATAATAATAATAATAGTAATAATAATAATAATATGTATGTTATTATGTATGATAAACAGACAAGTTCTAACAGTTGTGTCCATTGTTTAGATAGATATCTGTAAATCCAGGGAACATAATGCATTAGAAGCTGTGTGTGTGTGTGTGTGTGGGGGGGGGGTGGGGTATATATATATTACTATTAATGAATAGAATGCGATTCGCTGATTCATCACCCCGGAAATTTGATCTGCTCTTAATTAGAATCCTAAAAGTTTGGTCCCGACCTCCGTATCCCTCTGAAATGGCCTTTACATTAGCAGGTGGAGATGATTTATGTCTTTGGCACCTTCAGCAGCCATGACTCTTATTATTAGTATTTGTCTTCTTCCACCACAGTGCTCCATCTCTTTCTCCTTCTGTTTTCTTCATTCATCTCTCATCGGCAGACGTCTACAGCGGTGAAAAACACAGCCAGACACGCTCATTTACCCTAATCTGATTGCCAACTTCCATTTTTGAAGCATGCAGCTGCTTCCCTCTGTTGGCAAGATCCTATCACACTAGTGAATATCACAAAGGCCCAGTCCGTCCGCCGCTCCTCACATACATGATTGGTTTGTGAGGAGGCCCTGGGAGCTTGATTGTAATGTAATATCTGGCTCACAGACTGATGTGGTTAACAGTTTTACATCTTTTCTGCTGGAGTTCCCTTCTGAGGAGCCGTAAACCTGCTGTTTTTCATTTCGGCGGCAGATTGATGCTGCATCTTCAGCAGGTGATGGGAGTCTGGTAGGTTTGAGGGTGTGATGCTGGCGAGGTTAGCGCGAGTGCAAGGACTAATCTTAGTCCAACATTTCCACTCAAGCCTCATAAGATCTCAACCTTGTGTTTGTTTATACCGTTCTGTATCGCAGAACGGTGCTCATGGCCAAAGTTCAGATCAGGTGCTGTGGTTCAAGTTCACGCAGTGGAACTGAAAGCATAGTGAATATATAGTATTCACTCATTCATTATCTTCCACTTTATCCTCTATTAGGGTCGTGGGGGGGTCCCCATGCCCATCCAGGGGAGAACGTTTCGGGTGCTGGGCAGATACACCCAGGACAGGGCGCCAACCTATTGCTGGGCACACACTCACTCAGACAGACACACTCTATATGGGGCAATTTGGAGAACTCAATTGACTTGATGAATGTTTTTGGACTGTGGGAGGAAACCGGAGAACCCGGAGGAAACCCACGCAGACACGGGGAGAACATGGAAACTCCACCCAGATGGGGATTCGAACCGGGAATCCCTAGTGCTGAGAGGAGAACGTGCTAAGCCACCGTGCCGCCATATATAGTATTATAGAACGTTATAGTAACCTGGGTTTTATGGATATAGGGGCAGCACAGTGGTGTAGTGGTTCACCTCTCAGCGCTGGGGATCCAGGTTCGAATCCCACTCTGGGTGGAGTTTCCATGTTCTCCTCATGTCATTGTAGGTTTGCTCCATGTTCTCCAGTTTCCTCCCACAGTCCAGAGTCTGCCCAGAGCCCGAAACGTTCTCCTCTGCAACACTAATAGAGGATTAAGCATAAGATTAATTACATATTAAATGACCCCATTCATGTAGTTTATAGTAATCTGTTATTCTGTCATAAAGGGAGCACACACACACACACACACACACACACACACACGTTTGCAAGTCATCTAGGTATCTACAATTAAATAAGATATTTTAATAGATCTCACCCCTGAAGCTTGGATCATAATCCAACTTCAAAATCTGATGTCTATAATCACAAAGCTGATGATTTTATTAAAATATCCATCCATTCATTATCTTCCACTTTATCCTCTACTAGGCTCGTGGGGGGGTTCCCCATGCCCATCCAGTGGAGAACATTTTGGGCGCTGGGCAGATACACCCAGGACAGTGCGCCAATCTATACTGGGCACACACTCACTCACACAGCCATACACACTCTATATGGGGCAATTTGGAGGATTCAATTGACCTTGATCCATGTTTTTGGACTGTGAGAGGAAACCCACAAGAACACGGGGAGAAGATGGAAACTCCACCCAGATTGGGCTTCTAACCAGGAATCCCCAGCACTGAGAGGAGAACATGCCAACCACTAAGCCACCGTGCCACTCTTAATTAAAACAGAAATCTAAAAAGAAACAGAAAATTAGAAATTGTTGATTCTGCTCCTTATGTTTTGGAATACTCTGAGTGAAGTTAAGTTGCTTGAGGTAGTTCAGGAGCTCGCAAAACTCCCCACCTGGTGCTTTTACCCCGTAAGCATGGTGATTGGGGAGGAACATCTGGTGTAATGGCAGTGAAATGGCTCAGGTGTAAACACACTGGCTGGCTGTGTCGGTGGATTAATCTGTCTTGTTCTGTAGTGGAAATCTGGTCAGATAGATTTATTTAATACACTCAGCAGCCACAGTATCACGTTCACCTGCTTATTTCTGCGTTCAGCATCCATCTGATCAGCTGTACAGCTCCAGACCGGACGCTTTCTCCTGAATCCGAGACGCCTGGCACGCTCTGTGCTGTTTCACTTTGCATCCTGGACTGGACGCAGTTATAAGGACTGATCACTGGCAGGAAATTGACAGATAAGTGCTATGGGTCAAAAACCCGCCGAAAACAAGGCTTTCCTGGCAGGCGGTAAGGAGCGGAAAAAAGGGTTCGGATAGAAATGGCTTCCTTCCATTACGGAGTCAATGGAAAACATCCAGAAGCTCATAAATGCAGGACAGCGCTGCTGAGAAATAAGCAAAGCAGAACGGCCCAGGGTGGCAGTTCATCTTAAAATAAACAAAGAGAAGCAAAGCACCAAATGGGCCCGAAAAAGGCATCTGTATTATTTAACTCGGGGCAGCTGACAATTCTTCAACCCGCATGGACGTCCATTCATTTGCCGTTGGGTTGTTCCTGGTCCTGGACTTCTAACCAGAGGGTTCTGAATTTAAATCGGCGTTTCTTCCACGCCGCCAGGGTTCCACCGATCCTCCGACCGTCCGTCTTTGAGTGACGCATCTCCTCCCGCGGTCTCTGAAGGTCTGGATGAAATACGGCCGACTGAAAGGCAGTCGCCTGCTTAGACCTAAAAATGTTAATGACTGCACCACTGGTTGGGTCACCTTTAAACCTAATTTGGTTATCTGTGCCTCATTACCGATTCCCGCTTTCCCGGGGGAACCCCGTGGGTTCTTTCGGCGGCCCGTTCGGCAGCGGGGTGGAAGCCAAAGCGTGGATCAGCCAGAGAGATCATCTAATCTGCCGGCAATTTCAGATGTGTGGAGATCTCATTTATTCACGAGTGGCTCTGCTCATCCTGGTTTTGTTTTCAAATAAAGCAGCTTCACTATGGATCTGCTGCTCTTAATGTCTTTTTGCAGTAATAGCTGCCGTTCTAAATAATACAATTTGGAGTTCAGCTACAGAGTCGCAGGCGTGTCGTGTGGTGACGGATCTTATTATTCAGCCATGAGGAGAATTTATCAATTTAGATATAGAACTCTGTAAAGAGTGGCACGGTGGCTTAGTGGTTAGCACGTTTTCCTCTCAGCACTAGGGATTCCCGGTTCGAATCCCCATCTGGGTGGAGTTTCCATGTTCTCCCCGTGTCTGTGTGGGTTTCCTCCGGGTTCTCCGGTTTCCTCCCATAGTCCAAAAACATGGATCAAGTCAATTGAGTTCTCCAAATTGCCCCATATAGAGTGTGTCTGTGTGTGTGTGAGTGTGTGCCCAGCGATAGATTGGCGTTCTGTCCTCTGTGTGTCTGCCCAGCACCCGAGACGTTCTCCCCTGGATGGGCATGGGGAACCTCACCGCGACCCTAATAGAGGATAAAGCGGAATATAAGGGATGAATGAACTCTGTAAGGTGGGCGGCACGGTGGCTTACTGGTTAGCACGTTCTCCTCTCAGCGCTAGGGATTCCCGGTTCGAATCCCCATCTGGGTGGAGTTCCAATTTCTCCCGTGTCCACGTGGGTTTCCTCCGGGTTCTCCGGTTTCCTCCCACAGTCCAAAAACATGGATCAAGTCAATTGAGTTCTCCAAATTGCCCCATATAGAGTGTGTCTGTGTGTGTGTGAGTGTGTGCCCAGCGATGGATTGGCGGCCTGTCCTGGGTGTATCTGCCCAGCGCCCGAAACGTTCTCCCCTGGATGGGCATGAAGGTTGACCCTTAACCCTCATTGTGGGGGTGTGGGGTGCTGTGTGGCCAACCCTGTTTTCGGACCCATACTTGTAAGTCCATCCATCCATTATCTTCTGCTTTACCCTCTACTAGGGTCATGGGGGGGTTCCCCATGCTCATCCAATCCAGAGGAGAACGTTTCAGGCGCTGGGCAGATAGACTCAGGACAGGACGCCAATCTATCGCTGGACACACACTCACTCAACAGACAAAAACAATTGCCCCTATATAGTATGTGTGTGTATGAGAGTGTATAGCCAGTGATAGGACGTTGCCCGAAACGTTCTCCCCTCCCGCGACTCTAGTATAAAGTCGAGCATTAAGCGGAAAATGATGGCTGTATGGATGTTATTCGGCAGTTCGTCTTCTCGACGGACGAAATCCCAGCAAAACAAAACAAAAAGCGGGCGGATGCACAGAGCCGTGTCCAACCCTCCATTCCGGCTTATCGGGATTGATTTCGAGTGTTTCTGCACGACGCCGGGATTATTAATCAGCTTTGCGTTCTGTACATTATCCTCGTCACAATTTGGGGACCGGTCGTTTTGGGAGCCTCGGTCGTCCCGTTCGTCTCGTCTCGTCTCGTCTCGTCTTTGGCTCAGAGGCATCGGCTTGCTTTGTCTGCGACACTGTTTGCCTCATCAGTTACACACATTTACACACACTCACACACACACACTTGCACTCTCATTTATTGTGGTGGAGGTTACTGCAGGAGCTCTGCTTCTCTCTAATGATGTGAAGTAAATGTGCTCGTCCTCGGGGCTGGAATCTCCCCGTTTCATCTCTGCTCGGCGTCTCGGCAGCGTTCACACCTCTGCTTGCTGTCAGCATGGCAACACAGTGTCTTTCACACCACACTGATATCTCTGCCCTATCTAACATTTGTCTGTTCTTACTATCATTTCGTGAGCCTCCGCCAGCCTGCATGCGTTCATGCTTTCAGCGCACCTTGTTTTGCATTATTCATCCCGCTCGGCGGACGACTCGGGTCTGGTTGGATGAGCCTCACCCGAGTTCACATTTACATTTCGATTTCCACGTTTTGAAACACAAACCCACGAAGGAAACCTTATAAGATTTCTGCCTTCCTTATTTTCTCTGGCGCTTCCACAGAAAGCGCGACGTGTAATCAGTTAACGGCACTAACGGACTCATGCTCTAATGAACGCTGCATTATTTAATCAGAAGATTCCGTTCCCAAGACAAATGTTTACACTGATTGCTTATAAGCCAATTAGTAAGTTATTCATGGCGGTTTTTGTTCTTCTGCAGCCTGCAGATTGCACACTCCACTCACAATGGAACCGATGTTCCACCGCGATGTGGGACGGTTACAGAACCTCGTGTTTTCACCCGTTCTCCGTTCTGCATTTTCATTCCCAAAACTGCTCGTTTATTTTATTCACAGAGCCGCATTGTTCTCCTCGTGTCTGCATGGGCTTTCTCTGGGTTCTCCCGTTTCCTCCCATGGTTTAAAAACATAGTATTTTGGGTGAATTGGATGTTCTAAATTGCCCTTATTTTGTCTGTGAATGGGCGGCACGGTAGCTTATTGGCATGTTCTCCTCTCAGTGCTGGGGATTCCCAGTTTGAATCCCAATCTGGGTGGAGTTTCCATCTTCTCCCCGTGTCCATGTGGGTTTCCTCCGGGTTCTCCGGTTTCCTCCCACAGTCCAAAAACATGGATCAAGGTCAATTGAATGCTCTAAATCGCCCCATATAGAGTATTTCTGTGTGAGCGAGTGTGTGTCCAGCGATAGATTGGCACCCTGTCCTGGGTGTATCTGCCCAGCGCACGAAATGTGAACCCCCCCCCCGCGACCCTAATAGAGGATAAAGTAGGAGATAATGGATGGATAGTGTTTGAGTGAGTGTGTGTCCAGTGATACATTGGCACCCTGTCCTGGGTGTATCTGCCCAGCGCACGAAATGTTCTCCCCTGGATGGGCATGGGGAACCCCCCCCCCCCCCCCCGCGACCCTAATAGAGGATAAAATGGGAAATAATGGATGGATAATGAGTGAGTGAGTGTGTGCCCACTGATACATTGGCGCCCTGTTCTGGGTGTATCTGCCCAGTGCCTGAAACGTTCTCCCCAGGATTGGGCATGGGGAACCCCCCCCCCACAACCCTGGTAGAGGATAAAGCGGAAGATAATGGATGGATAGTGAGTGAGTGAGTGTGTGCCCAGTGATAGATTGGCGCCCTGTCCTGGGTGTATCTGCCCAGCGCCTGAAACGTTCTCCCCTGGATGGGCATGGGGAACCCCCGTAACCCTAATATAGGATAAAGTGGGAGATAATGGATGGATAGTGAGTGAGTGAGTGTGTGCCCAGTGATAGATTGGCGCCCTGTCCCTGTGGCCGAAACATTCTCCCCTGGATGGTCATGGGCGACCCCCCACCCACCCCACCCCAAATAAAAAAGCTCTCACACACTGCAGAAATCCTTTATATTTCTGTGAATACTAAACACAGGGTATGGGTATGGATGATGGGTATTAATTGCCGTCCCCCATCATGCTGATGGTCTTGGAGCATTTCTTCTGGAGGAGTCATTAGGCGTCGCAGCTCCATGCTGGTTCACACATTATTTCTGGCAGTGCTTTTAAAATGACATATGATTTCATCCACGTTTAGAGATGTGATGAAAATTCGAAATACGCTGGCGAGAAGCCCCTCGGAGATTTTGAAGGTTCTCAGTACGCGCAACTCGGTCACATTTCTTTTCCGCGACGGCAAATCACACCCTTGTTGGAACATTCCTTTTACCAGCAGCTCGGCTTTCGCATTCAGCCTGCCATCATGCAGATCCATTACGCTTCTATAGACACTCAGCGTGCTCGCTGGAAGTTCACTGCCAAGTGTGGAGCTCCGGAGGAGGATCTGTAACCCTCACCGAACACACGGGAGACGACACGGTGAGCACCAATGGTGGCGCACCAATCTTGTCTCATGTTTGCAAATGGAGGTCGATCACTGGGGTTAATTAGCCTCGTCAGTCTCGTACATTTGTGTCTGAGGCGGTACAGTATGTTTAAACACGGTTCCGCTTCAGTCATCAGAATTCTGCGGCGGTTTTCCACACTTTGGTTTAATCCGCAGGTGGAAATCTGACGCCTCCGTGTGGACGCCTCGCAGTTCAGGTGACGGCATCAAATGAGATCCTCGTGTCAGGGTACCATTGAGACGTTCTCTTTGAGACGTTCATCTATACGCTGCTATTGATAAAGAACTCATTAAAATAACGGCAGTGCGGCATCATGCATTCAGTTCATTATCGTTTTCAGAGTGTATTGTTCTCATTGGTTCTCTGACTGACATCTGTTTACATCAGCTGCCAGCCGGAGCAGACTCGGAACGGGAATAACAATGTCTTACTTTAAAATCGACTCCCGTAGATGACAGACCTCCCTCAGGACTTTCAGCGTAAATGTTTTTATCCCCGAAATTGTTTCTCCTGCAGCAGCTGTATGTACTACTGTGTGATTGATTGATGTGGCGTTCTGATAACAGAGAACCTTACAGTGTTCCATCTCCCAAACTGTTCCATCTCCCAAACTGTTCCATCTCCCAAACTGTTCCATCTCCCAAACTGTGCCATCTCCTAAACTGTTCCATCTTCCAAACTGTTCCATTTCCCAAACTGTTCCATCTCCCAAACTGTTCCATCTTCCAAACAGTTCCATCTCTCAAACTGTTCCATCTCCCAAACAGTTCCATCTCCCAAACTGTTCCATCTCCCAAACTGTTCCATCTTCTAAACTGTTCCATCTTCTAAACTGTTCCATCTTCCAAACTGTTCCATCTTCCAAACTGTTCCATCTCCTGTACTGTTCCATCTCCTAAACTGTTCCATCTCCTGTACTGTTCCATCTCCTAAACTGTTCCATCTTCCAAACTGTTCCATCTCCTGTACTGTACCATCTCCTAAACTGTTCCATCTCCCAAACTGTTCCATCTCCTGTACTGTTTCATCTCCTAAACTGTTCCATCTCCCAAACTGTTCCATCTCCCAAACTGTTCTGATTCCCAAACTGTTCCATCTCCCAAACTGTTCCATCTCCTGTACTGTTTCATCTCCTAAACTGTTCCATCTCCCAAACTGTTCCATCTCCCAAACTGTTCTGATTCCCAAACAGTTCCATCTCTCAAACTGTTCCATCTCCCAAACTGTTCTGATTCCCAAACTGTTCCATCTCCCAAACTGTTCCATCTCCTAAACTGTTCCATCTCCCATACTGTTCCATCTCTCCAAGGAGTTTGGTGGGTGCCATGTGACAATGAGACTGAATGAACCACCTAAATTGGCTGATTAAGAGGTGGGTTCTAATACTTCACTGTTTCTGTTTGTGTATGAGAGCAAGAACTCCAATGGCTATTATTTTGCCTGTTCTATTTCTACAGAAAACTGCTCCTTTCACTGCGCGCGTGTGTGTGTGTGTGTGTGTGTGTGTGTGTGTGTGTGTGTGTGTGTATGTAAATGTGTTTAATCTCCAAAGCAAATGGCTTGAGCAGCTGCAGGGTCTGAACCTAATCAGCTGTTGAAATTCTTTTTGAGCAGCGTAGCTTCCATTCCAGCGCTCTAAAGAGCAACTGGAGTGACAGACACGCCGACCACCTGTCTTACCCGTACACACACACACACACACACACACACACACACACACACACACACACACACAGACAGGGCCGTACAGGTGAGTCAGAGATGAATTCCATTCAGCACACTCAGAGGTGACATGGAGATGAACTCCAGTCCATTTTCCCGCTGTGATTTGGTTGGAGAGCTGTGGGAGGTGGAAGGAGAGGCGCTCTAATTGGACACGTCTGCCTCATTCGGTGCTCTGGACTCAGCTGGCCAGGCTGTGATGAGAGCTGGGATGGAGCAGAGCAGCATCTTTAAACAGAAAGCCACTGAAAGCATGTAATCATACCTGTGAGATTGCACCTGGATTGGCTCTGCCTTCACGTCAGTCATTATGACGCACAATGCTGGCTGCGGCTCCACATTCAGACAAACTCTAATATTTACTTTTAGGTACCTAATGTGTTAAACCACGACTGGCGGATTTTCTATCTGCAGGCAATAATTATTCTGTTCTAAACCTATATTATGATTAGTGACAAATGCGAGATGTGCGATAACCAGGAGATTAATTCCTCATCATAAGATTAATTGTGAAATATTACACACTGCAGCAAAATGTTTAAAAAGATTTTAAATCGCTACATCTTTATAGAATTAATATCCTAAAACATCATATATATGCACCTTTGTTCTTTGTTGTTAGTCCCCTGTTGGTTCTCTGTTCTCTATTGGTCAGCACATCACAGAACAGGTATCATTTGGGTGGTGGATTGTTTCTTGTCAGTCCTGCAGTGACACTGATGTGGTGAGGGGGGCTTTAGTGCAGCAGTGCTGCTGGAGTTTCATTTAAACATCTCAGTGACACTGCTGGGATAGGAATAATGCACCAACCCAATAACCCCTGCTTTGTGGTGCTACTATTGGGGTTCTGACCATTAGAACAGAGTACACAGTATGTACTGTAGAACACAAACAGATGGACTACAGTCTGGAATTGTAGAACTACAAAGTCCATCTTTACAGGACGTGGAACTGAGAACATGGACAATAAGTGGAGCAAAAAGAACTCTTAACTGCTGCTGTGTGTGTGTGTGTGTGTGTGTGTGTGTGTGTGTATATATATAACCATTTTTAAAAAATAACCTTTATTGTTTTTTAACATTAAACCACAATTATTACACAAAAAAACTATATATACATAAACAAGTAATGATGTTAAAGTACTATATTAATAAAAAACACGCAAAATAATAATAAACGATCACAGATAATTATAAATAAATGAATAATTTAAAAAGCAGTAAATTGGAGATTCTTAAAGTGTGATTATGCGGACTATAGAGAAGTCACAGAGAAAGGTGAATAATTAAAGCAGAGCTAATTAAAGGCCATCCAGACTGAACATTATGGTAACATAGCCATTATTAATAAGGTTTTTTTATCTGAATAATCTTTCTTTCAGTTATATTGTTCTAATTGTTTTCTTTTTTCTTTGCTGAATGAAATTTCACCGGTTTATCATAAAGCTGGATTCGGACGGCAGTGCTTGGTTTTATTGTATTTCGTGGTTCTTACTGCAGTATTTTCATTCATTATTTTAATCTTTACTGCGTTCCTAAACTAGTTCTTACGTTGAGAGAGACGTAAGAGCATGACAACCCCGTCACAGCTGCGTGTCCTCAATGTGGGTTTGAGAAATGGGAATGCTGTTGAGTTTATCTCTGTAAAATGATTGTGGGCACACATTCTAAAGCTGTTTTAACCTCATTTTTAGTAATTCGGCGTCTGACGCCCCCTCTCCTTTATTTAGCTCTGTTTCTGTTGATTCCTCACTATTCTTTTTAATTACTGTTGCTGTTTGAACATCAAAGATGTGGGATTCGGAACAAGGGCAATGATATGGATTTATTTTCTTTTGGTGTAGATTTGTATTCCGAGGGCCAGAAGCTTTTTTGGAGCACAGAGAACATTCAGAGGAACTATAGCGATTTTGTATATAAAACACATAGATAATGACACAGTTTTACATTGTGGCTGTTGGCACCTAAAGATCAGCTATTTATTTATAAGTACAGATATTTAACATTTAATATATTTTGTAAGTCAAATGTTTGGACACAGGGCGGCATGGTGGCTTAGTGGTTAACATGTTCTCCTCTCAGCGCTAGGGATTCCCGGTTCGAATCCTAATCTGGGTGGAGTTTCCATGTTCTCTCCGTGTCTGTGTGGGTTTCCTCCGGGTTCTCCGGTTTCCTCCCACAGTCCACAAACATGGATCAAGTCAATTGAGGTCTCCAAATTGGCCCATATAGAGTGTGTCTGTGTGAGTGAGTGTGTGTCCAGTGATAGATTGGCGCCCTGTACTGGGTGTATCTGCCCAGCGCCTAAAACGTTCTCCCCTGGATGGGCATTGGGATCACCCCCCCCCCCCCCCCCCCGCGCGACCCTAATATAGGATAAAGTGGAAGGAAATGGATGGATGGATGAAATACATAGATAATGGCACAGTTTTACATTGTGGCTGTTGCCACCTAAATATCAGTTATTTATTTATAAGGACAGACATTTAATATTTATCATATTTTGTAAGTAAAATGTTTGGACACGCCTCCTTCTTGTTCCACATGTTCTCAGTTCCACTTCCTGTAAAGATGGACTTTGTAGTTCTACAATTCCAGACTGTAGTCCATCTGTTTGTGTTCTACAGTACATACTGTGTACGCTGTTCTAATGATCAGAACCCCAATAGTAGCACCACAGAGCAGGGGTTATTTGGTCAGTGCATTAGTCCTATCCCAGCAGTGTCACTGAGGTGGAGAAATGAAACTCCAGCAGCACTGCTGCACTAAAATCCCCCCACTGCATCAGTGAATATTCTGGAAAGGCTACCTGCTCATAGGACTTTGAAGTGAGACTTATAAAAAACAAGAAGAGCAAAAAAAAAAATGTGTTTTTTTTTCACCAAGACAGCAGAGGAAGCAGAAAGTAGAAGTCGTTCTCTTGACTGGGTGCAGAACTAGCGCTGAACTGCACTTTTTGGAATTATTTC